>OX456986.1:155705983-156905983 GCA_949752695.1 Melanostoma scalare
TCGTTATTTTTCGTCTATCTCGCAACGTTCTCGAGATAAGGAGCTTTTTACATTTTGGTCACCTAGGAAAGTGAGATTTCAGGAATGTTTTGATGGGATCGTATTAAGCGTCTCAATTGAGTCCCCCAACGTATAACCAAAAAAATCGTTATTTTTCTTCTATCTCGCAACGTTCTCGAGATATGGAGCTTTCTACATTTTGGTCACCTAGGAAAGTGAGATTTCAGGAATGTTTTGATGGGATCGTATTAAGCGTCTCAAATTGAGTACCCCCAACGTACAAACCCAAAAAAATCGTTATTTTTCGTCTATCTCGCAACGTTCTCGAGATATGGAGCTTTTTACATTTTGGTCACCTTGGAAAGTGAGATTTCAGGAATGTTTTGATGGGATCGTATTAAGCGTCTCAAATTGAGTCCCCCCTACGTACAAACCCAAAAAAATCGTTATTTTTCGTCTATCTCGCAACGTTCTCGAGATATGGAGCTTTTTACATTTTGGTCACCTAGGAAAGTGAGATTTCAGGAATGTTTTGATGGGATCGTATTAAGCGTCTCAAATTGAGTACCCCCAACGTACAAACCCAAAAAAATCGTTATTTTTCGTCTATCTCGCAACGTTCTCGAGATATGGAGCTTTTTACATTTTGGTCACCTTGGAAAGTGAGATTTCAGGAATGTTTTGATGGGATCGTATTAAGCGTCTCAAATTGAGTCCCCCCAACGTATAAACCCAAAAAAATCGTTATTTTTCGTCTATCTCGCAACGTTCTCGAGATATGGAGCTTTTTACATTTTGGTCACCTTGGAAAGTGAGATTTCAGGAATGTTTTGATGGGATCGTATTAAGCGTCTCAAATTGAGTCCCCCCAACGTACAAACCCAAAAAAATCGTTATTTTTCGTCTATCTCGCAACGCTCTCGAGATATGGAGCTTTTTACATTTTGGTCACCTTGGAAAGTGAGATTTCAGGAATGTTTTGATGGGATCGTATTAAGCGTCTCAAATTGAGTCCCCCCAACGTATAACCCCAAAAAAATCGTTATTTTTCGTCTATCTCGCAACGTTCTCGAGATATTTACATTTTGGTCACCTAGGAAAGTGAGATTTCAGGAATGTTTTGATGGGATCGTATTAAGCGTCACAAATTGAGTCCCCCCAACGTACAACCCCCAAAAAATCGTTATTTTTCGTCTATCTCGCAACGTTCTCGAGATATTTACATTTTGGTCACCTAGGAAAGTGAGATTTCAGGAATGTTTTGATGGGATCGTATTAAGCGTCACAAATTGAGTCCCCCCAACGTACAACCCCAAAAAAATCGTTATTTTTCGTCTATCTCGCAACGTTCTCGAGATATTTACATTTTGGTCACCTAGGAAAGTGAGATTTCAGGAATGTTTTGATGGGATCGTATTAAGCGTCACAAATTGAGTCCCCCCAACGTACAAACCCAAAAAAATCGTTATTTTTCGTCTATCTCGCAACGTTCTCGAGATATTTAGCTTTTTACATTTTGGTCACCTAGGAAAGTGAGATTTCAGGAATGCTTTGATGGGATCGTATTAAGCGTCTCAAATTGAGTACCCCCGACGTTCAACCCCAAAAAAATTGTTTCTTTTCGTCTATCTCGCAACGTTCTCGAGATATGGAGCTTTTTACATTTTGGTCACCTAGGAAAGTGAGATTTCAGGAATGTTTTGATGGGATCGTATTAAGCGTCTCAAATTGAGTACCCCCAACGTACAACCCCAGAAAAATCGTTATTTTTCGTCTATCTCGCAACGTTCTCGAGATATGGAGCTTTTTACATTTTGGTCACCTAGGAAAGTGAGATTTCAGGAATGTTTTGATGGGATCGTATTAAGCGTCTCAAATTGAGTACCCCCAACGTACAACCAAAAAAAAATCGTTATTTTTCGTCTATCTCGCAACGTTCTCGAGATATTTAGCTTTTTTCATTTTGGTCACCCAGGAAAGTGAGATTTCAGGAATGTTTTGATGGGATCGTATTAAGCGTCTCAAATTGAGTACCCCCAACGTACAACCAAAAAAAAATCGTTATTTTTCGTCTATCTCGCAACGTTCTCGAGATATGGAGCTTTTTACATTTTAGTCACCTAGGAAAGTGAGATTTCAGGAAAGTTTTTGATGGGATCGTATTAAGCGTCTCAAATTGAGTACCCCCGACGTTCAACCCCAAAAAAATTGTTTCTTTTCGTCTATCTCGCAACGTTCTCGAGATATGGAGCTTTTTTCATTTTGGTCACCCAGGAAAGTGAGATTTCAGGAATGTTTTGATGGGATCGTATTAAGCGTCTCAAATTGAGTCCCCCCAACGTACAACCCCAGAAAAATCGTTATTTTTCGTCTATCTCGCAACGTTCTCGAGATATGGAGCTTTTTACATTTTGGTCACCTAGGAAAGTGAGATTTCAGGAATGTTTTGATGGGATCGTATTAAGCGTCTCAAATTGAGTACCCCCAACGTACAACCAAAAAAAAATCGTTATTTTTCGTCTATCTCGCAACGTTCTCGAGATATGGAGCTTTTTACATTTTGGTCACCTAGGAAAGTGAGATTTCAGGAAAGTTTTGATGGGATCGTATTAAGCGTCTCAAATTGAGTACCCCCAACGTACAACCAAAAAAAAAATCGTTATTTTTCGTCTATCTCGCAACGTTCTCGAGATATGGAGCTTTTTTCATTTTGGTCACTTAGGAAAGTGAGATTTCTGGAATGTTTTGATGGGATCGTATTAAGCGTCTCAAATTGAGTCCCCCCACCATACAACCCCAAAAAAATTGTTTCTTTTCGTCTATCTCGCAACGTTCTCGAGATATGGAGCTTTTTACATTTTGGTCACCTAGGAAAGTGAGATTTCAGGAATGTTTTGATGGGATCGTATTAAGCGTCACAAATTGAGTCCCCCCAACGTACAACCCCAAAAAATCGTTATTTTTCGTCTATCTCGCAACGTTCTCGAGATATTTACATTTTGGTCACCCAGGAAAGTGAGATTTCAGGAATGTTTTGATGGGATCGTATTAAGCGTCACAAATTGAGTCCCCCCAACGTACAAACCCAAAAAATCGTTATTTTTCGTCTATCTCGCATTGTTCTCGAGATATTTAGCTTTTTACATTTTGGTCACCTAGGAAAGTGAGATTTCAGGAATGCTTTGATGGGATCGTATTAAGCGTCTCAAATTGAGTACCCCCGACGTTCAACCCCAAAAAAATTGTTTCTTTTCGTCTATCTCGCAACGTTCTCGAGATATGGAGCTTTTTACATTTTGGTCACCTAGGAAAGTGAGATTTCAGGAATGTTTTGATGGGATCGTATTAAGCGTCTCAAGTTGAGTACCCCCAACGTACAACCCCAAAAAAAATCGTTATTTTTCGTCTATCTCACAACGTTCTCGAGATATTTAGCTTTTTACATTTTGGTCACCTAGGAAAGTGAGATTTCAGGAATGCTTTGATGGGATCGTATTAAGCGTCTCAAATTGAGTACCCCCAACGTACAACCCCAGAAAAATCGTTATTTTTCGTCTATCTCGCAACGTTCTCGAGATATGGAGCTTTTTACATTTTGGTCACCCAGGAAAGTGAGATTTCAGGAATGTTTTGATGGGATCGTATTAAGCGTCTCAAATTGAGTACCCCCAACGTACAACCAAAAAAAAATCGTTATTTTTCGTCTATCTCGCAACGTTCTCGAGATATGGAGCTTTTTTCATTTTGGTCACCCAGGAAAGTGAGATTTCAGGAATGTTTTGATGGGATCGTATTAAGCGTCTCAAATTGAGTCCCCCCAACGTACAACCCCAGAAAAATCGTTATTTTTCGTCTATCTCGCAACGTTCTCGAGATATGGAGCTTTTTACATTTTGGTCACCTAGGAAAGTGAGATTTCAGGAATGTTTTGATGGGATCGTATTAAGCGTCTCAAATTGAGTACCCCCAACGTACAACCAAAAAAAAATCGTTATTTTTCGTCTATCTCGCAACGTTCTCGAGATATGGAGCTTTTTTCATTTTGGTCACTTAGGAAAGTGAGATTTCAGGAATGTTTTGATGGGATCGTATTAAGCGTCTCAAATTGAGTCCCCCCACCATACAACCCCAAAAAAATTGTTTCTTTTCGTCTATCTCGCAACGTTCTCGAGATATGGAGCTTTTTACATTTTGGTCACCTAGGAAAGTGAGATTTCAGGAAAGTTTTGATGGGATCGTATTAAGCGTCTCAAATTGAGTACCCCCAACGTACAACCAAAAAAAAATCGTTATTTTTCGTCTATCTCGCAACGTTCTCGAGATATGGAGCTTTTTTCATTTTGGTCACTTAGGAAAGTGAGATTTCAGGAATGTTTTGATGGGATCGTATTAAGCGTCTCAAATTGAGTCCCCCCACCATACAACCCCAAAAAAATTGTTTCTTTTCGTCTATCTCGCAACGTTCTCGAGATATGGAGCTTTTTACATTTTGGTCACCTAGGAAAGTGAGATTTCAGGAATGTTTTGATGGGATCGTATTAAGCGTCTCAAATTGAGTACCCCCAACGTACAACCAAAAAAAAATCGTTATTTTTCGTCTATCTCGCAGCGTTCTCGAGATATGGAGCTTTTTACATTTTGGTCACCCAGGAAAGTGAGATTTCAGGAATGTTTTGATGGGATCGTATTAAGCGCCTCAAATTGAGTCCTCCCAACGTACAAACCCAAAAAAAATCGTTATTTTTCGTCTATCTCGTTTCGTTCTCGAGATATGGAGCTTTTTACATTTTGGTCACCTAGGAAAGTGAGATTTCAGGAATGTTTTGATGGGATCGTATTAAGCGTCACAAATTGAGTCCCCCCAACGTACAACCCCAAAAAAATCGTTATTTTTCTTCTATCTCGCAACGTTCTCGAGATATTTACATTTTGGTCACCTAGGAAAGTGAGATTTCAGGAATGTTTTGATGGGATCGTATTAAGCGTCACAAATTGAGTCCCCCCAACGTACAACCCCAAAAAAATCGTTATTTTTCGTCTATCTCGCAACGTTCTCGAGATATTTACATTTTGGTCACCTAGGAAAGTGAGATTTCAGGAATGTTTTGATGGGATCGTATTAAGCGTCACAAATTGAGTCCCCCCAACGTACAACCCCAAAAAAATCGTTATTTTCCGTCTATCTCGCAACGTTCTCGAGATATTTAGCTTTTTACATTTTGGTCACCTAGGAAAGTGAGATTTCAGGAATGCTTTGATGGGATCGTATTAAGCGTCTCAAATTGAGTACCCCCAACGTTCAACCCCAAAAAAAACGTTTTTTTTCGTCTATCTCGCAACGTTCTCGAGATATGGAGCTTTTTACATTTTGGTCACCTAGGAAAGTGAGATTTCAGGAATGTTTTGATGGGATCGTATTAAGCGTCTCAAATTGTGTCCCCCCAACGTACAACCCCAAAAAAATCGTTATTTTTCGTCTATCTCGCAACGTTCTCGAGATATGGAGCTTTTTACATTTTGGTCACCTAGGAAAGTGAGATTTCAGGAATGTTTTGATGGGATCGTATTAAGCGTCTCAAATTGAGTACCCCCAACGTACAACCCCAAAAAAATCGTTATTTTTCGTCTATCTCGCAACGTTCTCGAGATATGGAGCTTTTTACATTTTGGTCACCTAGGAAAGTGAGATTTCAGGAATGTTTTGATGGGATCGTATTAAGCGTCTCAAGTTGAGTACCCCCAACGTACAACCCAAAAAAAATCGTTATTTTTCGTCTATCTCGCAACGTTCTCGAGATATTTAGCTTTTTACATTTTGGTCACCTAGGAAAGTGAGATTTCAGGAATGTTTTGATGGGATCGTATTAAGCGTCTCAAATTGAGTCCCCCCACCATACAACCCCAAAAAAATTGTTTCTTTTCGTCTATCTCGCAACGTTCTCGAGATATGGAGCTTTTTACATTTTGGTCACCTAGGAAAGTGAGATTTCAGGAATGTTTTGATGGGATCGTATTAAGCGTCTCAAATTGAGTCCCCCCAACGTACAACCCCAAAAAAATCGTTATTTTTCGTCTATCTCGCAGCGTTCTCGAGATATGGAGCTTTTTACATTTTGGTCACCTAGGAAAGTGAGATTTCAGGAATGTTTTGATGGGATCGTATTAAGCGTCTCATATTGAGTACCCCCAACGTACAAACCCAAAAAAATCGTTATTTTTCGTCTATCTCGCAACGTTCTCGAGATATGGAGCTTTTTACATTTTGGTCACCTAGGAAAGTGAGATTTCAGGAATGTTTTGATGGGATCGTATTAAGCGTCTCAAATTGAGTCCCCCCAACGTACAACCCCAAAAAAATCGTTATTTTTCGTCTATCTCGCAACGTTCTCGAGATATGGAGCTTTTTACATTTTGGTCACCTAGGAAAGTGAGATTTCAGGAATGTTTTGATGGGATCGTATTAAGCGTCTCAAATTGAGTACCCCCAACGTACAACCCCAAAAAAATCGTTATTTTTCGTCTATCTCGCAACGTTCTCGAGATATGGAGCTTTTTACATTTTGGTCACCTAGGAAAGTGAGATTTCAGGAATGTTTTGATGGGATCGTATTAAGCGTCTCAAATTGAGTACCCCCAACGTACAAACCCAAAAAAATCGTTATTTTTCGTCTATCTCGCAACGTTCTCGAGATATGGAGCTTTTTACATTTTAGTCACCTAGGAAAGTGAGATTTCAGGAATGTTTTGATGGGATCGTATTAAGCGTCTCAAATTGAGTCCCCCCAACGTACAACCCCAAAAAAATCGTTATTTTTCGTCTATCTCGCAACGTTCTCGAGATATTTAGCTTTTTACATTTTGGTCACCTAGGAAAGTGAGATTTCAGGAATGTTTTGATGGGATCGTATTAAGCGTCTCAAATTGAGTACCCCCAACGTACAAACCCAAAAAAATCGTTATTTTTCGTCTATCTCGCAACGTTCTCGAGATATGGAGCTTTTTACATTTTAGTCACCTAGGAAAGTGAGATTTCAGGAATGTTTTGATGGGATCGTATTAAGCGTCTCAAATTGAGTCCCCCCAACGTACAACCCCAAAAAAATCGTTATTTTTCGTCTATCTCGCAACGTTCTCGAGATATTTAGCTTTTTACATTTTGGTCACCCAGGAAAGTGAGATTTCAGGAGTGTTTTGATGGGATCGTATTAAGCGTCTCAGATTGAGTCCCCCCAACGTACAACCCCAAAAAAATCGTTATTTTTCGTCTATCTCGCAACGTTCTCGAGATATGGAGCTTTTTACATTTTGGTCACCTAGGAAAGTGAGATTTCAGGAATGGTTTGATGGGATCGTATTAAGAGTCTCAAATTGAGTCCCCCCAACGTACAACCCCAAAAAAATCGTTATTTTTCGTCTATCTCGCAACGTTCTCGAGATATGGAGCTTTTTACATTTTGGCCACCCAGGAAAGTGAGATTTCAGGAATGTTTTGAAGGGATCGTATTAAGCGTCTCAAATTGAGTCCCCCCAACGTACAACCCCAAAAAAATCGTTATTTTCCGTCTATCTCGCAACGTTCTCGAGATATTTAGCTTTTTACATTTTGGTCACCCAGGAAAGTGAGATTTCAGGAGTGTTTTGATGGGATCGTATTAAGCGTCTCAGATTGAGTCCCCCCAACGTACAACCCCAAAAAAATCGTTATTTTTCGTCTATCTCGCAACGTTCAACCCCAAAAAAATCGTTATTTTTCGTCTATCTCGCAACGTTCTCGAGATATGGAGCTTTTTACATTTTGGTCACCCAGGAAAGTGAGATTTCAGGAATGTTTTGATGGGATCGTATTAAGCGTCTCAAATTGAGTACCCCCAACGTACAAACCCAAAAAAATCGTTATTTTTCGTCTATCTCGCAACGTTCTCGAGATATGGAGCTTTTTACATTTTGGTCACCCAGGAAAGTGAGATTTCAGGAAGGTTTTGATGGGATCGTATTAAGCGTCTCAAAATTGAGTCCCCCCAACGTACAACCCCAAAAAAATCGTTATTTTTCGTCTATCTCGCAACGTTCAACCCCAAAAAAATCGTTATTTTTCGTCTATCTCGCAGCGTTCTCGAGATATGGAGCTTTTTACATTTTGGTCACCTAGGAAAGTGAGATTTCAGGAATGTTTTGATGGGATCGTATTAAGCATCTCAATTGATCATCAATTGAGTCCCCCCAACGTATAACCAAAAAAATCGTTATTTTTCGTCTATCTCGCAACGTTCTCGAGATATGGAGCTTTTTACATTTTGGTCACCTAGGAAAGTGAGATTTCAGGAATGGTTTGATGGGATCGTATTAAGAGTCTCAAATTGAGTCCCCCCAACGTACAACCCCAAAAAAATCGTTATTTTTCGTCTATCTCGCAACGTTCTCGAGATATGGAGCTTTTTACATTTTGGCCACCCAGGAAAGTGAGATTTCAGGAATGTTTTGAAGGGATCGTATTAAGCGTCTCAAATTGAGTCCCCCCAACGTACAACCCCAAAAAAATCGTTATTTTCCGTCTATCTCGCAACGTTCTCGAGATATTTAGCTTTTTACATTTTGGTCACCCAGGAAAGTGAGATTTCAGGAGTGTTTTGATGGGATCGTATTAAGCGTCTCAGATTGAGTCCCCCCAACGTACAACCCCAAAAAAATCGTTATTTTTCGTCTATCTGGCAACGTTCAACCCCAAAAAAATCGTTATTTTTCGTCTATCTCGCAACGTTCTCGAGATATGGAGCTTTTTACATTTTGGTCACCTAGGAAAGTGAGATTTCAGGAATGTTTTGATGGGATCGTATTAAGCGTTCCAAATTGAGTACCCCCAACGTACAACCCCAAAAAAATCGTTATTTTTCGTCTATCTCGCAACGTTCTCGAGATATGGAGCTTTTTACATTTTGGTCACCCAGGAAAGTGAGATTTCAGGAATGTTTTGATGGGATCGTATTAAGCGTCTCAAATTGAGTCCCCCCAACGTATAACCAAAAAAATCGTTATTTTTCGTCTATCTCGCAACGTTCTCGAGATATGGAGCTTTTTACATTTTGGTCACCCAGGAAAGTGAGATTTCAGGAAGGTTTTGATGGGATCGTATTAAGCGTCTCAAAATTGAGTCCCCCCAACGTACAACCCCAAAAAAATCGTTATTTTTCGTCTATCTCGCAACGTTCAACCCCAAAAAAATCGTTATTTTTCGTCTATCTCGCAGCGTTCTCGAGATATGGAGCTTTTTACATTTTGGTCACCCAGGAAAGTGAAATTTCAGGAATGTTTTGATGGGATCGTATTAAGCGTCTCAAATTGAGTTCCATCAACTTATAACCAAAAAAATCGTTATTTTTCGTCTATCTCGCAACGTTCAACCCCAAAAAAATCGTTATTTTTCGTCTATCTCGCAGCGTTCTCGAGATATGGAGCTTTTTACATTTTGGTCACCCAGGAAAGTGAGATTTCAGGAATGTTTTGATGGGATCGTATTAAGCGTCTCAAATTGAGTACCCCCAACGTACAAACCCAAAAAAATCGTTATTTTTCGTCTATCTCGCAACGTTCTCGAGATATGGAGCTTTTTACATTTTGGTCACCTAGGAAAGTGAGATTTCAGGAATGTTTTGATGGGATCGTATTAAGCGTCTCAAATTGAGTCCCCCCAACGTACAACCCCAAAAAAATCGTTATTTTTCGTCTATCTCGCAACGTTCTCGAGATATGGAGCTTTTTACATTTTGGTCACCTAGGAAAGTGAGATTTCAGGAATGTTTTGATGGGATCGTATTAAGCGTCTCAAATTGAGTCCCCCCAACGTACAAACCCAAAAAAATCGTTATTAAGATCGTATTAAGCGTCTCAAATTGAGTACCCCCAACGTACAACCCCAAAAAATCGTTATTTTTCGTCTATCTCGCAACGTTCTCGAGATATTAAGCTTTTTGCATTTTGGTCACCTAGGAAAGTGAGATTTCAGGAATGTTTTGATGGGATCGTATTAAGCGTCTCAAATTAAGTCCCCCCAACGTACAACTCCAAAAAAATCGTTATTTTTCGTCTATCTCACAACGTTCTCGAGATATTTAGCTTTTTACATTTTGGTCGCCTAGGAAAGTGAGATTTCGGGAATGTTTTGATGGGATCGTATTAAGCGTCTCAAATTGAGTACCCCCAACGTACAACTCCAAAAAAATCGTTATTTTTCGTCTATCTCGCAACGTTCTCGAGATATTTACATTTTGGTCACCTAGGAAAGTGAGATTTCAGGTATGTTTTGATGGGATCGTATTAAGCGTCTCAAATTGAGTACCCCCAACGTACAACCCCAAAAAAATCGTTATTTTTCGTCTATCTCGCAACGTTCTCGAGATATTTAGCTTTTTACATTTTGGTCACCTAGGAAAGTGAGATTTCAGGAATGTTTTGATGGGATCGTATTAAGCGTCTCAAATTAAGTCCCCCCAACGTACAACTCCAAAAAAATCGTTATTTTTCGTCTATCTCACAACGTTCTCGAGATATTTAGCTTTTTACATTTTGGTCGCCTAGGAAAGTGAGATTTCGGGAATGTTTTGATGGGATCGTATTAAGCGTCTCAAATTAAGTCCCCCCAACGTACAACTCCAAAAAAATCGTTATTTTTCGTCTATCTCACAACGTTCTCGAGATATTTAGCTTTTTACATTTTGGTCGCCTAGGAAAGTGAGATTTCGGGAATGTTTTGATGGGATCGTATTAAGCGTCTCAAATTGAGTACCCCCAACGTACAACTCCAAAAAAATCGTTATTTTTCGTCTATCTCGCAACGTTCTCGAGATATTTAGCTTTTTACATTTTGGTCACCTAGGAAAGTGAGATTTCAGGAATGTTTTGATGGGATCGTATTAAGCGTCTCAAATTAAGTCCCCCCAACGTACAACTCCAAAAAAATCGTTATTTTTCGTCTATCTCACAACGTTCTCGAGATATTTAGCTTTTTACATTTTGGTCGCCTAGGAAAGTGAGATTTCGGGAATGTTTTGATGGGATCGTATTAAGCGTCTCAAATTGAGTACCCCCAACGTACAACTCCAAAAAAATCGTTATTTTTCGTCTATCTCGCAACGTTCTCGAGATATTTACATTTTGGTCACCTAGGAAAGTGAGATTTCAGGTATGTTTTGATGGGATCGTATTAAGCGTCTCAAATTGAGTACCCCCAACGTACAACCCCAAAAAAATCGTTATTTTTCGTCTATCTCGCAACGTTCTCGAGATATTTAGCTTTTTACATTTTGGTCACCTAGGAAAGTGAGATTTCAGGAATGTTTTGATGGGATCGTATTAAGCGTCTCAAATTAAGTCCCCCCAACGTACAACTCCAAAAAAATCGTTATTTTTCGTCTATCTCACAACGTTCTCGAGATATTTAGCTTTTTACATTTTGGTCGCCTAGGAAAGTGAGATTTCGGGAATGTTTTGATGGGATCGTATTAAGCGTCTCAAATTGAGTACCCCCAACGTACAACTCCAAAAAAATCGTTATTTTTCGTCTATCTCGCAACGTTCTCGAGATATTTACATTTTGGTCACCTAGGAAAGTGAGATTTCAGGTATGTTTTGATGGGATCGTATTAAGCGTCTCAAATTGAGTACCCCCAACGTACAACCCCAAAAAAATCGTTATTTTTCGTCTATCTCGCAACGTTCTCGAGATATTTACATTTTGGTCACTTAGGAAAGTCACCCAGGAAAGTGAGATTTATATGTATATGGAGCTCATATTTTTCGAAATCGAAGTGAAAAGAAATCGTTTTGTTCCACAATTCGATTTCGCCGGATTTGAAATCACCCAAATTTATCTGTGTTGAATGATAGTAGAAAACAGACACGTTTAAAAATGTAAGTAAAAAACTCCGTTGCAACCACACAAAATTTGTTTATTTTACTAGAAATTTGTTTTAATTAAGGGAAAGCTTAAAAATACTGCACAGTAGGAAATATTCATGAACTTTATTAGCCAACATAAAGATTTTGCCCAAGGATTCATGAAAAGAGATCGTGTCGTCGCAGATTCTTCGTGGGAAAGACAGACACAACTGGATGGGAAAAAAGTAAGTAATAATAATAAGAATCATTTGAAACAAATTTATCAATAAAAACATGAAAATACTTCAATTTTACTTGCATATACACATATCAATACAAACGTTGCATATGCAATTTCTAATGGATAAGAAATGTCTCTCAATCTACGGCTTTTTATTTTCTCTGTCGCATATCTTTTGTTTTTGATTTCCAAAACCTAAGCAATAAGAACAGCACTCATATTTAATTTTCTGATCAGGAAACTCAAGAAACTATTTAAATCAAATAAATTGAGTTTCAGATTAGATGACAGGTATCAGCTGTTTTCAATTTCACTTGAAGTGATTTCGAAAAGTTTTCGAACTGATGAAATCGTTCGGAGTGCAGAACACTGAAAATAAATTCACTAGATTTGCAATTTCGGTTTCATTTCACTCGATTTCTGGAACCTAGCTGATACTTTAGGTTCTCTAGCTGACGCCAAACCCACTGTTTAATAAGCTCTTTTTGAATGCCAGCAAAACAATTTGTGGTCGTGAATTTCGTCATTTTTACAAGATCAGTATGACTAATTATTATTATTTCTACGCTGGTTCTACAGTTCAAAGTCAAAAGAAAGCAACCATATATGGCCGATCTTTGGACATCTATTTTTATAACATTTATCAGAATGAGTAACGTCTCAACAATCTGCCATTCGAAGTACGTGAAATTCATAAGAGACCACAAAGATCACGTTTGAATTAATCGTTATTCTGTGGTTGTTATACTTACCACATCACCTCTAAATGTTTTCTTGGGATATCCCAAAGTGTCTACACCTGTGGAATGTTTGACCAAGATATACCACCACCACCCACATTCAGTCAGGCATGAATTCCTAACACCTATAGTAGTCGATGGAATTTTGTTTTTTCATGTTATGACTAGGCTCATGTCATGTACGACACGTATATGTATTTTTATTATTAATGTTATCGATCCGACTTATTATTAGCTTACAAATGATTTTGAAATGATTTGAATATGTACCCACACATTTGCGAGATTCAAAAATAGCCAAACTTATTTACATTCTTTTATGAGAAAAGTCAAAGGTTGTGGTTTTGAATTGGAATGTACGAGTTCCACCAGCTGATGAAATACCCACAATGTATTTTTGCAATGAAATAAATTTCTTCTTTTATGAATTTTTACGGCTTAGCCCAGAATTCAACGTGTAAACAGAACTGTTGTAGATGCACCATCCAGCTCGTTAAGATTTTGCATTTGATTGCATTTCAATGCCATAAATTTTACTAAATCCACGATGATTTATGAAGCGATTTGGCAGAAGGTAACAAACTCGTTTCTTGTTGTATACCAAATTTCTAAGAATTGCAAACTTCTCAGATGAATTTTCTAAGCGAAAAAAGCGAACCTCAAACGGACATTGAAGATATTTAGGGTTATCGGGATTTTTTTTTCTCATGGATTTTTTCCCAAATTCGAAAAATTGGTATCGGGAACTTCTTTTCGAAATTGGGAATAAAAATTCCTTGGGAAAAATACCTATCGGGAACTCATTTATTATGGGAAATATTGTGTTTTTCCTTCCAAAAAACTTGTTCCCATGGGGAAAAAATCCGTGGGAAATACCCGATAGTAGGAACTTGTTCCCGGGAAGGGAACATTTCTGGGGGAAAATATTTCCCAAGGAATTCCCGATAAGGCTGATTATGGTATCGGTTTGATTGAAGCTTCTTGATATTGCATTTCATTGATATGACATAAGAAAGTAGCTGAAAAAATCTTTTTTGATGATGATCTAAGAATAAATCTGACTTGTTCTTCGATACAACTTGACTTTTTCACCTTGTAAGAGGCATAGGGTCCATCAAAAGTGAGCCAAATATTTGGAAGTATTTGAGCAAATATTACGATTCCTAAAATGAAATTTCAAAATTTTCTATTATACGCACACCTTAAAAAACAAACTAAACCCGTATTACAAATAACGATGCTCGCAAAGAAACCTCTCGTGTTGGTTCATTTGCAATAACGTTTCATGATACTCGCTATCACTTACAGCTGCGGTTTGATATCATTCTGACATTTTCATGGATCCATTCTCGTAATTCATAATCGGTCTATGTCATTGGCTTTCATTGTTCGTTTTTCTGTCTCGCGTCTCGTAAGCTCTCCGGTATTGGGGAGTCCTCCATAATTTTGCGATAACCTGCAAGTCAGTTACGGCTTTTGCGATTTTCGAAGCTGTGTACCTCAGTAACTAACACGTAACCAAATGGTTGAAATGTTCCAAGTGCCTGTTGTAGGTAGTTTGCTGTTTTTGTCTTTATTGGTATGGAATTCTATAGTAGCCGGAAACATTTTGAGCTATTTTTCTATTTACAAGAGTTTCAAAGCTGTTATAGAGCTACCACTTGATTATTCTTTCTATTTTTTAGAAACAGCAAAGGACTGATATTGCCAAGTAGTTTTAAGACTAACGTGCAGGTTCCTTAAAACTGTCTCAAAAGCCGAACTTAGAGTAAGTGACTGGCTTTTGCATAAGTGCCACCTAGAATTTTTATGAGGAAGTTAATAATTAATTTTCGGTTTAAATTAACCGTTTACTATAAAAGACACTTCAAATAATAGAGACAATACAGGAACATGCGTTTAACTTCAATTGTATACCAAAATTATAAATCATCAGATTCTTGTAAAAGAAGGTCTCAACGCATCGCTATTATTGAATCTTCTTGCATTTTCTGAAAGATTGTACTTTTTTCTAAAAACACGTAAATAGCGCTCATACGCCAGAGTGTATGGGGCCTAATTCATTTCCAGGAGCATCGATTTAATACTGATTCCAAACGGCTTAGTTGGAAAGCGGTTTTTCATGGCAGTGTGAATTTACTAACAGAGTTCTCAAAGCGATGGAATATGCTGGGTATAGAGAAGATGAAAAACTACGACATCTAATTTGGCGACTGCTTCAGACAACACAAACAACACTTATTTATATGCCCCCAATAAGAGAAAGACGATAATTCCAAAGACTGTTTTTTACGAGCTACTCTAAAAAACATATGAGCAGTACTCGCATTCCTGCAAGACTCGTAGAACTGTGCAAGATAAATTCCAAAAATTCACGCTGCTTTGACAATTTAATTAAAGAACTCACCAAAACATTCAATTTCGAAAAAAGGTATTCGACAAGGCGGAAAACTCTGGTACTATTTCCTTTTACATCATAGTTGAAAAGATTGTGCGAAATTGAAAACATCAACAGCAGTGGCAAAATATTTCAACGCCTGTACAGTACTTGTTTACATAGATATTATTGACGTAATGAGAAGACGGAAGCGAGATGTGATAGGTTATTTTGCAGGCATTGAAACAGAAGCAGCAAAAATGGGTTTGATCGTTAATAACAGGCCCGCCGCTAGGGGTTTGAACGCCCGTGTGCAATTCCCATTATGCCGCCCCCGTTTAACTATGTCTACCTTACACGATCTAGGTTAAAAAAACTAGGTTAAGGATGTGAAAAAAATAAGAAATACTTTACAACGAAAAACTATTCATTTATTTAATTTACAGTAATTGTACCTTTCTTGCCTTTATGTTGGCGAAATCTGTTATCAATTTTTTTGTGTCTAAGCTTTCTAATATCTCATGTTCAATTGAAACTATGGCTAAATTACTAAGTCTTTGTTGGTGCATTGTTGATCTCAAATAGTTTTTTATAATTTTTGACTTTGAAAAGGACCTTTCACCAGATGCAACTGAAACCGGCAACGTAAGTAATATTCTTAGTGCTATTGCTGTATTCGGAAATGTTGACATTAAATCATTTGCAAAAATATATTGCAATAGGGTTTGTGGATCATTTTACTGGTGTTCAGTAAAATGCAACTTTAAAGCATTGATTTCATTAAACAAATCTATACCGTCAATATCTGTGTCACTATTTGAACTGTCTTTTAGCTTCAAATTCAGATCCTTGCAATATTTCATTAAATCATCTTTAGAGTAACTAAATAAGTTATTATTGGTGAAAAAGCCAAATACGTCGGTAAAAGTTTCCAACTCCTCGAATCTATACTTTAAAGAAGTTAACGTTTGATCTAGGATTCTAAAAAAAACCTCTACTTTGTATTTGGTTTTGGGGCCAAGTAAAACTTCGTCACTCTGTTCATATTGAAATTGAGTTGGTTTTCTTCGTGGACGAACTGTGTTTATAGGCGGAAAATCTGTTTCTACATTAAGGTCCCGAGCCACATTGGTAGCTTCTTCTAACACCCTTTCGAAGTGCTCATCCGTGCGATATTCGGTGAATTTATCAATCAATTTATTTAACAAATTTATGCAGATTTGGGTATTTATTGTTGGGTTTTGCATCATTTTGCTGAGAGCATTAATTTCATTTAAAATATCGAACCAAATTACAACCGAACAAATAAATCTATAATTTTGAATGTTTAAAGCAAGCGAATGAGCTTTGCGAGATGTTGTACAATCCCATTCCGACGAATTGTTATCTGATATTTCTAGCAAAGCGTCAAATATTTTTTCGAGGTGATACCGTAAAGGCTTGACTGCATCGATTCTGCTAGACCATCGCGTGGCACTTAATGCTTTTAATTTTAAATCTGGTAAATATTTGCAAATTATCGACCACCTTTTTGTAGATGACGAAAAGAAAACGTAAATTTCTTGAATTATATTGAAAAAATTGACGGTGTCGTGCTTAATATTTGCCGCATCGTTAACGACCAAATTGAGACTATGCGCAGAGCATGGAACGTAAAATGCGCGATTATTAATTTCCAATATTTTTTTTTGCAATCCGTTGTGTTTTCCACGCATATTAGAACCATTGTCATAACCTTGACCACGTAAGTTCCTAATATCCAGGTTTAATTGCGAAAATAAATCTAAAACAAAATTTAATAGTCCTACACCTGTGGAGCTGGTGATCGGACAGAAACCAATAAAACTTTCGCATGTCGTAACATTTTTAGTTTCACTGTTTAAAATGACATACCTGAGTATAACTGTAATTTGTTCTGTGTGACTTACATCTGGTGTGCAATCTAATCGATAGTTTCATATCATTTTCAATGAAAACTACTAAACTGGACAACATAAGAGCTGTTACTATCAACACTACTAACTCTATTTGCATATCTTAAATGGTTTTGAGTTCCAATTAGTGCCCTTTATGTAATTGCACACATTGTTCTTAACAAAATCAAGAATTTCAAAAAAACTTATCTTAGAACAGACCAACACACTCGTTTAAAAGTGAAATATTGATTATATTAAATATTTTTGACAGTAGCTATTGGTCTGAGATGATTTTTTTTTGAAATTCTTGATTTTGTTAGGAACTATGTGTGCATTTTAAACGAATAGTACCAAAACTATCTACTGTAAAAGTATGAAATAAAATACACTTACATTTCTCCTGTTCTCCTGATTTTGTTTGTTGACAACTTTGGGAACTTGAACTTGTTGAAGGCAGGTCGTCATCATGAGGCATTACGTCTGCAACTCCAACAACCCCAGCTTCAAAATTTTTAGCAGGTTGAGCTGGACCTGGGTACAAATCCTGCACCGGGACTTGGTTTGAAGAATCCACATTTGGATTCATTGTAGCTGAAGCTTCAGCCGAATCTTTTTTTTTTTAATTTTTTTTTTACTCTAAAACTAAAACACTTTTGAAAACTGAACAAAACTAAAACACTTTTGAAAACTGAACAAATCAACTACTAGAACTCTCGTCTCTCGATTTCTTTTCAAAAGAAGCCAACTTTGAACTTTTTTAATCATGGCGGTTCGCGGTTTGTTTGGTTTGAAAAAAAAGAACAGTAAATTTCGATGTTTTTGTTTTACTTTTATTTTTCTCGTCTTGTCTGACTTTACCTTTTAAAAGTTTAAATATCTACCTAGTGCGAACGAGATGAACATCCAAAAAGATTTTCTTACTCTTTTCAACAGACCTAACAAAAAGTAAAATTCTAAGGAAACTTAAAAACGTTTAAGAACAAGACAACAATAATGAGAATGTATTGTCGTTCACTTTGGAGCATTAGTGTATGCTAGAAGTAGAACGTAGAACGTAGAAGAAAATGGAATTCAGAGTAAGTGAACATTTAGATAGGCAGATTTTGTGCTAACGATAAGGTAGTTTGATTTTGAGATAAATTTATTTAAACTTTATGCAACACATCATTGAATTTCTGAAAATCTGGATTCCAGATCTGGAATGGCTCTCCGTCGTTGATTGCTTGATTTGCCGCCCCCATGGATGCGCCGCCCGCGTGTTTTGCACGCCTTGCACGCCCGCTTACGGCGGGCCTGGTTAATAAGGGCGAAACGAAGTATATATGTATACTACCAGATAGCATCCTATTTCTGTTACAGCTTTCCAGATGTTCGTAGAAAAGCCAGAAAAAGCGCTGCCAGCATTATAAGAAGCTACGGATATTTGCTCTCAGCATGTGTGCGCCGAGTAACAGATACTCTGATTCAATAAAATGCAAGATATTCACAGTGGAAGAGCTCCACTGTGTCGTCATCATCTCCACAGGATTCACAGAGTGTAGTATCTTTTAAGCCTGGCAAAGTTGCATGTGGCAATACCAATAATTTTTCTGTAGTCTTTTCTGTTAAGGGATAGCAAAAATGATGCATCTTTCAAATTAGCGTTGGCAGGCATACGTTTAGTCTTTCAACGTCTCTTTTGGGACTGAGTACTGAGTAGTCCTGCTTACAAACTTGTTTTCACAATTCGTAATATAACCTTGAGGAGTAATAGATTGTTGCGACCCTTCGAATCTGTTTGCCTAGCTTCTTTGAAGAGCATTGGCAAGACCACTATAGTTTCAATAAGTTTTTTGATGTTTTTACAGAATATTTTGTAGGAGACATTTATGGATTTTTGAATTAACCCTCGAATTTGGTCTCTAGTGACCTATTAAAAAGACTTCTGTGAAATTTCTTTAGTTCAGTGTTCCATCATAGAACTGCAAATCTACTTGTCATTGGTCTATATGAACACTAAAGCTCAAAGCTTTTTGTATAAGGGCACAATTTACGTTAAAACTGCATCTTCCACTTTCTGCTGTGTTGGGCGCTTAGGAATAAATTTGGTAAGACTACCGAGTTCCTTATTAAAAAGTGCCCATTTGATGTTTTGTTTTACGATTCCCTTACCTACCACTGAAGTAAAAAACAAATCAGACTAAGCAATTTCGGCTCAGCATTAATTTGTTTTTGTGTTCAGTGTTTAAAAGCATTGCTGAGCTGATCAAAGAATTGCTGAGTGGCAAAAAAACGCAAGTTTTGTTGCTAAAGTGGAAGAGGCCGCATTTGGTACATGGAATTTAATGTATCTATGGACTATGGTAAGATAGTGACACATCGGGTAGAACTTTCCAGCAGGTTGATACTTAGTATATGGCCCTTATTGCGAGTGTCGTTTGGCTGTCGATAAACGACGCGACGGTTGTCGATAGTCGAACGTCGAAAATGAAATTTGGTATTGCGTATTCTTATTGATCGATACTTCCAATTTTGAATTCGGTCGTTATCGTCTGTATTTTTGCGTTCGACTATCACTGAAACTAACCCGAATGTCAAATTATAGGATTTATTCACAATGACTACTCTCATTATTCAAAGTAACAGTCGATAGAGATACGCAATACCAAAAGGAAAATTTATCGAAGCTTTAGACCCTTGACGCATCGAATGTTAGACTACAATCGCAATAATAAGGGCCTATACCTTATATATTAGACAGTTTCGAATCAATTGCTTGATGTTTTCTTATTTTAACAAAAAGCAAAGGCTTGCCAGTTACCAACACTTTGAATGTCTAAGTCCGAGAACAGAATGAAACTAAGATGTGGTTGCGCATCGCTTGTTCCAATTGGTGCCGCCCCAAACCAGGTTTCGGGCGTTAGCATCGCCGAACATTATAAACTTTAGCTTTCAATTTTCACAGAACTCCGCCAGTATAGTAGGAGGTAGCGTCATTAAGTTCCAGATGAAGTAAACTGACGCAACGACGAAAACCATATTCACTGCTCGCTTCGTTGCTTCGTTAAATCACCACAACCAAGTAAGAACCGCTAAGCTGATGAGAAACTGAATTCTGAAACTTTTAAGACGACTATCGTCTTAGTTCTGAGTACTATAGAAACGTGTTTCAAAACTTTAAAGATACTAAAATTTATCGTCCTCGATAGTAAGATAGCTATTTATCAATCGCTGAAAACTAAGTAACATAACGTTCTCGATAACGTGAGAATCAATGCCAAAAATACATAATTCAGTCACAAATTACTCGATCACGTGCGCGGTAATCCGGGCCCTGGCTTAAATTTTGTTGCTGGAAAGCAGTTCGAAATGAAAAGACAAATCTGGGGTAACAGACGTTTTTGTTTGTTGCAAGACAAGTAGTGGCATTTTTACACCTGCTGTCTGTTTTGACCATGGCATCTTGCTTAAGGATGAGTTTGAATATCGCAATTGAGATTGGTTTCCCAGTTCCACTTCTGGTGAGTTCTTCTGCAGTTTCCTGAGATATCTGCTATGACTGAGATATCTGCGCCGACACCCAAGAAAGATGAATATTGAACTTTTATCTCCATGTGAGATAGTCGATAATTGAGGGCAGTTAGTGAGATTGCGGAAACACCGCCGAGTGATTTAAGGGGTGCTTACTTACTTATTTACTTAAGGTAGCGCTACAGTCCGGGTCGGACCAGGGCCTCAACCAACATGCTTCTCCAGCCAGCTCGGTCCGTAGCTAGCTGCCTCCAGTTTTGCACGCCAAGTTGGTTGAGGTCCTCTCCTACTTGCGTGCGCCACCTGAGTCACGGTCTTCCTCTACTGCGCCGTCCCTCGGGATTCGATTCGAAGACTTTCCGGGCCGGAGCGTTGGTGTCCATTCGCTCTACATGACCCAGCCATCTAAGCCGCTGGACCTTGACTCGTTTGACAAGGTCAGTGTCGCTGTACAGCCCGTACAATTCGTCGTTAAATCTTCTTCTCCACTCTCCATCTATGCAGACGGGACCAAAAATCACTCGAAGAATTTTTCTCTCGAAGCATCCTAAAGCGTTCTCGTCTGCCTTTGAAAAGGTTCAAGCCTCTGCCATATATAAGAACCGCGATGATAAGTGTCTTATACAGGGACACTTTAGTTGCTCGAGAGAGGACTTTACTACTCAATTGCCTTCTTAGTCCGAAGAAACAGCGATCGGCAAGAGTTATTCTTCGTTTGATTTCAGCGCTGGTGTCGTTGTCTGAATTAATAGCGGCGCCTAGGTAGACAAAGTCCTTAACTACCTCAAATTTATAGCTGTCAATCGTGACGTTCTGTCCAAGACGTCGGTGTTGGGTGTCCTTCCTTGATGACAGCATATGCTTGGTATTGCCCTCATTTACCACTAAACCCATCTTCTTCGCTTCCGTCTCAATGCTCATAAACGCGTCATTGACATCACGCTGCGTTCTTCCAATTATGTCAATATCGTCGGCATATCCGAGCAATTGAACGGATCTTTGTTTGATTGTGCCTCTTGTGTTGACGTGGGAGTTTTGCACTATACTTTCAAGAACGATGTTGAAGAAGTCGCATGACAGTGCATCGCCTTGCCTAAAACCTTTTTTGACATCGAATGTATCGGTGAGATATTTTCCGACCCTGATGGAGCAGCGTGCGTTCTCCTTCGTCATCCTACACAATCGGACAAGTTTGGTAGGGATGCCAAAACTAGACATGGCTCTATATAACTCCTCTCTATAGATGCTGTCATACGCGACCTTAAAATCGATGAAAAGGTGGTGGGTATCGATTTGAAGCTCCTGGGTTTTTTCCAAGATCTGCCGTAGTGAGAAGATTTGGTCTATGGTGGACTTTCCTGGTCTAAAGCCGCAATGATAAGGACCTATCAGGTTGTTGACGAATGGCTTCAGACGCTCACACAATACGGCAGAGAGAATCTTATATTCGATGTTAAGAAGACTGATACCTCTGTAGTTGGCGCAGTTCAGAGGGTCTCCTTTCTTGAGAACCGGGGAAACAATGCTGAGGTTCCATTCATCGGGCATGCTTTCTTCCGACCATATTTTGCAAATGAGCTGGTGCATACTCCTGACCAGGTCATCGCCTGCCGATTTAAACAATTCGGCAGTGAGGCCATCAGCTCCAGCAGCTTTGTTGGACTTTAGCTTGGATACTGCTGTCTTCACTTCGTTCAGGTCGGGTTGGCGGAATTGTTGGTCTACGTCGCCTAAATCGAATGGTTCTATCTCTCTAACAGCGGAATTGGGTTCATCATCGCCGTTATAGAGCTTGAAGAAGTGGTCTTTCCATATCCTCAACATTGACTGCGGCTCCACCACGATGTTCCCTTGATCGTCTTTGCAGGCTTCGGCTCGGGGCTTATAGCCCGAGGCTGTTGTTTTTACTTTCTGGTAAAACTTCCGAACCTCATTCCTGCTGTGGCACCCTTCTATCTCCTCGATAGCGCGCTTCTCATGCCCTCTCTTTTTCCGTCTGAGAAGCCGGTGTTCGTCTCTCCTCTTCTGATTGTAGAGCTCATAAGCAGTTCTAGTCTTTTTGTGCAGCGCCGCTTTGTATGCTTCCTGTTTAGCTGCATGTGCTTTCCGGCATTCGTCGTCAAACCAGGGGTTTCGTTGTGGGGTGCTTGGCTATCTAAAAAGATGCGGATATTTACAAAGGCTATCACGTAGCTCCTGAATTGCCACGAAGTAAATTTTTGTATTCAACATCGAAAGCCTGCTACATAAAAAGTGCAGTAGCAGCCTTAGAGTGTTTATTTTAGTGAATGTCATCTAGAAGTACTTGTTCCTCTATCCACCATTTTCACCGATTGGAAATAAATTGGAAATAAATCCTTCTAAAAGATAAAAATACGGATCAGACTATCTCTACAGAATCTGTGCCGAGATTTAGCTAATTTCACTTTGCAGGGAGCGAGTGAGTAGAGTCACTGCTGAAATTTTAAGTGAGTAATCTGACAGCGAACTGCCCTAACTCACTCACTGAATTCTTTTAGCTTAATCGATTTTCAATGGATTGTGACTCACTTCACACACTCCCGGGAAAGTGAACTTAGCTAAATCTCGGCACTGATTCATTCACAAAACGATATATGAACCACCTTCGCTCTCTCGATTCTGGCTCTCACAGTGAGAATTTGTGTTTATATTTATTTATTAAATGATAAGCATTTTAAAACAAAGTGTCTTATTAGAAATACTTAGAAATGGAACATTTAAATTAAAGTAATTATTTAAAAAAAGAATTAAAATTATTTAAAAAAAAAGAATGAAATTATTAAAAATAGAATTTAAGGAAAAGAACAAACAATTTTGTTTTTCTTTTAAATAAAGCTTGGAAAATCATATATTTGTTAATGTGCTTAAGTTAATTTACATTATTTTATATATATATAAAAGAGATGAGAAAAGAAAAAAGATGAAGTTTAAGAAAGAAGATAAAGAAATAGTTTCAGCATTTGAAAAGGTTTTTAATGGAATTTTCGAAACGTTTGTAGCTATTTATTCCTCTCAGGTTGGCAGGTAAGGAGTTACAAAGGCCAACAGCGTGCACAAAGAACTGTTGCTTTGAGTTTCTGTATTTAAAAGTAGGGACGATAAGAATATTACTTTTTCGAAGTAGCGGAAAATTAAGCTTTCCGAAAAGATATCCAGGAGATTTTGTATGAAGAAGTTTAAAAAGAAATATCAAAGTTTGATAATCCATATACTTGTTAAAAGACATATTAAAAACACTAGCTGCCTGTACCGAAACATGATCAAAACGACGTAGACCATAAACAAAACGAATAATATTGTTAAATGCAACTTGTAGCTTGCGTTTGTTAGCACTATCAGGACAGCAAAAAATGGGGCTACCGTAAAAAAGGGTTGGTAGGACAAGTGTTTTGGCTATAGTCATTTTTGTGGAGACTGGAAGACAACTTCCAGATATGTACAAAACCCGCAAAGCCGCATAAACCCGACCAATAGCACTTGCCAAATGATTGTCCCACGATAATGTTTGATTGAAAACAACACCAAGATTTTTTACTGTTCTAACGTAGTTTAAAGCTTTTCCTTCAAGTTCAATACTTGGCCGATATGACATGTCAATAGTTTTGTTGCTAATAACAATAGCCTGACATTTATTCAAATTCAGTTTCAAACGATTCTCTCTAGACCACTGTCCAATACCCATAAGGTCTTCGTTTAACCTGGCTGTTGCATCTTCAACCATACCAATTTGATAGCTCAAGTAAATTTGCACATCATCTGCATACATATGCATTTTGCAGTGTTTGAGTATAGAAGGAAGATCGTTTTTGAATAGCGTGAACAAAAGCGGACCTAGTATCGATCCCTGAGGCACACCACTAGAAGTAGTGAGAAATTCGGACAGCCTTGAGTTCGCATAAACAGCTTGAGTTCTGTGGCTTAGATATTGTTCAATGAGAGATAAGGCGGAGTTATCAAAGAAGAAAAATGTTTTGAGTTTGTTCAGAAGTATCTCATGCGAAACAGTATCGAACGCCTTAGAGAAATCCAGTAAAGCCAGAGTGGTGACAAGATTTTTGCCAATTTGCTGCCGTATATCGTCTACTATTTTAAGAAGTCTTTCTGTCTGAAACCAGATTGCATGGGTGAAATTAATTGATGATTTTCCAAAAACTCTGTAATCTGTCGGCTAACAATCTTTTCGAATGCTTTTGAGATGAAAGGAAGGATGAAAATTGGTCGGTATTCCTGTTTCTGCGCTTGCGACTTCTTAAGAATTGGAATTATTTTTGAAGCTTTCCATAGTTAAGGATAGCACGACTTTGTAAGAATGGTATTAAAAATATGTGTCAAGAAAGGAGATATAAAAGGAAGGATTATTTTTACAAACTTTGGCTGCATATTGTTTAATCCAATAGCTTCCGATTTAATATCTTTTACGGCCTTAAATACCTCAACTTCAAAAACTCTTTTAAAATTGAAACCTAAAAGCTGAACACTTCTGTCAACGTTTCTTTCAATCCCAGCCAGGGACGGCAGAAGGTATGGGGTGGGTGGGGTGTAGACCCCACCTTACTTTTCTGAGCATGGGGTGCACCCCACCTTCTTCTGGCCTTGGAAATATACCAATTTTTTTTAGTTAAATGAGCCAAAAAAGTGTTATCAAATTATGAATATTGTTATACTAATTTTTGATTGAATCATTTATTTATCGGTCACAGACTCAACGTTATGAATTATTTCTTATCCTTTTCTTCTCCTTGATTTTAGTCATTCTTTTTTAAAAGTATAATAAAACGTACTTTTCACGGAATATTCATATATACATATGTACACCAAGCACGAGGCGTGACATTTTCGTTTGCGAAAGCGCTCAAAATAAAACCAAAAATTTGAGACTCAAATGAGACCCGTACTCCTTTCCATGCCTTTTGGCGGCTTTCGGAAAACTGTTCATGTCATTAAATCCACCCCTATTCCATAATCTTTTTTCATTGCCATAATAATAAATAATTATATTAAATTAATAAAACTAAAATAAAACTACCATACCTTATTTTATTCTACCATGCTCCCCACCTAAGGTGGATGGGCGTTGTACTATTCGGGTAGGCTCTGACTGGTGCCAACTTGGCGGCGCCCAGATGCTGTAACTTATAGTACACGTCAATTGTGCTTACTATACCTCCAAGCGGTATCCACTGGGACCTGGGATGCTCCGTCCAGAGCTGACCTGCTAAACTAGTAAGTGCGAGTGGTGACAAGGGAATCCGGAACAAAAGAATTGTGATCGGTCAACACTATAATTGCTCTGCGAACTATGACTGACTGCACGAATCTCAGTGGTCTACGAGAGCTTTCGTGTAAATGTTCCAGCGGATGAATTCGAAGGACAGAATCAACGGTGGACAGTAATAAAAAGCCATAAAAGCAGAAACCCCAGAAGGAGCTACTCCAACATATTTGGTTTAAAGGTCTTTCGGGGTCTTTCAATACTAGGACAGGGTATTGAAGTAGAGATGGTGGCGGATGAGCTCCTGGTGAGCCAACGGCAGCACTCACACCCCTGCAGCAGGGTACTGACACTGGATATTCCAGCCCTTTGTGTCCGAAGGGATCCAAAATGACCTGGCCCTCCAGGTTGGGGGTTGTGCGTAGGGTTAACTACCCAGCCACGGAAAAAAAATATGGTTCCGAAACAACCAAAAGCCTCGGATAACGATAATGATTTCAAAGTTGACGACCCAAGCAAACGAAAAAAGGACAATGACCTCCGGATCTGCACGTGGAACGTAAGGTCTCTTAACGGACTAGGTGCAGCTGGAGAATTAGCGGACGCCCTGGTCTGCTGCAAAGCAGACATAACCGCCATCCAAGAAGTGCGATGGAGTGGACCGGGCATAAAGAAGATGAAAAACTGTGACATCTACTATGGCGACTGCTACAGACAACAGAAACAACGCTTATTTGGGTGCGGATTTGTCGTTAGAGGAAGACTCAGGGATAAGGTGATTAGCCAAAATCCAGTCAATGAGCGTGTAATGACCATCCGCATCAGGGCTAAATTCGCCAACATTAGCCTTATATGCGCCCACGCCCCCACAGAAGAGAAACACGACGATTCCAAAGACTGTTTCTACGAGCTCCTCGAAGAAACGTATGAGCAGTGCCCTAGACACGACGTGAAAATCGTTCTTGGCGATTTTAACGCAAAGCAAGGGAAGGAGGACATCTTTGGAAACACAATCGGTAAGCATAGCCTCCATGACAAAACCTCCGAAAACGGACTGAGGCTAATCGATTTTGCTGCGGGGCTGAATCTTGTTGTAAGTAGTACGCGCTTCCCGCATCTCAAAATTCATAAAGGTACATGGCGATCCCCAGATCAATTAACTGTCAACCAAATTGACCATGTTGCGATCGACGCAAGGCACTCTTCTGTGTTCTAGATGTTCGAACTTTCCGAGGGGCCAACTTTGACTCGGACCACTTCCTTGTTGTAGCCAAGGTACGAATGAGGATATCTTGTTCACAACCAGCGCGAACTAACGCTGTGAAGAGATATGACGTCGGAAAGCTACAATCGCAAGAGATTGCCAATGCCTTTTCCAATCGAGTGTCCCTTCAATTATCCTTGAATCCCATGCCGCCAGCATTAAACATTGAAGACCTGTGGCAGCAATGCCAAGAAGCCATCAGAACCGCTGCCTCTGAGGTTCTGGGTTTCACTCGGCCACCAAAACGAAACCTATGGTTCGATGAAGAATGCAGGCAGGCAAATGCAGCCAAACAAAGAGCACGACAAATGCTTATGCAAACACGAACAAGGGCTGCTTACAATCAGTATAACGAGATTTACAAGGAGAGAAGAAGGGAAGAACACCGACTTCTCAAAAAGAAAAAGAAGCAGCATGAGAAGCGCTCGTTTGAGGAAATAGAGAGGTGCCATGACAGGAACGAGATTCGGAAGTTTTACGAAAAGGTAAAAAGATCCTGCCAGTGTGGCAAAAACCGAGCCCAAGCCTGTAAAGACCAGCAGGGAAACAAAGTTATAGAGTCACAGTCGCTACTGAGGATCTGGAGAGATCATTTCTGCAGACTGCTTAACGGCGATGAAGATACAAATTCCGCTGTCAGGCAGATTGCCCCATTCAGCTTGGACGATGATCAAGAATGCCGTCCTCCCGACCTAGAAGAGGTTAAGCTTGCCATATGCAAACTTAAATCAAATAAGACTGCAGGTGCAGATGGCCTTGATGCCGAACTTTTCAAGGCAGCTGGAGATCAGTTGGAAAGGAGCATGCACCAGCTGATCTGCATGATATGGTCGGAAGAAAGCATGCCCGATGAATGGAACCTCAGTATCGTATGCCCGATCCTAAAGAAGGGAGACCCTCACAATTGCGCCAATTACAGAGGGATAAGCCTCCTTAACGTCGCTTAAGATCTTGTCTGCTGTAATATGTGAACGTCTGAAACCCCACGTCAACAACTTGATAGGTCCTTATCAATGTGGTTTTAGACCAGAGAAGTCCACAATAGACCAAATTTTCACATTACGCCAGATCTTGGAAAAAACCCGAGAACATAATAACGATATTCACCACCTCTTTATCGATTTCAAGGCCGCGTATGACAGTATTTACAGAGACGAGCTGTATAGAGCCATGTCTAGTTTCGGCATCCCTGCAAAGCTCGTACGACTATGCAGGATGACTTTGGAGAATTCACGCTGCTCCGTCAAGGTCGGAAAACAACTCACCGAGACCTTTGATGTCGAAAAAGGCTTTAGGCAAGGCGACAAACTGTCATGCGATTTCTTCAACATCATACTTGAACAGATTGTAAGAAACTCAAACGTCAACACCAGAGGAACAATCTTTCAAAAGTCTGTACAATTACTCGCCTATGCAGACGATATTGACGTAATGGGAAGAAAAAAGCGTGATGTCATAGGTGCTTTTGCGAGTATTGAAACAGAAGCGGCAAAAATGGGTTTGATGGTTAATGAGGGCAAAACGAAGCATATGCAGTCATCAAACAAGGACACAGAACATCGACGAATTGGACAAAACGTCACAATAGACAGACATAACTTCGAGGTAGTACAGGACTTCGTCTACCTAGGATCCGCTGTAGACACGGACAACAACATCAGTGCGGAGATCAAACGGAGATAACTCTTGCCAACCGTTGATTCTTTGGGTTAAGAAGGCAATTGAGAAACAAAACCCTCTCTAGAAAAACCAAGGTGATCTTGTATAAGACCTTAATCATCCCAGTCCTGCTGTACGGCGCGGAAGCATTGACCTTATCGAAAGCGGATGAGGAAACTCTTGGTCGTTTCGAAAGAAAAATTCTCCGAATGATCTTTGGTCCCGTATGCGAAGACAATGTGTGGAGACGAAGATACAACAACGAGCTGTATGAGCTGTACCGCGACATGGGCATAGCCAGAAGAGTACGCATCGCGAGGCTACGATGGTTGGGCCATGTAGAGCGGATGGACCCAAACGCTCCGGCTCGTCGGGTGTTCGAAAGTACATTGCAGGGAATTCGCGGAAGGGGAAGACCTTGTCTTAGGTGGCGCAATCAAGTGGATGAAGACCTCAACCGACTTGGAGTGCGAAACTGGAGAGAGCTCGCTCGAAATCGAAGTCGTTAAAGAAGGATGTTGGTTGAAGCCCAGGTTCACCCCGAACTGTAATGCCCACCTAAGTAAGTAAGTAAGTGAAGAATTGCACTTGTTCATCAACGTCTAAGAGATGATAGATATTTTTAAGGTTAGAGTTATAAATATTCGTTATTAGCGACTGCATATCTATGTTATTGAAATTTCTAAATGAAATACATATTTTCGGTTGTTGGGACCATATTAAGATTAATATTGTAAAAAGCGACAATTAAATCATGTTTAGAGAAACCGGGGACATCAAGCTGTCCATAGAAATTGACAAGGTCGGGTTTATTTACCAAGAACACATCAAGCAAGGTGGAGCTGGAAGATGTAAAATGCGTTGGCTGATCACTGTTAACAGGAATAAGGTTAAGAGATAAAAGGTCATCATTGAAATTTTTTATCCTACTATTTTCTTTATCTAAAAGATTAATGTTAAAATCTCCTGCAATGAAAATATGGTTAAAGTTCAATGTAACTTCTTCTAAGACATCTGTAATAACACTTGTGTCTGCTATATTGGGTGGTTTGTAGATTACACCAACCAAACATTTTTCGGTTGCACAAGTAACTTCTAAAAATAAGTATTGCATTCCGTTACTACCGTCAGCACTGTTGACAATCCTGCTATTGAAAAATTTTCTTACGAAAATTGCCACTCCTTGATCTGGAAAGTCACATTCTCATCGTAGTTTTGATACTGGATACCAGCGTGCTGTCAAACACCTGCCGTATTCCTGAGTTTCCCCGGGATAAAGCAAATGCTTACATCAATACCAGCAAGGCCGTCGAGGGGGCCCTGTTAAAGTCAAAAGAGAAACTCATGGTGCATGGATGTGTATTACAATGGTGCTGGTTACAATGTAAGTAGTGATCCTCAAACCATATAAAAGCAATTCATGAGGAATCAGCAATTTGTGTTGCTTTAACTTACTATCGATTTATTATTTATGGAGTAAATATGTACATGGGAAGAAATTGCGAGGCATACACAGTTTGATTTTTTTCTTTTCTTTAAATATACATTCTGAAAACTCAATACCAAATAATCATATTTATTCTTTAAATTTCAATATCATTTCTCATAAATAAAAACAATTGACACAAAGCCTAAACTAAACGATATTTTATACATAAAATAATTTACTTAACTTAAAACATTTTGATTGTTGTTAGCAGCAAGTTTATTTTAAAAAGGATTGTAATTTTAAACTTTATTAAATATCAATATTGTATAGTATCCACAAAATGATTTACAACCAAATTTAAATTTAATCCATAAAAGTAAAAATATTGTGTGCACTTAACAAAATAAACTCCTGTAATACTTTATGTTTCCTTACATTTTAGATCTTAAATTAGCATTAATTAGACGTCACTTCCGGCAGCCAAATCGTGCAAAAACTAAAATGGAAATCGCTTTAAATATTTTAAATCCATACTCTAGCTGTAGCTGCTCGTTTGTGTTAATCTGGAACGTGTTTGTTTGATTAATTTTTTGTCTCAATAAATAAATAAAGTCGTAAATAACCAAATAAATGGAAATTCCAAACAAAAATTTCCCACTCAGTGTTGGAATTTGGATAAAACACGAGGAACATGATTAAATGTACATTTTTTGTTTTCAAACATGTGAATGAGGTCAGCTGTGTATGGAGCTGAAGCTGCTTGATGAAGAGCTGGGAAAACTTAGTCTTTGGCTTTCATGAATTTGTTTTTTTTTGCTTTGAAACAATTTTTTATTTTAGTTTGTGAAAAATTCTTAATCCTAGAACGAGGCATTTTCGTTGTGGGTGGCTGCTGTTATATAACATTTGTCGTTGATTATTTATTATTGGCAAAAGCACAATGAACTCTATTAATGAAGACCATGACTCAAACCAATGTGTCTTAATATTATATTTTTAAACAATGCAAAGCTGCCATGTTTAGTGCTGGATTATAAAGGCAAATAAGTATAATGTGCGATGATGATAGTGCGAGGGCGATAGACGATAGTTTGTTTTCATTATGAATATCGAAATCTCAATTCTTGAATTCGATCCACATCACCCCAAACCTGAACAGAATCTATGTCACTTAAATTTGAATCGTATTCGTAGGAGGAGATGAAATTTCTTGCACTTTCGTCTTCTACCATATATGTGTAGATGTAGCCATTTGTGAAGGCGAATTCGAGGGCAAATCCAGGCCCTAAAATAGATGAAGTTTTTGAGTTAGCGTCGTTTTGAAAATCTGATAATTTCAAAGCAATGTGGACGTTCAACGGACCATCAGAACCAGGCCAATCTTTGATTTGTTCATCCATCCAGTCGCCATTGCGTTTACTGTTCTCAACGATAAGATTTTCAGGAACAATGGTTTTGAAGTGATAGACGATATCATCGGGATTGGGACTTGTGCCTCTAGCAAAATTTATTGAAAACCTGAAAAAAAGAAAGTAAAAAAATTTAATTAGTTTGAGTTCAGTAGCAAACATGTTGAATGGAAATGAAATACAAAATTGCATAAAAAAGATGTAAATCAGAAACTTAAAACTTTAACATTTCTTTTAAACAGAAAAACAAAGTTTACATTGGTCGATTACCTACAAATTGGAGATAAAGAGAAGAAAAACAGTCGCTTTAATCGCATGAAGTTGCGAGTTGATTTGATTTTTGAGACACCCCTTAAACTACAGGCCCTTACCACTTTGCTAACAAACTAGTCAATAAATCGACTCCAAAGACTACATATGGGTAAAAATTCTATACTTTTGTACATATACAACTCAAAGGAAGTATTAATGAAGGAGCGGTTACGTAGTTAAGATGACCAGATGCAGCACAGTAGGTGTACACCAAGGAAGAGTCTTGAGTCCTCTGCTCTTTATAACAGCCCACGACTATCTGCTGGAAGATAAAGTATAGAACACCAAAGTATCTACATAAACAATTTTTCGTTGACAATGGTGCCATTATAAGTAAGGATCATACATTCCTTCAAGAAGCACTTGCGTATGCGTAGAAGTTTTAAAAGAAACTGGCTACCGTTTTAGTCTTAAAAAGATTGCGCAATAGTGTTGCAAATCCAGTTTTAATTGTAAGTCCTTTGCGTTGGCATAGGGCTCTGCAAATGGTAAACTCCTTTCCCTATTACAAGTGAGTACAAAATTGATAACACAAATAAAAATATTCTAGAGAATGATGCTACTGCTGATCGACTTCCACCTATTGGATCTTTGGAGGAAGCGGAACTTCTTAACGAAGCTGCGCCTTCAACACTACATGTCAATCAAACGATCAAAATCGCCCAAAAAGTGCGCGACAAGCTAAACGGTGCTGCTCGTAAACGCTTCAAGTACCTGGTTGCTCATGGCCTCAATGAAGTCAAAGCCAGGGCAAGAACCAACCTGTTCTAAAAGGAGAAAAGAGGAATCGTTTGGAATCCTTATCTATGGACACAAATCGCGCAAAAATGGCTAAAAAAAAACAAAATTTGCTCACAAGCAGACTGATGTACCTTCCACATCAAATACTCCTCCGTTCCAACGCAATTCAGAGCAGCAAAATTTTAAGCAAGCGCTGGAGACTACCCGGAAACCCTGCTTAACACTTACCAAATGTCAACAGTACAAGACGCTATCTTTGGTCTGATATACAGCCAAAACACAGGGAATATCATCCCCAAGTTCTTTGCTGCCACCTTCAAGCCAGGTTGGCTTGTATTCAGCTGCAAAAATCGAGTCACGGCTGCTTGGTTGAAAGGCGCGATTCCTATAATCAAGAATTATGGGAGAATGCTTCACTGAAGGCGGTTGAAGACGAAGAAATTCCCAAAAACCAAATTTTGGTGGGCCACTTTCCCATTCTCACTGCGATCAAGGTTCAGAATGAGGGTCTTCCCGTTCCTCGAAGGTGCCGCTTCGATTTTAACCTTTTCGGTAAACCACAAATCTGCGGATTTACTGAAAACAAAAGAGTGCATCATCGACTTCAGGTTTGCCGAAGTGCAACTTCGTACTTCAAAAGTCACTCATAAAGTAGGTGCACCCAAACCCCGCCTAGCTCCTCTGTCAAACCAGACAGTATGATTCCGACGGCAGTTGATTGTTTGTGCTTCACAGCCTACACCTAAGTGGGATCTACAAAACCGGCTGACAGTTCCCAAACACCGAACTTGAGATTTACTCAGATTAAGACTGAGACTAGCGCTCTTTTGGAAAATGAAGCAATACACTTCTACACCGATGGTTCAAAAACCAGCGAAGGTGTGGGAAGTGGAATCTACTCAGAAAAACTGAATCTCAGTCTTTTCTTCCGCCTACCCGATCATTGTAGTGTGTTCCAAGCGGGAATTCTGGCGATTAAGGAGGTGCTGTCTTGGCTCAAAGAAAACGTCATATCCTCCACGGATATTCGGATCTTCTAAGACAGCCAAGCTGCCCTTAAATCTCTTGCCTCTGTCTCTACAAAATCCATCACGGTCCAAAATTGTCAGATGTCTCTGAGGGAGATGTGAAATCAGTTTAACATTCACCTTTCATGGGTGCCAGGGCACAGGGACATACCAGGCAACTGTATGGCAGACGAACTAGCCAAAAAGAGCACGACCACTTCCCTACGCTCAGAATGCAACAACATAGGTGTACCTATCGCTACATGTAAACTCCTACTTAGACAAGACGCTTCAAGGAAACACTAGATGGACTGAGAGTAACAACTGCCTTGCAACCAAAAAAGTTTGGCCGTGTATAGACTCAAAACGCTCAAAGAGTTTGTTAGCCCTGAACCGCCTGTATCTATAGGTTCTACCATAGGTGTTCTTACGGGACACTGTCTAATAGGGAGACACGCCAAAAGATTTGGTGTGTTTTCCAATGATTTCTGCAGAAGCTGCATAAACGAGGAGGAGGAAGAAACCGTTCAACACCTTCTTTGCTCATGCCCTGCACTACTTCATAGGAGGAAAACTCATCTCGGTGAATTCTTCTTCGATGATACTAGCGACCTAGCTTACATAGACCCTAAAAGTCTTTCGAAATACATTAAAAGTTCCACGAGGTTCGACTAGCAGGTGATTAACCGGCTAGTCCCGTAATGGAAGATTAATAAGTTATCAACTCGTTAATCTTACATCGGGTTTCTGAGATCAGTAGGTGATTAACTTGCTGATCTCTGTGGTATCACAATGGGCCCTTGCGGCCTAAGTGTGTCAGGCAATGTACTCAGACTGACAGCCACTTCCACCTAACCTAAGACTGAGACTAATCGGTCTAGATAAATATGTTTGAGCATTGTCGGTATAAAGGTGAATGGATACATTACTTTGAGTAGATCATTAATAAACATACAGAATAATATTGACCCTAATATTGATCCTTGGGGTACACCCGAAACTAAAGAAAGTTGTCGGGAATAACTTCTATCATATGGAACTCGTTGTTGCCGATTAATCAAATAATTTTTTATCAAATGCACAGATCTTTCACTAAAACCAAAGTATAATTTAAGTTTGAGACAAAGAAGCAACTGATCGACACTATCAAAAGCCTTAGAAAAGTCAAAGTAAGCAAAGAACTGTTAAATAGTCCGCATCATATTTAATTCTAATGTCATCAACAATCTTAACCATTGCTGTTGAGCAGCTATGATTTACGCGAAAGCCAGATTGAATCGGGGATAACAGTTTGAGTCTATTTAGGTAGAAAGAAATTTGGTGAGTAACAACTTTTTCCAAGACTTTCGACAAACAGAGTAAAACACTTAATGGACGAAAGTCATAGGTCGCTCCTTTTTCGGAGTAGGAATAACTTTTGCCAACTTCCAGGTTTCAGGAAAAGTTGATGTAGTTAAAAAAAAAGTTAATTACATGTGTTTGGGAACTTAATAAGTGGGGTAAATGCAATTTCACAAAATTACGATCAACTTTAAACTAATAAAATAGTTAAGGGATGGTATATACAACAAATAAACAATAAGCTATAAAAAAAAGTCAGGAAGCTTGAGAGGTTAGGTAGTTCTATAGGCCATGATTGATGAAAATAAAAACTCGTGGGTCATTCCATTATCGCGGGTGCAACATTTAGACGCCTGTTTTAGTTTAACCTAATGAAATAAAAAACATTTTTAATTTCATTAGTCTATGAAAGACTACATTTTAATATGTTTATTTTATATTAATTAACAAATTTTTTAATATAGTACTCGAAAAGCTAAGAGAAAGGTTCAAATTGCCATCGCGGGTGCAACAAGTTTGGCCCAACCTTTCCAGATCACAAACAAAAAACACATAAATCTGTTAGTTCTTACATATTTAATATATTATGCCTTAATGTTTTGAAATATATTAAAGTAACAAAGAACATAAAATAAAAACTCTAAACAAAACAAAAATAAACAATGAATTATTATTTTTTTCAATAATTGCGGGTGCAACACTAAATTATCGCGGGTGCAACCAGTCTAATTTAAGTGAACATAAACATCAATTTTACTTATATAGGAACCAAATAAGAGATCAAATCATATTAATTACTAACAGTTATACTTTTTTCGTCGTTTAAATTAATTATTTCTTTTGAAATACGTCATCGATCGATAATATCGATAATTTAGTGTTGCACCCGCAATTATTGAAAAAAATAATAATTCATTGTTTATTTTTGTTTTGTTTAGAGTTTTTATTTTATGTTCTTTGTTACTTTAATATATTTCAAAACATTAAGGCATAATATATTAAATATGATCTGGAAAGGTTGGGCCAAACTTGTTGCACCCGCGATGGCAATTTGAACCTTTCTCCTAGCTTTTCGAGTACTATATTAAAAAATTTGTTAATTAATATAAAATAAACATATTAAAATGTAGTCTTTCATAGACTAATGAAATTAAAAATGTTTTTTATTTCATTAGGTTAAACTAAAACAGGCGTCTAATTGTTGCACCCGCGATAATGGAATGACCCTTCTGTAAAAAATATAGAATATAATATAGACACACATATTAAATATATATCATCAATCGTCTTCAGCATATATTATTAGTAAAGGTTTATCAAAACAAGGAAATGTATAAATTAATCACCCAAAAACGTTACGTGAAAAATAGTTGCACCCGCGATCTCAAATTGAGATCGCGGGTGCAACCAATTTAAGTTATCGTTAACTTTAACCATACACTCATTACACTCTTAAAAACAAATAATTTAAGTTTGGTTTTGATTTCTTCTTACTTTTGGAAAGTTTCAAAACGTTAGCTCTTTATTTTTGTGGAAAAAGTAAACTTTTATATCTTTTGCATCGCGGGTGCAACAAATTGACAGTGTATTCTAGCAATCAATTGTTCTTAATAAATAACAACAAATACTTACATTTTTTGACAGACGAAGATAAATGAAAATTGCCACTTCACGCTTAGCTGGTAAAACATAACCTCAAACTGTCAACAACAACTGTTTCGCGCCAGTGTTGCTAGTTATGATTTCACAGTTTATACCAATTCTTCGGATGGTAATATTTTCAAACGCGCCAAAAAAGAAGATATGGTATAAAATCAAATAAAAATAAATTGATTATTATATTTAGACTTTCTTCTTTGCACTAATAAAAAAAAAAAACAACAAATAGCGTTATTTAAAAAACCATGTCGGAAGTCATCTATAGCGGAATCGCCCATGTACCAACAATTATTTCAGATGCCGTTTTACTGTCAACTATTTTTAGAAGGGTTTTAAGAGCGCTGATTAGGTGACTCACGACATTTGAACACAATTTAACTTAGACTTGGTGACAGAGTGGGTGATGACAGATCCTATACCCATATCGCTCTATCACAAATGTCACTAAGGCAATACATTTTTATTTGTAATTGTGAATGGGTTGGCCATACTTTCACTGGGCACATGTCCATAATAGACTTCTGACTCATCCCTTTGATTGTGGCTATAAACCTTCTAAGTAGGTCAGCAGTTCCTTGCGGACTTATGACCTGCTCGGTGTATAACTCTGACCATTTTCCTTCTTTCAATAAAACAAGGGTATTACCTCTCTTTTCGCTATCGGTCTACAAAAAACAACAAATGAATTGAAAAACAAACACCCATCCAGCACTTAAGCAACCAGACTTCTTGTCTACTCTGAGACGTGCTGGAAAGTAAAGAATCAAATTAATCAAACTAGGAATAGATTTCGTGTTTGCTTTTTACTTCTTTTTTTTTTCTTTCGTTGACAAAAATGAGGAAAAAATACTTGAGAGGTGTAAGTCTACTCGATGTGGTACTTGGACTTTGTATTGTGAGTTAACTTTAATGACGACATTCGTCATGCTCATTGAGGCTGCTTAAGATCGAGGTTCAACGAGAGTATGGGTGGTTTCATTTTTTATTTTTATCACATTTTTTTTATCACATTGAAATTCCTAAAGGTTGTTTGTAAATCATTTACAAAAAACGTTGTATGACATTATTTAGGTAAACAAAGTGCTGTCATTTCAAATATTGACAAATTTAGTTGTGTTTTTCTTTTCAATGGAATGTGGGAGTAATACGCAATCAATAGTGTTCGAAAATCTTAGTCTTTTTTTATAATCCCGTTGACTGATTTAAATTACCATACGATTTAATAAAATAAGCGCGGCGTTAGGTGCAAACTTAACTGATGCTCTGACAGGTTTACCTATTAGTTTCTATAATAAAGAGGTGTTCGATTAGTTTATTTATTCAGCAGTAAATTGTTCTCATCAAGAAACACTCATGAATAATTTGAAATATGACATAACTGTTTATTTAAATTGCTTCTTTTCTTGATGATTTATTTCGGTTATTTTTGTTTATTCGACAAACAAAGGTGAAAATGGTTCATATCCGGTACAACGGGCTGAAACAACATAATTATTTTCACTCACTTAAGAATCTTTGAGAACCGGGCGGAATTTGTTACGCTGACATGAAAACATGAAGAGATGAAGTAAACTAAGTGGCCTGTGAGAATTTATAGTAAATTAATTGATTGGCCAAAATTTTTGGTGGTGATGACTGTTAGTCATATAAATACGGACGATTAATCTTCAATGGACTATAGTGTGTAAGTTGCGATGGAGGTTGTTAAAGATGAATCAGAAAATTGTGGTTTGAATTGAGAATCCAAGCCGATGGGCATCCTGAATTATTTTAATTTGGCAACTTTGCGTCGTCATGGGCGTCAATTTTTTTTTAGCAAATTTGAAGATAAAACTCATTTCTCACGGATGTGCGTGTCGCCAGTAGACTTTGGTAAATTGAAGTCATGAATGAAAATAGTTTCGCGATGAATTTTGAAGAAGTAATCGTCATTGGGTTTGTTCGTAGAAGCCCTGAGGTTGCCCTGTGGCCGGAGCATTATTTTAAAAATCTAAATGTCAAACAGAGTGTTTTTTGAAACCTGGGGCCGAATTACCGCATCAGTAATCGAGTTAGCGAGTATTATATTTCTTTCCAAATGCGCTTCATATTATACAACATCAGTCAGCTGTTCATTTATCCACTTCAATTCGTTCAAATACCGATGAAAGAATATCAAATTGTGGTACTTAAGTGGTAGTTCCAAAAACACACAATTCAGTGACGTATTACTAGATTACATGTGCGGTAATTCGACCCCTGGGTTTGCTTTCAATTTGCCATAGAGTAGCGCTAGGTTTTTACTGTAGTGAGTTCAGGGCTGTCAAATGGCATGTATGTTCCAACAAATGTCAGGGATATGTGGTGATTTTGCAGTTTAGTGTTTTTTGAGAACTGAAAACCCAGGTTTTTTTTATAACTCGTAGGGATTACCAGAAATATGAAAATGTTTTTCACGGGTATCGGTTTCAGCGAGGAATGGGCAATAATCCGAAGGTAATAAATTAGACCCTCCCATGAAAAAGTCGCTTTCTAACTAGGCCGTTTAAAATCAGTATAAAATTGTAGGCCCTTGAAATGTCCTTGGGCCCTGAGAGTTCGGTAACTTTATTGTGCCACCCTGTTTATTTATTTTATGAACATCTTACGGCTTTCGTTACGAGGTATGCACATGCGTAGCCGACGAGTGGGTACCGACCCAATGAGTTCTGAATTGTGAAAATGTCAATGCGAGGCCTGCTAAGCTTGAGTAGAATTTCTATATTTTTTTTTTTTGAAAATGTCTGGCCATAGGTTTCTGGTAACAAGGCACCACCTGTAATTGGCAGTTTTTGGAAAGTTACGTATAATTCTGTTTTTCTCGCTCTAGTAGCTTGAGTACAGAGGTGTTGATCACGTTGGATCCGAGTAATGACCCAATTTTGGCAAGCTTTCCATTACCAATAGAGTCTTGGTGTAATATGGAACCCAAAGTGAAGTTACGGTATTCAATGCGCTAGGCAGTCTTAAATTACTCTGACAGCTGTCTAATAATTTGGACGTTGTAACTATGGATGAGATAATTTTTATGGCCGACTGGCTGTCTATGAAGATGTCAACGATTTAGTGATTAGTTTTTGTCTAGCAAGATGCTTCCTGCTTAGTTCTGCTGATTGGAAGGCAAAGGAAAAAGTAAGGTAGCTTAATTGATCTACTTATGGGAGGATAATCAGATTATCTGTGATGATGAAGATATAATTTGCCTCTATAATCCTGTTTTCCTCTCATCATTCTCTGACTCAGATGTTTTATAGTGCCACAGGGTTAAAATGAGTATGCGGCTGGGTATAGCCCGTTTGATAGTCAATCTTGGATTAATTATCATAGTAGCTCTTTGGCGTAATAGGACAGTTTTCCAATTGCTGCATTGATTGAACCGCAGTACGTTTTTGACCAACATTTATTACGTGAAAAGATGTAACGGAGCTAGTGACGAGAAAGTTTCTAGAGCTTCAGTTGGTGTCTTTTTAATTACACTAGTTGAGCCAGTGCGACCTAGTCTTTAGACTTTGGCCGTTATCTTGAAATTATTTGGCCAAACAATCGTAGTATAAGATATTGGTCTAATTATGAGTGTAGGAAAGGTTTCCACGGATTTTCGTACTTCTAATAGGATCAAACTTTGATACTCCCGCCACCATATAGATCATCTTTATATCAGTTGTCAACTTCATCTCATACTTTTTGAACATTGCCTAATATTGTGAAACTTCTGTGGTTGCTTGACGCACAGCCGCGATGTATAGAGTCTTCCCTACAGCTAAGGAGATATTTTTCTATCATAGAAGATGGCGGATTTTTCCCCTCTTTTTCCACTTTATTCTTTCTCGGTGATTAAAGTTGCTTGGCTTTTGATCATAGATCGTAGATATTTAAACTTTTCACACTAAGGAAGCACATTTCTATCCATCCATCTGGATCACCAAACTGGCAAAAACAGTACCCAGTTTTGTCTAAAACGTCTATCCAAACGTCAAATGCTTTTTGCACGAATACAGAATCCTCGCTCTTAATAGCTACATCGCAAGCAATGAATATTTGATGTACTTTGATGTTCTGTGCTTTAACTTCCGGACTCAAGAAGCTTCCTTGGTGTACACCTATTGTGTCTTTGAGTTTTTCGTTGACTCCAGCGAGACATCTCACCTCCATAACCAATCGCTTATACAAATCTTCCATCATCCGAAAATAGGACTCTCGAACTACTCGCTGTCTAATGGCCGCCTGTATTAGATCTCGTGCGGCTGTCCATCTAATGTTTTTCTAGAAAACAACTAGCACAACATGCAATTCCTTTAAGGAATCACGATATTTTCCCAAAAGGATTCTTATACTTTGACCCGCGATAAGCCAACATTGCTTGGCTAGCATTATTATTTTCCTAGTCGGCTATGCAATACCCGATCCACGATCTTCAAAGTTAGGGACATCGGTAATTGTTGCGTATCTCCCCTCCCTATATACCTTGATAGAAATTATCTTGCTCTCAGTACCTAGGCAGACTATCAATTCCTATAAGCTTGGAAATGGGAACCGTGGGTCACCTAAGCCCAGTCCCCTATCTTTTTGCCAAAACTCATATGGTATCTCGTATGGCCCATAACCCTTGCCTTTTTGAAGTTTATAACAGCCTCACTAGCTTCTTCGACTGCGATGTCGGTATTTCCATGTTACTGTCACTTTTATGGTTTTACTGTTAATCAAACTCTCTTATGTCAAATATTTTAAATTATTTCAACCATTTGACCTCGATCCTCAAGTCTCTGCGAATTGATTTGTAAGTATGAGACACGCGCTCTAACAGTTTCGATTGAAGATGACATGTTTCGCTGTCTTCATCGTTAGTAATTTACGTATAATCAAGCGATCAACTGTTAAATTGAGTTAATTAATAATATTCTCAGTATGATATGCAATTGTGTACAAGTTCATGGTGCTTTGCAATTTATTTAGATTATGTGTTTGGTCCAGACAGACAGATGTTTTTTTTTTTTTTTTGTGATCATCAACTCGAGCCCCCACAGTGCTAATCAATGTGTTAAAAAGTTCAACACTTCTCGGTGGTACAATATATTTGAATTTCAAAAAAAAAAGAAAACAAGCGCCACACAAGTAGCCAAATAAGAAAAAAAAAAAATTAAACCAGTTCGTTGTTTGTGACTTTGATTATGTGCTGAAGATAATTTTTGATCATTTAGATTTTAGAATGTGACGTTTTTCTGTTTGAAAGCTCATTTTTATGGTTCTAATGACTTAAGTTTCCAAAAATAAACATTTTGTTTTGCAATTGGGACTCAAAATGAGAGTTTTTTGTTTTTGTTTTTTTTTGTCAAGTATGAGATGGCGAAGAAAGCTTAGCCACCAAAAACAGATAGCAATACAAAATATGGTAAATTCGAGAAGTTACCATTCCTTCTGCCTTAATTTAAATAGTAAACAAACCACAATAGCAGAAGCTGTTAAATAAATGTGGGTAATTCGTTTAAAAACACAGAAAAACTGGTTCTGACGAAAGCTACTGGTGGTTGGAAACCAGATGTGGTGTTCTATTTTTACTAATGACAATTGACAATCTGATGTTTATTAAAATATAAAATTCAATAATTAAAACGAATTCGAAAAAGAAGAATACGTGTATGTGCCCAAAAGTGTCAAAGGAAAGGACTCGCCAATCGGGCAAGTGGTGACATTGCCTGGGTCGAAGACTTCCAGCCGAGAGACCCAATTTTCGAGCATTGTGTTGCCGTATGTCAGCAAAAATGAGCCCAATATTATTTTCTAAGGTTTCAATCGCCTCGGGCTTATCTGCGTAGGCAAGCGACTTTACATAGCCGCACAAAATATGGTGCAGCGGTGTTAAATCACCTGATCTTGGAGGTAATTCACGTGTTTGGATTTCAAATGCAGTGGTCGTGCTTCAATTCTTCCACGATGGCCAACCGAACTGAACATAATTCATTTGTCAGGTGTCAAAAAGACCAACTCTAAAAAAAGTATTGCCAGATTAAAAACCACCCTTTAGATAGCAAATACTTTAACTTTTCACACTTGGGAAGCACATTTTCATTTGGACTAGGAAGGTCTGAACACGCCCAACATAACTACTCAGTCTCTTTTGAGCAAATATTATGGGTACCCACTACTCTCCAAAACATTTACCCAAACGTCCTATGATTGTTGCAGGAATGTAGAGCCCAACTTATAAAGGCTCTATTCCCAGCAAAGAATAATTTATGATAAGTATCCAGTTTCTTCTCTCCGAGGGTGTCAATGACTGCAGTAAATAGCAGGGGACTAAAGACGCTTTACTGGTTTCAACGTACCGTAACGCCATTTGCACAAAGGTTTCCAAAACTCCTCGTTGGCTCATGGACATGGACACCCATATAATCCAACATGCACAAGATTTACTTCCTCCAAGGAACCACGGAATGCTTTTCTATAAGGATTCATATGCTTTGGTACCGGTGTCGTGATGGTTAGCATGTCCGCCTGTTAAACCAGAGGTTCGTGGTTCGAATCCCAACAGAGGCAAAAATGTTTTTCCACGGGTATTGCCTTTCGCGAGAAATTGACAAGTCCTCCGTTAGTGAATTCATTGCCATGAAAAGTGTTTCTTTGATTAGCCGTTCGGAATCGGTAGAAAATTGTAGGTCCTTTCCATTCCTTTAAACAAGGCATGGTTGTGAGAAATGAGCTAGGCCCTGGGGTTCCTCGCTCTTTTTTGCCATCCTATTTATATATTTATACTTTGGATTGCCTCTAATGTAGACTTAACTCCGGCAAACATTACTCATCAGACGGCCTCAATCATCTTTAAACTGTAGAATATCAACTCGATGGAACAGCAATAATTACAACCACATGCTCCGTTGCCTTTGCACGTTGGAAGAAGGGGTGAAAGCTATTGAATCGGTAGCTGGTCAGCGTATCTCATTGGTGTATCACTATCGTGAAGCTGATAAGTGAGAGACACCCGTTCGAGATGATGCTCGCAACCCACAAAAAGAAAGACGGAGGAGCTTAGAGATGAGAACCGTGAAGATCATCTGGCCCAATCCCATTGCCTCTGTTGAAAATCTTTGCTATCTCACTAAATTCTTCTTGAGTGATTTTGGGTACTTCCGACAACTTAGGGGTTAAGCTATCGAAATATGCTTTTGAATAAAGTGTTTCTTCGTTGAAAAGGCCATTTAAATATTTACACCACCTGTAGCAGAACTTCATCGTCATCCAAATGAAGCTGTCCTTGATAATCGTTAAGAAACTTCGACGAACGAAACTATTTGGCATTAGTCCTTCTCCGATTGACTGTTTTGAAGGAGTTTGCTCCCATATGCAAGTTGTTCTGTTGTATTTCTTGAATTGCTTGGTCTGCATCAGCCACTGGGGCAGACGTTTCTTCACGATAAATGAATTCTTTTAGTTGGGGAGTTTTTTTTTTCTTCTTCCATCTTTCTTCTTCTCTTCTTTTTTGCTGATCCTGTATTTTAATCAAAGGCAAGCTCTATTATTTTAGGGGCACTATGAAGAAGTTTTGTGCTTTAGCTATGTAATTAATTTCACCTATCCGTTTCTTTGGCTTTTGGTAGTATGCCTTTGAAATTCCTAGCAATGATTTGGCTCTATTTGAACAAATATGTTGTTGGCAATCACATAATGCTTTCTGCTGTGCACCCTGTATTTTTGGCTGTGTTGATAATTGTTACACACACTTCAAGAGAGTGGCTCGGCTTTGCACAGAAAATACTACAGGATTCTCTGTCTCCTTTATTTGTTAATTTTCTTCCTATTCCTATTGAACCTCAACTGAAGATTCCTTAGAATTTGGACTAAACTATTAACCGGCCTCTTCTTGAAAAAAAAAATGGCACGACTGGGTCGCACGAACTTGTCCAATTGTGTGCTAAGGTCAAAATCTTTAGGCTGAGTACAAGTTTCTCGCATTCGGTCTTCATAACATATTTGGTGGTAAAGGATTGCCAACTACACATTAATTAATACAAATTTAAAAGAAAATATTGAAAAGATTTAAATTAAATATTCCAAAAGCTTTTAGCGAAAATGTAAAAAATCCTTTTTTTGCAGCAATTGCTAATACAACGCTGAAAATTAAATCAAAATCGTAGGAGCTGTTTTTTTAAAAACCGGTTTATTATTTTTCCCTTTTTTTAAATACATACAAGGTTTTTCAAAAACCAAATATGCAAATCTTAAGATCCTGCCAGAAGATGTTTTTGCAAAAAAAATCTAAGATACCGTTTTCAAAATATTCAAAAAATTATTTTTTTCTTAACAACTTATTTAAAGATTTAAATTTTGTTAATGTTGACATAAAATTGCGTCAAAATCGCGTTAGCCATTAACGAGAAAGAAGGTTTTCAAAAAAAACGGTACCAAGGTACCGTTTTTAGACCTAAAAAAAATAGTCTTCTAGTCTAATTAAGAAGCAATAGAACTACTCTGAAACTACCCATGGGCACAGGGTAGATAATACAGAGAGTCAACTCGTACCCTCTCTTTGTTTGAAACACCCTCAAATGATTTCTGTGCTGAAATCAAAGTAAGCGTCTTATTTGAATTAACGGCTATGATTGAGCTGGAATTGAGTTTTATTATTTTCACCGTTGTTTTCTCTTTGATAGCAAATAATGTTTATTGCTACTGCTTTGAGCGAAGCTTTCTACATTTTCAACTGCTACAAACCAAAAAACAGCGAAAACACGTTCACTTTTTTACATTGATTTCCAAATAACCGACAAAAAAATGGCGGCTCGGGTTCCCAGTCTTTTTTGGTTTGTAGTTTGTAGACAAAATGGAAATACTTTACCGCAGGTAACTCTCTGGTTTGAAGATAAAAGGCACAAGAATACAACTCGTACCCTGTTTGCTTGAAAAACCCTCAAAAAATTTCTGTGCTGAAATGATATTTTGCACCTTAACCTTGAACTAACGGGAATATCCGGCTTCAATTAAGTTTTATTATTTACGCTTTTTTTCGTAAGCTTCTTACTCTGGTTGTAAATAGTGTTTGTTTAGACAGATTTGAACGAAGTTTGCATTCTCCGCTGCGTTAAACCTACAAATTTCAAAAAATTTTCACTCATATAAATTTATATCAAACCAAATGAAAATAAAATGGCGACCGAGGTTTCCCGGTCTAATCAAGCTCTAATCAAGACAAAATGGCACTACCTTGCCGTAGACTCCACAGTACCTAGAGCTGCATAAGCTCAACCCACCATAAAATTTACCAATCTCTTTTTGATGACCCGGAGGCCGGAGCTTCCATTCAAACTTGTGGGGAAGTTTTTAGTTGTCGATTGGTTTACTTACGTCGCCTTTTATGAAGAGCTCAGAGGCGCTACGATATTCTTACCCGTCCCTGCACAGATTGTAGCAAACCATTACACTATAGGTAGTTTGTAGATATCCGCATGTTTTCATAGAACAGATCACGAAACTATGTGGATTTCGATGTACAATTGTAATAATTGTAATTGGCTATTATTGCTCGACTGTTTCTATTAGAAAAATTCCACCTCAAAGGGGAACTTTTTCAAATACGAGTGAATTATAAAACTTGGATTAGGGATTTCTATTTAAACCAACCTCGCGTGCCAATAAAACACTTTAACTTAGCTTCGAGCAGTATACGATCTAAAAAAAAAAATCAACAATGTTGCTAAAACCACAAATTTCCATATACAAACGTGGGATTTCCAATAAACATTTTCTACATCCTTCTTCGCTTCATCAGTGAAGACGTAGTCCCACACTCAAGTTTATCAAGATCAAGATTTGCCTATGCAGTCCCATCTGCATCTGGCCGGTTTATTCACGGATCGTGCCCAACGAGACGTCTGTAGAGAAATCTTGTAATTGGATGCAGCACATAAATAAATTAAAGTCAACATCTTTTTTCTCGTTCTCGATCTTCACATGATTCCGATCAGACAAAAAAAAAAATGTGTGTAGAAAGGCAGACAGACCAACATGAACACACCCCGAGACTATTTTTATAACCAAGGGGAGACAGACCGTAGCATGCTACCCAAATTGAAAATATTCAATCGTTATCATGGCCAAACACAAAAACAAGCATTCTTGTTCGATGTATCGCAATACGATGTATGTTTTTCGAAATTGCTTGATAAGAACACCTTACTTATCCAATGTCTTTAATTGATTTCGATTGAAAGTATTCACCTGAGGATCAGTTTGCTTATCGTTTAAGTGGCCGAATATTTTCAAGACGATAAGAACTGTTTGTTTTTGTTACGCAGATTGAAAATAAGACATTGAGTCATTGTTTTGATTGGGATATCGACCGTCATTCCGTAACTACCACAGTACATCTGTAATAAGAACACTTGACGTTGCTGATCTAACGATGAATTTTGTTTAGGCAGAATGTCAATCAAACAAGATGTTGCAATTATCCCACTTTGTTCTGATTGAAACGATCGTGCCATGTGAAATGTTCAGGTGTTTTAACGTGATGGTTTGTTTTTTTTTTAAGTTTCACAAACCCAAACACAAAAATGTTGTGAATGCTTTTAACATAGGTACTCCGCCAAAATGCAGAGCAGAGGCGTCATGAACGTCTGATCTTTTGATTTGAGTGGGAAGGATCGACTAATTAAGATATTATAGTCACTATATGCAGTGACGCCAGACTTTGGAAGCATCTTTTCCCACAGTGTTGGGTGAAAATTCCCTTTTTTCCCACACTGTTTGTATAAATATCCCGAAATTATCCCTCGAAGTAATAAATTATAAGAAAACACACATTTCACAAACAATTTAGTCTTTTTAGTTTATTAGTAGTTATAGCATTTATAATTTAAGCAAAACTAAACAGAATTTTCGAATATTCGAATAATAAGATATGTAAGTATTTATCACATTTAGTAGGAAAACATTGACGTAAAAGAAGAAGCCTAGGTGCAGTCTCGAAAGAAAATTAGAGTCAGAAAACATATTTTCAAAGGTTTTGGATGTTCTGAATTCAAATCCAGTCAAGGAATCGCGCTACAACGCCAGGTGGCCAAAGAATAAGGCATTGATTACTTAACCTTATTCTGGTCTGGCTATAATCTCAGGAACCTAATGAGATAGAGCAATTCTGTAACTGAATTTGAATCCAGCACATCCAAAACCTTTGAAAATATGTTTTCTGACTCTAATTTTCTTTCGAGACTGCACCTATACTTCAAACTAATGCATTATCGAGTATTGCATCTTTTGAAGCCAAATATCTCAAAAATTTGATGTAATAGAGCTATTTTGAGGCCAGATATGGATTCAGCAGATAGCAAATAAATCGGAAAAGCAATGATTTGTTTTTGGGTTAACAAATTCTTTATGTTAAAACAGAGGCTGGAAAATAACAAAAACTGGATTTTCAGATCTTGAACGCTTTGTATTTCAAAAACGCGAGCTGTTAGGTAGATTATAAGCTCATATTTAGATTCAGCGAAGCAGAAACCTTTCAAATAATATAGTTTGCTTCTGGAAACTCTGGGACACCAGGCAACGCTATCTCTACGGAGATATTCTGGTAATAGATAAGCTGCTTTTATGGTGACCCTTTGTTCCAGCTGTTTGAAAGTATGCATGTGTGACTTGAGAACTACTTACCACACTTAAGTTACTGTTAGTGTTTGGCATTGTGATTTTGAAAGCCACCAACACCTCATCTACACAAGGCAATCGAACAGATTTAAATTGATTGGAATTGCAAAAATTAGAATAGTTTGCTTGATCACTACTGAATAAAAATAATTATATTTCTGAATAGAATAAGGAAAGCAGGAAAAGATTTGAGCTTATCGTAAAATCCCATTTGCTTTCACTATGAAGTTCGAAAAATCCCTTTTTCCCTTTTAGCTTATTTTAGACTAGAAATTCCCACAAAAAGGGATTTATCCCTCGATCTGGCGTCACTGACTATATGTGGTACGCACGCTAATGAGTTCTCATTTTTATAGAGAATAATTTGACATACTTCCGTTTGAGTCAAACTTGATCTTTTCTGACACATTATGAAACATGTACGTGGGTAACACGTTTTGATTCTAAACTAAGGAGTCACTATATGAATAAGAAAAGAGGGTGTTCCGTACTTCTTGTATTATCCTTGGGGTGTGATTCTTGGTCATATTCTAAGAAAAAAAATGTTTTACAGTAAAGCTCAATTCTCAACTTTGACATCACTTTTTGACAATTTAAGAAAAGGCTAGCTTTGGTGTACTATGACCTATGTTAAATTCGATATCTCTGTCAATACTAATGGTAGAATCCTAATCATAGTCTTAATTTTTTGTAGAAATAACAACCTTTAAGACTGTATTTAAGTTTAGCTTTCACAGGTTAGGGGTTGCCAGATTTTCAATTTTCAGTGCTGTTCAAATTTTCTTCCCGAAACAAAGTTTTGACTTTGAGGTCATTTTTTTGCAGAAAATGCCTGGTAAACATAGAATTTCTTTGATTTTAACAGATGAACTAAACAAAAATAAAAAAAAAAAAACTCAGCATTAAGTGCACTCAAAAGCAAACATTTTATGATATTTGAAAAAATACAAAATTTTTTAAATTTGAGGTTTGTTTGAATAAAACAATAATATGGGCACTTTTAGTAGTTTTTTTATGTATTTTATACAAATACAGTTATAACAAGTGCTCAAAGTGCCTACGCAGACATTTTTTTCTTATATGAGTTTTACAATGGAAATTCAAGAAGAGCACAACCAATATACCAGGAACTTTATCCTTACTGAACATCTGGCAACCCTTAGCCTATAGGAATCTAATTTAAATACAGTTTCAAAGATTACAAGACTACAAGTAAGATAAGAGTTATCGAGAGCAAACACCTACAATGAAATTCAAAAACGGGCTCTGGCATGCATTCAAAACGAAATAGGGCACTTTGAGCACTTGTTATAACTGTATTTGTATAAAATACATAAAAAAAAACTACTAAAAGTGCCCATAAAATAAAAATAAATAGGGTGGCGCTACAGAGCTAGGAGCCCCTGGGCCTAGCGCATTTCTCACAACCATGCCTTGTGAGAGAATGGAGGGGACCTACAATTTTATGCCGGATCCGAACGGCTTTTTGAGAAAGCGCTTTTCATGGCATGAATTTACTAACGGAGGACTTGCCAATTCCCCGCGAAAGGCGATACCCAGAAAAAACATTTTTTGTGCCTCTGTCTGCTGGGATTCGAACCTCGAACCTCTGGGTTAGCAGGTGGTCATGCTAACCATCGCACCACGGGTACCACTAAAAGTGCCCATATTATTGTTTTATTCAAACAAAACTCAAATTTTAAAATCTTTTTTTTTTTTAATTTTACCCATTTTGTATTTTTTCAAATATCATAAAATGTATGGGTTTTTGAGTGCACTTAATGCTGAGTTTTTTTTTTATTTTTGTTTAGTTCATCTGTTAAAATCAAAGAAATTCTATGTTTACCAGGCATTTTCTGCAAAAAAATGACCTCAAAGTCAAAACTTTGTTTCGGGAAGAAAATTTGAACAGCACTTAAAATTGAAAATCTGGCAACCCTTAACCTGTGAAAGCTAAACTTAAATACAGTCTTAAAGGTTGTTATTTCTACAAAAAAAAAATTAAGACTATGATTAGGTCTCTACCATTAGTATTGACAGAGATATCGAATTTAACATAGGTCCATAGTACACCAAAGTTAGCCTTTTCTTAAATTGTCAAAAAGTGATGTCAAAGTTGAGAATTGAGATTTACTGTAGAACATTTTTTTTCTTAGAATATGACCAAGAATCACACCCCAAAGGATAATACACGAAGTACGAAACACCCTGTATTTTGATTGTAAAGTAGAAAGTTAGTTATATCATTTTTCATTGACAAAAAGAGTTACTCCTTTTGTGAAAAGATCTACTCTTTTTCCATTTTTAATGTTTCATTGAAAAAAAGAGTAGCTCTGGAGTTACTCTAAACGCCAAAGATCTACTCCCAATCGGTTGGGAGATCTACTCTGAAAGCAAAAACATATGTTTTATCAAACGTCAAATGGAAAAAAAATGTTGTGAAATTTTTTTGGTGATTATTAAAAATGAAAAGAAAAACGAAAGTAATTGAATATGAGTGCAGAAATATGTAAATAATTTAGAATTTGTTAGTTCGCTGCATTATTTGTTGTCATCTACTTCGTCGTCATCCCTTTCCTTCCATCCATCACCTACATGGAGTTACAAAAAAAGATTGAAAAGATGCAAGTGGGCGCATTCACTGCTTTAGTAGCTACGTAATGAAGTCATAAGAAACAACTGCGAAATGAGTTGATAATTTTTCACCCCACGTAATGCAAAAATTTCAGGTATAAAGTTAATTTAGAATCATTACGACGTTTCACAATAGGCTGTTCGGAAAAAATACGAAAGATTACAAACAAAAAAGGTTTTACTGTGTTTGTAGTTCAATTTTGCATTCACAAAACTAATTGAATGTTGACTCCATAGCGACTACATAAGTGAATGCACCCAATGCTATTCCTGACAATTGTCATCAATACTATGACAAAACTGTTGAAAAATGTTTAATTGAAAAGAGTAGTTCTACATTTGAGAGTAATTCTTTCGGATTTCAATGAAAAACGCTATTAGTTAATAAGAAAAGAACTATCTTTTGGGGTTTGAGGCACAAAACACAGTCAAAAGTAGTACAACCAATACCATCAATACTCGAAACACCCACAAATGGTTTCCAATAAAGATAAGCAAAGTATAGCAATTGTCATGCTAGGCAGGCTGACAGTGGCAGCCACTTTAATATGAGAGCTCGGAGCTGCGTAGAGAGTAGAGTTCAGTCTTCCATACAACGTAATATGTAAAATGGCGGCTTTATTGTCTCTTTTTTAGTGAAATGATGACTATTTAAACCAAAAACTTCTTATTAGTGCAGCTTAAGTGAAATTTTCTTCATTCTACCTTGAAAGAAAGATAAAAAATGACGTTGAATTTTTTGTACCTCAACTGGCTTTTCACTGACCACAATCGTTCACCTTTGGGTCAGGTTTCGGGAGCTTCCGGTATAATTTGGATGGATTGGTAAAGCAAAAGAACTCAACGAAGTTTGCAATAGTAAAAGAGTGACACAGCAAAGTTCAGGTAAACTCGGAGCTTTAAACGTTTCAAGGACCAACAATTTTATTCCGAACCAAAGGGCTTTTCATGGCAATGTCATTAAATACACTGAGAGGACTTGCAGATCACCAATGGCTAATCGAGATGGCATGAAACTACAATCGGAGAAATTACAAATCGCGAAAGGCGATGATACCCGTAAAAATATAGTTTTATAGGCTTTAAGCCACGAGCCCCCGAGTAGCAGGCCGACATGCAAACCATCACTCACGAGACACCACTCAACGAAGTCTATATTTCCTTCTCTCTGGTCATTTCTATAGCATTCGTTATGAGAAGAAGTGTAGCTTTGGTTGTTGAGCACACTGTTCGCCTTGAACCCCAAGCAAGAACCTCGAATTAGTTTTAAATTAGTTCAGGGAAACCCCCACAATACACAAAGTGTTACGCGATTTGAAACTCATGGGCTAACATATGGGATGTTCGAAGGTCGAATCCCAGAAACAGGAGCCGAGTCACCGCACAAGAGATCGAGAAATACGTGCGTGACTGAACTTTAGTACCAGAACTTGACATTTTTTCATCAGTATTTGAACGAATTGAAGTTGATAAACGAACAGCTAACTGATATTGTGAAATATAGAGCGAATTATGAAAGAAAATTCGTACTCACTCACTCGATCACTGATGCGGTAATTAAACCCCAGATTTGAGCCCCAAAAATGTTTCCGAAACTCCGAAAGCAATTTCATGCCATGAAAAGTGCTTTCTCGATTAGTGGTTTGGAATCGGCAGAGATTGTAGGTCCCCTCCATTCCTTTTCAAGATAGAGAGAAATGCGCTAAGCAAAGGAAATCCTCGCACTGTTGCGCCATCCTATATATTTTTTATTCTATTTGAGCCTCAAAAAAAAACTTCAGACCTAGCCCGGAAAGAGCCTTACGTCTAGTACACAACTATGTATGTACTTTTGAACTTACTCATAGGCATCCTGCTCTAAAATTCCGCCCACTTGAATTTTGTCTCCCTCACGGAGTTTTTGTTGAAGGGGGATAACAAACTTACTTTGAACAATTAATACATTCATTAAAATTACAAGCAAAAACATTTTGTTAATTTATTTTCAACTTCACTTTAAACTTTGAAACAACCACACCGCCAAGTATATGACAAAACGAGGTCTAAGCAACTGGATCTATGAACAATTTTGAATGCACTTATATATTCGTTGTGAGACTTTAATTTAGTCTCAAAGTTTTCTTCTGAGCGGCTGGTTTTCGCAAAGAATGGAATAACCCTTCAATCGTATAAAAAATGTACATCTTCAAACCTCAAAAAAAAAAAAAATGATTGAATAAAAGGCTTATGAGACACCACGAGTTAGTTTGGCAATCAATTTAATTATAATTTAATTTAAAATGAGCACGAGTTTGTTTATTAGAGAAACAATAATAAAATCTGAATTCATATAATTGGAACGAATGGTTTCGTTTTGCTTAAAATGAAAATCAGCTGAGGAGAAAAATAAGTAATTATCACAAAAAAAAAAAAAAATATTTCTTAATGAGAAGGTTGAGATCAAAAGCAAAACAAACAAAAAAGCTATGTCGGTATTTCTTATCGCAGTCATTCAAAAACAGATCGTCTGACCTCAACTTACCCAGCTAACCTACTCTCAGGAACAGCAGGGACTTTGAACATGAAAACGAATATATATTTAGGCGTTAGATATTCTTTTCTTGAAGCTAGAAGCGTAATGCTATGTCCCCACCTGGCATTTAAACTTGTTCAACTCAACAAAACTATCCCAAGCCTACATTAAAACTAAGTAGTTTGCCATACAAAAAGAAATTTATTTAGATACTGGGGGGTCATTGCGTAACTTTCACAGACGATTATCGTCCTTTCGTCTATCGTCGACGATAACGTCCAAACGGTGCTTTTCACAACTTTACTTTCGTGTCGCTCTATCGTCTATCGTCTCGTCTATCGTTAAAAATGTGTCATCGAATTTTTTTTACGAAGCTTATTAGGTATGTTCGTTGAAGCCTTAGGGTCGCCCGGGGGTCGCCACAAAGCGTTTTTTGGGAATTCTAAAGTCGGTCAAAATCAGTGTTTTTTTAGTCCTAGGGTTGACCTAGGTTTTCCCTCAACTTGCCATAGGTTTTTGCTGTGGCGAATTGAGGGCTGTCAAACAGCATGTATTTTTTTTAAATGACAGGGATGTGTGGTTATTTGTGGTTTAGCGTTTTTTGAGATCTGGAAACCCCAGTTTTTTTTGACAACTCATAGGGTTGTCAATAAAACCTGGATCAACCCTGGGGAAAGTTCAACGAACGGACCTATTGTGTCATCAAAGATGCCACCAAAGATGACATTTCTGTCTAAAAATGACAAATTCCAATTGGATTTATTGTCAAAATGTAAAGAAAAGTTTGTTTTCTGGTAAAATAAACTTAAAATTTTAATAAGTTACTTGTTTGACAGGTTACCAACGCCAATGCATCTGGTGAGTTTCATGGGGAGCACCTCGACATGGTAAAGAATTACATTACCTTCACTTTTTAATTAGCAATAAAACAAAACAAATGAATTCATGCATTTGTTAATATTTTGACCTGCCAAAAATCCGACTTTAACCATCATATTATAAAAAATATACAAACGAAAATGCAAACTTCTTTTTCTTTCTTCCCTTTCCCCGTAGTTTCTACATTAATGACAAACGCAAGAATTTATTTCTCAAAGTTGGTTTTCGACAAAGAAATGTAGCTAATGCGGTGTTCAAAAGATTCCTCTTTTAAGTTGATTCCAACAGCTTTTTAAAATATTTAAATTGATAAACGAGTAAGATATAAATGATGACAACGAAACGACATCGCACCTACGCCTCGTGTCCTCTCTTTTTATCATTCATTTGATCAGCCCTGAATAGGCCCAGAAGTCATAAGGTTTTCTTATTTCCTACGACGAACTCATCGTTCAACTTCTTTTAACAACAACAGTGTTTTTCAAGAAAACTTGAACGAAACTGGGTCCTTTTTACGAATTACAAGTGCGAGACAAAAAAAATCGAAACCCAAAAGCAGTCGTAAATGAGAGCGAATATTGTGAAAAGTAGTCCAAGCGCAACGACAACGAAAGGTTTTTGGGAGTATCGTTATTTGTAACACATGCCCTGCTCAATATGACAACTTTAACAACATTTTGTCAACGCGGTTTTGAGAATGTGAAACAAGCATTTCCCATTGACGAAAATAATGATGATAGAAGCGATTCTGTCGCTGTCCAAAAATTCTTTGGTTTGGGAGAACTTTAAATCCATTTCAATTTTCAATGTTTTATTTAAAAAAAAAGAGTTGTTTTGGAGTATACGAGAAATGTTGTTCCCATTTTAATGAAAAACTTGAAAACATGTTTCATTGAAAGGATTAGTTCTGAATTTGAAATTAAATCTTTCGAATTTTAATGAAAAACATTGTAAGATTACTCATCTGTTTTTAATTATTTGAAAACACATAAACACTAACGAAAATATGTTCGAATGATTGCTGATTATGCGTAGCCAATAAAAGACCAAACGGAACACATAAACAAATTTTGAATTTGATAATTAAATCAACAGTAGCCGCGTTTATTCTGGATCAGATCAATAAATAAAACGCACCTAATGCTCACTTTGAGTCTGCTGATTACAGCGCCTGAACTTTGAGTGTTCTATTTAAGTTTTCTGAACACCTACATATATAGTTGAAATAAGAACAATTTTTCGAATGGTTGTTATTAATAATCAAAATCGCTTCAAAATACTTCATCGAACTGTCTCATAAAAGATTTTCCTTAATTGATTGATGTAGGCCAAAGTGTCTGTTTGTTTGAATTGCCTTCTGATTTGTCATCTTATAATTAATTAATTTTAATAGAAAGCATCTAGCGACAATGATACTCGAATGGAAGATGGAAATGAAGCGAGATGCTTGTTACTCTTTTTTAATGAACTTTCAATTAGAAATACTGCAAATACAGACTGCATAAAACTTACATAATAGGGTTATATTTAAATGGCTGTCAAAAACCATCTGACAACTGACACATTTAGACCAATGTATAAAGACCGTTGTGATATCTTACGAAAGATGTGAGGGAGTAGGTAACTAGGTACCTTAAATTAGCTAAATTATTTTTAGCATTTGAGTGTACTTTTCAAGATTTGTGATTCAGCGTTCTTCAGATCGCTTGGATCATCGAAAAAAAGACTCTTAGATACAGTTTTCGTTTGAAGGAGAGAGCAAGACATGAACAGTGGGCTTGCTCCTTTTTTCTCCTCGTTTAAATAGCATCTGCAGAATCGTTTGATAGAACGCCGAGTCTTGGGGCGTGTCTGTCCATAAAGCAATGTCGGGTAATGACACCGATTACGAAGCCAAGTGTCAAGCAAGTGTGTTGTGCGTTTTAAGAGCCAATTTTGGACAGTTCTATTTTGTTGTCAGACAAGTAGCAGTGTTTCTCCACATACGGTTTGTTTTATCTTTGGTATTTTGGCTTAGCATGAGGTTGAATGTAACGATTGGTTTCCCGGTTTCATTTCCGGCGAGTTCTTCGGCTTTGCAGTTTCCAGTAATATCTCTACTGGCACTCAAAAAAGTTGAATGTTGAATTGTTCAGTCGTCTTTATGAGAAATAGTCGACATTTGAGGGGGTTGATTAGACTAGACCGTAACTACTAAAAATAAATAAATAGGGTGGCGCAACAGAGCGAGGAGCCCCAGGGCCTTGCGTTATTCTCACAACCATGCTTACAATTTTCTACCGGTTTTTCATGGCAATGAATTTACTAACGGAGGACTTGCCAATTCCTCGCTAAAGGCGATACCTGTGCAAAAACATTTTAGCCTCTGTTGGGATTCAAACCACGAACATCTGGGTCAACAGGCAGACCTCTAACCATCACGCCAATGGTACCACAACTACTACTACGGAAGTACTGATCATCTATATTCATCTATGTTTGGCGTCGGAGCATAGAGTTATCAAAGTAAACTGCAAAGCAGATGAACTCGTCAAGTATGAAACACTACTACCCAATATAAACGAGGAGTATCTACATATACCAATCGCTTCTACTCCGCGGCTACCCTTATTATGTTGGAAAACACAGTGCAGATGTTACGAAATAAAAGGAGGGTAAGAAAGGAAATGCCGACGACTTTCACATTGCATTGAAATGCGTGGGAAAAATTGAGTTCGGTAAAGCTTTCCACATTCAGGTTCAGCGGCTAAAATATGAATATTTGTACTTCACTGAACGTCGGAAGTTGACCTCAAGGTAAAATTGATGAGCATTTATAGCAAGGCGAGTGTTGTGGCTAAATAGTTTCCGGGAAGGTATGTATCTGGCTAATTCCCAAGAGCACTGTATGTAAAAGTAGACATATAAAAATAGAGACCCGAAACATTATGACGATCCTCCAGAGAATCAATTGAACCCACAATTGAACTGTCACCTATCAATTTTTATGCTAAATTTGGTACCTTGTCAAACAGACGCAGGCGCAATGATGATTGCCACTTGCCCAAATATGGCAAATAAACGCTAGCTTGGGTCGTATGAAGTGGTTAAGCGGTTCCTCGTGTAAAGCTAGCCCTAAACGACGAACAAGCTCGCTGAGCATGCTCGTTTGCATTATTCCCTACACGGCGAACACATTTGCCGAACATTCACTTCGTGTTGATTCTCCACAGCAAACATGTGAATTCTTCGATCAAATCGTGGTTGTCTGTTGCCACTTCACTTTATCCGCGATATGCACATGACGACATTCACAGCAAAAATGAGGTGTGCTTCATAGTAAAAAACCGGTTTGCTCGCGAGCATGGCCCTACATGGCGAATAACGAAGCCAACGAACATGACAAAATCGAAATTTTTCGCCAACAGCGAGCCGCTCGCCAACTGCTCGCGAACCAATCCCTAGACAATGCAAATACGGCGAGCACGAGCATGTTCGTTGTTTAGGGCTAGCTTAACGAAAGGAAGCAGTGTTTGCACTGGATCTTAAGCGTCTGAATGCATTGGTCTCCTTCAATATCCATTCCTGAACAGAAAAACACATCAGTACGACGGTAGGTGTCATTGCGGAACACTCGCTTGAAGACAGTTATACCAAGGTTTGGATTCCGTAACTTTTAAGACGATTTTCTTGGTACATGTAGCTAAGTTTTCATCGATTGAAGAATTGCTATTTTACAATCGTCCTATACATTAAGGTACCTTTTTAAGGGTTTCCTTTTTTTAGCACCTCAAATTAAGACAATAGCCGTCTTAAAAGTTACTGAATCCAGGTTCATTCGTTGAACCAATGATTTGGAACCTTCACCATCGCTTTTAAAAAAACAAACCTCAACTTGCCCTGAATAATAAATGAAAAGATTAGTAAAGTGGAATATCTCAACTAAAAAACTTACCCTGAATAATGTCAAACTGAATGTTTTTTGAACTCTGTTTTTTTGTTGGGTCGAGTTCAGGCAATGAACAGGGTTTTTTAGCGTTTTTCGAGAATCGAAAACCCAAGCTTTTTTTTAACTACTCATAGAGTTCTCAAGGAAGCCTGGGTCGACCAAAGGTAAAGTTAAACGGTTGGAATCGCGCTAAATTTCAATGAATAATGAAGCAAAGAATGATATTCATGCCCCGCTTTTACCAAAACACATTTGATACGCTTAGGTTCTCATTCCTTAAGTAGTTCTATTTGAGATCACAATCAGAGGAAACACCTTACGCAATCACCTGCTTTTTTTTTTTTTTTTTGCATCTCAGAGACTAAGTCGCACGAAGCTTAGAGCAAGCTCATTTGTACGTACTTATCTACGCTCTTCATCATAAATGCAAGTGTTAGAGGTTAGAAAACAGCAACACCAGCACAAAACGAACGTATAGAAAATATATATATGAGAAAAAAAAATAAATACAAATAGTGACATACAATATAGAACACCTAACATGAAAAACAATAATAATTAATTAAACAAAACTACTAAAAATAAAACAAAGTATAAACTACAAATATTTTGAAAAACAATAAACTAAGAAACATTGAACAAAAATCATGCATGTGGAGCACTGGTTTTAAATTTTTGTTTTAAACTAGATTTATTAATGTTGAAATCTAAAAGTAGGGAGTTAGAATTATATAATCTACTCATGCGCGATAGCGGCTCATTCATGCCGTAATTGGTTCTATGATGGGGGCAATGAATCAACTCCAAATTACGCAAGTGGTGAGATCCTCCGCGGTAGTTAAAACCTATGGACGAGAGCAAGTAAGGAGCATCTATAAAGCCAGTCAAAAGCTGATGGAAAAATACTAGGTCGTTGTTGATACGTCTTTGACTAAGGGTTTGCAATTGCAAAAGTTTGATTCGATGTTCATAAGGAGGTAGATTGAATGGATCTTCCCAAGGAAGACCCTTCAAAGCAAAACGTATAAATTTATGTTGCACAGCCTCGATACGATGTTTATGAATTTCATATAGGGGAGACCAAACTTGTGAGGCGTACTCGAGATGAGGACGAACATAACAGTTATACAAAGATAATGTTACATAAGGATCATCAAATTCTTTTGACCACCTTTTTATGAAACCTAGCATAGAATTTGCTTTCCTTACTATTGAGCTTATATGCTCATTAAATTCAAGGTTAATATTGAAGTAAACACCTAGGTCACGAAAACTTGAGACACTACATAATGAATGACCAGACATTAAGTATATAGCATTGCTAGGTTCACGTTTTTTCGAGAATGTCATTGTTTGGCACTTCGAAGGGTTAAGACTAAGACCATTCTTTTCACACCATGTTCCAAAGCTATCGATATCTTTTTGAAGAAGTACGCAATCAGTAGTATTTTGAATGGATTTAAAAATTTTCATATCATCTGCGAAAATCAGAATTTCACTATACGAAATGCATGAAACAACGTCATTGATTGCGATAATGAAAAGCAAAGGCCCAAGGTGACTGCCTTGGGGTACACCCGACAGAGCATTGAAGGGACTGGAAAAGCTGTTACGAAATTTTACTTGGTACGTTCTATTTTCGAGATAAGAGCAAATCCATGCAATAAATATTTTTGGAAATCCAAAAGCTTTGAGCTTATATAATATTACATCATGAGAAAGTTGATCGAATGCTTTGGAAAAATCAGTGTAAATACAGTCGAGCTCATACCCATTTTCAAGGGCATTAGAACATATGTGAAGAAAAGAAAGAAGGAATTGGAAAATCCAAATCGTTTAACTTGGAAGGCGGATAAGCAAAATTAATTGTGGTAAAACAGTTTTGGCCCGACCGACGGGCCTAAGTTTGTCAGTCGAACTGTCAACCACCTTACCTGACTCGCATAGCCAAAGTCCCTGTATTAATTTTTACCGCGAACTGTAAACAAAATAGACAAAATAGCTGTGCTAAGGCTGTGTCACGATCACTAAGAAGAAAGAAGAATGGCAAACCGGCAGGCCGGAAAGCCAAAACATCAGCATTTCGTTGCCCTTAGATATGGAACAATTCCAACCGGGACCGGGCCTGGCGTCGCATTCGCACCCCACGGTTGGATTTACAGTTTGAAACAGACAAAGTGGGAGAGTTGTAAATCCTTCGTGATCACCATACTCGAAAAGCCAAGGTAAAATGAAACAGAAGAAGAAGAATTCTCTTATTACACCTACATCTGTCCAAGAACCTTGTTACAACTTAAAATAAGACCGTGTTCGAATTAAACAAGTAAGGGCAATGCAGATCGTGTCCTGGTCATTTCCAATCGTTGTTGTTCCAATCGATTCCACGATTTTCTCATATATGTAAATACAACATCATAAAAATTTACGGTAAATATTTAGAAGTGGGGCTCCAGCCCAAATCGGTCCAAAAAAATTTTCTAACAATTCTGGATTATTTTATAGTATAAAAATAGATGTTTTGAAGTGGGGGAAGACATTTTGCTTACAGAAAACAATTGCTATTTCCATATTTAGCATGAGCAGCTTAACCCTGCGGAAAAAGGGTTTAAATAATGAGCCCCGAGAAGCGGGCCATGCGGAAAGCTGTTGCATACGGAAATTATTTGCTATTTTCATATTTAGCATGAGCAGCCTAACCCTGCTTTCCGCATGGCCCGCTTCGCGGGGCTCATTATTTGAACCCTGTTTCCGCAGAATTAGGCTGCTCATGCTAAATATGAAAATAGCAAATAATTTCCGTATGCAACAGCTTTCCGCATGGCCCGCTTCGCGGGGCTCATTATTTGAACCCTGTTTCCGCAGAATTAGGCTGCTCATGCTAAATATGGAAATAGCAATTGTTTTCTGTAAGCAAAATGTCTTCCCCCACTTCAAAACATCTATTTTTATACTATAAAATAATCCAGAATTGTTAGAAAATTTTTTTGGACAGATTTGGGCTGGAGCCCCACTTCTAAATATTTACCAAATTTACTTTTCTTAAGCTTTGCTTGGCAAGCAATTTTAAGGGTCCTCCACACTGTTTCAGGTGACAATCGAGTCAATTTCATTAGGTTTGAATTTTGGTCGGCTTTCGGTAAGTATGAAGATCGATCGAGACGCCCATACTGATTCTGTATTGCCGATCGGCTTGTGCCCATTGGTGCTGTGTGCTGTTGGTCATAGCGTGGACATTCATTTAGATTAATCATGTTCGTCGGCATGCTCATTTAAGACTAGTTAAAACTAGTATGTGAAATCAGCACGTTAATGTTGTTTATTGATGTGAATTGTGACCCGGCTTCAGAACAAACAGCACAGTTACAAGTCTCGTTATTGAAAACCAACCATTTAATTCACTCAAAAGCAGTGGTCTAAGGTTTCATGGCCAATAGCAACTGTGAGTCAGATTTTCAATTAATTAAAAACAAACGCACACCTTTTCCACACGAGGCAATCCAAATCGTGAATTTCTAGGCCAATATCCAAATCTTATCTAAGCCCATTCATTAACAAACCACAAAAAAGCAGATCCAATCTATTGCCGCATTCTTTTGGCAAACTCATCGTCTAAAAAATATTTTTTTTACTTCCCGTCTCCCATGTAAAGATGATGTCATTGAAGGCCCTTTGTTTACCCAACTAAATTCGAGACAAGAACAACCCAACCTAACGGCCGAAACGAATAAAATTATCGATTTATTTCTCTTTTTATGAATGACAGACAAGCCAGCCCACAACTGTGCACAATCAATCACTGACTAGGTTATAATTTTAGAACAGCCACGGTTTTCACTTGGCACAGCTTTTTTTTAAACTTACTCATAGGCTTCGTCCTTAACAAGCCCCTTCAGCATGACTTTGTCTCCATCGTTTAAGGTTTGAGGAATGATTGCAATAAACGGCCGCCCCGACATATTCAAATTGGTTTAATTTTCACAATGAACTTTGAACACAAATTAAACACACAAACCACAGCCAAGTATTCAGTGAAAAGCACTTCAGGTTACTAAATCAAGGAATTATTCTGGAGGCACTTTTATATTATGAAGGTGGGCACGTTGTAATAACTTTGCTTCAATGATGAAATTCTTAGATATACTTTTTTTATCTTTTATAATCGGTTAATGTTTGGCGCCTCGCTGCAAAAAACCGTTGCTACGCTATTGCGGAAGCGTTACACTGTATCTAGTTGCAAAATCAAAACTGTACGTATCTAGGTATTTTCCCGGCCGTCATTTCCTTTTTCCTACTTCCAGGAATCACTTGCAAGAATTTTTGTACGTTTCCACTACTAGCTAGAGCTACCGGCAAACTGAAAATATTCTTATCAAAGTCCGTCTCTTAAATGTGTTCACGTTACGTCACAAGGTAAAGAAGCAATTGATTAATTGCTGTGGAATGACTCGACGACGCGCGCTCGACTGACAGAGTTAGTTTTGATTTGTTTAGTCCGGGTGGGTTTAGTCATTGGGGGAACCTTTCACGACGTAGCCGGTTAACTTACGTTGGTGGTTAATTTAAAGATTTGCTCCGTGAACGTGACGAACTAAAACACACACGTGTAGCTTGACCTAGGCTAAGAAACAACTAAAGTGAGAAGTATTTCCTCTTTGACGAGCAAGGTGATTTTTCCCAAAAAGCTTTTGCGGCAAGGGAATTTTTGATTTGAAAAAACTTTTATGTAGCTTTTTGTGAGAGAAATGTTCAGAATGTAGAGTACGTAAGAAATAGTCGGTAAGGTGGTTTTCTAAACTCGGTCGAAGTAATATACTAAAAAACTTCGCATTTCTTTTTGTGTTCATTTGCTGCTCTTGTGCTTTTTGAATGTAAGTCTCGGTCTTGCTATTTGAAATTTATTATTAGATTTAGCTTTGCAGGAGGCTTTGATTGATAGTGGTCGAGAGTATCTAGGATACTGGATAACTTTAAGTCGCATTTATAGTCCCATTCCAGAGTAAGTCTAACTTTATACAGCTCTTTGAACAGTGTACTAACGATAAAGTCAAACTAGCTGTTTTTTAAGTCTTGGAGATCTGACTGTTATGTTTGCGATTCGATGTTAAAATTCACAGAAAAAAAAAGGCCCAGATTTAGATCTCATATGGTTGCCATAAGTGTGAATTTATAAGGATGACAAACTGTTTAAAAGGAGGACTTTTAGACAGGGACTTGGAAGATTGAGGTCGAAAAGAAAAGTGGCAGAATTTATCTTATTCAGCATGCGGATTAAAGGTTATTTGAAACCACAGGAAGTACGATGAGCAGGAATGAAAAAAAGGCGGGATGATCTTACATTTTGGGGACTAGTGTTGAAAGAGATAAGGCCTAAAAGTGGGGAGCAGTCAGAGTTACCAGTAAGAAGGCGGTGAATGAAGATGATGTGAAACACATCCCTTCGGACCTTGAGGGAGTGGAAGAAAGTTGGTTAAGAAAGTTTCTAACGTTGCGTCGTAGAGATCCCGAAGGGCATAGAGCAGAAAACGACGCTGAACGCTATCGAACCCTGAGATGTGAACCGCTTGATATGGAGCCCACACCTGAGATGCATACTCAAGGAGAGGACGAACATAATCGATATAGAGGGATTTTGTGACAAGGGGGTTGCAGAACTCTTTGGACCGTCTCTTAATAAAACCAGGGGTGAAATTAGCTCTTGATATGACTTCGTCAATATGAGAGCAAAAATTTAATTCGCCTTCACAGAGAACACCTAAGCCACATATATGCTGCAGACGGTTTAAAGGAAGAGGATTTTTACTTTTTCGAGAAAAAGTTATTGCTTCGCATTGGACAATGCTTAATTCAAGGAAATTTTTACTACACCAAGTGACGAATGAGTCGAGGTCGTTTTGAAGCTGGAGAGAATCCCGATCAGACGACATGACTTTGAAAAATTTTGCATCATCAGCGTAAAGTGAGACAGAAGAATTATTGGGTGATCTTTTTCACATCATTAATGGCAAGGATGAAAAAAAGGGGCCCAAGATGGCTTCCTTTGGGTACACCGGCGGTAGCCACAAGCGGAACTGAAAGAGTAGAGCGGAAACAAACTCTATATCGGCGGTTGTCAAGATATGAAGAGATCCATTTGATAGGGCTGAATCCGAGTAAAGAAAGTTTAAAGAGAATGAGAGATTTTGTCGAAAGCTTTGCTAAAATCTATGGTGATGACCTCTACTTCGTTTCCTCTTTCCATCGCCGAGAGTGAGGTGAGAAAGAAATAAACTCAACTAGATTAGTGGCTGTAGACCTTCCCTTACAGAAACCATGCTGCTTGGAGGATATCATTGATTTGCACTGGAAAGAAAGTATTTCATACAGAATGCTTTCGAAAAGCTTAGGGATAAGAGAGAGTTTAGCTATGGGTCCAGAGTAAGAAATTAAATTATTGGGGGCTTTTTATGGATAGATGAAATAACGGATATCTTCCATAAGTCGGAAAAAACTCCACTTGAAAGGGATAGTTTGAACAGGTTAGTGATGGGAAGAGTTAAACTGGAGCACCATTTTATAGGCAAGATGGCATGAATGCCATTTGGACCTGAACTATACTCGTCTTTGAGTTTGAAGAGTCCACTAAGTACAGTCGACTGATTAAAGCTTAGTTTGGACGGGCCTGTATAGAAATGGGGAAGATAAGAAAAGTATGTGAGGTCTAGATCTGTTTTTTTTTTTTTTGTTTAGCAAAAGACAGTTTAAAGTAACTAGTGAAAAAATGTGTCATTGTTGTTGATTCGTTGGAAAATTGGCTTTCGTAGTGAAGAGAAGAAGGGAAATCATCATTTTTCTTTTATTAGTTGATAAACTTATACAACGATTTTGGCTCCGAAATTAGATTTGCTTGGATGGTGGATGTAAAGTCATTGCAAAGAGTTTCATTGAGGTTGGAAAATTTATAAAATACTCCAAGTAGTCAGAGTAATCGAGAACTGAACGGGAGCGTAGAAATTTATTCAACAGCTTATTTTTCTTGTTTCGCAGTTCGCGTAGTTTATGATTGCACCAAGGAGGAGATGTTGAGTAGGACCTATCACGCGAAATGGAACGTAAAGATTTATGCAGTGCAACGGTTTCAACAATAGAACAGACAAGTTGCAGTGAGTATTAGATTCGTTCGTTGAACCCCTGGGGTAGCCCTGGGGTAGCCTTGTAGTCGCCACAGATAGGTAGTGAACAGGGCTGTCAAATGGCATATATTTGTGCCGATTTTGTGGTGTAGCGTTTTTAAGGAGTGGAAAGCCCATGTTTTTCTCGTGAGTCTTGTTCTAAGAAGATCTTTCACTTGAATTCCAAGAAGTTCTTTGGGTTTGAGTTCGCAAATGTAACATGCCGATCGACGTACTTCATGTCTTGCACCTTGGGTAATTTCATCCATCACTCATATTTTTTATATTGCGAATTGTAACATTTCACGAAACTAAGCAATTCAGCTTTCGCCATATCGTCTTCATAGCTAATATTTAAAAACTCAGTAACTGTTTGATTTCTTTTTATACTTTTTGCTGCTTCCATTTCAAAAGAGGAAACCGAATCCAGGGAAAGGTGGAATTTTTTGCAGAGGTAACTGGTATCATATTTGAATGTGCCACTATTGAAGGTATGTATATTTTTCTATATACTGTAATACTATGATAATTAATATGATATTTGACTCATGTAGAACACTAGGTGTAAACCTCCTGTTATTATGTAAACCTCCGGTTATTATGTAAAGCTCCGGCTATTTTCTGATCTCGAACGCGGACCGTTTGACCAATGAGATCACTCGTTTTATCTACCGATAGGATAGCTCGTTGTATTTAATTTAGAATGAAAAATATAACGACCGACACACGAGATATAGAAGTCAAGAAGTAAAGTTTGTTTTTACATTAGCTCTGATAAATTTTAATCTAGTATATGCCATTGTGTATTTTTAAGAAAAATAAAGAAACCCTTTTGTTTGAAAATTTTAAAAGTGCATTAAAATACCTGTTGAGATCAGCTGGTTCGAAAGGTTTTTTCATTCACTGACAATAGAATAAACATCCACAAGCTAAATTCAATCGACAACCAAAAGCTACACTGAAGGAAACAGAAATAATCACCTTTATTATGAATGGAGTTTTAATAAAACGCCAATAAGATGACTTATCTCTAGGTGCAACAATTGCCGTTTAAATAAAATAACTTTTGAGAGAATGTTAAGAGCAATGAGGAACAGATAGAGCGTGAGGGTGAATGAAACTCAACAGAGGCAAATAAGCCGTTAGTTCAAATAAGAAGCTATATTTAATTTATATTACAACCTTTGAAGTCGAAGCCAATCCAACATCGGCAGCATTATTTTTCAGATTTCACTAATACTCGTTGCAACTACGGATTAGTTAAAACGAGTTGTAAAACTACGCCGCGTCGAACGAATCCTTATTTATAAAACATTTTCAAACCCGTTTTAGTTTCGCCCAGCTAATGTCAAATTTTTCATTAAAAAACTGACCCATCTAAGGCTCTGCTTACTATTACCGCGTTTCCACTTAGAATCAGGTAATCGAATCGGATTATGATTCAGATTTCGATGCAGGTATCTACTTACCTCACTGAATCGAGTAGTCTAGGTATACAACACACACCTTTCGAATCGATCCAGCTACATGAGCTGTATGGGATCGGGTAACCCTATTTCAATTCGATCTAAGTATACACTGGCACTAATTCGAATTGAAGTGTGATTCAATTCTAAGTGGAAACGAGGTATATAAACGTAAGCAAACCTCAGCTGATTTCATTTTAATCTTTTTTTGGCTGTCGGAAATTTTTCTACAATGAAATATTAAACAAAAAAGAAAAAGGTTTGAAAATTGGGAAAGTTCTCAAAAGGTAAGTCAGTATATTTACAGTCGTATTTATAATCCCATTCCAAAGTATGTATATCTTTGGATAGTTCTTAATAAATTCGTTTTCATTTATACATTTATTTTATCACGTAGTTAAGGCGTCGTGTGGTACCCGTGGTGCGATGGTTAGCATGTCCACCTGCTAACCCAGGGGTTCGAGGTTCGAATCCCAGCAGAGGCAAAAATATTTTTTCACGGGTATCGCCCTTCGCGAGGAATTGGCAAGTCCTCCGTTAGTAAATTCATGCCATGAAAAGCGCTTTCTCAATTAGCCGTTCGGATCCGGCAAAAAATTGTAGGTCCCCTCACAAGGCATGGTTGTGAGAAATGCGCTAGGCCCAGGGGCTTCTCGCTCTGTAGCGCCACCCTATTTATTTTATTTATTTAGTTAAGGCGTCAAAACAATTTACCATTTGTCCTCCAAAAATTTGAACAATATTTCTTTTACACTTTTTTCTCAAATGACATTTAAGACATTAAAATGACCTTACGCCGGCTTTAATACTCCTATGAACCAGTTTTAGCTTAGCCCACTTCTAAAACAGATGCATTTCTTAAATATAAATAAGGTTTGCTGTATTAAAGGCGTTTTAAATTTGGAAAAACTTTACTCCGTCGATAATACGACTATATAAATATGAGTGCGAATGTTTGTGCAATTGATTCAATGCTAAACTCGATTTCAAATAACACACAAAAATATTTGAAGCAAAATTTCAATGGTTGTTTTTGACATTTTGCTCTAAATTGCTCTTACTCGAAAGGAAGTGTAGAAAATGCTGCTGTTATGTGATTTATAGCAAGTAATTTAACATAAAGAGTTTTTGCTCGAAGCAGTGAAATTGTAACTAATCAAAAAAAGCTGTTTTTTCTCTTCTAAATCGGTCATTAAACACAACTATTTTAACTTGCAGTAATTATTTAACACACCTCTTGAACACAGCCAAAACCCTACCACTGAACTAAAAACTCTTTCAGAAATGACAAATGAGCAGTGACCAATCAGAAATCGCCAGGTTAGTTCATTTGAGTGATGTGTCAATTGTATTCATTTTTCACCGGTTGTCTGCTAGCACATTAGAAAAGTATTTTTCATTTTTATTTGTTAAATTGCGTCTATCAAAACTATTAGTGTAATAAATAGTAAATTCTTTTACTTACAACATCGTGTAATTAAAATCTTACTATATAACAACTAGTTCACTCACTACAATTGCCTTAATAGATAAAAAGCTCAATACAACTGCCCACCCAATATAGTGTGGCTCAAAATAAAATTAAAATAAATTAAACTAAAACATAAAATAATCCGCAACTTAATCAAAATGAAAACACAAATATTTATTGCATTATTTATTGTATTTATTGCACACACATCTGGTCTCAAAGAAGAAGACTGTGAAGGTAAGTTTTGGTTTAGAGGAGAAAGCTAAAAAAGAAAAATGGGGTCTAATCAAACAACATTCTTGGACTACTTTCAGTTTGTGTCAAGACTGTCAAGCGCTTTGCTGAAACACTAACTGATGCCACCAAGAAAGATCATAAACTGATTGAAGCTGAGTTCAAGAAGTTCTGCAAGTTACAGAAGAACAAAGAACAGAGATTTGTAAGTATACAAATTGCCCCTTCCTCATGAAACGGAATCAGAATTGTGTAATTTTGCTCCCAATTTTACAGTGCTACTATCTAGGAGGTCTAGAAGAATCCGCCACTGGTATCCTAAATGATCTAACCAAACCTCTCAGCTGGTCAATGCCCGCGTTAAAGGTCTGCGAAAAACTAAAAAAGATGGACGCACAAATCTGTGACCTTCGATATGGTAAAACAAAGAATCTAGTTTATCCGAACAATTCGCTAATAAATCATTTCTTGTTTTTTCATTTGTTTTTGTAGAAAAACAAATCGACCTCAGCAATGTGGACCTCAAGAAGCTCAAGGTACGCGACCTGAAAAAGATCCTCGCCGATTGGGACGAAACCTGCGACGGATGTCTGGAGAAGACCGACTTCATCAAGAGAATAGAAGAGCTCAAGCCAAAATATGTACGCAATGAGTTATAAGAATGAATAAACATAAATTTATGTTAGATTAGACATTTTTAGTTTATTTTTCATTTTGAGTGCTTGTTGGAACTCGTTTTCATTTCCATAGCTATTGGTTGGTATATTTTAGTTTTTTAAATAAAATTCGGTGGACATTGACATTCATTTCGACACTAAAATGATTACTATTTAGTTTGTTTCGCAATTGAACACGTCAATTTCATAAACAGATGAAGGTGAACTCTGAGATGCTTGATGACGATAAAGCCATGGTTACTTCTATCGTCGCTTTAATCTGAGAGAGAGAGAGTGTAATCAACTGCATCAAGAGGCCAGTCCCAGTCGTACCAATTTGGAACTACATACTGAGCTTGTCTGCTTTTAAAAAGTAAAATATGAACTCAAGTTAGTTCATACAATTTTCGAGCAATTGTACCTGTGAACTTGAGTTTCCAGAAAATTCAAATTGAAAGTTCATGTGACCTCGAGAATGTGCCAGTTTGCTATCAAATGTTGCCATATACATTTCCAGAAAATGATCAGCGTTTCTTTTCAATTAAATAAAAGTCTGCATTGCCTGAGCTACAAAATTGCAACCTTTCAAAAACTTGTCGTTGAATCGACAAAAAGGCGATAAGATTTCAATGTCTGTTTTTTTGGGATAGTAAAGCTACCACGATAAGATAGTAAAATGGCCATAACAAACGCATTGAAACCGCCTCTTAAAGTATTTACTTGTTTGCTGGTTAAGGTGGCATTTGACTTCTATGGTATGAACATCGAATAAATGAATCAACATAAATGAGCAACCAACACTCTTTCGTGTGTAGTGCAGGTTAGAAAAACTATGCTGAGCCTCCCGGCTTGTCGTAAGAAGCGTCTTAAGTAAAAACCATACTAAAACGACACCTAAAAACTTTCCCGCAACTTTTCAATATCCGAGGTTGACACGAATGAAGATCACTGATTCAGTAAAAGACAAATTGAACTCTGATAGATACAAAGCAAAAACGTTCCGCGATTGATGAGTATAGTAAAATATCAGTGGCACAATTCTGCCATCAACCCGTAGTGTTATGGTTAGCATGTTTGCTTGTTAACCCAGTTCGTGATTCGAATTCAAACAGAGGCAAAAATGTTTTTCTACGGGGGTATCGCCTTTCGAGAGGAATTGGCAAGTCCCCCGTTAGTAAACTCATTACCATAAAAAGCGCTTTCTTGATTAGCCGTTCGGAACCGGCAGAAAATTATAGGTCCCCTCCATTCCCTTGCAAGGCATGGTTGAGAGAAATGCGCTAGGCCCCGGGGCTCCTCGTTCTGTTGCACCACCTTATTTATTTTTATTTATTTTTAATCCCGCCAGATAATCACCTTACTTACTACAATAAGCGCTTCCCTTAAACTTTCGAAAAATTAAAGAGTTGCAGGCGTGACGATTTGTGTTTTAATAAGAACTGAGGTTCAGTCTTTCTTCTATTCAGCATTGTTCTTCTCATGATTTCGAAAGTTATGTTACGTAAACGCCAATTGTGGCACCAGAGCCATGTCATTTTACCGGGGTTTTTACTAATTTTAATTTAATTTTGGTGGGGGCAAAACCCCCATTTATTAGGCTTAATACAAGCTATCAACTTACAAACTAAGAAACTTAATAGCTTAAGACTTACTAACTAGTTGGAGGGCTTAGGAGACGAAGTTTTAGGCAGGGAGTACTTGAGGTTAAAACAAGAGGAGTGGAAGTTGACATTCCTCAGCATTCGGGAGATGGGTTCATTGGAGCCGTAAGAGGTTCGATGAGTGGGAAGATAGAAGAGACGGGGATTCCGGGTGTTACGAGGGTTAGTATTTAGGAAGATGGATTCGTTAAGGGCTGGACAGTCAATGGTACCTGTGAGGATTCGGTGAATGAAGAGAACGTCAAATATTTCTCTTCGATCTTTCAGCGTATTAAGGTTTAGGAGTTTTATTCGATCTTGATAAAGAGGTAATATCAGGAGATTACTCCAATTAAGACCTCGAAGAGCAAATCGGAGGAAACGGCGTTGTATGCTCTCAATTCCGGCAATGTGCACTTGTTGGAAAGGCGACCAGACTTGACAAGCGTATTCAAGAAGTGGACGAACAAATGAAATGTAAAGGGATCGGGTTACGTAAGGGTCTGCAAATTCTTTGGACCATCGTTTCACGAAGCCAAGTGCTGAATTTGCCTTAAGGATTATATCGTTGATATGCTTGAGGAAATTCAGCTCACGGTCGCGAATAATCCCAAGGTCCCTGATCACCTCAACGGTGGAAATGATTTGACCGTTTAGAAGATAGAGACGGGGAGGAGATTTGGTGCGTTTACGTGAGAAGGATATTGATTGGCACTTAGAAACATTTAGCTCCAGGCAGTTTTTGGAGCACCATATTGAAAAATTGTCGAGGTCTTGTTGGAGGTGGGAAGAGTCTTCAGAAGAAGAAATGATCCGGTAAAACTTAGTATCGTCCGCATAGAGAGAGATAGAGGAAAGAGGAGTGTTTAATGATCATTTCAATGTCGTTAATACTGAGAATGAAGAAGAGAGGGCCTAAATGGCTGCCTTGGGGAGCACCGGATGTAGCTAGAAAGCGGCTGGATAAGGCGGATCTGAACCGAACGCTGTAAAAACGGTTTTCTAAATAAGAAGAAATCCATCTCAACAGAATGGGTTCAAAGCCGAGGGTGGAAAGTTTAAAGAGAATAAGTTTGTGAGAGATTTTATCGAAAGCTTTACTAAAGTCAGTTGAAATTACATCGACCTCATTTCCATTCTCCAAAGCTGATAGGGAAAATGAGACAAAGTCAACGAGGTTTGTTGTTGTTGACTTGCCTTTGAGGAACCCGTGTTGTCTAGGGGAAATGAGAGATTTGCAACGAAAACTTAAGTTTTCATACAATATGCTTTCGAACATTTTGGGTATATGCGATAGTTTAGCGATGGGACGATAATTTTTCAAGTCGCACTTAGGACCTTTTTTGTGTATAGGGGTTATAAACGCCGTTTTCCAAGCTTGGGGGAAAACTGCAAGGGATATGGACAAGCTAAAGATTTTTGAGAGGGGAAGGGAAAGAGTGGCGGAGCATTTCTTAAGAAATATGGCAGGTATACCATCGGGGCCAGGAATATACTCATCATTTAGATGATTTAACATCTCTTCAATTAGATGGGAGTCAAAGAAACGTGGAAGGAATGGATCAAATGAAAAATTCGGTAAAAACGAGAAATAAGCTGAGTCAGGAACAAAAGAATCATCCGTGAAAGACTGTTTGAAGTAATTTGCGAAATAGTTTGCTACGGCGAGTGCATCGGATGAGGTTTCGATATTGAAGGAAAGGGAGGAAGGGTACCCGTCAGATTTTCATTTGTCGTTGACTAAAACGCCTATCGCAATAAGGGTAAATGTTACTGATCTTTAATCGAGTTGAAATGTTGAGAGTTAAAACTACCTAAACGGATAGCAAAATAATGCAACGGGTTGGGCCAAATTTAAGAGTTGCGAGTTGAAACGTATTAAGTTAGCCCTTAAATGAAAGCGATAAAGAGAAGGAGGGAAGTAGACGTCTTGTATATGCCACTTTTGGAGTTTTGTCCACTTTTGGAGTTTTGTCTGTCGTCAGGCTATTTTTGTTATAATAAACAATTCTATCTACAAATAGATGGGGTGACCATTTGGCTGACCTACCTTTAGCTCCATTGGTTGCAAATTTGTGGATGGAGGACTTTGAAACGAAGGCCTTAAGTAGTGCTGTCGAAAAACCCAAAGTCTGGTTGAGATATGTGGATTTGTGGATGACACATTTTGCATCTTTAAAAGTTCCACCGTAATGAGTTTCCTGGATCTTATCTCATCTTAACAAGCAACATCCAAAAATAAGGTTTACGATGGAAAAAGAAAACAATAATTCCATTGCATTTTTGGATGTAAAGGTAACAAGGAACATGAAGGCACATTAGGACATACAGTCAACAGAAAGAGCACACATACAAACAGATACCTACATGCTACTTCCCATCACCATCCGGCAAACTTAAGATCTGTTGTTTCTACATTAGTTCAAGGAGTTCATAAAATATGTAATAATGACCACTTCGCCGCTGAACTTAAGTTTGTGTACAACATTCTTAAAACTAATGGCTATTCCAAATGGCAAAGATGATGAAAGCCAGTTTAGCCACTTGAAAGGGATGAAGTAAAGAAGAAAGCTTTTCTTCCTTACGTTAAAGGCATAACGGACCTAGTCGGGAAAGTGTTGAAGAGATACGCTATAAAGTCTATCTTTCTATCACCAAAAAAGGTTAAAGACTACCTTCGATTGTCAAAGGATCACTTTCCATTGCAAACTCCGGGCGTCTATGCAGTCCCTTGCAGCTGCGGGTTATCTTATGTGGGGCAAACCCAATAAAGGGTTGCTACTCGTTTAAAAGAACATATAAGTGCTGTCAGCAAAAAACAGAGGGAAAAGTCGGCAATAGTCGAGCACATTCTAGACAATTTAGATGAACATCACTGGGTTCACTTCGAACAAGCTAAAGTTTAAGCTCAATGAAACAAGACATACACCTAATGAAAGTAAAACCCAAAATTGATTACCATTTAGTAGCCATAGCCAAATGTATGAAGACACGAATGAAAACTACTGTCACTCTTCAACAAGCAACTTCTCCTGCTGATAGTTTTTTTTATGGAGGCGGTGTTAGAAGTACATGTAACAAAAAAGAGCTATTAATATAATTAATTGGTTATAACTTGAATACGGGAGAAGGGCAGCAATTGATTTTGTATATTCAGAGATAACACTATCAACACAGTTCAAAATACAGCGGGCATAGCATAAAGTATGTGGGATTGCCGGCAACAAACTTAATCAAAGAGAGTCAAGTCGTTGCAATTGATTTCAAAGGGACACTGCCGACAAGCCAAAGAAGTGATAATGGAATGAAATGATGAAGTGCAGATTCAGAAGTTATTAGTAACAAAAAGTGGCTTTCAAGGCATGTTCAAAGTGCCCACAAACTATCAAAAAAAAAAAAAATAAAGACTCACCTCGAAAAGGAATTCAAAAGCAGCAAGAAAGAAACGAAGAAGTGCAGCTCCAAGTAAAGTAAATGGAGGGCATGTATCGAGAACTGGAAAAAATTTCTGGTCCGGCTTCTGAGGCAAACCAAGCTTTTCAAGAAATATGACAAAAAAGCAACCATTTTCAAAATAGCCGTACAAAGAATGAGAAATGCTCAGGATTTTGGCTTGTGAAAGTTTAAGGATGTTCAAAGACAACATTTTGTACAGGAGGCTACAGTATTATGATGGTCTATTGAATGAACAATTTACTTGAGAACACTTTCCAGGAGCTGGTTTTAACTTACCGGAAGTATTCGACATTACGGTGGAAGAAATCAATGAACCAACGAAAAAAAACAGCAAATAGGGCTAGGCCAGACGACATACTATATGATTTTTGAAAAAGATGTGATGAATCGGGATTGAATGCAATGTCCTTTCGAAAACCCGTGGAGCCGGATCGTTTAGGTTCATCCGCTCTACATGGCCCAACCATCGTAGCCTCGCGATGCGTACTCTTCTAGGTATGCTCATCTCGCGGTACAGCTCATACAGCTCGTTGTTGTATCTTCTTCCCCACACATTTTCTTCGCATACAGGACCAAAGATCATTCGGAGTATTTTTCTTTCGAGACGACCATGAGTTTCCTCATTCGCTTTCGATAAAGCCAAACTTCCTCGCCGTAAAGCATGACTGGCATGATTAAAGTTAACTGATATCCCATACTTTGAAGATCGTTGAGTGAGTATTGATTAGCCAACTATGAGAAAAAACGGGTTTTTCGAGGGTTACTAGCCTCAGCAATACACGCAATCCAAATTTTAAGGGTTCCAATGTGAAATTATCGTGATTTCGTGATTTTAGAGGACTTGCATTTTGCACTTGCTGGTTGATTTAAAAATCATTCTATTGACATTCGAGATCTTTTCTGATGGTCGCCAGATAATGAGGAGTTCCAGAGGCTTATGTCCGGATGATTGAGGATATGTATGAAGGAGCAGTGACAAAGCTAAAATGTCGAGCTGGAGTCATCTGAGAATTCCACTTCACAGACAGTGTACACCTAGAAAGCTGCTTGAGTCCTTTGCCCTTCATTACAGTCTTTTACTACCTGACGGAAGATGAAGTAAAGAACAACAAAGTACATCAATTATTATTTGCTGACGATGAAGTCACCATAAGCGAGGATCCTAAATCCCTGCAAAAGCACGAAACGTATGAGTAAAAGTTTTAGAAGATAGTTGGCCCTATCGAGGTAACCGTCGGAGCGGAGTTTTCTCCGCAACGCAACCTTTTTCGGAGATTCAATTTTGCTTCGAAGTAGTTGTCATCATAAGAAAGAAATTTTTCAAAAATGCGGCAACGCATTGCATTCCCAAAATTAAAACTTTCCACAGTAAAAACTTATCGTACAACGTCGCATCGGCCGAGCGGAGAACTACCACGAAGCAAAATGTCTCCGAATCGTAGGAAATCGTAGAGAATTCCACTCCGACGGTTACCTTGATAGGGCCGAGTGTGAACCAAACCAAAATGACTGAGTACTTGTGTTGCAAATGTGTGGAAAGTTTAAATGGGATTTATTGTGCAGCAACTTGTGATGACGGAATCAGTAATCGAGTATGCATAGGATGGATGAAGTGGCTAGAAAACTCCGCCATTTTCGTTGACTGAAAAATGTCGAAAAGAATACTCGCGGTGTATCGCGGTTGTGCGTCGAGCACTCACATACGTCGCACAATATTTGACACTGTACGAAAAGTATGAGAGTAAGATGGCAGCAACTGAAAAGAAGATGCTCCGTATAACAGCAGGAGTAACACATCTTGATCGTTTTAAGTAAAAGGATCCTTGAAAGCCTTCAAGACAAAGGCAACATTTTGGAAAAAGTAGAGCACGACCGGCTCAGTATTTTCATGTTCAAAGTAGAGATGCAAAAACTCCTGTCCCAAAGGGAATATCATACAACTTTCAGACTCGACCGCTACGGAAGAATGAGAAAAGCAGACAAAAACACTCCTGGAACAGACAAATGCAACGACGTCTGCATTTGGCTGGCCTTAGACATGGAACGATCCAAAACTGGGAGGTTTGCCGACGCATTCTGAGTTAAACGCGCTGTACCTGTACGCTGCGAGCGGATCACTAGTGTAAACCAGTTAAGTAAGAGGACTGAGATGCTTGTAATGCCGAAAAAGGAAGAAGAGGCCATCAGTCATGTCGAAAAGTTATCGGACGGTTTACCAAGCGAGTTTCTTAAAAAAAAACCTCAGAAATTCAAACTAGACTTTTGATTGAAAATAACATCTTTTGTTTATTGCTTTGCGATAGTTCACAGTTCATTGAGTTCTAACTTCGTACAAGTTGGGTCCTTTTTTCAGTAGGTAGCCTTGAATATTTACAATGTCCACAAGATTGACTACTCCGCATCTAATGCCTGCATGTGACGCCATATCCTTCAGCTCTTCAAATTCAAAAACCTTTTTCCCCATAGCATTGGAACGAAGCTGAAGCAATTGAATGAACTTTTTTACTTGGCTTCCATGACTTGTACCAGCTATGCTCCCATTTAGAGTTGTATTCAATTTATCAACAACATGTGTATTCACATAACTATACTGAGCAAGTTCAATAACATCCCGAGCATGTTCCTCTAGCGCTTCTAAACACAGTTCTGCTCGTGCTCTAGCCTGTGTCAGCATTATTAGTCCCTCTAGTTGTCTTGTTGTGATAGAAAAACGTTCTTCATCATTTTTTTCACCACGCAATCGATTGTAAAATGTTTTAATTACATCAACAGCTTCTTGTGTCAAGAGTGGTTTGATATTTTGTCGAGCATACGAGATGTACTTTGTCAACAAAACTTTTGGAAGTAAATCAAGTTGTTCATTGGAAGTGAGTTTTAGTTTTTCCATCAATTCAATCTCTTCGGGTTGTTCCATAGAATCATCACTGGGCTTCAGTGACAAGTTGTATCTTGTGGGAATGGAAAGAATTTTCTTCATACCTGAATGCAAGGCTTTTATATGCTCTGTCAGGACATTATCTCGGTCCTTATCGGCTTTATCAAACAACACAAAGACTAAATGGAAGAGCGATAGAAAAGCCGGATTTAAACGTATATTTTCACGTAGAAGCTTCGAGGAGTCATAATGGCCACCAACTGGATTAGCCGCAGCAATAATCGATGATCTTGCATCTACGTTCAATGCAGCGTCAGTACCTCGAGATGTTATCGACTTTGACTGCATAGTGTGTATCAGGGCTTCTTGGTTTGATGATAGCTTATCCAAGCCATCAATGAAGCAATGTGAGAGTATCGATCCAGTACTGATTACGCTACTTCCATTCAACCCTGTAGTGCTCTTCGTGTATTGTATTGTTGGTGTAAGACTTGCTTGTGACTTGACGGTTACAAGGTTTCCCTGTCTTGAAATTATTGCTGCGTTTTGTAGTAAATTGGTTTTTTCTACTCCTGGATTTCCAACAAGTAGCATATTCAGTTCGGAAAAAGAATCATGTAACTTTGAGCCAAGTCCTCCAAAGAGTGATAATAAAGTTGCTAACTTTGCCATTTCGTGTCCACACATCTCCGGTGCAATCGACTGCACAAGTAACCTCAAGCAATTTGGTTCTCGGGTTATCATTTGAATAATTTCAAAGTCTTTTTGTGACGTATGGTGTGGTCGAGATTGTTCAAATTTATCGTGTTTCACAATAGAAACTGCCTCGATGTAAAAATTGCTCTTCGACCTTTCTTGGTTTTGTTGAGTCAGCGATTTCATTCGCAAGACACCAGTGACTGATATCACGTTATCAGGGCAAACCTGGTCTACCAAGTCGTCCCGAAGTTCAATGTCAACGGAATCGGAACCCAAACTACTAACCAACTCGGTCTCAAGAAGCTTTAACATTTGAATATTTTCTATCCTAGTGTAGGGACTAGAACGGAGTTCAACAAAAGATTTCTTCGAATTACACTGAATACGACAACGCAAAGGCTTTGTTGGATAATACTCGGCTTGCCGAATGGCTTGTTCATGGCCGCAACGCTTGCATTTGTAAGCAACCCAGGTGCATTTTGTTTCATCAGATGAAATGTTTGCAACACGTCCATGAACGACAATGAGTTTGTCGTAATTCTTAAGAGCTACACCATCGGCTATGCTTGTTATGGGAAAGCAATCTACAGGCCTAGGGATAATTTTTGGAATTATTTTTACTCTACTCTTGTGACTGGAGTCACTTAAGGAAGTAGTATCATTAGTGTTGTCCTTCGATGTTCCAATGACCATAGTTGTAATAGCGCGATGCATTGCGACTCCTAAGGAGGATAAAACTATGGTGGGTGTCTCATGTAACTGTTGACGGAAATTCTTCCAAGAAAACATAAACTCCTCGTCTTTTGTGATGGATTCTAAGGAAACTTGGAACCACCGCTGTTTGAGGATTTGATGTAACGGATACAGATGTGTATGCTTTGCAACATGTTTCGCAAAAGCTTCAATTTGGGATACTAGAGGTGATATTTCTGTGAACATTTCTGTGGAAAAATATAAGCGCCATCCTGGGTACTGCAATGGGTTGACAATTGATATAACTTGAATTTGATCATTGGACTTCGACTTTGGGGCTGTAAATAGTTCTGTACTTTGCAACGAATCGCGAAATCCTTTCACAGGTACATTATCTGGTTTTGGTCTATTTCTACGAGAACCACGATCGAAATACGGTCTTCTACTCCAGAAGCCTCGACCGTGACCACGAATTACACGAGAGGATGTACTTACCCCAGCTTGAGGTTTTGGGATATTATTTCCTTCAGTATTCATTTGATTTGTTATTTTTAGCCACGGGCATAACGAAATTCAAAAATACAAGCTTTCAAAACAAAAATTGTTGATGCTTGATGGTTGACGCTGATCACACCGTTCAACCGGTTCATTTTTCGCATTGACTGCTATTATACGGTGCAATTTGTTGCGCGAAACTACTTCGAATTCTTCTTTGTTCTGTCATCCCGTGTCACAAGTGTTATTACACGATGAAATCCAGTTTCATGAAACTAGTTTCTCATTTCTCTTTATCTTTCATTCGGTGTTTTTATTTTTGGGGAAAAATAGTTATCTAGTAGTGCCTGGTTGCTTCAAAACCTCTTTTATTGGCAATTGAAAAACAAAAAAGTCATTATTATTAGTATTTTTACTTATTATTGAACCAAATGAAACAGAATAAACAAAAACACGAACAAAGACAAAGGGGGCGTTCAAGAATCGTATCCGGATAGCTTGTTGTTGTTGTTTACGTGTTAAACTTTTAACAGAGCCACACACCCATTTCAACTTAAAAGCTATCTAAAGGTATCCGAGTATTTTTGGTATACCTTTCTAATCAAGTGATCAGCTGATAGAAAATTTATTTTTATTTCTTTTCATGTTGATTTTTTGTTTTGGTGTGCATTTATTTCAGCGTAAGAGTCTTTTAGAACGCATGGGAAATTGAAAAAAATAAGTTATAATCGTCTAGCAATGATATTTTAAATGTTTTTCTATTTTCAAATGTCGAATTTTAGTATTTCACAGCTGTTGTCTGCAGCAATCTGGCTATCCGAGATAGGCTATCCGATAGGTTCTCGAACCCACCCAAAGAGAAACGTCAAAGCTGTTTCACGAAACCATAACCCATGCGACACACGGTAGCACATTGTCCATCTCTGTTTTTCGAACTTTCGTTCTCTTTTGCACTTATGGTGTTCGAACAGTTTCGTGCAACAAATTGCACCGTAGCAGTCAAGGCCTCAGCCCATAGAATCCGTTGCGTCCGTTCGCTCTCGGATTCAACTGACAGCTCGATTAAATACACACGATCTTATGAGAGGTGACCCATAAGCATCGGATGCAACGTACGCAACGCAAAAAGTAGCCCAACTTTTAACTTTTTGCGTCCGGCAAAAGAGAGACATGCGCAGTAAGAACCAATTTGAAATTTTCTCTCTGATGACATGCGCAGTAAAGAACCAATTTGAAATTTTCTCTTCTGCTAACATGAGTGGTCTTGTTGAGTTGAGACACCGCAACGGATTCTATGGGTCACCCCAATCCGTTGTGTACGGTAAAACTCATAGCTGTCAGGTGAATCCGGCAGCGAACGGACGCAACTGATTCTATGGGCTGAGGCCTTCATTCAACGCATCGGGACTTCGAATACTACTGTCAGTTTTCTTCGCTCTGATTGGTCAAAAGTGTCAGAAGTTTCAGCTGACATTGCTCGCGTTCTTCGCAACTCCGAAATTTTCGAAACTACTACTGTCAGTCAAGAACGCTATTTAAGCTCTGTGTCAGATGTAAAATGGTACTGTGATTAACCTCTCGGTTCTACATAGTTAGAGGTAAAAGTAATTGGAAAACATACTAATTTTCCTAGTTTGAAGTTAAGGAATTCGATTTCCAAGTATTTGTGTAAGGTAGTATGCAAATTAAATTCACTTCAATCAATTTTGATAAAAAAAATTAAAATCATATGCCCTCAAAAATATTTTTTTGTTGCTGATAAATTCACTTTGAATATCAATTTATAAAATAGAATATCCGAAAATCAATATAAAATCAATTTCAATTCAACAAGCAAGCGAAAACTAGTAAAAGAAAAAATAAACCACGAATACCGGGTAAAGTCCGATTGTCATATACGTTGTTTCCTTGTTTTGACAACTAGAACTTTTTTTAAAGAATTTTCAGACTGCTTTTTTTCATCTGAAAATCTATGTTCGAAAATCTGAAAAATCTAACTGTCAGCTAAATGTCAGCTGAAACTTTTGACCAATCAGAGCGACGAAAACTGACAGTAGTTTTCGAAGTCAAGGTGCGAAGAACGCGAGCATTAACACAAAAACGTGGAAATCGAATTCCTTAATTTCAAAGTGGGAAAATCTGTATGTTTTCCAATTACTTTTACCACTAACTATGTAGAACCGAGAGGAGAATCACAGTTCCATTTTATATCTGACACAGAGCTTATGCTGGGTTTACATACATCTGCAACTGCGGAAGTGCAGAAAAGTAAAGCGGGACGGATGAAGATTATAAAACACAAAAGTTAAAAAGAGAGACGAATAGAATAATGGTTGCAGATGAAAAATTATGGTTGCAGATGAACATGTTCATCTGCACCCATAATTTTTCATCTGCAAAAATAACTAAGGAAGTGCAGATGGTGCGTTCCCTCTCTATCAGACAAGTATGAATTTTACATCTTGTGTCTTTTTCCGGTTTTCATCTGCACTTGCAGATGCATGTACATAAATCCACTATAAATTGCGTTCTTGAACTGACATATTGAATATCGAAGATTCGAAACTGCGACGAACGTGATCCGCGTTCCTGGCACCTATCTTCGGAAATCTTAACTTAAGATTCTGTCACTTTTCCCTTGTAAAAAGTTTCAGATTTTCAGATGACAATTCAGATTTTCGAACATAGATTTTCAGATTGAAAAACTTTTCTGAAGATCTAAACTTAAGATTTTAATTGTCCCAACAAGGAAAACAACATACATGACAATCGAACTTTACTAGGTATTCTTGGGTTATTTTTTTGTTCCAGGATTTTTTAGATGGGATCGTATGAAGCTTCACAAATGGAGTACCCCTTCGAGCAACCCCCAAAAAATCGTTATTTTTCGTCTATCTCGCTCCGTTCTCGAGATATGGAGCTTTGTACATTTTGGTCAACCAGGAAAGTGAGATTTCAGGAATGTTTTGATGGGATCGTATTAAGCGTCTCAAATTGAGTCCCCCCACCGTATAACCCAAAAAAAATCGTTATTTTTCGTCTATCTCGCTCCGTTCTCGAGATACAGAGCTTTTTACATTTTGGTCACCCAGGAAAAGGAGATTTCAGGAATGTTTTGATGGGATCGTATGAAGCGTCCTAATTGGAGTCCCCCCTTCGAGCAACCCCCAAAAAATCGTTATTTTTCATCTCTCTCTATTCACAGGTATTTCACGTTGTTTTTGGTTGTTAATTGCGTTCCATTGATTAAGGAGTTCTCATGTTGCTTCTACATTTGTTGGCTGAGCGTCCTCTTACCTTCCCGAACCTAATAGCGTTTTTCATTGAAATCCGAAAGAACTACTCTCATATGCAGAACTACTCTTTTCAATGAAACATTTTTCAACAGTTTTGCGTAGTATTGGTGACAATTGTCAGGAAAAGCATTGGGTGCATTCACTTCTGTAGTCACTATGTAGTCAAAATTCGATTAGTTTTGTGAATGCAAAATTGAACTACAAACGCAGTAAATCCTTTTTGTTTGTAATCTTTCGTATTTTTTTCCGAACAGCCGATTGTGAAACGTCGAAATGATTCTAAATTAACTTTATGTCTGAAATTTTAACATTACGTGGGGTGAAAAATTTTCAACACATTTCGCAGTTGTTTCTAATGACTTGATTACGTAGTTACTAAAGCAGTGAATGCGCCCACTTGCATCTTTCCAATCTTTTTTTTTTACACTCCATGTAGATGATGGATGGATTGGAAAGGGATGACGACGAAGAAGATGACAACAAATAATGCATCGAACTAACAAATTCTAAATTATTTACATATTTTTCTGCACTCATATTCAATTACTTTCTTTTTTCTTTTCAATTTTAATAATCACCAAACAAATTTCACAACAATTTTTTCCATTTGACGTTTGATACAACAGATGTTTTTGCATTTTCAGAGTAGATCTCCCAACCGATTGGGAGTAGATCTTTGGCGTTTAGAGTTACTCCAGATCTACTCTTTTTTTCAATGAAACATTAAAAATGGAAAAAGAGTAGATCTTTTCACAAAAGGAGTAACTCTTTTCGTCAATGAAAAACGATATAAGAGTATCGTTTAAAGCAAATAATCTTGGCTGAGTTGACTTTGAAGCCCCAGTGCTGGTAGTGCTCGCAAAGTTGTCTTATGTGGGCTTCGACTCTTCTGGGAGCGATTTCTGGTGAAAATGGCTTGGCATATGTGAGGTAGTCTTCGGCAAACAAGAGAACCTATACGTCTTCCGACTTTGGTTGGTCCGGAGTGTAAATGTAGAACAAGAACGGGCCTAGCTTTGATCCGTATGTAACTCCGGCATTGATTGTCCTTGTTAATGACTGGCAACTTGTGGTAGTGCTAATAAAGTTTCCCCTCTACTTATAAACATTTTATGATGTGAACCTTAACAAACCTAAGGCGCTTAGTCTCCAAAGCTATTGTGATTCGGAAAAAAACTTAGGAAGCACTAGACTAACTTCATCAACAAAAAGAAGGGATCAAGCCAAAAACAAGAGGTACAGAATTACCGATACAAAAAAAAGAAACATCACAGAATTAACAATGTTAGATTAAAATTCTAGTTTATTTTTGAATTTGAGTATTCGTTGGGTTTTCAAAACTGAAAGGTCAACAATTATAGTTTCCTTCATTTGAAATTAGTTTTTAGTTCTATCGCCCTTGGATTTTATATTTAAATTTATTAATCATTAAAATAAAATTCGTTAAGCAATGAAATGCATTTCGACACTAAAATAAATATTATTAAGTTAGTTTTTACGGTTTATAGATACATAAACATTGTAAATAGATTAACTGTGAATTTATAAAAAATAAGATGAAGCTATAAGCCAGAGTGAGCTCCTTAACGACGATATGGCTGCTTGTTGTAACGTCCTCTTGAGCTTTCTTCTGACAGTGTGACATATTCGCTGTAAACAACGCACCAGCAATATGTAAGAATCACTGAAAAGAAAAGATATAATTTTTATTAAAAGTTTGTTCATTTAATGGAACATTTTAATTCAATGATTGCTAAAAAATGTGTTCTTGGTCTGGGGGCCAATGACTCTCTAGGAATTTAACAATTGGGGTTCTATTAACCGAAGAGACAGTCTTCATTCATTACTAGTAAAAAAAATTGTTTTTCACGGATATCGCTTTTTTCGGAGAATTCTCAAGTCCTCGGAGAGTAATGACAATGCCAGGACCAGGAATTGCTGAGCTCTCAGTCTAATAACCAACGGTCGTTGAACCACACTAGGAACCGATAAAATTTCGATATCAAATTTAAGAACAACATTGCAAGCACAATACGCGCGATAAGACGCATTGTGGAAGTTACCACTTCTTAAAACCAAAATCGAACTATATTTTTGTTGGATCTTTGGTTTTACTTCCTTCAATGGGTTTTCCACGAGTATTGCGCTTCACGAGGAATTTACAAGTCCTGCGAGAGCTATGAAAAGTGCTTTCTCACTTTGGTTTAAACGGCCAATGTGGCATAATGTGAACGCTCAGACGACCAACCAACCAACAGCTTGACCAACTTGTTGGATGGTTTTCAAATATTTTTGAAAATTTTGAAGTTGGACAGAGCGGAGGAGCACATGACATAATGTTGGACGACAAATCTGATAACACAAACTACATCCGACCATCCAACATCCATCAAACGAAGTCTGTCCAACTAATTGTACAGTGTAAACTCGGCTAAAAGCACTAAACCACAAAATCACAACACATCTATGTCGTTTAAACCAAAAATACATGCCATTGGACAACCCTGTTCATTACCTAAATTCACCCCAGCAAAAACCAAAGGAGAGTTGAAGAAAAACCTAGGGCAAACCCAGAGCTAAAAAAACACTTAGTTTGTAATTTAGGGTGAGTTTGGGTTTTTCAAAAACCACTTTTTGGCGATCATAGGGCGACCCCAGGGCTTCAACGAACGAACCTATTATTTGATCATTGATTAATGAGCTTTGTCATTCGAAAGCATCGTTTCCCTTGAAAAATACCGTAATTGAATCTTGTTGAACGCTGTAAAAGTCTTAAACGTTACGAAATCCCAGGCCCTTATAAATTAACAAAACTTAACTAGTCTGATGAGTCGCTGCGCAGATACAATTTAATAGCTGGGTTAGTTGCTCGACGCAAGGCACTCTTCCAGTGTGCTAGATGTCGGAACTTTCCGAGGAGCCAAATTTGACTCGGACCACTACCTTGTTGTAGCCAAGGTACGAATGAGGATATCGTGTTCACGACCTGCACGAACTAACGCTGTGAAGAGATATGACGTCGGAAATCTACAATCGCAAGAGATTGCCAATGCCTTTTCCAATCGAGTGTCCCAAGCATTGAAGGCCAGTGGCAGCAATGCCAAGAAGCCATCAGAACCGCTGCCTCTGAGGTTCTGGGTTTCACTCGGCCACCAAAACGAAAACCATGGTTCGATGAAGAATGCAGGCAGGCAAATGCAGCCAAACAAAAAGCACGTCAAATGCTGATGCGAAAACGAACAAGGGCTGCTTACGATCAGTATAACGAGATCTACAAGGAGAAAAGAAGAACACCCACTTCTCAAAAAGAAAAAGAAGCAGCATGAGAAGCGCTCGTTTGAGGAAATAGAGAGGTGCAATGACAGGAAGGAAACTAGGAAGTTTTACCAAAAGGTAAAAAGATCCTGACAGGTGACAAGCGCCGAACTCAGAGGCCTGTAAAGACCAGCAGGGAAACATAGCTGTAGAGTCACTGTCGCTTCTTAGGATCTGGAAAGATCACTTCTGCAGACTGCTTAACCGCGATGAGGACACAAATTCCGGTGTCAGGCAGAATACCTCATTCAGCTTGGACAACAACTTCGTCAACAACTTGATAGGTCCTTATCAATGTGGTTTTAGACCAGAGAAGTCCACAATAGACCAAATTTTCACATTACGGCAGATCTTGGAAAAAACCCGAGAACATAATATCGATATTCACCATCTCTTTATCGATTTCAAGGCCGCGTATGACAGCATTTACAGAGACGAGCTGTACAGAGCCACGTTTAGTTTCGGCATCCCTGCAAAGCTCGTACGACTATGCAGGATGACTTTGGAGAATTCACGCTGCTCCGTCAAGGTCGGAAAAGAACTCACCGAGACCTTTGATGTCGAAAAAGGCTTTAGGCAAGGCGACAAACTGTCATGCGATTTCTTCAACATCATACTTGAACAGATTGTAAGAAACTCAAACGTCAACACCAGAGGAACAATCTTTCAAAAGTCTGTACAATTACTCGTCTATGCAGACGATATTGACGTAATGGGAAGAAAAGAGCGTGATGTCATAGGTGCTTTTGCGAGTATTGAAACAGAAGCGGCAAAAATGGGTTTGATGGTTAATGAGGGCAAAACGAAGTTTATGCTGTCATCGAACAAGGACACAGAACATCGACGAATTGGACAAATCGTCACAATAGACAGACATAACTTCGAGGTAGTACAGGACTTCTTCTACCTAGGATCCGCTGTAGACACCGACAACAACATCAGTGCGGAGATCAAACGGAGAATAACTCTTGCCAACCGTTGCTTCTTTGGGTTAAGAAGGCAATTGAGAAACAAAACCCTCTCTAGAAAAACCAAGGTAACCTTGTATAAGACCTTTATCATCCCAGTCCTGCTGTACGACGGGGAAGCATGGATCTTATCGAAAGCGGATGAGGAAAACCTTGGTCGTTCCGAAAGAAAAATTCTCCGAATAATCTTTGGTCCCGTATGCGAAGACAATGTGTGGAGAAGAAGATACAACAACTGTATGAGCTGTACCGCGACATGGGCATAGCCAGAAGAGTACGCATCGCGAGGCTACGATGGTTGGGCCATGTAGAGCGGATGGACCCAAACGCTCCGGCTCGTCGGGTGTTCGAAAGTACATTGCAGGGAAATCGCGGAAGGGGAAGACCTCGTCTTAGGTGGCGCAATCAAGTGGATGAAGACCTCAACCGACTTGGAGTGCGAAACTGGAGAGAGCTCGCCCGAAATCGAAGTTGTTATAGAAGGATCTTGGTTGAGGCCCAGGTTCACCCCGAACTGTAATGCCCACCTAAGTAAGTAAGTAACTAAACATTTAGTACAGCCATCAGCAACTTCAACTAATAAGAATTCCGTATCCAAATTCCTTGACTCATCAACTATCCTACACTTAAGAGATGATCTGCAATAAACTGCTATGCAACCGCCACGGGTTGCAGTAATCCTATCGTTACGAATAATATTATAATTCGGTATAATTAATTGAGAATCAGACAAATCTTATTAGAAACAAAATCAAATCTTATAGCTCTTCATTCTCATACCTATCCACGCAAACAATGATTGTGTTCGCACGCTTTTCTTATACGCGATAATATAACACCAATTTAGATATCGAATTTATTGCCTTTATACTTACCACAGCATAGTAATCCAAATATAAGCCACAGCACACCGGTTAAAACAAATGAATCGATGAAGAACACCACCGCTGTGTAAATAACCGAAATGAGCAGGCCAATAGCAATCATTATTCCAAGCACAACCCATGGCATCATTAAGTAATGATTTCTCTAAACATTGTCATCGGAAAAATGACACAAAAGAAAAAAATAGAAAATTAATAACAAAACCACACACAGTAAAATGAATAAAAGCAGAAGCATCAAGTTTCACATTATAGAAACCAACCCCCATAGCCCAACCTCAAAAGCTATATCTGAATGTAACCACATACCTTCAACACGCCGACCATCATTAGAGTTGATATCAGAATCGTCATGCACAAATTGATCACGAGGATGATTTTCACCACATTAGACGGTAGCCAGTCCAATAGGATGGTTTTAAATTCCACACGGGTTAAAAAGATCACAACGATAGTTAGGATAGAAAGTACTATCGCCAACAGGCCGGATATGATGGAACCTGTCCGCAATGATGTACAACCGCAACATGAGCCAAGTAGTGGTCCAGCCATTATGGGTTCTTAAGTTTTGTTGTTGGGCTCTACAATGATAAAATGAAAGGGGTGAAAGGCTTTTATTAATTTACTGGTCTATCAGTTGTAATTGGTTTGTATTTGTTTCAGTCTTGGACGAGCTATATTGTTACGTTGACGTTAAAACCTCTGTAGTACCTCTACCTACCCGCACTCATTGGAAACAATTGAAGCAGAAACTAAGTGAATATCCCTTACCACCAAATCGGTTAACCAGAGGCTACATACTTTCTGTCTGTTACCATAAGTCTCTTGGCTTACCCGCCCCGGCCTCCTCATTTTATTTGCACGCTTATTTTTTTAGTTCGTAACAAACATCGTTAAACAAAAATGGCCCATAAAAAACGCAATAAGTATCTTATCAGCTTGAATACACTGCAGCAAGCTTTGGCGTTGTGTGTATATTATCTTCTTTCGTGATTTGTGAATTTGGTGAAAATATTCGTTGGCCTTGACTTCACTTAATCGCTATTTTTGTTTTACACGAAAGCGAACAACTTTTTTTCGGTTCTCTAAAAAAAAAAAAGTGATTCAACGTTATGGCGAATTTTTGATTTTGTCGACGGATGTGAGACATCGTAAAATTCACTCGAATACGAATTGTTGTGGTAACGTCATGTTGATGAAAGATTAATGTGGCAAGAACAAAAAAAGGAGAAAAACAAAAATAAAAGCATTGGCATTGGATATTTATGTAAGAAGTAATTTTGAAACAATATGAGTTTCGTGTGGGTGGAGTATGTTTTATGATGAGTAGCTGGAGGCGCAGAAAATTGTAGGTCCCCTCCATTCCCTCACAAGGGATGGTTGTGAGAAATGCGCTAGGCCCAAGGGCTCCTCGCTCTGTTGCGCCACCCTATTTATTTTATTTATTTTAGCTGGAGGCGCGACAAGAAAAGAAGCAAAGCAAGAAATTAGCAAAACGAAGTCTTAAGAAAATTGCATTATGGATTTTTTGTTTTTATAAATGAAAAAGTTGATGTTGTCTTAAGGAGAATACAAAAATTTTAAGAAAACAAGTGATGCGTTTCAATTCATTCTCAAGCAATGAGATGAGATCTTTATTTATGCTTAAATGGGTAATTATGCCTCAGCGACTACAAACAAACTTTGTTATTTTTTCAGATATAATGACAGTATAGATACCCACTAAGGTAGGCTTCACAGTGACTAGGGGTTGAACCAACATTCTTCGCCAACAATTTCGATTTCGGGCGAGCTCTCTTCAGTTTTGCACTCTAAGGGTACAGCCATATACTGGGAGGCAAAGCAGGCAAATTAGAACAAAATTTAAAACTTAATCGACATCGCCCTGCATCTCAGATTTCAATTTCGTCATAGTTTTGCGGCTTTGCCGATCAATACGTGGCCGTGCACTAAGTCAGTTGAGGTCATCTTCAACTTGATTGCTCCACCAAAGACGAGGACCCTTTCACGATTTCTCTGCAATGTGCTTTCGAAGACCCGTTGAGCCGGAGAGGTGGTGACCATATCCACTCTACTTGTCCCAGCCATCGCAGTCTCGAGATGAGTATTCTTATTGCTATGCCCATTTCGCGGTACCGTACAGCTCATACAGTTCCTTGTTAAATCTTCTTCTTCACACATCGTATCTTCACCTTCACGGAACCAAAGATTACTCGAAGCATTTTTCTTCGAAACAACGTAGAGTTTCCTCATGTGATTTAGACATTTTTGTCCACCCCTGACTATGATGGTCAAAGTCTTATAAAAGGTTACCTTGAGTTCTTGGAAAGGGTTTTGTTTCTCAATTGCCTTCTTAAGCCGAATCTAATTTGCCGTCAAAGGTCTCGGTGAGTTCTTTACCAACCTTGATGGAGCAGTGTTAATTCTCCACACCCATCCCTACAGAGTCGTACGAGTAATCATTGGAGGCTATACTCTCAATTAAAGGACCTATTGAATAAACAAATTGTTGATAAACGAGACAGGATTGTGAAGGGCGAATATAACAACAAAGAAGGTAAAGGCAGCGTTTGGGGAAAGACAATTTAATACACACAAATTCAAATAGAGGAGGTTTAGATGTTTCGAGATCCGTTCAACACCTTCTTTGCTCATGCCCTGCACTACTTCATAGGAGGAAAACTCATCTCGGTGAATTCTTCTTCGACGATACTAGCGACTTAGCTTACATAGACCCTAAAAGTCTTTCGAAATACATTAAAAGTTTTCGTGGTTCGACTAGCGGCTGATTAACCGGCTAGTCCCGTAATGGAAGATTAATAAGTGATCAACTCGTTAATCTTACATCGGGCTTCTGAAATCAGTAGGTGATTAACTTGCTGATCTCTGTGGTATCACAATGGGCCTTTGCGGCCTAAGTACTCTAAGTTAAAGACTAGGCTTGTTATTGGAACGGCGAAAAAGGTGGTAAGCATTTTAATCAAGGTGGGAAGAGTATGTGGCAAGATCATTTGAAACAGTGGATGGGGAAATATTTAAAGTTTCGTGGAAGCGACAGTAGATTTTTTTGAGAGCAATTGGATCGGTTGGAAAGCCTTCTTTTTGTATCAATACTAATACGTTCATTTTGGTTTTTCCATTGATGTAAACCGTTTCCGACTTATTATAAAGGTAAGAGAGGTAAAGACGGACATTCTCATACAATTTGCTGTCGCGTAGTCTAGCCATCAAATAACGACCATCAAACACATCACCGGTAGACAACGAGGTCACAAATTTTGAGGTTAATTTAGCAGTGGAAGAGAACATTGGGTCAAGGACTGGAATGGGGTAAATGGTTGGGGACAGGGTCCGGAAGGTTGTGGATTCTTAAAATGGTAGAGGGAGTAAAAGAGTGAGGCGCTGGGTTAATAGAATGGGAGTGAACAAAATTGGAGTAGGGAATTAGAGATTTGGTCTTAAAAGGGACAATTTTACGTTGGGAGAAAGTTTTCTTTATTATTTTCGAGGTGGATGAGCTTGTGGGCTGGATAGAGTTGGAACTAGGAAGGTTAATCTTAGATCTAATTACAATTTTGTCTTTTAGTACTAGATGTACTCTTACGGCCGATTTCTTCACATTAGTACTAAGGCGGTCTAGTACCCGGTGTAGCTAGACCAGGTACAAGCTTTAATACCGGGTCCTATATAAAACTTAGTACTTCTCCATTTCTTCACATCATAAATACGAGATCTAAATTCATACTGCAGTACTAGTGACCTGATAAGTCTAAAACTGGTCGAATCCTTTTCAAGACACTTGTTTAACAGTTAAAATTATAAATTTGAATTGAACTTCAAATTTCTCAGTTTTTTTTTAAGATTTTGTCGTTACACACGCAGTTGATTTGATTTTTTGAATTGGTTTTTGAGTCGTATGTATGTGAAAACTCTGGTAAGTACCGTCGTATTTATGTATGTATTTAGTTTGTTTTTTACAAGGAATAGAATGTATAATTGTATATACATCAAGTTTATTTTAAATAAACATATGGAGACCTGAGATGGAACAAAGGAATAAAAATCCCGCAAGAAACAAGTCAAGTAACAGAATTGGTAGAAGATACCTTAAACCATGCCCAACTACGTCAAGGTGGATTGCATTTAGATGGCAGGAAGTTGTTGAGGCTGATGAAGAAGTTGATTGGTGACATGTTTCGAGATCGGAACGAATGTTTTTAATATAATCAATTATTAAATCGAGCGGGTAGGATCTTGAGGCTGAATTGAGAGTAGATAAAATAAATTAATACTGATAATAAATACTGAGAACTATTGGTCTTGAGGTCGATGAAAAGATGGTTTATACCGCCGATATTATTTTTCCTTGTACAATTTCCAAGATCTGCTTCAATACGAAAGTTTGATCGATGATGACTTTTCTGATCTCAAACCGCATTGATAAGAAACTATCCAATTCTTGACGTGGGTTCAGTTCAGACGTTCACATAGTATAGCTTACAAAATTTGCTATGGGACGTTAAGGAAGCTTATTCGTCTATAATTGGCGCAATTGTGAGGGTCTCCCTTTTATTCGATCGGGCATACGATACTGAGGTTCCATTCATCGGCCAAACTTTCTTTCGATCATATCATGCAGATCAACTGCATGCTCCTTTCCAACTTATCTCCAGCTGCCTTGAAAGTTTTGCCTCCAAATCACCTACACCTGCAGTTTGATTTGATTAAAGCTTACATATGGCAAGTTTAACTCCTTGGAAGTCGGGAAGACGGCCTCCTCGTTCAAGTGGAATGGGGCATTTTGAAGTCTGCATAAGTAGTCTTTCCAGATCCTCAGTATCGACTGTGTTTGGCAGGCTTGATTTTGAGGTTTTCCACCTTGGCATGATCTTTTTACTTTTTGGTAAAGTTTCCGGATTGTATTCTTCTCATATGACTTCTCTAAATTTCCTCAAAGAAGCGCTTCTCATCACAGAGTATGTCACTTTATATCGGGTGTTTTTCAGACATTTTGACCACTAAATCGACCAACTCTAATAAAATTTATGTTGAGTTTGGTTTGCCATTTCATCATGAACAGGTTGGTGAAAGAAAATAATGCTCCGTCCATTTTATGGTCGACATAATCGTCCATCAGAGCAATTAATTCGGTTAACCATGGATCGTTTTCGCACTACGTTTACTTTATGTGATAATACGCATCCGCAGAGACGTCGAACAGTGCGCGCCAAAGAAACAATTGCTGCTGTAGAGCAAAGTATTGAAGAGAACCCGAATGAATCGATTCGCCACCGCGCACAGCAATTGGAGCTTTGTCCATCAACTTTATGGAAGATTTTGCGCAAAGATCTTAACTTACGACCATACAAGATCCATTTTGGTTGAATGGTTACGTCAAAAAGCAAAATTGCCACAATTGAAGTGAAGAGAATCCACGCGAGTACCTTGAGACGCCATTATATCCACAAAAACTAACTATTTGGTGTGCTCTATGGGCTGGTGGAGTCATTGGCCCATACTTCTTTCGAAATGATGCTGGCGAGCCAGTTACCGTTAATGGAGACCGGTATAGAGCCATGATAACCGATTATTTTGTTCCCGAATCAGAAGATGACATGAATGTGGATGGGATGCGGTTCCAACAAGACGGCGCTGCATGCCACACAGCACACGTCACAATCAATTCATTGAAGGAAACATTCGATGAGTGCACAATTTCGTGGAATGGACCTGTCAATTGGCCACCAAGATCGTGTGGTTTGTCACCATTGGACTATTGTCTTCGAGGTTATGTGAAGTCGCTCGTCTACGTCAACAAACCAAAAACGTAAGGGGCTGGGAAGCCAACATTCATGGCCTTTTTGCCGAGATACATCAAGCCAAATTGATGGACAATCAAACGATTTTCTTTTGTTTTATTTCAATTTGAAGCTCTACACCTCTAAAGAAAACACCCTCTGTTCTACTTTCAAAAGCAGTATAGGTACTCTGTATTCGGTTGACTGGTTTGATTTTGAAATCTTGTTCACCTACTTACTGGATGACTTATTTAAGATAAAATAGTTACAATGGTATAAGCCAACAACGAGTGACATTTGACATTTCAATTTTGTTCTCATTCTTAGAACAAAGTTATTGTAATAAATAAGGCTTTGCTTAAGGCAATGCTCAGCCCCCTAACTACTTCCAAAGTGATTCAGGAATGTAAGACTAAAAGGGAGGAAAGTGTTCTAAAGAACAAACTCTTTCAGTCCCGTGTGAGTTATTGTTCATTTCAGCATAACTGGAAACTTGATCTTCGATGAACTAAGGACAAGAACCAACGCGTGGTTTGTCAGGGTCCTTAGTGAGGTTTTAAACTACAATTTGAGATTGACAGTGACACCAACCAACGAAACTTAAAAAATACCTCGGTTAGCTGCAGACAGAATAAGCGCATGCACCGCCTCTTTAAAAATAAACTGCACTTTCTTTTACTTTCCCTTTTAGCAGGAAACTCTGAGAAAAATTGTTGGCGTTACAAGGAGCCACTTTTCTTTCCCCAGGATTTAAAACTGCTCAAGACATACTACCATCTGTGGGAGAGCTTGATGATATTGAGTAACACTTGCTTTGCACATTTTTGCATTTTATGTAGCCAAGTCATAGATACTCAGTGAATACATGGTAAGATCTGGAGACATAAGCTTCTTACTACAGCATTTTCTGATTTTTCTACAAAAATTTGGCTTTGGCAAAATATTGTTGTTTTTTGGTTGTACAATAAATCGGTGTTCAGATGTGAGTGCTTAAAAACTCTGACAGAAAAACCTCAATTCCTCCACAAAGTCAAAATCGGTGGCATCTGAGCCTTTTCTTCTAGCTTAAAGACTAAAGCATTTCTAGACTTTTGTTGAGACGACTTCAAGTAAGAAATAAAACCGTCAAATGGCACCCACTATTTGTTTTTCATCAAATGACAATCGTATGCTGTTGTTTCGCTGTTGAACCCTTTTTTAAGTCAAAATTCAAGTTCTTTCTTAAAGCTACTGAGCACCTCTCATCTCATTAGTTTAAAACCATTATATACTTTTCCTAAAGATGCGTATTCTTCCATAGATTGGGTGCTCTAAAAACAAACCAAGGATAAATAGAATACCTTTCACATCACAGTTTTTGATTTGTCCAGATAAATTTACATGTCCAACATCACATTACTCTGAGAGCCGGTTCATTATGCGTTTCAGTGCGCTAAAAGTAAAGCTCAGGAAGACGATAACATCCGCATACATACTCTCAAAGGGTCGATTCCATTCATAATTATGTTTCCGGGTTATGCATCATAAGTAATTATAATGAATAGAAACACACTCTGAATGCACTTTAATTTCACGCTCATAAAGGTTGTTAACTCCTTCGAAATAGAATCTCCATTGCACACAAAAACTAACTCGTCTTCTTCTTATATTGGTTGAAGAGTACGTATTATTTTCATTGAAATACCGGCTCCAGTAATTGAAGAAACGTGCTTCTTGGGAAACTGTGTCAATGAATTCATACAATTTATGATTTTTTGTTAATACTTATGATGGAAATATATTCAATGCTTCTTGATGGCATAGGTTGTATAATAACGCACCAATAAATTACCCCGATAAGGTATTGAAAATATTGTTACACATGTGCTTAAAAAAATTAATTTTAAAACTTGAATCTCCGATTTAGATCGTGGGGGGTTTTATGAGTGTAATGTAATGTGACTGAGTATAGTCTTGTTTTCGAAGTGAAAATTCTTTAGAATCGTTGTGATTTAATACACAATGAAACGAAAACGCATCATGATAGTAAAACTGATTCGCTAAGCGGAAAATCTTCTGAGACCGCACTTTAATCAATGCAGAGTGTGCTTTTGACAATGCCAGCTTTGATGGCTTCTGCAACGCTGCCAGAGAACACGGTGTGGATATTTGTCTTATGGATCAAAGCAATGAATAGAGCAGTAATCGTTGAAGTGGAGTGTGCAGGATATGCTACAAAGAGAGTGAACAGGGGTTGTCCATATGATGGCGCTCTATCTCCTCTTCTGCGTTGCATGTTGATCGACTCTCTACTTAAAATGTTCAATGGATTCAACGTAGATGCCCAAGCGTATTCCACCGACGCGACGCGACTTTGCCGTGCTGTCGGTTGGATCCAGTCTTCGAGCTATCTTTTGCAGAACACAGGCTGCGCTAAAAATGATTTCTGATAGAAAGATTAATGGTCGAAGTCTTCCGATAAATCACATAGTAGATAAAAACTTGTATTGGACCGATTCAACTATAGTTGTTAGCTGGTTGCATGAAGAACTTTATAAGTAGTAGCTCATCGAGCTGTGCATATTCAGGAAGTCACAAACTTCGATCAATGGAACCATATTCCAGGCGAATTGAATTTGCGGACTCGTCATTACGGTGGAATGGCCAAATAACATTGAACTAGAAGAGTTGCGTCCTCAAAAATACGTTTTAGTGGCTATTAACATAGCTGACATTACCCAACACAATGCAATTATTCCTGTTATTTTCTAGGAATGCGTCGGGCTTTTGCATATGCACTCCGCTTCATCGGTAGGTGTCGGTAAAGCAACCGAATTCCAGGCATAAGAGAACACCAAATTTTATCAAGACCAAACGAAATTTTTATTTAGGCTATTCAACAATCAGTTTTTGCTGTAGAATATTTTGTACTTGAAAAAGAACAAGCAGTTCCTCGGGGCAGCGTTTTAGATAGCTTGGCTCCATTCAACGATGAAAAAGGTCTCATCAGGGTAGGTGGGCGATAAAAGAAGGCTAAGATCATATTTGATGCAAAACACCAAATCTTATTGCCGAAGAATCATCGTTTCATTAAATCCATAATTTCGTGTTTTCACGACCTATGGCTATTGGCCTATTGTGGGATCTCATTTGACAAAAAGCATTGTCCGTTTATTCCACCAAGGACGGCGCGGCGCATCATGGAGGGTTGTGGCAGTCATCGATTAAAATAATGAAGCGCTTAATACACAACATCGTAGGACGCATGGAATTAAATGAAGACGAACTTGGTGGAAAAGCAAGCAGGAGCAATTTTGAACTCGAGGCCCATAACTCCAATAACTGCGGACCCAAATGAGCCTCTTACGCCTGGACATTTTTTGTGCGGTGCCCCTCTGATTGTTATATCTGAACTTCCAGTTCTACCCAAAAACCCAACTGTTTTCATCTAGCCCATAGAATGAGATATTGTGAGCAGCAGATCTGGGATCCGTTACTACAAGGAGTACTTGCAATTGCAAGTTCTGGAGATTTAAATAGGGGAACACCAAGGTAGGAGATATGGTGCTTATGAAAATGGACCAGCTAGACCCCTTACGCTTACACTGGCCATTGGGAAGAATACTCCAAGTTACAACAGATGCAGAAGGAGTCGTTCGTATTGTCAAGGTCTAAACAAAAATCGGAGAGTGCAAACGTGGAATAGCACAATTAGCTCTTCTACCAAATCAAAACAACTGCTTGAGCTCGTCTGCTCAAAGAGGGGGAGTATGTTAGAAAACGTTAATTGAAATTTATATTTACTTATTTTTAAAACATAAAATATAGATTAAAAGTTTCCTCATGTAAACCATTACCAAATGTAGTTAGGGGCTGTCCATAAAATACGTTCGCATGCAGGGGGGAGGGAGGGGTCTCGCTGAGTGTGACAAGATGTGACAAGGAGGGAGGGGGGGTCTACGGCAACGTAACGTTCTCCGTTCATCAAAAAATTTTACTACAGTATTTCTCTCGACTAGTTTTTTTTTTAAATCTTTGTTATGATAAAAGTCATTCATTTCGTGTTAGCAAATATACAGACATTTAAATGTATATATTTTTAATATTATCATATATATAAAAATCTCGTGTCACGGTGTTCGAACTTGAACTCCTCCGAAACGGCTTTACCGATTTTTACCAAATTTTATATGCGTATTCAGTAAGTCTGAGAATCGGCTACTATCTATTTTTCATACCCGTAAGTGATAAGGGCCATCTACCCTTAACATTGTTTTTTTAATTTACACTGTGACACGAGAATTTTTTTTTTTTTCTAGCTTTCTGTGGGAACAACGCTTTGAATAAGTTTGACCCGAGCAACGCCGGGCGGGTCAGCTAGTTTAAATATAATTGTAACTCATTATATTAACTAATGTTTATTTTTCTTTAAACATGAGTGCTAGCTCTTTGGCGCGGCTCTAGCCGCATTGCAATCCGAGCCAATCGATTCCTTTGTTTTTCCAATACTCGAGAGACTAATGTGGCATATACATTGTTCAAATGCTTGTCAAGCATGTAAGAGTGTATGTATTAGTGAAAATAACTCACATACATTGTGTGCATGCTTGAAGCAAAATCAAACCATTTTGATTTTTGTTCAATCAGGCTTCAATCATCGAAGAGTCTATATTTGAGATTGAATGCTTGATCAATCATTCATTTTCGTAAGGACACCTTAAAGCAAACATTATAAAAATAAAAAGAATCTTAAAACTTACAAGCACTATCAGTTAAAATTTATCATTCGCAGGTGGGGGGGGGGGGGGGGGGGGGGGGCTAACCTTTTGTGACGTAATATTCATAGGGGGTCACAGAAAGTGTGACACAGCGTGACAATGGGGGAGGGAGGGGTCAAAAAAACCTAATTTTAGTGTGACGTATTTTATGGACGGCCCCTTATGTGAACCCCCTTAAAATAAGTAAAGCCCTCAGCCGTTAGCTTCCATCTAAAATTCTTGTGATGTTGCTGTCTCTACTCCTTTATATATTCTGTTTTTATCTGTACTTTCACTCATTACTCTTTTTCACTTCTAAGCCTCAACTTCGAGAAAAAAAGAACTTGAAGTACTCAATTAAATGGTTTGCTCTGTTATTTTCGCAACACCTATAGTGTGTTAGAAACGGTCTCTCCGTCAATCCTCCTCTTAAAACTGAAGTTGTCATCCTTACGAGACACAAAAAACTGATTGTTCTGACCCAACCTACACTAAAAGGTGTCAACATTTCCTCCTAAAATGAAGTTAAGTATTTTTGAGTAAGTACTCCTTGATAAAAAGCATTTTTGGTGCAATCCTATCAAGTCGGAAACTATACTAAGGCAATATAATGAAGCTTTTGGCAAAACTTCTATTTGGCTATGATAAGACTAATCTTCTCTTATGCGTCAGATGTTTGGTGGAACACATTTTCAAGTACATACGTTAATACCTCGTTTGCCAAACTTCAAAGAATCATATGTCTTGACGGTACGTGAGCCCTTCCCCAGCACTTTGGATGCTGCTCTTAAGGCACTGCTAAATCCTCCTCCCCTTGATAAGTACAAAATGGGTTGTAATCTCAAGACCATTTCCCATTTAAAGAGATGTTGTATTTGGCACAACTCGCATTGGAGCTTTGACGGACCGCGCTATAGTTACATATCTTTTAACTCACTTCAAATGGATATGCCGTCCGAAACGATGATCCCAATGCTAAAACTGGGTCAAAAATACACGATCAACAGTCGGTTCAAGACTGGTTGCCTTCAGAATCTGAGCTAGACATAGACTTACAGTAGGATGTTCACGAATGGTTCTAAAACCGATGATCTATCTGGGCCTGGTGCCTTTGTGGAGAGCGCTGACATATACTACTGCCTGCTTCAGCGTCCATCTTCAAAGCGTAGGAGTGGGAGAATGACTTTACTTTACCATCAAACAGCTTCGAAAGTGATCTAGGAGTGCAAGACTTCTCCGGTTGAGGTTGGAAGACTAAGTTCTTCGGTTATTTTTTAGGATGCTTTACCATTCTACAGAGGTATCAGTCTTCTTAATATCGCATAGATCCTCTCTGCCGTATTGTGTGAACGTCTGAAGCCATTCGTCAACAACCTGATCGGTCCTTATCAGTGCGGCTTTAGACCAGGAAAGTCCACTATAGACCAAATCTTCACACTACGGCAGATCTTGAAAAAAACCCAGGAGCTTCAAATCGATACCTACCACCTTTTTATTGATTATAATGTCACGTATGACAGCATCTATAGAGAGGAGTTATATAGAGCCACGTCTAGTTTTGGCATCCCTACCAAACTTGTCCGATTGTGTAGGATGACGATGGAGAACGCACGCTGCTCCAACAGGGTCGGAAAAGATCTCACCGATACATTCGATGTCAAAAAAGGTTTTAGGCAAGGCGATGCACTGTCATGCGACTTCTTCAACATCGTTCTTGAAAGAATAGTGCAAAACTCCCACGTCAACACAAGAGGCACAATCTTTCAAAGATCCGTTCAATTGCTCGGATATGCCAACGATATTGACATAATTGGAAGAACGCAGCGTGATGTCAATGGCGCGTTTATGAGCATTGAGACGGAAGCGAAGAAGATGGGTTTAGTGGTAAATGAGGGCAAGACCAAGTATATGCTGTCATCAAAAAAGGACACCCAACACCGACGTCTTGGACAGAACGTCACGATAGACAGCTATAACTTTGAGGTAGTTAAGGACTTTGTCTACCTAGGCGCCGCGCCGCTATTAATTCAGACAACGACACCAGCGCTGAGATCAAACGAAGAATAACTCTAAGTGTCCCTAACTAAAGTGTCCCTGTATAAGACACTTATCATCCCGGTTCTTATATATGGCGCAGAGACATGGACCTTGTCAAAGGCAGACGAGAACGCTTTGGGATGCTTCGAGAGAAAAATTCTACGGGTGATTTTTGGTCCCGTCTGCATAGATGGAGAGTGGAGAAGAAGATTTAACAACGAATTGTACGGGCTGTACAGCGACACTGACCTTGTCAAACGAGTCAAGGTCCAGCGGCTTAGATGGCTGGATCATGTAGAGCGAATGGACACCAACGCTCCGGCCCGGAAAGTCTTCGAATCCAATCCCGAGGGACGGCGCAGTAGAGGAAGACCGCCACTCAGGTGGCGCACGCAAGTAGGAGAGGACCTCAACCAAACTGGAGGCAGCTAGCTAGGGACCGAGCTGGCTGGAGAAGCATGTTGGTTGAGGCCCTAGTCCGACCCGGACTGTAGCGCCACCTTAAGTAAGTAAGTAAGTTTACCATTCTTTGGTTCAAAAAGACTCTTTTTTAAATTAGAGTCCTCATGCGGGCAAATAACAAATAATTTCTTTAAGAAACCAATAAATCACATGAAAAGGCTACAAAAGGAACAAAACAATCCACAAGTAACAACCCTTAATGAAACAACAGGTGTGATGGTATGTACAGACTTCTTAAATTCTTAACCACACACATCTTAGTACACTTAACCAAGAAAGTGGGCTCCGTCCAGTAGTTTTCCTTATCGGAGAGTGCCTATAAAAATAACGGCACCGACCGCCATGCCAGTCCAAATGTATACAATTCTCAAACTACGCCATTATCATAAAGAAAAATATAAATGATATCCGTTAGAGAGCCTTTTCGGCAATTAAGCTCCAACCACAAAAATTTAGGTCACTTCACCCTGCACTGGAAATGTATCGCACCCTTGATAGTTTGGTGCCAAACTCTCACCTCCGATGCCAAACATTGCCACATCTGCAATCGCACACTGTGCGGTATCCCAATTCGCACATAAAACATAAATTACTTTTCAGAATTAGCTGAATTTATTGACTACATTCTGTTTTACATTCATGACCTGACCACTCATAACCAATTTGTTAAGAATTATTTGCTGGGCCTTGCCTTGAAAATTTATTGAAAAACTTGGCAGTTCATAAAACTGTTGATATATATGCGATGCGACTACTTACGATACGTATACGTACATTGCTACCAGCGTTGGTATACATAGGTAGGTACCCCGATAACGTTCGCGAATACCCATAAAAAGAAATCTTATTACATTTGCGGCAACACATCATTTCGTTTCCGATTCCCTTATGCCTCGCCTTCTGAACTCTGTCAAAGTGTGTAAATAAATCTGTTTGCAAAAAAAAAAAAAACGACCTCACCTCTCTTGACTTGTGAAATCGTCCTTAGCCGAACTGAAAATGGCCAAAGTCTATCTCCCTCTCCATAAATCACATCAATTTAATAGCTTCTCTGAAACAATTCTTCTGTAGAATTGTTATGTTAAATTTTTTAACTGATCGAACACAAACTTTTTATAGATAAGAAAATGAGAAAAAATGAATTCATTACGCAGTACACCCACCCAACATCCCACACACCACACACCCTCTTTTGGCATATTCAAAATTCAGCAACAAAAATGTATACGTATTCAGAATTATCTAGGGGAGGGAATTCAAGTGGTCTGAAATCAGCATAACTCTCTATGCCAACGAGGAAAGTATTGAGTGAGTTTTCCTGATTCCCCCACGGCTTTAAGATTAAAAAAAAGAGCATCTGATTGTATTGGCGTGCCGTGGAGTCTATGTTTAGATTCTTACGAGCAAAAAAAAAAATAAAAAATCAAGAACGCGAGGAAAATTCATGAAACCATGTTTTTATGCGCGTATTACCCGCATGCAAAATTCCTCAAGAATTATAGAGCTCCAGCTTGTCAGTCATGCTGTGTGCTATTCCATTACATCTTTCCAATCGGGATTACGCAATCAAAGCACTCCGATTGATAGATAGCTTTTGCATCGAAAAAAAACCGACGATTGTATCTCCCTCTAGAATCTACACACCAGATGTACATGTACGTCGACGTCGAGTACGGTTACATATATGAGATGTGTGAATCTGGAGCCCTGCAACTGCATTGGGTTAAACAAAGGTCGCTCTTTTCAAATAGAAATCAGATCAGAAATCATCTGACAAACAAACAACACAACTCAAGCCACATCAAAGATGGCGAAAGGAAGTTGTTTTTGTAATTTTGAATAGGACAACCAACCGCTAGCATTGGTTGCGGGTAATTAATCACCCTTAACGATCAATTAACATAATTTTCCCTTCGAATCGCTGCAGATTGAGTAACGTTTTTCAATTACAATGAAAATGCCTGCCTTTCTTTTGTGTACACTTACGTCGACGTACAATTATAAAGCTCATGATAAAGCGTTTTAGTGTTTTGAAATAATTTTTCTTTGGAGGAAATGATGCAGTAAGCAGTAAGGTATATGGCATGTCTCTCTACTAACGTATACTTGAAAATTTAAATATTTACGCGAAGTAGTCAATTTGTTTTCGTTTCGTTTTTATGAAGATTTTTTTTTTGTAATTTTAAGTTACAAACCGATAAACTTATTGGGGTCATGTGTGCGCTTGTTTCGTTACTTGTGCAAAAATAGAAAAACAATTCAATTGGAATTATGAGTAAATGGAAAGATCTTATGGCTGATTGATATTTTTTTTTGATTTTTTTTTCTTGTGTTGCGTAATTAAGAATTATTGCAGTTTTAATTAGGCTTGGTTGGTCTACGGGGAGGAATTAAGAAATTCTACTAATTAAAAATGAAACTCAAGTGAGAAATTGAGTTAGAGATGTGTGTAGTGATTAAGGAACGCACGTGGTCTTAATTCTACTTTTATAGCTTATAAGTCGTAGAAGTCATTGAAGTCATATAAGTACATATATAGCCGTTCTGCCGTATGGAATGGATTGTCATACTTACAATTTTTTTTACAATTTTCTTTATTGAGACTTAAAAACAGCATATATACATTGTATCTTAATATTATAGCCGACTTCAAGATATGCCTGGCTAGAAAAATTTTTGCATAAAGAAATTAAGTTTCTTAATCAAAATCAAGTAATTATATGTACATATGTAGTTAAGCTAAGTGTACACGATTGCCTGATCTGCAAATATTGTCAGATCTGTCAGTGAAAAATTTGTCTCGAATGGCTGACAATCGTGTACACACCAAATGAATTTGCAGAAAAACTATTTGGCTGCTAATTTGTAGACAAATATCTGCTAATTAATTTGCAGATATCTGGCAATTGTGTACACGCAAGCTGACAACCGTGTACACACAAAATTTTTTTGCAGAAAAATTTGTTCATCAATCATTTTGAAGACAAATTAATTTGCAAATGTGGCAATCGTGTGTACACAAATTTTGTTCATTTTCTGACGCTTCTGCAAATGTCTGGCAATAAATAAATTTGCAGAGCCAGTATGAGGAACATTTTCAAATTTATTCATTGGCCGACAAATCTGAGAAGGATTACAGGAAAAAAAAACACTTGAATTGTCTCTACAATTGGATTGTCAACTACAAAACTCATCGAAAATTTAAAGGTGATTTTTGTTTTTATAGAAAATGTGTCAATTACGTGAACATTTTTTTTAGTTATGGATGCTAACTCATATAAAAAAGATGAGATAACCAGTGAAATGGATGACATGCATAACATCATTATATTCCTTTCTGTATGTCACTTATGATCTTTCTGCAGAACGACAATTTCCACATGAATCTAGTGCGATTATTCCAGATGGCTGAAACAAATAAACATAATCAGGATACGAAGCCGTTTGTTGAGGATTAATATCCAAACGTCTTGTTCATAAAAAAACCGAGCCAAGCGGATAGATTTCCTGGACATAGAGAAACAAATGCAAGACAAAATGCTAAGCCAACCAAACCAAAAAAGCAGAAACCAAATTCAAAATATTCCTTTGTGAAACAGATGAACAAAAGAAGTTCTCGAATGTTTCCGACTCAGAGAAGATTGTTAACTCTTTTTTGATACCAGAAATCACTGGTAAGTGAATTTATTTTCGGTATTGAATCAATATTCATACCAATGTTTTCTAGACGAAGCTGCAAGTAGTTTTCATTCAGATTTGCAATCGGTATCAGAAGATCTCAGACGACGAGTATTTATGACACCGGCGTAATCAAATTTATAATGCTCCAGGTGACCTCACAGAGGCGAAAAAGTCTTGCTATGAATTCAGACTGCGGTGCATCAAAAAATTAGCTAAATTTGTATTTAATCCGCTGGCCGGTTAACGTAAAATCGAAATAAAACAAAGGGAAATATTTTGTAGTACTCGTATTTGTATTCTATTCTCAGAAATCTAATCTTAACGCTAACTTTCCATTCGGACCGAATGAAAACTTATTTTTTCTGTAGATCTATGAAAACTTCATGAAAACGACATAAGAAAAAACCTTGGAGTAGTTCTCAAATAATGTTGTTTTCCATTGCATATTCGCATCTTTTTTTGTATAGGTATGTGGAGCCACCAAAGCTAAAAGGTTATCAAATTGCTTGTAATCCATTCGCAATAAATTTCGGTACAGTTCTGGTTCCTCTGCTCGCAATTCCACCATCAATTTTGCGTAGAATCCCTCCTGCTCACGACGGGCCACCCAATCCTTCGTCCCACCTTCGTCCATACCTTACAACACATCTTTTTCGGCTGTTTGGCTGTTTCATCATCGCTGCTTTGTAACAAATACGCCGTCAAAATAGTTGCGATTGCAACGTTTTTATCCATTTATATTGTTTTTTGATATTTCACTTTTAGTTGAATATTAAACGATTAAAAACAAAATCTACACATGTTCATGTTCTTATATTGCATGTTCTTTTCACTTTTAGCTTTAAATTTTTTTTGACAGATGCTATATGTGACAATGAACTGAAAATGAATTTGCAGATCCACAAATGAAGTTGTGTGTACACGGTTTGCAGAAATCTACAAATATCTGCAAATCTATTGCCAGCTATTTGCCCAATTTAGTTTGTCGACATTGTCAGCCAAATAGCTGGCAATCAACTTGCAGATATTTGTAGATTTCTGCAAACCGTGTACACACAAATTCCATTTTCACCCTCATTGTCAGCTCATTTGCCCACATTGTCAGACGTTTGCAGATCTGACAATGATTGTCAGACCTACCAATCGTGTACACTTAGCTTTACAAATAATTTCAACGCATTATGTGCATGCTTGCTCCCGGCATGCTTATCAGATTCATTTTAAGGCTTAAGATAATGACTAGGAGAACATTTAAACACACAAATATACGACAGTACAATACAAAACAAACTTTTCACGTTTGGATCTATTTCGAAACATGAATGAAAACCATTTTTTTTTTCAAAATTTTACGTAACTAAGTAGTATTTTTCTGGCTTATTTTCAATGCTCCTTTTTATTTTTGATCAAACACAAAAAACTGGATGTCAAAATAACCTGTAGCTTTTGAGAAAACCAAAAATTACAAAAACGACTTTTTTCAATTTTTTTTTTTTAAGTTTTTTTTCGTTATTGGATTCCGCCAGCGTTTTGTACACAAGCAATTTTGTGTTTTCAGGCATTGACTTTGACTGAAGTATAGGTTTCAACGTGGCGGTTATTGCTTTGGTTTTCATTAAAATTTTACTAGCATGCTTATTGAAAAGGAATCTGTTGTGAAAGTTTACACCTAGGTATTTTAGTTCCGTCCGCAATGGGATAGGCTTACCATCGACTTGCAAACTCAGCATTTTGCTTTCTTTCACAGCATGGCGATGTCCTTTCCCGCTTGCGTTGCGAAAACAGGTTATTCCACATTTACCGGCACTTATTGTGAGTCCCCATTTTTTAAAATACCCCAACAACTCTGGGATCTTATTTTTAATTTTGTCAAGAGCTTTAAGAGGTCTCGTGTCGCTAGCTAATATTAAAGTATCATTGGCAAACAAGATTTCACTGCATTCTCGATCGTTAACTTGTTCTCTTTCATAAGGAAAGTCAAATAGAAATATTATAAAGAGAAAAGGTCCTAATATAGATCCTTGTGGGATTCCTGGCAGCACTGGGAATAACTCTGAGTTTTCTGATTGGATAACTACTGAATAGGAACGATTTTGCAGATAATCATGAAGAAGGCGTATAGGCCATGCTGGAAAGTTCAGTTTAATAAGTTTGAAAATAATTCCTTTGTGCCATAGTGAGTCGAATGCTTTCTCAAGGTCGATGTCCAACGCAACTGTGCATTTTTTATTTCTTAAGTTCTGTGTGACAATATTGCATAACAGGAGTATTGCATGCTCTGTGGAGTGCTCTTTCCTGAATCCAAATTGAGTATTTGGAATTATATTCAAGGTTTCGCATAGAGTATTAATATTCGTAGCTAATATCTTCTCAAATAGTTTTCCAATATTTGACAGCAAGGATATGGGACGAAATTCTTTAATTTCTTTAGATGATTTTTTTTTTGCTACAGAGCTTGGTTTTTTTCCAAACTGTGGGAAAGTACCCGTCGTTTATACATTGATTAAATAATGAGGACAGTACAAAATCAAGAGTGTGACAACATTTTTTTAACACAAAATTAGATATTTCATCTATACCAGAAGAACGCTTATTATTTAGGCTAGTTCGATAGTCATATACTTTGTCAGGAGTAGTAAACGGAGTAGAATTCGGGTTAACCGAAGGTTGAAGCTCACTGAATTGTGTAATACGTATCATATTCTGGGTATCGCAAAATTTTAAAACAGTGGAAAGTACTTCTGAAGTTAAATTACTGTCCAAAGAAGGTATATTTTCGGAGTAGACAGAAGAAAAATAGTCTTTGAATTTTTGTAGTTTTGTTTCCGTATCAACTAGCTCAACGCCGTTATACGTCAGTGTGTCCTTATTTATGTCCACACCAAACAGTTAGGATTGTCATACTGCGAATGCACATTGACAACAGAAGCTTAGGTGGGTCCAGTCCTAATATGGCGGTTTATTGTACTAACTGATATCAAGACCTGAAGCAAAACAAATTTAGCGAGCGTAACATTAGTCGCATAGGATGTGAAACATCTGACATCTCAACTTGGTAATAAACAACAGTAACGTGAGATCAAGGTGTTTACAAAATACAACTTTTTATAATCGAAGTGTGTATATTTATGTAAGTCATGTTAGGTTGTTTAACACGACCTCAATCGAGTCCTAAGATTGGAAGAACCAGTCGTGTGACGTGTGTTGGTTATTGTTAATCGAAATCACTCAGTCATATCTGATTAAATGATAAAAAGGTTTTCTATTGGTCAATCTAAAATGAGCGCATTGCACACGTTTGAGTGGAAAGTCTCCACTTTTCAGAGTTTTACAAGCTACACCTTATAACATCCATCTCAAATGACAGCAATAGGCTTCTTTTTGAATTGGTAAAAATGAGACGCAACCACCTTTCTCACAGTAAATAAATGTGTCGTTTCGTTCTAAACGAAACAACACGAATCACACGAATTGTTTTTTTTTAACTTAATACTACTCAAAACTTTCTATCGGCCGATATTTTGGTCGGGCTTATGAAGATATATAGAAGTCCGCAGACTACAACGATTTGGTATAGGTCGATAAATAAGTTTGACGGCTTCTCAACTACGTTCAAACTAAAGTATCGGCAAACTATCGGCCCACTGCTATATCACTATGGAGATCCTCGAAAGCGCGCACAACGACCGATTGTTTAATCGGCCGATGGTTCAATTTGCTCCGAGCTGTGGTGCATACTTTTTTTTTTTGTATTATGGCACTGCCCAATTCTACTGAATCGCTGGTTGTAGAAACATCAATCGTCGGTCAACTGTGGGACCCTTAAACGAACCGAACGAACAAAATCTGCACTTCATTTTTTACCACTTAAATGATTCGTGTAAGCTCATGTCAGTTGCGTATAGACACGTCCTTTTAAAATACCTACTAATTGGGGCACTCAGACGTAAATCCTGGTCCATTCTCCATCCAGACAGCAACGTTGTTTTGCTATAGATTTCCACATTTTCGTCAAGAAGTGAGAAGTTGTTTTCATAATTAGGAGCTTTGGGTACTACCTCTCACTCTTTTAGCGTCGATTACCAGTACCTGATACCCGAAAGCGCAGGGCATTCACAGAGGGAGTGCTCCGCCGCGTCGTCGTTTTTTGGATATAGTTCGCTTAAATGCTTGACAAAAAAGAAGTTGCCCCGTGTCAACGCCAATAAGTTCTCTATAGTCGTTTCAGTTACGGGATTGCAAATATGTTGCAGTTTTCCATTGGGGAGCAGGCGTTAAGTCTGTCTGCATCTCTGCATGGAAAGAGGCATGTCGTTAACTATTGTGCTCTTGGTAGATCCAGTCCCTTATGGAAGGCTTCAATGAGGACTCTGGCAGACCAAACCAAGCTTTGGTTCAGCACCGGGATCTAGCTAATTACTCTTTCCAGGGAGTGAGTGATTAGAATCACTACTTAAATGCTAAATCTGACAGCCAATCGCACTAGCCCACTCACTGAGTTCCTATGGCTAAATCGATTTTCAATTTAAAGGGACTCACTTCATCACTCTCGGGAAAGTGAAATTGGCCAAATCTCTTCCCATTTTTTGAGAAAACCGTCTGAGATTCTTGCCATTGCACATTAATTGGCGATCTCGTTCGCAGTTATAGGGCGATGGCCTGGAACTCATAAGAGACTTAAAGAAATTTAGTCTTCCGAAATTATTGAGAGAAGTCTTGCATTCCTGGATCACGTTCAAATTAGTACGAGGGCTGAGTAAAGCCTTGAGCACAGCTTTGCTGCAGAAGCAAAGTTTTCTTCTTATCCAGGGGCTAGATTCCGCAAGAGTGAATTTTTATTGTGTACGCGAACAAATTGTACTCTCTAATTATGATTCCGCAAGGGTGAAGGTGAGTTTTTTAAGACGTGTACACTATCCTTCAAGTTAACTCACGGCTTTTCAGAGCGTGAGTTTTCAGAGGGCCGTGAGTGTAAGTTTTTTATACTCACTCTTGCGTTGTTTAGGGTTTAGCCCCAAGTAACTTCGTAGTGTAGCTTTGCATATCGCTCTGCACAGTGGCACCAGTGCCACATCCTTCATCGGTTCTGAAACCATCCGGAACGATATTATTACAATCCCTTTCTAGTTCAGATTCTTGAGTGAAACAGTCCTGAACCGACGGAAAGTTGATCGTGTATTTTTGACGCAGTTTGAACCTTGGGATCATCGGATTGGGCGGCATATTAATTAGACGTGATAGGATATGCTGATGGCGAGTTCATTAAAGATGCAGGGCGAAATGTGCCAGAGACCACATCTCTTTTGATGAAAATGGTCTTGAGAGTACATTCCATCATGTCAGTATCCAGAAGAGGAAGATTCAGCATTGCGTCGAGAGCAACACACGGAGAGCTGGGGAAGGCTCTAGTCCTTCCAAGACAAATTGTTTTTTAAAATTTGGCGAACGAGGCAATAATATATTTATGAGAGAGCCCGTTCCACTAAAACAACTGACGCATATGACTTGATAGCTCTTATCATAGCCTTAAAGATCTAAAGGTTACTTTTCGTTGAAAGACTCCGTGACTTACCAAAGGCTCCCTTACATTGCCAAAGATTGACAGTGCCTTATCAGTCTTCGACTTGAAATGTTTGCATCAAAGAAGTTTGCTGTCCACTCCAAGATGTTTCACTTCATTGGAGGAGGAAATTTTGACGCTCGCAAGTTCAAGTAAATTCTAACCAGTCGAATTTCTATGTTTCGTCAAGAGAACAACATCGGTTGTTAGAGGACTGACAAAGAGACTGTTTCTAGCACAAGGAAACAAGCAGCTAGAAGGCTGGATTCAGCCGAGAGCTCGTCAACGTTGTCGCTATATGTGCTGTGTAAAATTTTTACTGGAACATGCAGACCCAAATAGCACCCGTCTTTTATTTTTAACTTTACAAGAATTGCTACCCGTGGTGTGATGGTTGGAATGTCTGCCTGTAAACCCAGAGATTCGTGGTTCGAATCCCAACAGAAGCAAATTGTATTGCCTTTCGGGAGGAATTTACAAGTCCTCCTCCGTAAATTCGTTGCCATGAAGTGCGCTTTCTCGATTAGCCTTTCGGAAACAGCGGAAAATTGTAGGTCCCCTCCATTCCCTCACAAGGCATGGTTGTGAGAAATGAGCTAGGTCCTGGGGCTCCTCGCTCTGTTGCGCCACCTTATTTATTTATTTTTATTTTTTTTTTTCAAGGATTTATAGCAAAGCAAGAATATGTTGACATGATCAGAAGACTTGGTTGCCAGCCCTCGCCATGTCTGGGCCTAGTGTCTACCTACTCTAGAAATTTATAGTACGAGTTTCACAAGGCCTTGGCCGAAAGTCACATCTCTGTCTTGAAAAGGTTATTCAGACTCACACAAAATATGTTTTCGCTGTGCGTACGATGAGTGTTCCCAATAAAGTAGTTGACAGTGAAATTAATTAAGTCATCGCATACTCTATGAATTACTCAAACTGTGTAAAAATGTACGAAGGGTCATTTTGAGATTATGATGCGATAATCCAGGGATTTTGAGCTCTAGTAAAACTTAAAGTCAATAAATTTATACGCTCAATGAATAAACTTTCCTTTCAAATTATGAGTTTGCTACTACAAACGGCAACAGGATTGACTTTTAAAGTAAATTCCATCATCATGAGTAGGTAGACAGAAGCCCTGGAATGCGCTCAAGCAGAGCAATGAGGGAACAAAACTTTCACTCTTCTGAGGAATATATTAGTGGTAAGGGATGTGCTTCCATCAATATCCAAACAACCTGTAATGCATGAGAATTTTTACAAGTGTTGTTTGCGAACACTTTGACAAGGTCTTCTTAAGTCAAAAAAGACAGATTTTTCATATGAGGCTTTCGAGACTTGCAAATACATAAGCACGCTTTGAGTTTCATGCAATTTTTCGAACTAATATTTATCTCTTGAGCTATAAAATAATCTGTAGTAATTTTGTATTTTGCCAGAACTTTAACTTTGAAAAATTACGAACTGAAGGATTTCAATATTTGAAATGATAAATTTCTATGGTAGGGTAAACCGCTTCGTTACGTTACGCGTTATGACAGCAGTTTGTCTGGCCTTCTTTTCTCTCACGCTCACGGCAGCTGTAGGTAGGCTTGGTTAGCTATGAAGTTAGCATTTTTCAAGTTAAATTATTTCAAGATTAAACAATTCAAGGTTAGTTTCAATTATCACTTCTGTCGGGCGTCAACAGACGCACACGTATTTTTTTTATATTAAAATGGCATCCAAAAACTAACAACAACTTAAAAAGTAAAATAATTAGAAGTAAAATTGTATGTCAAATGTCACATCCAAAATTGGCTTATTACTTGCACAACTTGAAATGCATTAGTGAAATTTAATAAATGAATTGGGGTGGCAAAACGGAATTAGGGAATCTCTGGGACCAGCAAGTAGCTCTCGACTATGACTTGCGAGGAATGGAGCGAATCTATACAAACTTTCACCGGTTCCGAACACCTATGTGTTTTCATGGCAGTTTAATAATTCTCGAAAGGCTTGCCAATTCCTCACTGCACTAGTGGATAAGCAATTTTATGTCTCTAGGTTTCGATCCTCTAACTCCAACGTAAAATGCAAATATGCTAATACAAAAGTACCGCAAGCAAATAGAACAAAATTCTTTGTCCTTTGACATTACCAAACAAGTTAGAAGTTTGTTTCTTAACTGAAAATTATCACTAAATGCACTGAAATTCACCGAAAGTCAGTCAAATTCCATTCCAGCACAGCGATTTTTCGTATTTATGCACAAAAAAGACTGTTTATGAGAGCGTACAAATTTTCCCCACCCTGCGAGTTAATCCCACCAAAATTTCTGTGGGAAGATATCGTGCACAGCCAAAACAAACACAACAACTGTTAATCAGATTCCATCATGTCCTTTTTAGCTGTCGGTGTGCTTTTACATGTCGCTTATTGGCTGTCAATGTGGCTGCGAATAATGAATGAATAGGGTGGCGCAACAGAGCGAGGAGCCTCAGGACCTAGCGCTTTTCTTACAACCCTGCCTTGTGAGACAGTGGAAGGGATCTACAATTTTTTGCCGGTACCGAACGGCTAATCAAGAATGCGCTTTTCATGGCAATGAGTTTAGTAACGGCGGACTTGCCAATTCCTCGCGAAAGGCGATACCCGTTAAAATTTTTATTTGTCTCTGCTGGGATTCGAATCACGAACCTCTGGGTTAACAGGCAGACATGCTAACCATCAGGTCACGGGTATCACAGTCGTTGTGGCTTCGTCATGTTGGTATTTGGCAGCTGGTGCGCCTTTATTTTGTCGCTTTCCTTTGTCTTTGCCCATTCATCGTGTTGCTTTTCGGATGTCGGAATGTCGTCTACTTGTCGCTTTTTGGCTGTTGGTTACTTTTTGACAGTCGGTATGCCTTAGTTGTGACAATCTTTTGCTTCTTTATCTTGCTTTATATTGCATTTTTCTGCGACTGCATCTGCATCTTGTTACTTTTCGGCTGTCGGTATGTTTTCATCATGTCACTTTTTGACTCTCGATGTGTCTTTGTCATGTCGCCTTTTGACTTACGATATGCCATAATGGTCTCGATGTCTTCTTTTCGGTGTTTCTCATATCCCATTTTGCCTGCGGCTGTGGCTTCATTATGTTGCTTTTTGGCTGTCGGTGTTGCTCCATTTTTCAAGTTTTTGGTTGTCACTGTGCCTTTACTATCTTACTTTTTGACTTCATCATGTAACTTTATGGTTGTCCTTGTGCCTTCATTCGGTGGGACTTTATCAAGTTGCTTTTCCTTTCAACATCTCACTTTTTGACTTTCCTTGTGTCCTTATCAGGTCGCTTTTAGGATGCTGCTTCATCACTATCCTTCATCATTTTGCTTTTCGGTTGTCCTTGTGCCTTTATCATGTCGCTTTTTGAATGTCGGTGTGCTTTAATAGAATAGCATTTTGGCTGTCGGCGTGTCTTCATCATGTGGCACTTTGGCTGTCGATATGGCCTTTTCATGACTTTATTCGGCGATCACCGTGCCATTAACTTGTGGTTTTTAAGCTCTCGATGTTGCTTCATCATGACTTTGTTCGGTAATCACCGTGCCTTTATCATGTCGTTTTTTAGCTGTCGACGCGTTGCTTCATCACAACACTTTACGGTAGTCATGAGTCTTTATTATGCTGATTTCTGGCTATCGGTGTGCCTTCATCATCTCTCTTTTTGACTGTCGGTAAACCTTCATTATGTCGATCTTTTGCTTTCGGTATGCCTCATATTGCTTTTCTGCTGTCGGTATGCCTTCACCATGTTGCTTTTTTGACTGTCGATGTGCCTTTATCATGACCCCTTCCGGCTGTTTCTGCGCTCTAATAACGTTGCTCTTAGACTGTCGGTATGTCTTCATCATGTTGCTTTTCAGCTGGCCTCGTTCCTTTATCATCTCGGTTTTTAGCTGTTGGTGTTATGCTTTATCAAACTGCTTTGGTTGTCATGGGTCTTCATCATGTTGCTAATTGGCTATCGGTTGCTAATTGGCTATCGGTTGCTAATTGGCTATTGCTTTTTGGGTGATCGGTGTGCCTTCATTTTCGAACGTGTCAAAAGATTTTTTATTTCAAAAAAGTACTCTTTCAAAGAAACGATAATAACGAAAAAAGTTATGTATAAAATCAATTTTTTTTTAAATACTGAAGAACCGAAACCAAAATGGGTCAACTCACACATTCATTGGAATATTAAATGGAGATTCCGAAGAGTCGCTCAACTAGCTGCTGCTCAATACTCGGCGCGATGATTGAAGCAAATATCAGTGTGGTTTTTGTTCACTCAAAGCAGATCAATGGTTGACAGTGTGACGAAGCGTCACAAGTTCTTCCTCCTACCTTACCCTAAAATGCCGCACCAAAACACTGTAATGTTCATTCCTATTAAAATCCCCCACACGTAATTATATTACAAAGTAAATGCCTACTCCAAGGTCAAACATTGTTTACTTTTCCGTACCTCATCACTTTGCGTGCATTTCCTTATGGGGAATTACATTGGTAATCACCATCCATTTTTTGTTTATATGCAAAGTTGTGACTGACCTGATACAGCTCACATTTAGTTTAAGTAGGAAAGTCAATGAATAGATGTGGTTTATTCACCATAATTCAGAGAAAGATTTCACAATGGTTTTTACTCGATGTGGCTTGTTTCAGCCGGGCAAATAGAATTTACCTGATACTTTTTCTACCCCCCTCCCCCTAACCCCCGCCAAAGAAATTTAATCGTTGTGTTTTGTTGAGACGGTCGTTTATATTTGCTTTACTTTTTGACTTTGACATTCTCCGCATAGGGAATTCACTCGTTGTTGCTTGTTTCAGCCGGGCGTTTGAATTTTCCTCAGATAGCATTCTTTTGACATTGCGTTGACTTAAATTGTAGGAAGTCTTATTCGTTGTGGCTTGTTTTAGCCGGGCGATTAAACTTTCCTTAGTTAGGCATTGCGTCTCCATAAAGAGAGTTTCCATCGCAGTACGCAACAGCAGGCCTTTTCTACGAAGTCCACCGCCGCCGACAGAGTGTTTTGCCTCGAAGTGGACGCATGCACTTTCTACGAAGTCCGCTGCCGCCGATAGATTGCTCTTCCGTTTGATACAACGCAACGCTGGCGCTTCCCACGCAATCCGCCGCAGCCGATAAATTTCTCTGCCTTTCAAGCAACGCAGACCTTTGCTACGAAATCCGCGGCTGCCGATAGAGCGCCCTGCCTAACGCAGAGCCAGATAAGAGTTCACCGCCACTAAGCCAAGGAAATAGCCACCGCAGCTCCAGAGGAACCATCGCCGGTACACCACTAAAGATCAAAACCAGCCATTCCGTGGACCAGTACCAGAAGCAGACCCAACTCAAGAAAACATAAAATTTGCTTTTGTTATAAAATCGCTAAATTGTAAACTTATTACTGAGAGAAGTTATTAAAATAAATTTAGAGTTCATTAGCATAAAACCGACCGTTTCCTCGTATTTATTTTTGAGAAGTTGGACCGCCGAAGCCCAATTCTTACGAAGCTTCCTTGGGTAGACCCTGGACACCCTGAGTCATACCCCAGCCTCGCAAAAGAAGCATCAAAACAGTAGCAGCTTCTCGACTCGCAACCATCCCTGTGTGACCAGAGTTTGGGTAAGAAGAAGTACTTTTTTAAATAAATCCATGTAGGAGTAATAAGACCCATTATCACATCTACTTGCATGTACCATGCTTAGTCATTAAGACTTTGCGAATCAAATTTCATACGTCAACTTAAGAGCATGACAAAAAAACCAATGGTAATTTATAACACTCCCTTTCCATTAAAAAGAAGTCCTCTTCTATGATGTCAGGATGTATTACGATAACAAGCCAAGTCATCATGTCACGGTAGTGACATTTTTGTTTATTTTTGTACTCCCCGTATGCTATGTCATGGCGGCAGGCACCATGACAAATTATTTATTTTGATGCTCAAATTTTATATAATGTTCTCCTAATGACACTGGCGCTTAGCAATGACGCGAGTTCAATGGATTCTCAAACAATTAAGGATTTTTTTTTTCTTTCAATTGCCCCAATATCAATAGATAGGCCTTTAAAATGAGAAAGTCTTTGGGAAGGTGGTGATTCATTTGTGCGGTGTGCTGAGAATTCAATTTTAAATGACTGTGCTTATTTTACAGGTGGTATTTGGTAAATTAACGACACCTGACAAACCCTCAAATCATCAAACATTAACCTCATGTTGTTAGAAGCTAATTGTATAGGGTAACTCTGTTTGATGGTGTTGTCTATTATATTTAAGTATTTATTTTAAGACCTGGTTCCTTAACTTAATGACTTCTTGTGGGAATGTAGATAATGATTTATTAATCACAAAAGGTTACTGAACTACATCTATACTTACCTAATTACCTTCAAATTTGTGGTTTTTGACAGTTGGTTTTGTCATTAAAAATCTCACCGACATTGTCTAACGATGAATGGATTAGTCTTAGAACGGTACATAGCATAATTGCCTGTTAAGAACACAGTAAATAAATAAAATCTACCAATGAGCCTCGACACTTATGCAGACTAGGCCGAAAAAAGCAATTAAGCGATAAAGAAGTCTCGTCATTATTCGGGGTGGGTATACTCGAACGTAATGTACATTAAGCATTAAGGCCACTTAATAAATTCGTTTATTTGACTTTGCCACATCGAGACAATTCAACTGGCAAGGGAGTAAATATAAATATTTTTCGCCCACTTTTTGCATGACACAATCACTGTTGTCATTTAAAATTTAACCCTGGCAAGATGTTTGTTTTAGCAATTATGTCACCCACAGCGTTGATCAAGCGATGAGATTTAAAAAACAAAGGTGAATGGAGAAACTGTGAATCGATTTCGTTATTCCTAGAATTGGAATTCCTCACCATTTTTAGTGATGTCAACAGCAAGTTGTTTGACTTCCTTGTTGATATTTTTAGCTTCACATTGAAAGTTGTTAAATAAATGAAAACGAATGAAGAGGAAAGATTGGAGTATATTTGAGATTGATGTCAGTAGTGTGAAACGGCAGGAGTTCGGGTTGACTTGAAAGCGTTGTGATAAATAATTAAATACATGAATGAATAAGCGGGTATAACAGGCACGGAGAGGTATGAAGTCCAGCGCATTTCTCTTGTAAAAGAAGAAAGGAGCCTGCCCGAACGGCTAAATGAGAAGGTGCTTTTCATGGTGGTGTAATTAGTCTCTGAAAACTTCCTTATTCCTCGCTAAAGGTGGGGAATTCGAATGTTTCTGGGATGGACGCGTCTGGGTGTACCCAACACGAGCTTGAACTTGCCATTTGAGGGGTGAGACAATGTCGTACATAGTTCCTGTTCATAGGCTCAAAACAACTTAACTGAGTAATTTTTAGATAAAAAACAAATCGTCTGATTCGTGTTGGTTCGTTTAAAACGAAATAACGCAATCAATTCAGATGAGAAAGCTAGTTGCGCTAATAAACCTGAAACGAGATTACTGCAGTAGTCTGATTTGAAAACCACATGAAGCGGATCGTGTTGGTTCGTTTAACATGAAATCACTTCTGAAAGAAAGGTTTGCTATTGGTATATCTAAAAAATATCATTACAGTCGTTGGAGTTGAAAATGTCATGGCGTTCCCAGAGCTTGCCAGAATATTTAGTGTTGTGATGTCCTTAAAATCCAAAGTTAAAATTATTATTTTTTCAATCATTTCATCGAAGTTGCAGTTGTTTGGATCTTTTGTTTCTGTACTAAACACTAAAGCAGATTGTCTCTTTTATCTGCAAAGGACGGTTCCATATGGTGGCATAGTCCAAGTTAGTCATTTGATTGACAGGACGGTGTAGTTCGTGTTAGTTCGTGTAATACAGTCTTTTTAAGTAGTTTGAGATGGAAAAACTGATCGAGTATTGTTCGTTTAAAACAAAGCCACTCAGTCATTCCTCATGAAAAAGGTAACTGTTTTTTTCATTGATAAGACTTAAAACAAGCTAATTGCAGTTGTTTGTGTTGAGTCCCATTAGCTCGATATGTAATGTTAGCATTGAAATTGATTACGTTAGATTGCGTTAGCAAAGATACAAGTAGCAATAAAATAATCTTAATTATTTTCGTTGGCAAAGTTAAAAAATAAGATTGCTGCATCCTGGGCTCGGAAAACCTCCACGGCATTGTCGAAATGCCAATGCATCTACAATATGGCAGATGATGAAGCGCCAAACATCTTGCTACAAAAAAATTGATCCACAGAAGCATCGACCTCTTCATAGACATGCTTGCCTGTCTAGCTATCTCATCCATTGTCACAAGATCCAAATTAATAGAAAACTATTGCAGTAATTTGAAACTGCTTAGCGTAATGAAAATCGTAGCCTTAATGAGGGTTCTAGGACACCGTTGCATAGTTGGTATTAAAAAAAACAGATAAGTTGGCCAGAATCGGATCATCATTAGAGTCCAGTGAGGTGAACACCTCTGTACACAAACAACAAGAGCGAGAAAAACCAACAGAATCCAACGAAACTTTCTAAAAACTCCCAATGATAGGTGGTCATCTATAAAAAGTTTCCACGAACCTATAGTCACATATTTTCAAGAAAAAAAAAAACTGATTTTCCACTTCAGCCCAGCAGGCTTCGACTCCTTTTGTTCACTCTCACGCATAGCAGCTGATTGGGTACAAGAAGTGGCAAATCAACCGAAGATGCCTTGTTAAATTTTTGTTCGCAGGTATTTTCTAATCTTGATAAAAGAAAAAATACGTCAGGACTATTTGTTGATATTTCAAAAGCTTTCAACATGGTTAACCATGATTTATAGCTAACCAAGATTGAAAATGCTGGGTTACGAAGCTTCATGATTGATTGTTTTAGTACTTATTTGAAACATAGAACACAAAGGGTGAACTTACTTGATGTTAGTAGTGATATTAGGTTCCTCAGCGGTCTGTTTTGGGGCCTATTCTTTTCTTGATATATATAAACTCATTTGTTCAGCTTACCTTTTAAGGGCCTTCTGACAGCATTTGCTGACGAAATTGGTTTTACATATGGCACTGATAGTTATTTGAACCTTGTATCAGATATGAATTGGGATCTTTGCTTGTTAAGGATTTGGTTTGCTGAACATAAACTTATAATAAGTTCGAAAACTAAGGCAATGTTTTTCAATTTGTCCAGACAGAACCGTCCAGATGCAGATCTCATTTTTCATGCCTCAGATTGTCAAAAGTTTATACTTTTTCATTGCACATGCAATTTATTCGGCTCTTTCTTTAACTCTAACAACTGCAGCGATAAATGTTTTCAGATAGAAAATGTACATGAGTTTAAATATCTAAGACTAACCGTTGATACCAGTTTGAGTTTTTTTAAACACACTGATAATTTAAGAAAGTATCTTCGCTACACACTCAGAAATTTTTATTATCTTAGCAAAGTTTGCTATATTAATTTTCTTATGAAAATCTACTACGGTGTCTTTGATTCAAAACTGCAATATGGAATTGCTTGTTGGGGAGGGTCCTATAAAAATAAAATCTATCCTCCCTTAATATTACAAAAACACGTACTTAAAAAAAATTGAAGAAAGCCTCGTCTCTCTCCTAGTTTTCCTCTATTTAAGGATTTGAACATTCTTCCAGTTCGACATCTGTATAATGCTATAAAGTTTTAATGGTTTTCTTTGATAGATCGGGAAATCTTAATTTTAGACAAATTGCTAGCCATAGCTTGCGGGTAGATTATTTGAACAAAGTTCCTATACCGGATTTTCGTACAACAGCTTTCCGTTACTTTTACAGTGTTGTTTCATGTCGTTTATTCAATAAACTTCCACCCTTCATCAGAGCTCAAGCATCTTGTTTTAAGTTTTTAAGACTTTTAAGAAATCTTTACTTAAATTTTGTAAGTTTTTTTTTTTCATTTTTTCATTTGTTTACTACCGAGGGTCACCCCACCCGTTTATCAATATTTTTGAATTGTATAAAATTTAATATTTAATCAAATGTGACAATAACACTATTTTTTACAAAAATATCTTTGTCACATAATATTTCTTTATAAATTATAAAATGTTTAAAAAATTTGTATTGTAAAATAAGGATTTTTAAGAAATAAACAAACATCATCATCTTATAAAGACGAGAATGGGGATTGGCACACTTGACTTATGTAGAAAATGTCATGTTGAAGGAGAAGAAAAATGATCATTGCCAGGGCCGGATTTAAAGGTGTGGAGGCCCCAGGGCAACAAAGGAGTGGAGGCTCTTTGCCCCCAAATTATATTCCTAACAAAATGAAATTTTTTTTCAATTTCATCACTGAGTCACTTTTTTATGACCTCGTCCTTGTCGATTGCATGTAACCAACTACCTTCCGCTTACGACATAAAACGGCTGTGGCGCCAAAAATATCCAGCACGCAGAGTAAGCTTAGACCATTTCCTCTTCAACAGCAAATGATGTCAGCAACACGTTTTGGGGGCGGTTGAAAACACCAAGAGTAGAATAAAGCATTTTGAAAGCCAATGTTTTAATTTTCGCAGAAAAATCGTTGACGATTTCGCTGAAATCCAGTTCCCGAGTCACTTTCAATGCTCAGGAGAGAAAGCTTTAAATATATGCTTTCTGTCAAAAGATTACATCTTACTAAACTGTAATAATTTAATATTGATTAAATTTTATGATATAATCTATTTTTAGTTGTAGTGGAAAATTTAAAAAAATTTAGAAAATCCAAAAGTGCACGTCTCATAACGCTCATTGATCACACAAAAAAATGTTTTTTCTTAGTATAATTATTAATATTATTATAATTTTGAGTTTAAAATTTTTAAAGAAGCCGTACTCAATCTAAGGTTAGGTAGAATGGACTGATGGTTGATCTTATTACCGTCCCACTTAGATCAATCTAGATCCATTGTGATACCCTGGAGTATTGTAACGTCCTAGAAACCTATGAGTTTATGTTTGGTCAGTTTTAAACCATTTTGTGGCCTTAATGAAGTTCAACAGGCTATTTCTTGGAGTGTATGATAATTCTTCTAGACCATTGAAAAAGTAATTGCCTAGAAATTTTTTCTGGTGTGGGAGATTGCTGGGCATTGACAAAGGAAGTGAGTGGTATCCTCATGTTCATCTTCGTCATTGCATCCTCTGCACAAGTCATCGGTGCAAAGACCCATTTTCTTTTTGTGGTTACCTAGTAGGTTGTGTCCAGTTATGATACTGATAATCAATCGTAATGAAGGCCTATACAATGATAGCTTTTCAGATCCGTTCTTATCGTATTTCGTTCTTATCGTATTTGTTTTATCTCTTTTTGACTTTTTTGTAGGGAACAAAAAACATGAATTTGGACTAATTTTGTCAATTGGCCATCATGGAGCTGCAATTATTCCACTTCGGCTGTAAGTGCCCAAGTTTGGACTTTTTGTAGGGCACCAGAAACATAAACTTCTCGATTGGCCACTTCAGAGCTGCGATTTAACCGCGTTGAGCTTTTTTATAAGGAACCAGAAACGTGCATTTGGACTAAAGTTTCCGATTAAATGCGTGTATTTAACTACACGTATATTCATAATACGTGTATCAAAAACAATTTACAGAAGTGTAGTTTTTAAGTACACGTGTAAATGAAAATACACGTGTAGTAACAAGCATTTGGAATATCTGAAGAGGCTGCAACTCGTTCAAAGATCAAACATCATTCCAGGTTCATTGAAATGCTTCAAAAAATCAGAAAAACTTGGCATCCTGCTTTTTCTATAAAAAAAAAAACACTTCTTTGATTTTCTCTTGATTCTACGATAGACGATTGAACGATAATCGTCTGAAAAGTTACAGAATCTGGGTCTAGGATGTGTCCACAAAAAAATTTGTAATTATTTTAGCGCAACAATCTTAGAATGAGCTGGATTCTAGTGCGTTTCACTCACTGTCTGTGATCTACATACATTATGGCAGCTCTGACAGACTCAGCCAGAAGGCAATTTTCATTATTGAAGGAACTTGTGAAAGGCGACTACCGTAGGTTTGTACACAGTACAAGTAAATTGTTTATCAGTTTCTGTCCAATTTCAAGCTTAGCCATAGAATTAGAAAACACAAGCTTTTGGTTCATACTTCTTCTTTTCATTTCCGGCGTTACGAGTAGTGATCTTGGAGCGATCACAACTCTCCCACTTTTCTGCTTCACACTAGTGATCCGCCTGTGGGGTACGCCGCGTTGACCTCAGAAAGCGTCGGCAAGCCTCCCGGTTTTGGATTGTTCCATGTCTGAGGCCAACCAAATGCTGCTGTTTTTGCATTTGCTTGTACCAGGAGTGTTTTGGCCTGCCTTTTCTTTTTCGTCGTGAATTTGTTAAACAAGAACAGCCGGCCAGGCATACTTTCAATTTCCTTTTATACCGATTAACGTAGAAAAACTCGGACCTTCAGGCATATTGATTCAGTTTCTATTTTTGATCAATTAACGTAAATGAAAGAAAATGTTTAAGATTATATTAACGTAAAAAAAACCCAAACTCTTTGTAAATAATATTGTAAGCTCTTCGATCTAGATTAGGATAATAAAGAAAACATTCGAGAAAACATTTGCCGTGTCGGAGTTCTCCTTTTTACACAAAAGTTGGACCATCACCCCCAAGTCTTTTGGGTTCCTTGGGAAATACCCTGGCCCGCTGAGTCTCACTCCAGCTGGAAACCAAAGAAGCATCACAATGAAAAGAAAGTCCAACAAATGCTAGTTTGGAAACTAAATTATTCTAAGTTCTATCCATTTCTAGTTTCTTACTTCATAAGCTATATTTAGGCAGAAAGTCTTCATTTTCAAGTTATAGACTACCCACTAAAGGTCAATAATTTAGCTAAGTTAATACACCTACACCCAGTTTTTGCACTGACAGCATTGAATAAGTAAGTCACCGGTTTCGGCTGTCAAAAGATGACGTTGCAAGTGGGTCTTAAAAAAACGTATAGCACTTTTGTTCTGGATATTTAAAACTAACAAAGCTTTTCACTCAATGAAACCATTCATCACCATGTAATAAAGTCATCGCCTGATTATAGTTTAGGCAATAATCAAATCAAAACCACAAAGAAGCACCTCCACAATAGAAACTTTAACCACTTTTGTGCTTCAGAAATGATTGTTAGAACTTAAACGAGACAAACGTTGACCCATATGTCAATAAATTCCCATTCACGTTCACATTCAAGAGACAACAATTCAGTAAATCACCAACGCAGAACGTTTCCATTCAAAATGCATGACGAGGCGCACACGATATGGCGACGACGATGATAACGACGACGCACGGGCAGATCTACTGCCACTATGCGTGCGTCGTCGTCGTTGTCGTCGCACCCTCCGCCCGTCGACAACGACTTCAACAATTTGACGACATTTAATAAGCCAGTTTTTTCTCGGTCTACTTCTATGGCCAGACAGCGTAATAAAACGAAAAAAAAAACACAATAATACACGATACACCTAGAATGACAACAAATAGAATGTGTACATAGATGTACATGTGCTGGAAAGAGAGAGAATAGAAAAGAAAAAAACAAACAATATTTGCCAAGCTGTATCTTTCCCAAAGCCACTCTAACCAATTCGCTACTTCACAAAGATAAAGTTTCTTGCTCTCCTCCAGTAGCGAATGTTGTTCTCGCTTTCTTTGGTCAAAATATTTTAACCGGTTTAATGAAATCAGTTAACAATGAATACGATCATCAAAACACATATTCCTATATCTTTTAAGAAGCCCAAATTAGAAGTAGTAAATAAGAAATAGTCAAGACCACCCCAAAAAAGAAGAAACAAAAAAAAAAAAAAAAAAAATTGGAAACGCAAGGTCTCTCTTTGATCTTAACCTGAAGGAAACACTCAGAACCACAAAAATATCTTTTCAAATGAGTATGACGCCAATGGGCGGAAAATCGTCACTTCATGGTTGAATTTGCCAATGAAATATTTTTTGAGGGGAATTTCACCAAGGCAAAGGATCTCGTTTGCGGGCAGTGAAGGTATCTACATTGCTGAGATTTACTGAATCTATAATTTCACTATTTTGAACATAGACAAAGTGTTTTTATTGTTAGAGATATGATTTTCCAAATGGCAAAGCGGTTTCAATCAGTCAATTTGACAATTGGCGGTATATTTGTGGGCAGCAAATTTCGACATTTCACAGTGAAGAGACTGAAATCAGAACAACGTCTTCAGAATCGTCATTTTTAGTTTTTCACAACATACCAATTATGCTTGCAGCGTGTGTTTTCGAAATTTTGTTTTAAATTGGAAGCACTGTTTATGGTGATTGTTGATGCGACAGTTGGTGGCATATGTCGTCAGTACGTTTCGAAATTTCGGAGTGAATAGAATTACTCTAGAATGACGCTTGCAAATTGTGCAATTTTTTTTTGAAAACTATTTTCAAACTTTCTAATTTAACGTTTACGCTCCTAGCGGGTCTTTAAATTGGCTGTTTTAATACACTGTCTCTAGTGATTGTCAGTTTGACAATTAGCGGTATATTTGTGGTCAGTACACAAATGAACAGACATACTTCAAAATAACGCTTACAGAATCATCATTTATCGTTCTCCCAACTTATTCATTACGCTTCCAACATGTGTTTGTTTAGAAGTTTAATTTGGCAGCACTATTTCTAGAGATAGTTAATTTGACAGCTGGCGATGTATATATTGTCAGTTCGTTTCGCCATTTTGCAATGAATAGACTTAATTCAGAATAACGCTTGCGAACTGTTATTGCCGATATACGACTCCAGTTGGTCGAAGAAGTGGTGGAAAATAAAACTTTCCGACTACGCTTTATTCGAGCCAGCCATTTGGCCCACACAAGAGGCACAATCTTTCAAAGATTGCTCGGATATGCCGACGATATTGACATAATTGGAAGAACGCAGCGTGATGTCAATGACGCGTTTACGAGCATTGAAACGGAAGCGAAGAAGATGGGTTCATTGAGGGCAAGACCAAGTATATGCTGTCATCAAGAAAGGACACCCAACACGACACCGACGTCTTGGACAGAACGTCACGATAGACAGCTATAACTTTGAGGTAGTTAAGGACTTTGACTACATAGGCGCCGCTCTTAATTAAGACAACGACACCAGCGCTGAAATCAAACGAAGAATAACTCTTGCCAATCGCTGTTTCTTCGGACTAAGAAGGCAATTGAGTAGTAAAGTCCTCTCTCGAGCAACTAAAGTGTCCCTGTATAAGACACTTATCATCCCTGTTCTTATAGTTCTTTAGTTAGTTTTTAAATGACTTTTTATTTCATGAAATTTACAATGGTTTTGTTTAGCTTTCATTATATGACTTGTTCTTATATATGGCGCAGAGGCATGGACCCTGTCAAAGCTAGAAGAGAACGCTTTAGGATGCTTCGAGAGAAAAATTCTTCGGGTGAATTTTGGTCCCGTCTGCATAGATGGGGAGTGGAGAAGATGATTTAACGACGAACTTTGCGGGCTGTACAGCGACACTGACCTTGTCAAACGAGTTGCTGGGCCATGCAGAGCGAATGGACACCAACGCTCCGGCCTGGAAAGTCTTCGAATCCAATCCCGAGGGACGGCGCTGTAGAGGAAGACCGTGAGTCAGGTGGCGCACGCAAATAGGAGAGGACCTAAACTAACTGCTTTCTCACATAACCGTTTGAAACCAAAAAAAAAAGTAGATTCGTTCAGTCGAACCACATGAAAAGCGCTTTCTAACTTGGCCGTTCGGAATCGGCATAAAATTTAAGGTCACCAGGTTTCTACTATTTTGATGCGCCTCCCTTTTCATTGATTAATTACTCAGAAGAGCAGGGTTAATGTCAAGAGAACTGCGCTCGGCCCTCCCAAACTTGTTGCAATAGTTTTAGAGGTTTTTTTATCAGTCTAATCAGTTCCATGCTCTGAGGTATAACTTCTTCGTCTTTATTATATCATAAAGCATAGCAGCGTTTAAATATATCCAAATAATGAATCTTAATTTACTCACAGCTCACAGCTATTAAATCATTCAACTAAGTAGAACAAAATTATACCATTTACATTGAATACAGTTCACGTCAGAGAAATTTAACTGTTTTGTATTCAGGTACTAATCAATTCTATCCAAATGTCGGTCGAGTCGTGTTGATTTTGGACCACGAAACACAGTAAATGGCGCCCGAGTCGGTTAGTGTGCGAGCATATTCAAATACTGATATTTCAAGTAATTATGAAACCAAGAAAGACACAATAACTGGATAGTTTTATTGATAGAAGAACAACATATTTCAAATATTAATCAATGAATCCATGCGATGCCAGACGAACCAAAGCCTGACGCCTGACTTGAATAGGCAGTAATCGTCCACTCGGCTATCGTCGATTGTATCGTCAAAATATTATGTCATTCAACTTCGTTTCCAGTGATTGAAGGAAAGCTTTTCTACTACGGTTTTATAGGTAATGGGGTCTTAAAAACGTTTCTTAGTAACTAGAATTTAGACGACAATTGCCTTAAGAGTTACGAAATTCAATCCCAGCTAATAAGGATTTAAAATCCCAGCTTAAATTTTTAAAATTCATTAAAAAGTGCCGACTTCAGCTATGGCTTTCGTGATAGAGAATTTTATTGACGAAGTAAACAAATTTTGCGAAAGTGATTAAACAAATTACTGCGACGAATTAAAAAATTGAAAATTTTGTGTCTGTGAAAGTGTCGATCATTGCAACAAGGGAAGTTCGTTCACGTTCGCTTTTTTTCGGTATTCAGACAGTAAAAAATTTTACTTCTGCGAATTTGGACAATAAAGAGTAAAAATCAATTTTTTTTTTGTCAGGATGAAATCTTCAAAAGACACTTGGCAGTATTCGACACTTAGTAGTTTGGGAATCTTACCTCACTAAAAACTCCTCGTAATCAGAACCAATCTATGAACGATCGACAACAGAATTTTCTTTCTCAATAATATAATCGCTTTAGGGGAAGCTTAAGCTTTTAATGCTTCCCATGACTTTTAGACCATTAGCTCGTGTGGCTTGGTTCTTCTTAATCTCCGAACATTGCCTCTCGTATTTAATACTGACTCCATTTCAGAGTTGATATGACTGCAGTCGCTGATTGTGTGATACAGCATGTTTTCTTACAACCTCTGTAACCGTTTCTATTTGTAGGTCACGATATAAATCGCTATTTCTTATATACCATGGTGCATTTATTTACTATTCCACGAAGGACTTTGTTTTGGAACTTTTGGATGATTTCAGTATTTGTTTTCTTTGTACAGCCCCATAATTGGATTCCATAGGTCCAAACAGGTCTAAGTACTTGTTTATAAAGCATTATTTTATTTTCGACAGATAAGTCAGAATTTCTACCGAGTAACCAGTACATTTTTCTATATTTCAAGTTGTTCTTTTTGATATGCTCTTTCCATTTTAGCTTTGCATCCAAATTCATCCCAAGGTATTTGGTATTGAAAACATTATGAGTAGGTAGTGTATATAGATTTTACAGAAGCAGAATTTGCTTTCATAGACACAAAGCTAAAGCGAAACCGTATGCCCCATTCCTACTGCATTAACTTAAAAGAGCTCTCGGGTGAGCAAAAAATAGGTTTCCGGTTCAGTACTGGAGACTTTGATGCTTTCAACAGCTTCATAACCAGTAACAATGCCAAAATAGTCTTCGTCCTTGTAGGAATTTTGGGATCAATGACTCTGACAAAAGAAACAAGGGCTGCTCGTGAACGATACGAAGGGATTAAGAAATAGAAAAAGGTTAAAAATGAAGCATGAGAAGCGCTCGTGTCAGGAAGCCACGAAAGAAATGATATTCGAAAGCCTTACCAAAAGGAAAAAGTATCATGCGAACCTAGAACTCAAACCTGTAAAAAACAGCAGGTAAACGTAGTAAGTAGCAATCTCAGCTGCTGCTGAGGATCTAGAAAGGCCTCTCACGCACACTGTTTAACGCCAAAGAAGATACAAAATCTGGCAGAATATCCCATTCAATTGAATGGTATGATCATTTTGAATGATGATTGAGAACGCCGTCCTCTTGGCCTACAAGACGTTAGGCTTGCCTTATCTCAGCTTTAATCAAGTAAAACTACAAGTGCAAATGGCCTGGATACCGAGCTTTTCAAGGCAGGTGGTGATCAATGAGAAAGGAGCACGCACCAGCTGATCTACATGACACGATGGGAAGAATACATGGCCGACGAATGTAAACTTCAGTACCGAACGTCCGATTCTAAGAAAGGGAGGCTCTCACAACTGTCCCAATTATAGAGGAATAAGCCTCTTTACCGTCGCATATAAGATCTTGTCTGTTGTAATATATGAGCGTCCGAAATCCCACGTCAACAACTTGATTTGTTGATGCAATCGACCAAATTTTCACATAATTTCGGATCTTGGTAAAACTCTAAAATGTATATACTCACATACTTAGTCTTGACATTCCTGCGAAACTCGTTCGATTATGCACGATGGCTTAGCAAAACTCACGCTGCTCCATCAAGGTCGGTAAAGGACTCAACGAGACCTTAGATGTCGAAAAAGACTTTCATCAAAACAAGTGATGAACTGTCATGCGATTTCTTTCAAATCACACTTGAAAAGATTATGCAAAGCAATTTCTTAAAAAGTCTGTACAATTAGTGGATTATGTTGACGGATATTGGCGTCAGCATACGAAGCAAGCTCATGCCGCTCTGCGAGTATTAAAGCAGAAGCGGTAAAAAGGGTTTGCAGCCTTATCAGGGCAAATCGAAGACTGTCAATCTGTCATCAAACAAAGACAAAGAACATCGACGAATTGCACAAAATGCCACTATATGTACAGGCAAAACCTCGAGGTAGTACAAAACTCCGTATACCTACGACCCGCAGTAGACACGAAAAATAACAACTGTGCGGAGATCAAACCGAGATTTAATCTTTCTTATCACTGCTTTTTTGGGTAAAGAAGGATATTGAGAAAAAAAACCCTCTCAAAAAAATCATGGTAACCCGGATGCACTGACCCCGAGGCAAGTTTTGGTCGTTTCAAAAGAAAGCACTTCGAATAATCCTTGGTCTGGTATGTCAAGACAATGTGAGTAGAAGAGGATTCAATAGCTCATGAAAATAGCTCAACCAACGCGACGTGATGTTCAAATGTGTAGAGTACCTACTTGCTAAAAATCGGTAATGGTGGCGAAAGATGTTGGTTGAAGCCTTACCGCCAACTGTAATGCCTTCCTGAGTAAGTATTCTGAAGGAACAATTAGTTGGAGGTTGATACAGAAACACATTTGAGCTTACATTTATTTATTTATTTATTTATCAATTAGAGTTTACAATCTCAAATAGACTTACGAAATAGGCAAAATAACTAGAAACAAGATAAAGCTATATATACTATAACGTTACATAATTCAATTAGTTAAAAAGTGCAGACTTAACATATTTTTAAAAGAGTTTCTACTCAAATGAAAATTGAAATCAATGCTATTAGACACATTATTAATCTCCCTGACACTGCGAGTAATGGGTTCATTGAAAGCATAATTGACTCTATGAGTATTTTCTCGGAGAAGGGGACGGCTTCTTAGTTCTCGTGAAGGAGCATATAAATCTATTAGCGATAACAAAGAAGGACAATCAATATGATAAGATAAAATGTCATTGATAAAATTTATCGCGAACATCTTACGGCGGTTTTCTAAACTCTGAATACCAATAAGCTGACATCTTACATTATATGAAGGCATTTCAATGTTCCACCTTAATTTGTTTACTACAAATCTTGTAAGTTTTTTTTGAACATTTTCAATTCTTTTAATATGAACGTTGTACTGAGGGTTCCATACTACGCAGCAATATTCAAGGATTGACCTAACATACGCCACGTATAAGGCTTTAAGAGCGTAAGGGTCACTTAGATCAAAAGAATTTCGTGAGACAAATCCCAACATAGAATTGGCTTTATTCACTACGAATTCAATATGATGAATAAAGTTAAGCTTATAGTCAAAAATGACTCCAAGATCTTTTTTCACAGAAACTCTATCTAGAACGTGGTTTTGGATGCTATAATCGTAAATGATAGTTAACATACGTACGACGTGTAAACGAAAAACACTGACATTTAGATATATTTAGAGCTAATTGGTTTGTATTGCACCAATTGATAAGAATTAAAATATCATTATGGAGAAGCCTGCAGTCTGTTAAATTTTCAATACATCTAAAGAATTTTAAATCATCTGCAAACATAAGAGGCATCGAGTTTTTAAGGACACTAGGTAAGTCATTAATAAAAATAAGGAACAGAATTGGACCTAAATGACTACCTTGTGGGACGCCGGAAGTTACCGAAAAAGGATTGGATATAATCGAATCAATTGAAACATGTTGACTGCGTCCTATCAGATAGCTTGACATCCATTTAAGCAGGTTTGAATGAAAACCTATGTATTCTAATTTTTTTAATAGAATTTTATGATGCACCCTATCAAACGCCTTTGCAAAGTCTGTATAGATAACGTCGACTTGGTGACCCATTTCCAAGGAATTAAGAATGAAATTAGGTTGAATGGTTAGGTTGGTGGAAGTAGATCTCCCTGATACAAACCCATGTTGAAAAGGGGATATTGTTTCTTTTAATAAAAATTTCAATTTATCGCAAACTATTTTTTCAAATACTTTAGGTATTGAAGACAGTTTACTAATAGGACGATAATTAGTTATTTCTTGTTTAGATCCAGTTTTGTGAATAGGAATAACGAAGGACGTTTTCCATTCGGGCAGAAATTCACCATATGTTATAGAGCAATTAAATATAAAACATAAAAGTCTTGAGATGGCAGTTGCACATTTTTTTAATAAAATTGGTGGAATTTCATCAGGACCGGAGTTGGAATCTTCATTTAGACCAGATAGAGCCATTTCTACTTCTAATTCGTCAATATTTAAGTGGCCTAGGCTTAAATTATTTATGGACGGACTTAGAGAAGTGCTAAAAACATTATTTGAATCAATATAATTTGATTTAAAAAATTTTGCAAACGCATCACAGATGGTTGGCAAACTAGTTAAAGTCAAACCTAGATATTGCATATTTTTAGGAATACCATTAGATTTTTTTTTTTTATTTTTAATGAAAGTCCAAAAACATTTGCTGTTGTCTTTTAACTTGGATTCCATTGAATAAATATATTGTTTATATAAAAATTTATTAAGAACACTGAAACTTTTTTCGATATCATTGTAAATACTGCGCAAACTGGCATCAGATGGAAACTTACGTAATAATTTATACGCTTTATTTTTTTTATTATTTAAATTAATCAGACGTTTATTGAACCAAGGAGGTTTAGAGGTATTATTAATTTTAGTTTTGGGCACAAATAGATCGATAGCAGTTTTAAGAGAACTAAGAAAACTGTCGTAAAAACTTGATAGTTCATATGATTGGATCAATGTTGAAGGCAATGGTAAATTATTAATATAACTCGCAATATCATTGAAATTAGCTTTGTTGAAATTATATTTATATTGAAATGGCATTGTTGGTTTGAAAAAGTTGAGTATCTTAAAATCAAAAGTCAAAGCAATGTGATGTTCTGTATTACGAAATATAGGACAAATAGATCTATTTACGGATAAATTTAAGTCTTTATCAACAAATAATAAATCGAGTGTTCTTTGTAATCTATTTTTACAATTATTCATTTGAACCAAATTAACTGAATAAAGGGAATCAATAACAAAAGAATCACATTCACTAATTAAATTAAAAGGAACAAGAAGACCTTCATCAGAGTCAAATATCCAATTTATATTCGGCAAGTTAAAATCACCTACTAAAATTACGTTTTGATTACTATTAATCATTGAAATATAATGAATACAGTTATTAATGTGATCTATATATAACTCTAGTTGGCTCTTTGGCGGTATATAACTCAAAATTATAAAAATATCTTTTTTGCAATCTAATGATATCTTGACAATAATTTGATCAATGTCAAAAGATGAAATATTATATGTTGGCAATGACATTTCAGTACATGCATATATAGATCTTACTGCGAGCAATACTCCTCCACCTCTTTCAAGTCCAGTTGCAAGAGAACATCTGTCTTTACGAAAAACAGAGTATTGATGATTACTAAAAATCTCTGCATTGTTATGGTTCTCAGTTAACCACGTCTCAGTGAATGCATAGAAATCATATTGCTCAGAAGATGACGACAGCAATAATTGTTGCATTTTTGTGCGCATTCCACCAATGTTTTGGTAGTAACCAAAGAAATTATGCGAAGGCAAATGAGAAGCGTTAGTTGAGGGTAAAGTATTCATGCTGTGGGAATTTACTCTTGATGATAGTGGAGGTGGCTGTGGTGACGTCGACGGCGATGAAAGTGTTGATGTTGAAGGTGACAATGTGTGTGGTGAAGCTGAGAGAGTAGATCTTATTAAAATCGGTGTGATTGTAGATGGTGTTGGTGATGACGAAGATGATGACGATGATTGGGAGATTAGGTTTGGCCTAAGAGACACGGAGGCTTCGGTGGTATATTTTGCGTATTCTCTTTTTTGTTCAGAGCTAAAAAATATTTTACTTGAACATGAATGGGCCAAATTGAAGAATCCATGACTGTTGATAAATGTTCTTGTGAAACACTTAGTTTAAATGTAACAAATTTTAATTCAGAAACATTCGTATCCTTTTTTACCAACATAAAGCATTTAAATGACTCAGGAGGAATGTTCGTCTTTGATGATAAAAATTTAATAATGTCTTCAGTAGTTGTTGAGTTGGAGAAGCGAGATAGATGAAGCCACTTTAATTTTGGTAATGCACTAAGATTTGATGATTTGTCGGTGCCGATTATCTTCACTTCTCTTTTATTTTTTGGTTTTACAACGAACTCGGAATTAATTGAATTAATGTCAGAAGGTCCAGGAATGTTACTATCTAATAAAGGGTTGTTGTTTAGACTTTTTTCAACTTCAGTTTTATCAGTTAAAGGCCGATCATTGTTTTCGCGGTTTAAATCATTATTATTGTTAATTTGATTCGGTAAGGGGTCCGGCATGATTTTCTCCGCTACTTTACGGGGTGGGGAATTTAACTGCGAAACTTTAAAAGAAGAGAACTCTTTTTTGAGATCATTGACAGTATCAGTGAGGGCATTGAAACCGTTAATAAACTGAGAAAGATTTATACTTTGACAGGAATTACATTTCCAGAATAATCTTTTATCAGAAATGATCGCAAAATCGTTGTCACTAATCTCAACGCAATCTTTATGGAAAAAACGACCGCAGAAATATTCACACTTAACGTATTTAACTTCTTTGGAGCGTTTTATAATTTGATCGCACTTTGCACATACTTTAGACATAGTGAAGATTAATCAACTGACCGTGAGAGTAGTTAGTCAAAAGTTTATAATATTCGTTGCAAAGCTTATAACAAGTTGCATAAGATACCATTTGAAAAGAGAATATTGTTACGTTACAGCTTCCAACTATGAGTGAAGGGATGGTTGTGAACTTAAATATTTAAATTAAATATATGTTTTTTCTAGTTCTACTTTTTCGATCATTTGGAAGAAAAACTAAGAGAGTGAAATTTAAGACCGACATCCAAAAAGCGATTTGATGAAGTAAACTAGAATTTTAAATTTTAGATATTGTCACCGATTTAAAGCTATACTTCTTTTGGCGTATAATTTTCTTTTCCAATGGAGGGGGCCTACAATTGTCTGCCGATTTCGAACGGCTAATCGAGAAGGTTCTTTTTTTACTATCGGAGGACTTGCCAATTCCTTGTGAAAAGCGATACCCGTGGAAAAACTTTTTTGCTTCTGCTGAGGTCCGTTTTTTAATTAGAAATATTGATGAGTAACTGAGGCTACAGGTGCTGCTTGTGGCGTAATGTCTAGAGTTTCTGCCTGTTACGTAGGATGTTCCAGGTTCGAATCCCAAAAACAACACCGAAAAAACGTTCTTTCACAGGTACCACATTTCTGAAGAAATTGACAAGTCGTACGATGGTAATTTCACAGCCAAGAAAAGCATTTTCATAATTAGCCTTTGAAATGCGGCAAAAAATTACATATAGGCCCTTCCATTTCCTGACAAAGTATTGTTGAGAGAAAAGCGCTAGGCAATGAGGCTCTTCGCTCTGTTGCGCAACTACATTTATTTATTTATTTTATCAGAGGCTATTTCCGCATCACAATCGTACAACTTTTGAATAACGAATGCCAAACAAGCCCTAGAAATGAATGTTTTGCGGTGGATTTTGATAATACTGATAAAATAATTTACAAGCTCTAAATATCTTCTGCAAAATATTTATTACGAAAATGTTTTAAGTCCTTTTTTTGGGCATTCGTATTGTGAAATTTATTTGGCGGGCCTTGTGATGGGAGTTAATATTTCATTTCGGTATTCCCACTAACACTGAACCTCAAAAACTGTACAAGTTTCATAAACTTGTTCGCCATTGAAACTTTCAGCTTTTCCTTAACCCTTAAACCCTACCCTGGGGTCCAGCGCCATTGCAAACATTTTCTTGAATTTTTTAAAAACTAAGCAACTCACACCAGTGCCACCCATGGAATTCTCATATTATCGCAGCAGACGTCTAAAAATCAGTCACTTATTAATTTTCGAGTGGTGCAGTTGAAAATATTTGAGCTTCAGGGTCCCATAGACCCCAGGGTAGTGATAATTAAAGTTTTTGAACAGTTTGACAGTGTTTCAAGACGAGCGAAACGATGGCCATTGGCTATGTTTTATGGAATCTTAAATATTGTTGGTGTGAATACGTATGTCCTCCTCAAAATAGCGTCCGATAAAATTCAAATAAGTCGAAATTTCTTAAAAAACTTAGACTTGGAACTCATTAAACCCCAAATGGAGGAGAGGTTTACTTGGCCAACTTTGCCATCCAATCTCCAGGTCCTCATTGGAGATATTTTAAAAAAGAAGCTACCTGTGGCTGAGTCAACATCTTCAGTCACTACAAAAAATAGATGTGCCATGTGTTCACGAGACAAGGACCACAAGACCAAAATACGAAGCACCAGTTGCTGAAATCCACTTTGTGGCGAACATAGCCGCTCAGTGTGTCATAATTGTCTTGATGTAAACTTTTAAAACATTTTTCACAATTAAACATTCCTATCTTTTACGTTAGTAAATAAAATTTTTGATTAAATTGTTTTTTTTTACTGAATTGGGGCAAAAACTTTTTGGGGTCCCTAAGACCCCAGGGTAGCAATAGTGTTTCTCCCGGGATGGGTAGGGTTTAAGGGTTAAATTGATTATTCCTCTTAAAAAAGAGCAGTAATGGGATACAACTTTTAGTTGATTATGTTTTGATGCGACAAAATTTTCAACAATTTCGTTTCTTTCCCTGTGCCTACGTATAAACATAATTGTGCTGTCCTTGGCAAAATATCCCGCAGGTAGTAACATTTAATTAAATTTTTATGAAATTACTTCAAAGATTTGAGTGGAAGTTCGAAAAACTGTGGGTATTGGATGAATAAACAACTCATAAGTACTTTTGATGAACCTTAAAACACAAACACATCCTTCCAACCTGAGTTAACCTCATACTTTCTAATTAACTAAACAGCACAATCTAAAATCATACCGGTGAAATTCACCTGCACTAGGTATTCGCTAAAAATAAACAATTCTCGGTTAATCAACATAAACATCCGAAAGATCACTAAAAGTGTACGCTTGAGGGTCGTTGAAAACGCCGCTGACCGATCGACGCCTGTTCACATTTCGGCACACCAAGTCAAGGTCTCACTTCGTTCTCTTTCTTTCTTTGACTCATCATCCGTTCCCATCTGGGCATTCTAAAAACACATAAAACCACCCACGAAAAATGAAAAAAAAAACTTACGAAGAATTAAAATACACATTTGCTTTCTTCTCACGTAAGGCATAAATAATGCAGATGCTTTAGCCTCTGGGGGAGATGCAATCTCTCCTCCTCCGATGACCTAATTCCCACATCAAACAAGTTGCACTTCTTAATATTTATGAGATACATCACCTCACCACTATAATAAGATTCATCTCAACGATTTATTACTTAGCTCCATATAAACAAATGTTCATTAAATGCTTTTCATTACTCGTACTTTTTTTTGCTGTTGTTGTGTTGTGAATTTGTTTTTCCTTGGAGTTTGAACTTGAAACCGAATTAGAAAATTTGTTTTGGGCTTACAAGTTTGCAGCGATACGACGACAAGACGACACGAGACGAGACAACTTTAATTACTTGCGACGACAAACTTGTCAAATGTTTGTATTTTCTTTTCTTTTGTTAAAAGATTGATTGAGATCGGATCGCGTGCGCGTGTTTTATTTCACGAGGTATATCGTCGGAGTACAGAATAACAACTGAAATCTGCTTAGAAACGATCTAACAAATTACCAGAACGATTCACAGCGATAGACAATAATGATTTTGTTGGTTGGATGGGTAGGAAAGATCAGAGATGGTGTTGTTGTTTGCTGTTCGTTTTGACTTTTCCCTCACTCACAATCAGAACTGTTTGTTTAGGTTAACTGCGATTTATGTGTGCGAATTAGAAAAATTTGAACTTCACCCGATCTGTTTTGATTGTGTGCGTGGGGATTTATGAAAGCGATGAGAAGTCGACATGATCGGTAGCCAAGTTAAGCATCACTGTTATTCTGTTATGCACAGAAGTATGAGTTGGTATTTTGTGGTAAGTTAGGTAGCACTTTAGCGCTGTAGTGTAGATGAATATGTTTACAGCGAGAAGTCGGAAGAGGCTTTTGTCGAAAGCTTTAGGAAAGCTTCTGAAAGTTACTGGTAGCTATATGGAAGCTTTCAACTGCTTGAGATTTGGCATCTGGGGGTGTTGTATTAGCACATAGTGAAAATAGCTTTGCTCTTTAAAGACACAGGGTTTTGAGAAATCCTTGAGCGTTTAGGACAGACAGATAATTTCAAAGTCTATCTGGCGATACGCTTCAAACCTCAAAACTCTTCCATGAAGTTGAAATGAGTTCTCGAAATCGGAGAACACTTATATAGTAAAAGGTAAATTTTTTAGTATTTATTGATTCATATATAGACTTACACAGTAAGATACAATATCTTTTTAAATAGTGTAATCTTCAGTATTATAATACTTTAAATAAAAAAAAGGGTAATTCTATATAGAAAATAATAATAAAAAAAATAATAATAATAATAATAATAATTATGATCACACTATAATGTAATACTGTTTAAGATTTGTTTACGTTAAAGTTTGTCTTTGATGCTCTTCCAAATATTTCCTCAGCCTTATCTTAAACTGATTAGTACAGCTTGTCAACCTTAATGCTCGGGGAAGGTTATTCCACAACCGGATAACGTGAATAAAGAACTGCCGACTGGATATAAGATATGAGTACCGTAGAGGTACCAGGTCAGAACTTCTGATCGATTTGGTAAACGTAAGGTTATTGTACAGATAATGCGGTTGGCCTGTTTGGATCACATTATGAAGCATAATTAGTGTTCTGTGTGCAAAGAGATTCTCAATAGTAAGGCCATGTGTTGATCTGGAGTACCTAGATATATGATTACATCTCTTTAACCCAAAAATGTACTTTGCCACACTGTTGTAAACAACATTTAGTTTTCTCATATGCTCGAAATCACAATTGCCAAAAATTTCACATCCAAATAACAGTAATGGTATAAGCAGTGATTTTGCAAGAATCATCCTTGTTTTAATAGGAGTAATTCTTTGAGTGGTCCATAGCAAACGTAGTCCGCCGTAGACTCTGCTTATGGACAATCGTATGTGGTTTGTTCAAGTAAGTGTCTTGTTAAAAACTATTCCCAGATTCCTCGCTGAATCTACAAACTGAATAGGCGTGTTGTTGAGCAGTACTTTTGGAAAGTAAATAGTGTCTAAGGATTTTCTGGAAATTATCAAACATTTGGATTTTGACGGATTTAAGCAGAGTTCGTTTGACAGTGATTAATCCAGAATTTTACTAAGATCTTCGTTGACATTCCAACCTCCATTTTCAATTAAGCCCAATGGACAGCTATAACGAAGTTGTACATCATCAGCATACATATGAATAGAAGAATTGAAGCTTAACATCGGAAGTTCATTGATATATGTATAAAGAAAACAGTAATGGACCCAAAATAGACCCCAGTGGAACTCCTCTTCTTAGTGGTAGGAAGGTTGAAATTTGGGTATCAGCATTAACAGCTTGGAATCTAGAGCTAAGATACGAGAAAACAAGTCTTACAGCCGATGATTCAAATTGAAACTTATCGCTAAGCCTACTACATAGTATACGATGGTTGACCGTGTCGAAAGCTTTTGAAAAGTCCAGGAGAGTGAGGAAAGTTACATGGTCCTTATCAACAGTTTGTCTAATTTCTTCCACTACATTTACTATGGCTGTTGTGCAGCTATGTTTGGGACGGAAACCGGATTGGTTGGGACACTTAAGATTTTTCCTATTCAGATAATCTCGCATCTGTGAGTTTATAATGCTTTCGATTACTTTCGATAAGAAGGGCAAGATGGCTAAATTGGTCGATACTCATTTTTATTTTTTAGTATAGGAATAATTTAAGCATATTTCCAAACCGTAAGAAAAATTCCGGTCATTAAAATTCTATTAAAAGTATGGGTTATGTATTTTAAGGTAAAAGGAAGGGTTGCTTTCAGAAAGCCAGGATGAATTTCTTCAAATGCCATTGCATTAGATTTTATGGCCAAACAGTTTGACAGGACGTAAGATTCTTCAACAGCAGCGAAGCTAAAGCCTTCTTGAGATAGATCGCGTGTTTCCAGGAAGGCAAAAGATTCCAAGCTATCGTTTGTTGATAATGAATGATTTGCAAAATGTGTATTCAACTCATCACATTCAAAATTGTTGGCATGATTGCTCACATGCTTACCGATTCCAATATCTATTCAATTTTTCCAAAGTTTACTGCCTGCGCGGGAAGGATCAAGTCGAGAGGCATAAAAACGTCTTTTTGATTCTCTTATCATTATTCCTTAACTTTGTATACACCTTTCGAAGCACATCTAGTCTAAAATGTTTCCAAGTATTATAAGACTGGTCTCGTTTTCGGATTAGGTTTTTAATACTGTTGTTAAACCAGGGGTATTGGCTACAACGCATTGTTTGAGTTTTGATAGGAACATGGATATTATATAGGTTACTAAGGTTATCTTGAATAAAAGAAACCTGGTCATCAACTGAAGTCATTGTAAGAACTTGAGAACAGTTGATTGATCTTATATCACCTTCCAAATGACTATAATTTATGTTTTTTAAGTCTCTGAATGTATAGCTTCCGCTCGAAACGAGAGGTTCGCACTGGAAGGTTAAATGTAGAAAGTCTTGGTGAGAGAAACATGGTGCTGATAATTGATTAAAATGAAGAACTTTGTTAAGATGAATGACGAAAAATATATCTAGTAGTGTACTAGAGTTGGCAGTAAAATGAGTGGGAGTTGTTGTGTTTACTGCATGTAGATTTAGAGCTCTCATATCTTCGGCTAATGCAGACTCTAAAAGCAAATTACTATTAAAGTCTCCACACAAAATCACATAAGGCGCAACATAGGCTAAGGAGTCTAATGTGTTCAGCAATGCAGTTGTTTCAATATACTTATTTGGTCTATAGGCTGAGCCAAGCAGGATCTTGTTATCTTTGCAAGTCATTTCGATGAATATGTATTCAAAACAACTACCAGGTGCTGATTCACAAATAAATCGTGACCTTAACCCACAACGTACATAAATTGCAACACCTCCCTCAATACTACCCACTCTATGTCTTCTATATAACTTAAAAACTTTAAGATCACAAAAGGAATCTTTTAGTTCTGGCCAAAACCATGCTTCGGTCACACATATTACATCCACATTAGAGCCTTCAAACAGGCATCCAAACTCATCAATTGAGCTCCAAAAGTGATAGGATGGCACAACATGGACGTTTGAAAAAGAAATTTCCATGAATTCTAAAGAGTTTGGAGCCCAATCGAAATAATGACCCCCTATCACAAGGCCCATCGTACAAATTCTGGAGTCTGGACGACGAATGGCATAAAAAAAGAACTAAAAACATCTCAAACGTTAATATGTATATGTATGCTTGTCAAAGTTTTGAGCTGAAAGAGATGATTAAAAAAAGGCGAGTATTGGAATACGGGAAATGGGGCCCTGTTAAATCCAGTTAGATTTAAAAACAGAAGCCTAAGTGTTCTAATATGGAACGGATTAAGGTGAAAACTAGACCAAGTCGGGTAAAGAGCTTCAAAGGGTCACTACTTACAAGCCAAAGAAACTTGGCGATGAAATGATGAAGTTAAAGCAGTGGTGGGAGAGAAGAAAGCAGCTTTCAAAGCCTGGCCAAAGTGTTCCTCAAATAAAAGAGATGAAAAGGCTCACCTCGAAAAGGAATACATAAATAAAACAAAGAGGGTGGCGCAACAGAATGAGGAGCATTGGAGCTTAGCGCATTTCTCACAACCTTCGCCATGTGAGGGAATGGAGGGGACCCATAATTTTCTGCTGGTTTCGAACGTCTTATCGAGAAAGCGCTTTTTATGTCAGTAAACTTATTATCCAAGGGCTTTATCAATTCCGCGAAAAGAATAATGTGAACTACTAAAAAAAGAAACGAAGAAAAATGCGTTGAACTCAAGGCAAAAGAGAACGGAGCATGTATCGAGAGTTGGATGAATTTTCTGCCCGGCTGCTGATATAAATCAAGGTGTGCAAAAACTAGGACATCATAGCTCCAGTAATTACGCGAATCATCCTCCCCTTCCAATTACCTTCCAATTGCACTAACTTTCCTTCTTTCCAAGGTCATGGAAACGTTGATAAACCGTCAACTTATGAAATATCTTGAAGAACGAAAGCTTCTTAATGACCGTCAGTACGGCTTTCGTAGCAAACGGTCCACTGGTGATTTGATGGCTTATCTCACCGAAAAGTGGAACCAATCTTTACATTGTTTTGGAGAAAGTAAGATTATTGCGCTTGATATTTCTAAAGCATTTGATAGAGTTTGGCAGCAGGCTCTTTTATCGAAAATGAGTGCTTGTGGTATCGATGAGTCTCTTCTCTTCTTCGTTGGATTAGAAATTACTTTTCCGACCGTTCAATACAAGTTGTGTTGGATGGCTTCAAGTCTGATACCCACTTCATAAATGCTGGTGTGCCCCAGGGCTCCGTTTTGTCTCCGACTCTCTTCCTCATTTTCATTAATGATCTCTTGTCTGAAACTTCTAGTCCGCTTAACTGTTTTGCTGACGACTCGACCCTCAGCGCTTTTCATATTCGTTTCCAAATTCACGTCCCTGCTCTTCGGATGTGGAACTGAAACGGTTGCGTATGATAAGCTCATTGAATTCTGACCTTGACAGCATTGTTTCATGGGGTCTTATGAACCGAGTAGAATTCAATGCTTCGAAAACTCAATGCTGTCTCTTGTCGTTGAAGCTTAACATTCCCCCATCGCCACTATCCATGAATGGTACCTGCATCGAAGAAACCGAAAAGCTGTCAGTACTTGGTATGTGTGAAAACGATGATCTTCGTTGGAACGACCACATATTTGAAGTCGCCAAAAACGCTGCTAAATGCTTAGGTTTCTTAAGACGATGCAGGAAGTTCTTCACCCCTTCTGATCTGGATCCAATTTTTAAGGGTTCATCCTCCCAAAATTGGAGTATAACTCCCATATCTGGTGAGGTGCTCCTCAAACATCTTTGCGCCTACTTGATAGGGTGCAAAATAGAGCGTTCAAATTGATAGGTGATAGTTCAATCGTAGAATCGATTGATTTTCTTGAACATCGTCGAAATGTTACCTGTCTCACACTCTTTTATCGCTATTTCCACAAAGAGTGCTCTAGTAATATTGTAATATAACTGGGAGAATGGACAGAAGAAGCTTGATTTCGCTGTAGGATCTTTGGAATTTTTCTCAAGAGGCCTCATAGTAGTAGAAAACGGGTCTAAACTCACCCATCGAAATTACTTAACCCATTACTCCGATGATGTATCTGGCGCTGGTTCCTTTGTGGAGATCGATGACATACGACTGCACACCTCCTTAGCCCCATACGCATCTGTCTTCCAAGCGGAGGCAATGCTTCCCAAATGGCTATAAGCTACGTTACGAACAATGGCTGGATGGGGAGAAGTATCTGTGTTTGCAGCTCTAACTACCTCGAAAGTGATCAAGAAATGCTCTCTGAAACTAAATTCCTTGAGTCTCGTTTGGGTTGCAGCACATCACGGCATAACTAGAAATGAGATCACCAATGAACTTGCTAGGCACGGTTTTCAGATAGTTTTTTCGGAACCTGAACCGTCCCTCGGTCTGCCTGGGTCCTCAGCGATGACTTCAATCAACTATTGAATCTTCAGTCAAGACCACAACCTTAGGTGGTATGCTTTCATTGAAGGCAGACAGACCAAACATATACTTCCCAACGTGATAAAAAGTCTGTAAAATTTTGAATGTAGACAGCTTATTGGCGTTGCCACGGGGCACTTCTCTTTTGCCAAACATTTAAACTTGTTGGGCTTTAGTTAGGTATACCATTCTCCGTGAATCTTGCGGAGAAGATGAGGACACCACAGAGCACTTCCTCTGTGAATGTCCTGCTTTTTCTCGCACGAAGTTACAGATACTCGTCGCTGACAATGATGAGAGCTGGTAACTTAGGCTCCTTATCATGGCAGCGTCTACGCACACATCAAGGGGTTTTGACTACCCTTATAATGTTATATAACATAGTGCGAGCATTTAGGAAAGTAGGAGTGGGTTTAGTAGGAGACACCGATGCACGTTGCTTTTGAATCTTTGTGAATCGTAATGCAGGGGAAACACAGAGCCAGGTAAAGCATTCCACATACGGGTGGTGCGACTAAAATATGAATCTCTATACTTGACTGTACGCCCGAAGTTGGGTTCAAGGTAAAATTGATTAGCATTCCTAGCAAGGCGGGTGTTGCAGCTAAATTGTTTCAGGAGAGGAATGCAACTGGCTATTTCACTAGAGCACTGTTTGTGGAAAAAGCGATAAAAGAGAGTGAGACAGGTGACGTTTCGACGATGTTCAAGAGAATCAATCGATTCTACGATTGAACTATCACCTATCAATTTGAACGCTCTATTTTGCACCCTATCAAGTAGGCGCAAAGATGTTTGAGGAGCACCTCACCAGATATGGGAGTTATACTCCAATTTTGGGAGGATGAACCCTTAAAAATTGGATCCAGATCAGAAGGGGTGAAGAACTTCCTGCATCGTCTTAAGAAACCTAAGCATTTAGCAGCGTTTTTGGCGACTTCAAATATGTGGTCGTTCCAACGAAGATCATCGTTTTCACACATACCAAGTACTGACAGCTTTTCGGTTTCTTCGATGCAGGTACCATTCATGGATAGTGGCGATGGGGGAATGTTAAGCTTCAACGACAAGAGACAGCATTGAGTTTTCGAAGCATTGAATTCTACTCGGTTCATAAGACCCCATGAAACAATGCTGTCAAGGTCAGAATTCAATGAGCTTATCATACGCAACCGTTTCAGTTCCACATCCGAAGAGCAGGGACGTGAATTTGGAAACGAATATGAAAAGCGCTGAGGGTCGAGTCGTCAGCAAAACAGTTAAGCGGACTAGAAGTTTCAGACAAGAGATCATTAATGAAAATGAGGAAGAGAGTCGGAGACAAAACGGAGCCCTGGGGCACACCAGCATTTATGAAGTGGGTATCAGACTTGAAGCCATCCAACACAACTTGTATTGAACGGTCGGAAAGGTAATTTCTAATCCAACGAAGAAGAGACTCATCGATACCAAAAGCACTCATTTTCGATAAAAGAGCCTGATGCCAAACTCTATCAAATGCTTTATAAATATCAAGCGCAATAATCTTACTTTCTCCAAAACAATGTAAAGATTGGTTCCACTTTTCGGTGAGATAAGCCATCAAATCACCAGTGGACCATTTGCTTCGAAAGCCGTACTGACGGTCATTAAGAAGCTTTCGTTCTTCAAGATATTTCATAAGTTGACGATTTATCAACGTTTCCATGACCTTGGAAAGAAGGGACGCTAGTGCAATTGGACGGTAATTGGAAGGGGAGGAAGATTCGCCTTTTTTAGGGACCGGCTGGACAAATGCAGTTTTCCATCTGCTCGGAAAAATCCCAGCAGAATAGGAAAGATGGAAAAGTTTACGCAGTGGTTTTGCCAGCGTAGAAGAACACCTCTTCAGAATAGCAGCGGGGATACCATCTGGACCAGCGGATTTATGTATGTTGAGATCTTTGAGGACTCTCGCAACCGAGCGAGTTCGAAAAAATATCTGCTTCATCAAAGAATTTGCAGACTCGAGCTCAGGTGGAGCCAATATGCTATGTGGAGGTGTCGAGTTGGCAGCAAATTGAGCTGCCAGCAAATTGGCTTTGTCGATGGAGCCAGAATGTCGAAGCCAACCTGAATTGTGTACATTGAAATCGCCCGCAATTGCGATTTCAGTGTGAGGGTAAAGGGAAACAATTCTTATTATGGAGTCAGATAGCGCATCAAACTCACGGTGAATTTTAACCACATGAAATTAAAGTTCGTATTAGTTGGTAAGCAATATCATTTCGAACATAAACGGCGAGGCCATGAGAAGAAAAGAATAATGGCACTAAGTTATACCCAGGCAGATTGAACTCTGAGGGATCGGAATCAACACCCACCTGTGTTTCACTCAGTGCCAAAACAGCTGGCCTGCATTTTGCAGTGTGGGCGTATACAGCAAAGAAATTCGATCGCAACCCCCTAATGTTGCTAAAATCGACCCGAAATCTACCCGACATTACAATTCACAAAAACACATAAAACAAAATTTCAAACGCAGACGCTACCTAAGTCGAACCAGCAAGTATAGATCTCAATTGGAGAACACAAGCAAGTTACTTTACATATGTGGTCATTTCTGTTCGGGGTAAAACTCTACCAACATCTTTCAGCAACAATTTCGATTTCCAGAGAACTCTCTCCAGTTTTCCACTTTTAGTCGTTTGAGGTTTTCTTCCACTTGATTGTGCCAACTAAGACGCGATTTCCCCTTCCTCTATTTTCCTGAAAAGGAATTCAAGTTTCCGTCGGGCTAAAGAATTGGTGTCCATCTGCTCTACATCTCCTATACCCATCGTAGTCTTGCGATGCGTACTCTCCTAGAAGAGAAAGACAACATTTCCAAAGATTTTTTCTACGAGCTCTTAGAAGAATCATATGAGCAGTGCCCTAGACACGATGTTAAAATTGTTCTTGGCGATTTTAACACAAAACTGGGGAAGGAGGACGTCTTTGGAAATACAATCGGTAAGCATACCATGTACGACAAAACCTCCGAAAATAGAATCAGACTAATGAGATTTTGCTGGGGCCTGGGGGGTAAATCATTTTGATAGTAGTACACGCTTCCCGCATTTCAAAGCTCATACGGAGATGGCAATCCCTAGATCGATCAACCGTCAACCAAATTGGCCATAATGCAATCGACGCAAAACACACTTCCACTGTGATAGGTTTCCGAAGTTTCCGAGGGGCCAACTTTGGCTCGGACCACAACCCTGTTGTAGCCGAGGTACGAATGAGGATATCCTGTTTATGACTCGTACGAACCAACGCTGTGAAACGATATGAAGTCGGATAGGTACAATCGCAAGTGAGAGCCAATGCCTCTTCTAATCGAGTGTCTCTTTGAATATCTTTGAATCCTATGTATCCAGCATCAATCATTGAAGACCAGTGGTAGGAACGCCAACACGCCATAAGAACCACTGCCTCTGAGGTTCTGGGTTTCACTCGGCTCCCAATACGAGACCCATGGTTCGATGAAGAATGTAGGCAGGCAAATGCAAAGCCAAACAAAAAGCACGACAAATATTGAGAGAGAGCAAGGGCTGCTTTCGATTAGTATCACAAAATTTACAAGAAGAAAAGAAGGAAAGAACACTGAATTCTCAACAAGAAAAAGAAGCAGCATGAAAAGCGTTCGTTTGAGGAAATTGAGAGGTTCCATGACAGGAACGAGATTCGAAAGTTTTACCAAACGGTAAAAAGATCCTGCCAGGGTGGCAAGCCCCGAACTCAAGCCTGTAAAGACCAGCAGGAAAACAGAGTTGTAGAGCCATAGTCGCTATTGAGGATCTGGAAAGATCATTTCTGCAGACTGCTTAACGGCGATGAAGATATTAATTGTGCTGTCAGGTAAAATGCCCCATTCAATTTGGACGATGATCAAGAATGCCGTCATCTCGACCAAAATGAAGTTAAGCTTGTTATTTGCAAACTTAAATCTAATAAGACTGCAGGTGCGGATGGCCTTAATGCCGAACTCTTCAAGGCAGCTGGAGACCAGTTGGAAAGGAGCATGCACCATCTGATCTGCATGATATGGTCGGAAGAAAGCATGCCCGATGAATGGAACCTCAGTATCGTATGCCCGATCCTAAAGAAGGGAGACCCTCACAATTGCGCCAATTATAGAGGGATAAGCCTCCTTAACGTCGCTTATAAGATCTTGTCTGCTGTAATATGTGAACGTCTGAAACCCCACGTCAACAACTTGATAGGTCCTTATCAATGTGGTTTTAGACCAGAGAAGTCCACAATAGACCAAATCTTCACATTACGGCAGATCTTGGAAAAAACCCGAGAACATAATATCGATATTCACCATCTCTTTATCGATTTCAAGGCCGCGTATGACAGTATGTACAGAAACGAGCTGTACAGAGCCATGTCTAGTTTCGGCATCCCTGCAAAACTCGTACGACTATGCAGGATGACTTTGGAGAACTCACGCTGCTCCGTCAAGGTCGGTAAAGAACTCACCGAGACCTTTGATGTCGAAAAAGGCTTTAGGCAAGGCGATAAACTGTCATGCGATTTCTTCAACATCATACTTGGAAAGATTGTAAGAAACTCCAACGTCATCACCAGAGGAACAATCTTTCAAAAGTCTGTACAATTACTCGCCTATTATTGACGTAATGGGAAGAAGGAAGAGTGTCATAGGTGCTTTCGCGAGCATTGACAAGAAGCGACAAAAATGGGTTTGATGGTTAATGAGGGCAAAACGAAGTATATGCTGTCATCAAACAGGGACACGGAACATCGACGAATTGGACAAATCGTCACAATAGACAGACATAACTTCGAGGTAGTACAGGACTTCTTCTACCTAGGATCCGCTGTAGACACGGACAACAACATCAGTGCGGAGATCAAACGGAGAATAACTCTTGCCAACCGTTGCTTCTTTGGGTTAAGAAGGCAATTGAGAAACAAAACCCTATCTAGAAAGACCAAGGTGACCTTGTATAAGATCTTGATCATCCCAGTCCTGCTTTACGGCGCGGAAGCATGGACCTTATCGAAAGCGGATGAGGAAACACTTGGTTGTTTCGAAAGAAAATCGCTACGAATGATCTTTGGTCCTGTATGCGAAGACAAGGTGTGGAGAAGAAGATACAACAACGAGCTGTATGAGCTGTACCGCGGCATGGGCATAGCCAGAAGAGTACGGATCGTGAGTCTACGATGGTTGAGACATGTAGAGCGGATGGACCAAAACGCTTCGACTCGACGGGTATTGCAGGGAAATTGCGAAAAGGGAAAACCTCGTCTTAGGAAGCGCAATCAAGTGGATGAAGACCTCAACCGACTTGGAGTGCGAAACTGGATAGAGCTCGCCCGAAATCGAAGTCGTTTTAGAAGGATGTTGGTTGAAGCCCAGGTTCACCCCGAACTGTAATGCCCACCTAAGTAAGTAAGAATGTCTACACGTTGATTTATACTTATTGGAGATTGCCTTTCTTCTTTAACGGTCTAGCTTCGGCCAGTTAAGTCTCGGCGACTTACGATGGACACTTTTCCAGAATACTGGATGAGTAAACCATAGGCTGATGGAACCTTTGGTTGCAACAAACTCTTCCAGAACTGTGCAGCCACATCCTAATACGAAAAAGGGGTAAGGAGAGAGCAAATATTCGGAAGATATTTTTTGGAGCGGCAAATATAACCACGGCAGCTTCACTGGTCTTCAAGGCTTAATGCTGGTGGCATTAGATTCAGGGATAGTTGGAAAGACACTCGATTGGAAAAGGCATTGGCTATCGCTTGCAATTGTAGCTTTGCGATGTCAGTCAGGAGTCTTATGCCCTGTTTGGACCCTGAGCGGAGTCCACAATTTAATAGCAAAACCCTTTGCTTCGGAACAGAAATTCTCCTTGATTGTTAATTCACAAAATCAGGCCGCTAATATTTTATTCCGTCAAAAGTGTTCAAAATTTTCTTTTTCAATGACAATAACTCCAAATCTCTTCATTGGTAATTGATATGGAAAAATATCTCCTCCCTTCCCTTTTAAACATCTTGACAATCTAATCATTTCATCAACTAGAATATGTTTTTCCATTCAAATGACACGTCAATGCCATTGTTTCAATAATCACTTCGAAAACAAAACCCTCAACGAATTGACAGTCGAAGACAAATTTCAAAAATGAAACAATTCCAGAGGATTGATTTCTTCTCTCCCAATCGAAGAAAAATAGCTCTATGTGTTCTTCCTAATGAAGTCTCAACGAATAGCTGCCTTGAATACACCTTCCTCTCTCAGTCGTCCCACTCTATTGATTTCTTTGATTTCGATTTCTCATTTCGTTGTCTTGTCTCCATACAATTTTCTTTACGGAAAAGTTTTCAGTGAAGTCATCGCCTTACTTTAACGCCTCTTTTGATACCAATCCTGCTTCAGTGAACTACTTTGCATATGACTCTCTTTTTACTCTTACACATTATCCCCTCCGTCGGCGTCTCGCGTCATCGTCATCCGCTGCTTAGTCAAAAACAAAAATAGTCCAAACAAAAACTGAAGACAATCCAAAATGGAAGAGCAGTTCCTTGATGCTGCAAGGAAGGTAACTTTAGGCAATTTAAGGACGATGATATGCAAATGCGTTTTTCGGAACTCAGACAATTCCTTGCAAAGTTTCGCTTTTTGTGGGCTTTGTTTTCCTCATCCACTATAGAAAACAAAGAAGCCTTTTGATGTTTGACGATGGCAAAGGCACAGGATGATGTAGGCTGGGTGTAGGCAGCAGGCAAATAGAAAAAAAAAAAAAAAAAGAAACAGGAAAGGAAAACACTCTGATAGTCATAGGTATACTCTCGTACCTTCACACTGTTTATATATTCAAAAGAATAGAATGGAATGAAGAATGAAACGTTGAAACGTACGAAGGGTAAAGTCACATTAACTTTAAATTACTTGAAGAAATCTCAAACCTTGATTTTTAAGACATTCCGGGATTGAACACACAAATGATTCCCAGGAATTATTATACTTTATACGATGGAAACTTCCACAGCACGTTTGTCTGACTGCCTGCCTGTGCTTGCCTACATCAAGGGTACCTACCCAGTACCTACTCATCTACATTTTAGAAAATTCATTTGCATGAAATATTTATGCGCTGCAAATGACAGTTCCGGAAAAGAATGATATGGATTATTTAATGCTTCATTTTTGGAGATGCTTCCAAATTGAATTAGAATGTACATTTTACAGACGAGGCCATGCCTCTGTTTGTGAAAAGGAAAACCAACCGAGCACTGTCTGGCGTTGTTGTTTCGAATTCCAATTGATTCATTATTTTGGGGAAAATTGTTGGATTTGTAACATTTATATGTTAAAGGGGAGGCAATAAATCAAACTGCAGAATAATGTATTTTTGATCCTTTTTCTTTAAATGAGTATGGTAAATATTTTCCATCAAATCAACAAAAACGATACAATCATTCTTTTTGGAGGTAGATAAATGTGTAGGATGTAAGGGTAGGCAGCAGGCACATCATCCAAGGATTGCAATTCATTTAAATGTGATACATTTGCGGGTTGGAGGTTCATCCCTTGGTATTTTCTTAGTCGATGGGGTAACGTCCGATATTTTCTGAAAGAGATTTTTGGAGTTTTAAGCAGTTTTCGAATCTATTTATTTGTAGCGTTCAGGTAAAGAAGGGGTTGAGTGAATAGAATAGAAAATTTCAATGTCTGACTATTTCTTGACGTTTCAGAGCGACTACTTGCATACAAAATTACACTTCTTAAGGAGTCGGCCTCAATGGGATCCAATCAAAAGAAAAGCTCCATCGATTATATCCGAATAAATAAGATTAAACCGAATAAATGCCACTTAACTCTTTCTTCAACTGAACGCTTCATTTGTTTCAAATAAGTGGACTTAAAGTTGGATTTTTGAACTCAATTGAGACAAAACTTCTCAAGACGTCCTTTGCGTGGAAAATGTTGATGATACTGAAGCCTTTAAGCAGGGAGGAGGTAGGACCGATTGGCTTCGTAAGAAGGCTTTTTATCGAAGGCAGAGGGAAGCTCGTCGGATATAGACAAAGACATAGAGGGGGCCTACAACAATGTTGAATACAGCGCCATTTGTCAGGCACTAAGCTCTATAAACATCGAACCAATGCTGTTAAATTGGTTAGACTCAATGCCCTAAACAAGAATAGTAAAGCAGAAATATAAAGTGAGAAGTTTTATCCCTGCCAACAGATCTTGGTTAAACTAGACCTGAGCGGAATAATAGCTACTGCCTATGCCGATGACATTATCATCATGACTTCGGGAAAATGCAGCACAACAACTTGTGAGCTCCTCCAGGCAGCTCTTAATAAACTCATCATCAGCTGGGCCAAAACCTGCGAACCTAATGTCAACCCTAGAAACAGAACTAGTTCTGTTCAGGAGAAAGCGCAACATTCCGGATAAACTTCTACACACCATAAATGGTAAATTAAGACATATAGGTATGTATCTGGTCGTAAACTCAACTGGAAAAGATTTTTTGGAAAAAATTAGTACCTGATCAAAACTTTTCACTGGGTGTACTCTTCCATAATAAGACCAATCCTCACATGCGCCTGTTTGGTATGGTGGCCCTGGCCATCAATAGAGAAGAAGGCAATTTTCAAGACCCTCAGCAAAATTCAAAGGTTTGTTTGAATTGACTCCAATGAGAACGAAGACCTTTTAACTAAGGCGATGCGATGGCGGCCAAAAGCGCATTGCGACTCAAACAAAGCAATAATTGGAAATCAGGCATATTAGTCCACAGAACACAAAGAGCTACTTTTCTTCTATTGGGAGAGAAGAAATCAATCCTCTGGAATTGTTTCATTTTTGAAATTTGTTTTCGACGGTCAATTCGTTGATGGTTTTTCTTTTCGAAGTGATTATTGAAACAATGGCATTGATTTGTCATTTGAATAGGAAAACATATTCTAGTTGATGAAATGATTGGATTGTCAAGATGTATCATGAGAGGAGATATTTGTCCATATCAATTACCATTAACGAGATTTGGAATCATTGTCTTTTGAAAAAAAATTTTGAAGGAGTGAAATATTAGCGGACTGACTTTGCGAATTAACAATTAAAGAGAATTTCTGTTCCGAAGCAAAGGTTTTTGTTATTCATTTGTGGACTAGGCTCAGGGTCCAAAGAGGGTATAAGACTCCTGACTGACGTCGGAGAGCTACAATTGCAAGCAATAGCCAATGCCTTTTCCAATAGATTGTCTCTCCAACTATCGCTCAATCTTATGCCACCAGCATTAAGCATTGAAGACCAGTGAAGTTGCCGTGGTAATCTATACCGCTACAAAAACATAGTCCAGGTATTTTGTCTAACCTTACACTTTTTTCGTTTTTGGATGTGGCTGCACTGTTCTGGAAGAGCTAGGGGCTACTCATCCAGGATTGTGCAAAAGTATCCAGCGTTACTCGTCGAGGCTGAACTGGTCTGAAAAGAGGAAAAGTGATCCCCAACGAGTATAAATCAACGTGACATTCGGTCTCATCATAAACCTGATATTATCCATGTGACCCGACATTATCAAATCCATGTGAAACACAGGTGGGTGTTGATTCTGATCCCTCAGAGTTCAACCTGCCTGGATAAAGCTTAGTGCGACTATTCTTTTCCTCCCATGGCCTCGCCGTATATGTTAGACATGATATTGCTTACCAACTTCTACCACAATACGGCCTCTGTTCTAATACGAACTTTAATTTCATGTGGTTAAAATTCACCGTCCGTAAGCAAATCATTCACTATTGTTTTATTTATAGAAGCTCCAGGCACGAGTACGATAACTTTGGCGACAAAAAATAATAACGGTTTCTGATAGAGGGGTTCAATACAAGCATTTTTTACTATGGGAGGGGGGGTCTATCTCCCCCCGTTTAGGCGGTAGGGGCAATTTTATAAAAATTGACTTAAAATCTAAAAAAAAATATTGTAGAACAACGGGAAAACTTACAGATACAATTTATACTTTTTATAAAAGCCAGAAATTTGCACTTTATAACAAATTTTAAATTAAGTGGTTTCAATTTAAACTTTTTGAAATAACTGACTTCAAAGTCAAAATTTAGGAAAAAAAATTTGAAAAAATCACTTTGAGTATTATGTTTCTCGTGATTACAAATGCCAATAAAAAAAAATTTGATGTAGTTAGTTGCTTCAATCAATTTTTTATCAAACGATATAAATTACTTTTTTCTATGTCTTATAGTTTTTAAGATAATTGAAAAGTAGTAAAACTATTGAAGTATGCAATATTTTCAAAAAATTAAGGAAATACGTACGAATTTACGATAATGTTAGGAAATAGACTATTGAAAGTATAAATATTCATCAGGCAGGTACTTATGCGCAATTAATTTCCGTATGCAACAACTTTCCGCATGGCCCGCTTCGCGGGGCTCATTATTTTAACCCTTTTTCCGCAGGGTTAAGCTGCTCATGCTTAATATGAAAATAGCAATTGTTTTTCTAACTGCAAGTTATTTGATCGAGCTGAAAAAAGTTTTGTTGCTATTTTCATATTTAGCATGAGCAGCTTAACCCTGCGGAAAAAGGGTTAAAATAATGAGCCCCCGCGAAGTGGGCCATGCGGAAAGTTGTTGCATACGGAAATTAATTGCACATAAGCACCTGTCTGATGGATATTTATACTTTCAATAGTCTATTTCCTAACATTATCGTAAATTCGTACGTATTTCCATAATTTTTTGAAAATATTGCATACTTCAATAGTCTTACTATTTTTCAATTATCTAAAAAACTATAAGACATAGAAAGAAGTAGTTTACAGCGTTTGATAAAAAACTTATTAATGCAACTAACTACATCAAATTTTTTTTTATTGGCATTTGTAATCACGAGAAACATAATACTCAAAGTGATTTTTTCAAATTTTTTTTTCGTAAATTTTGACTTTGAAGTCAGTTATTTCAAAAACTTTAAATTCAAACCACTTAATTTAAAATTTATTATAAAGTGCAGATTTCTGGCTTTCATAAAAGGTATAATTAGTATCTGTAAGTTTTCCCGTTATCTTACAATATTTTTTTTTAGATTTTAAGTCAATTTTTATAAAATTGCCCCTACTGCCTAAACGGGGGGAGATAGACCCCCCCCTCCAATAGTAAAAAATGCTTGTATTGAACCCCTCTATCAGAAACTGTTATTGTTTTTTGTCGCCAAAGTTATCGTACTCTCCCCAAGCCCCAATTTAGATAGCAATTCAACCTCTGATGAGTTTGATGCGCTATCTGACTCCATAATAAGAATTGTTTTCCTTTATCCTCACACTGAAGTCGCAATTGCGGGCGATTTCAATGTACACAATTCTGGTTGGCTTTGACATTCTGGCCAGACAACACCCGAAGGAAAATATGTTGAGATCTTCGCTGAGTTTAACGAATTAACTCAACTTGTTGAAGAACCCACTCGGGTTCCAGATATTGAAGGACATGCGGCCAACACTCTTGACTTATTTCTCACTTCTCATCCCGAAAAATACAGGGTTGTAGTATCATCTCCTTTAGGCAAATCGGACCATTGTGTCATATCGGTAGATTCTTCGTTTTCCGTCACGGTAAAAAAAGATAAAGTCCCTAAAAGAACTGTGTGGCAATACGAGAAAGCCAATTGGGACGGCCTGAATAATTTCTTTGGAAATTTTAATTGGTCATTGTGCTTTCTCGACTGAAACGTTGATGTATCAGCTGATATGATATCTAACGTAATTCTCAACGGCATGAGAAATTTCGCTCCTCACAGAACAAAAAGTATCATCCCCAAAGAGAATTCGTGGTTCGATTTAAGCTGTAAAGAGGCGATTAGGGATCGAAAAAGTAGTTTTCGAAAATTTTAAGATAACCTTACTATAGAAAATCGAAATTTGTTCAAACGGGCCAGAAATTTCTGTAATGCTCAAATACAACGGGCTATGTTTTTACATGACCAAAAAGTAAGGCAAAAAATACTATTGTGTCCAAAAGGAAGTAAAAACTTTTGGTCTTTTGTGAAGAACATTAAGAGCTCGACCACGTCATCGGTCCCAACGCTCGTCTTCAATGACTCTCCGTATGTCAACTCCATCGACAAAGCCAATTTGCTGGCAGCTCAATTTGCTGCCAACTCGACACTTCCTCATAGCAGATTGGCTCCACCTGAGCTCGAGTCTGCAAATTCTTTGATGAAGCAGATATTTTTTCGAACTCGCTCGGTTGCGAGAGTCCTCAAAGATCTCAACGTACATAAATCCGCTGGTCCAGATGGTATCCCCGCCGTTATTCTGAAGAGGTGTTCTTCTACGCTGGCAAAACCACTGCGTAAACTTTTCCATCTTTCCTATTCTGCTGGGATTTTTCCGAGCAGATGGAAAACTGCATTTGTCCAGCCGGTCCCTAAAAAAGGCGAATCTACCTCCCCTTCCAATTACCGTCTAATTGCACTAACGTCCTTTCCTTCCAAGGTCATGGAAACGTTGATAAACCGCCAACTTTTGAAATATCTTGAAGAACGAAAGCTTCTTAATGACCGTCAGTACGGCTTTCGTAGCAAACGGTTCACTGGTGATTTGATGGCTTATCTCAAAGTGGAACCAATCTTTACATTGTTTTGGAGAAAGTAAGATTATTGCGCTTGATATTTCTAAAGCATTTGATAGAGTTTGGCATCAGGCTCTTTTATCGAAAATGCGTGCTTTTGGTATCGATGAGTCTCTTCTTCGTTGGATTAGAAATTACCTTTCAGACCGTTCAATACAAGTTGTGTTGGATGGCTTCAAGTCTGATACCCACTTCATAAATGCTGGTGTGCCCCAGGGCTCCGTTTTGTCTCCGACTCTCTTCCTCATTTTCATAAATGATCTCTTGTCTGAAACTTCTAATCCGTTTAACTGTTTTGCTGACTATACTCGACCTCAGCTTTTCATATTCGTTTCCAAATTCACGTCCCTGCTCTTCGGATGTGGAACTGGAACGGCTGCGTATGATAAGCTCATTGGATTCTGACCTTAACAGTATTGTTACATGGTATAATAACAACCGAGTAGAATTCAATGCTTCGAAAACTCAATGCTGTCTCTTGTCGTTGAAGCTTAATATTCCCCCATTGACATTATCCATGAATGGTACCTGCATCCAAGAAACAGAAAAGCTGTCAGTACTCGGTATGTGTGTAAGCGATGATCTTCGTTGGAACGACCACATATTTGAAGTCGCCAAAAACGCTGCTAAATGCTTAGGTTTCTTAAGACGATGCAGGAAGCTCTTCACCGCTTCTGATCTGGCTACAATTTATAAGGCCTTCATTCGCCCTAAACTGGAGTATAACTCCCATATCTGGTCAGGTGCTCCTCAAAGATCTTTGCTCCTTCTTGATAGGGTACAAAATAGAGCATTCAAATTGATAGGTGATAGTTCAATCGTAGAATCGATCGATTCTCTTGAACATCGTCGAAAAGTCGCCTGTCTCTCTCTCTTTTATCGCTTTTTTTTACAAACAGTGGTCTAGTGAAAAAGCCAGTTGCATTCCTCCCCTGAAACAATTTAGCCGCAACACCCGCCTTGCTAGGAATGCTCATCAGTTTTACCATGAGCCCAACTTCGGACGTACAGTAAAGTATAGAGATTCGTATTTCAGTCGCACCACCCGTATGTGGAATGCTTTACCTGGCTCTGTGTTTCCCCTGCATTACGATTCACAAAAATTCCAAAGCAACGTGCATCGGTGTCTCCTTTCAAATCCTCTCCTATTTTGCTAAATGCTCGCACTGTGCTTAACGACATTATAAGGGTAGTCATAACCCCAGACAGAGTCGATCGAAGTTCAATGTACCTTACGCATTTCATTCGAATCCTTAGCTTATGAGAAAAACACACCTCTCCAAAAATTGTTTCGTCTTAATATGTAAATATTTCTTTTTCACAATAGTTTGTTCTTTTTGTTTTATTATTAAATCTTATCCGCATATACGTACAATAATTCACTGATTTGAATTTAATTATTTACAAATTTTCTTAACGTTTAACTGCAATCTAAATATTAAATTAAATATTTTTGGTTTGTTTTTTTGTAGTTTTTTTTTGTTTTAGATTTTGTTGTTAACCCTAAATTCAAAAAAGACGATAAATATAATATTTATAATTTATACCTACTTAATTAAATATTTCTTTTTTTGTTTTTGTGTGTTTCCGTTTAAGAGTGTTTACTCGTTAATTTTTTATGTAATATTTAGATTATTTTTATTTGTAACTAATGCATACACAATTTCTATTTATTTAATTTATATAAAATGTCATCTTACATGATCCAACTATTTTATGTTTTTTTTTTAATTTTTACAAAATCATACAAAGTATTTTTATTTAACATTTTTACAATATAGCAGGTGTTTTCTTAGATAGTTTTGAAGATAACTATAAACAATCAATTTAAGTACTGTGCGACTAAATTAGGAAGCCTTAACAATTCATTTAAAGCAGCATCAAAGCGACAAGAAGAAAATTGGCAACTAATTATCAGGCTGAGCTAATGTTGTGTTGCGACTTAAATGAGAATGGACTAAATAAAGAAACTTAAAAGTTTATCAATACAAAATTTATGAAATGTTGTCTTTTTCTTCAAAAGTGCAATGAAAAGAGATATGGGGCCAATGGGGTGTTTGCCTGTTACGAGGGTGTTCGAGGTTCGAATCCCAACTGAAAGCAAAAAATGTTTCTCAACGGGTATCAACTTTCTCAAAGAACTGGTCTCTTCTCCGAGAATAAAACAGAAGCGTTTCCTCGATGAGCTGTTCGGAATCGGCAAAAAACTGTTTCCTCCTTCCATTCCCTTACAAGGTATGGTTGAGAGAAATGCGATAGGCCCCGGAGCTCCCCGCTCTGTGGCGCAGCCCAATTTTGTTTTCCAAATATTGATTGGGGTTAAAAATTCACTCCTGTGTATCATTCACAGCAATACCGCCATTAAAAAACCCAATAAACAAGTGACAATGCTTAAAATAATTCTTGGAAGGTGCCGAAGGTCAATGCATTATTATTCTTTTGTGGTGAAATTTCACGTGTTTGCTTTCTGCTTGCATCGGTTAACATTATAATTGATAAGTGTAAAGAGAAATGAAATACCCAACCAATCGATGCGAGTTTATCAACTGCATTCGACCTCTAGGTGTTTACAACATAATATTGCCTCGATGACTTTGGTATCGTGGCTCGAATTAATTCATGATGAAGGCCCCGATTGAAAATTGTGTATTTTCATAGGAAATATATGCGAATCAGCCACATGCAGTTCATGGAAGGCAATAAATGAATCATATTCTTAGAAGCAATTATTGATTGGCTGTGGGCGGTTTGAATTTCATAATTTGGTGTTTTTTTTTCAAGAGCTCATGGGTGTTACTGAGAATGAAAAACCAACCACTGAAAATCCATCTGCGTACTCGAGTTTTAAGTTCTGTGGTTTTACAAATGAATTAATTTACAAGCATTTCAACAGAAGTAAAAAGAAAATAGCTTCTGCAGCCACAATTTTCGAATGTTGTGAACGAATCACAAGCTGAGGAGACGTGCTTCCAGGCTTTATAGAAAATATTTCAAGAGTTGTTAATTGAAAGCGGGTTGAAAAGACTTAAGTCTTACAAAAATTATAGAATATGTCTTCAGTTAATGAACATTTAACAAGAACAATCCATTGAAGGAGGTGGTGTGCTTTTCTATTTTCGTTTTTGCTTTGGAAGTTTCTTTGCAAATTCCAAACAATTTTACTCTCGCATAGTGTTGGGACTAAAGGTGCTTATGGTGCCTGTGGTGTAATTATTATCACTTAAGCTTTTTATGTGGAAGTTGGAGGCTTAAACCCAAGAAACATTTCGTTTGAACAGGTGTGGGCTTTTGTGTGAAGTCAAAAAGCTTTCCTGAAGTAATAAAATAACACTGCCATCCGAAAAACGCTTTTTCACTTGTATTGAATTTCGAACCTTATCGAGCGAACCAGCATGTTCTTCTTTTTCTGCACCTTTTAAGGTGACAACTCAAGCAACTGCAATGAGCTCATTTGAGACTGACCATCGCAAGACTTCTGTCATCAGTAATTGTAGAGTGATTTCGTTTCACACGAACCAACACGAGCCAGACGATGAGGTTTCTAACTCAGATGACTGTAAAAACTCGCTTCAGATTGATCAATAGGCATCACATTTATTTTTTACATAAGAAAAGACTTAGTGGCATCGTTTGAAGCCACCTAACACGAACCAACACGAACTACACGATTTTCCTTTTCACCTAAAACTTCTAAAAACGTTCGTGTTAATTGAATGAACAGGAATTACAGAAACCTTTTCGTCCCTCAAAGTTCTAGTTGAGTGTATATAAGGGGGTTTTTCTTTCTTAGTTCCGAACAGTGAACTGAACTGAGAACGAACAGCGTGAAGGAACGTGTTCTGAGCTGAACTATGTGAAGTTGGCTGCGCTCAGGCTTTTGCTCTAGATGCCCCGTCATTTTATTTCGAGCAAGTAGAGTGCGCTCGCGTAGTGTTCTGAATAAAAAAGAAATGCATTTTGAGCGTTCAGGTGTTGCTGAATTGAAAAAGAAATACTCTTACGTTTTTGACGTTTCACTTTTCTGTTCGGAACTAAAAAAGAAAAACCCCTTTAGACACATCCGTTTGTGACAGCAAAATAATTTCGTGCACGACACACACGGAAAAAATAAACCTCACGTAGATTGCATTGGTGTGTCGTTAGGCTAAGGGGGATCACGCGACTTTCTACGCTGTGTCAACAGTTGCAACCTTGAGAATACTTTATTTGTAAGATATTCAAATCTTCTTAGAGCCAATAGACTGAGAATTGTCAGGTACCAAAAGCTATCTGCTTCACTCTTTTGAACTTTCATTGACGAATATTGCAAAGAAGTGCGATGTAGGGTGGCTTAAAGAGCATAACTCTTAGGATCTCTAAACTGAAGTTATTTTGGGAACAGGTTACCTCAGATACCATCCCCTTAGTGTTACGATGCACTAAGCCCCAGTCCGTTCTCCGTTTTTGTAACCGCCTATTTACTCTATTATTTATTTTAGATACCAGAACAAGAGTTGTATTAACTCATGGCAGTTTTCTTTTTGATGAAGTTTACCAATCCTTGGGTCCTGTACTAGACGCTGAAGTATCAAAGTACATATTGACATGATATAGCCATAAACCCAAATCGGCCCACTTCTTGACCAACTATCTATTTCAATCATCTGATCTGAGAACGAAGCTTTCACGCACTAGTGTGAGAAGAATCCTGTACAAGGATCTCACATAACTTGATCACAAGGTCCAGTTGAATCAGCTTATGAAGGTGCATGATCATTCGCTTGGTCAACGCTTAGTGGTGTGGGCACCCACTTTGAATTGAACAACGATTCTGGGCGAAAACTCATCTCTTCTGACGATTTTCATCTCGACACTTTCGTTAATAAACCAAATTGACTGCAACTGAAGCCGGGAACACCTCCACAAACGCATCCATAGAGAGTGACTGTATGGTGTTGATTGCGGGGCTTTGGCGTCTTTGTACCAATTTTCCTTTGAAAATGAGATTGGAAACAAAATTTCGGTCAACGGTGGGCGTTACAAAGCCATGCGAGCCGACTTTTCTTTTTACTGAAGTTGATTGCATGAACTGGGATGACCTCTGGTGCAAGATCAAATAAGCATGTTAAAATGATATTGCATACTTCACTTGCATTGCAAAATAATGCACACAATTTGTCCACACTTTATACTATGCCAACGGGCACCAATCGCCAATACCAAATTAGTGTTAACGTCCCGATCGGATTTCCTATTTATCAAAAACCGACTCGAAGTGGAACTAAACGAAATTAATCCAATTGTCGCTTGGCATAGTTCGCCATTTCATCTTGCCTTAAATTGAGGTCGTAGGGCCCTCGTTTGCGGCGACATTCGTAGGTTCGGTAAAAGGAGACGAAACGAGATTGCCACTGATCCCGACTTTTACATAATTTCTCGTTTTGGATTATGTTAGTTGACCTCCAAGATGTGTGATGCAATACCGCTTGATTATTTTCTATGTGACTATGGGTAGTGGGTATAGTCTACACCGATGATATCTAAGCTTTCAAGTGTTGTCATATGAGTACAAATGGAAGTTTCAAGCTCTATTTTTGCTCAGGTCAGAGTTCAAACGGACGGTAGCGTCTTTGATTATTAGGATTCAATAACTGTTGCACAGTAGGACATACTCTGCGTACAAAAGCGCCTTAAAATACTTAAAAACATCAGGAAGGTCGTTTATAAATAACAAAAAGAGAAAGGGATCGAGAAAAGAACCTTGCGGAACACCAACGGTGGCGTGGCGTTAGCCTACAAAAATTGAACATTGGTGGACACAGCTTGAGTTCTTTAATGCAAAGTTTTTAAATAAGAGTAACCGCAGTTCTTTCAACACAAAACCTTTATTTCAGTTTTCGCAGAAGAATTTCGTGAGGCACAAAGTCGAATGACTTTGAGAAGTCAAGCATCCATTAAGTTGACACATTTTTACTGTCAATTTCATCACGAATATCCTCCACTAGTTTTAGAAGTGCGGCTAAGCAACTATATATTTTAATTTGAACACTGATTAAATTGAAGTTAAAAGTTTGTGTTCAACCGATAAAACTAGGAACTTGAAATGTTTAGCTGCCGTTTTGAGCTCAAGTCTCAGAATACATCTGATTCCAAAAGTTGCCTAGCTCATCAATTGGCAACAGTATGGCGATGGTCTTTTAAACGAACAGTTTAGTCGAGAACACTTTCGAAATGCTGAATCTAACTGAACGCAAATGCCTGACACTGCGGTTGGATAAGTAAGTGAAGTAAAGAAAAGGCGATGGTGCTGAGCCACTCGAGGTAATATATGAGTTTTGAAAGAAGATGGGAAACATCGGGCCCCTAGATGGCTCACGATTACCAAGCCTATCGGACGTGATAGTCTGCCTAAACAATGGAGGGAAGTCACCGTATGCCAATAGAGAAAGAGAAGCGAGATATATAAAACTGCGATAACTATTGGTCGACCAAACGGATGTCCCACACCCTGTAGATTATTGAGCGGGTATCGGGTGAAAAAACTTCGAAAAATAATAAGACTCTATGACATCCACAGTGGGCTTATCAAGGATAAATCAGCAACAGATGCAATCCAAAGGATGAGAATCCTAATGGGAAAATATCGTAATTCTTTGGAGGATTAGATGATTGACTTCAAAAAAGCATTCGATCGACAACCACGACATCTACTAAGGGTGATCCTCAGACAACGATGAGCTCCAGAGGCATAAATGTGCGAATGATTGAGGATATATATATGAAGGAGCAGTGACGAAGGTTAGATGTGCAGTTGAAGTCCCCGAAACATTCCAGGTCACAGTTGGTGTACCCCGAGGAAGCGTCTTGAGGCCTCTACTCTTTATTACAGAATAACTACTCTTTTTATACAGAATAAAGTACAGATCACCAAAGTAAATCAGCCATTTCTTGCTGACGATGGAGTCATCATAAGTGAGGATCCCACATCCTTGCATGAAGCGCTCAATTCCTGGGTAAAAGTTCTAGAATGTTTTGGGTACCGTATTAGTCTAAAAAATACTGTGTACTTGTACTGACCCATTTTTGAAACAGACATGCCTGTTCCAGACATTGGTTTAAATGAAAGTGCGCTGCACAAATCTGGCTCAAGCTTGATCTTAAGCGGTCGTACGGCTTCATCTCTCTCAACAGAAAACACATAAGTGCGACGATATGTGTCGTTAAAGGACACTGTCTTATTGGACGACATGCCTAATCAAACGATTATTGAAGAAGTTGTATGGATAAGGAAGAGGAGGAGAAGACTATTCCTACTCTGTAGATGCCCCGCTTAGCTCACAAACGTAGGATACACCTAGATTCGTGTCTCTTTAATGACTCTAGTGATCTTACTTACATTGAAACCCTGGGTCTCTACCGTCTCATTGTAAGTTCAAAATGGTTCCATTAGGATGACGATATATTTGATCTTTTGCGGTATCACAATGGACCCAACGGGCATAAGTGTCTTAGCCGAGCTGTCAGCCACATGACAATTTTAAAAATCTGGGATCAATGATCAGTAGTCAAGCATCTTGTGATGTAGATGAAGTACCAAGAAAACTCTTCCACCTTTCGTTGAAATACTCTATGCGATCAGCACTCACAAACGGTTAACAATGTTGGAGAGTATACAAAACGTACAAGAGAAAGTTGACAGCAGCTGAAATAAAGCCGACTCGTATAACAACAGGAGTTACAAACCTTGATCGTATTATTAGAAGCAGGAAGATTCGTGGAATCCTTTGCGTTAAAAATAGCAGCTTGCTGATAATAAAGGACGAATGCCTCAGCTAGAATGGACATGCTTAAAAGAGAGATCCAGAAAACTATGCCCAAAAGGCAATATAAAACAACGTTCAGACACGATCGCAAAGGAAGAAAGAAAACAGCAGACCAAAACACTTCTGGTACAGGCAGATTTAACGCCATCTGCATTTGGTTGGCCTCAAAGGACAGATCCAGAAAACCCTGCTGCTCGAAAACTAAAATCATACTACGTTCATTGACGATTGCGAAGGAAGAAAGAAAACAGCAGACCAAAACACAACCGGTACAAAGAAATTCAACGCAATCTGCATTTGGTTGAACTCAAAGAAGAGATCCCAAGAACCCTGTTCGAAAGGCAAAACCATACAACGTTCAGAGACAATCACAAAGGAAGACAAATTCAACGCAACGCAGCTTGCATTTGCTTAGCCTCAGACAGGGAAATCACGGTGAGGAAAGAATTCTTCTTAGGTGGCGCTATCAAATGGAAAAAGACTTCAACCGATTGAAAGTGTAAAGCTGGAGAGAGCTCACCCAAAATAGAAACTGCTATCAAAAGATGTTGGTTGAGGTGCAGCCTTACCACGAATTTCAATGTCCACCTAAGTAAGTCAGAAAGACATTGAACAATCTAGAACCGGGAGGGTTGCCGACGCTTTCTGATGTCAAATTGGTGTACCCCATGGGCATATCACTACTGAGAAGCAGTTAAGTGGGAGAGCTGTGATCCCTTGGAGATCACGATGCTCTTAAGGTCGCAAAGGAACATGAACTCTACTAAATCTTCAGCTCATAAATTAATTCAAATTCAAACTATCCAAAAACTAGAAAACTGTGTTTTGTGTGTAGTTAACTTAAAAAATAAAAAGCTTTTGTATATATTTTTTTTTACTTTTTAATTTAAATCATTAATGAAAAATAACTTTGTTCATTTGATGTGAATTGTATATTTACACTTACATTTGTATACTCAAACAAGAAAAAAAAATACATGCCAATCAATCAAATTACAATCTAAATAGGTTTTTGTTTTTTGTTCAAAAATAAATAAACTTTAGTTAGTACATATTTTTTTGTTTTTTTTTTTTTTTTTATAAATTCTTCCAGCTCAACTGAAAGTGTAACATTTAAATTTTTTAATATTTCTCATCTTTTGTTTTAATTTTAATACAATTTTATTTTTCTTCTTAAAATTCATGCTAAGCTTCAATCCAATATTAATCTACAAATTCTGATTCTATTTGATTTTTTATTTTACACTTAAAAATAGTAACTTGCTGTGTTGTTGTAGGCGTACTATTAAAAGTGTATATTTGATTAACAATCATTGCTGTTGTTGTTGTTGTTGTTATGCTTTGGGGGTTTTTACGGTAGGTGTGTGTGTGTGTGGTTGGTTTTGGTATCATTTTTCTTATACACATTCAGTTCCTAGTTTGTAGAGGGGCTGCTTTGCCTGAAAATAGAGAGAAAAAAAAGAAAGAAAAACAAACCAATGATGGTAAATTAAAAGTTCAAGTGAAGAGCAAAAGAAGTAAACTGATTAATGATAAGTTTAATGCTAAGCATGTGTTTAATCTGAAATATTGTTTATGGTGTCTTAGTAAAATGTAATGCGTAAATAATAAGAATGTTTTAAAATTAAAAAATGGTATATATACGAGTATTGTGTAGAGGGCTGATTTCGCTGTAGGCCTAAGGCTTCAAGACCTCCATGGCAACCTGAACTAAAATAGACCCGACTTACTAAACCAAACCACTTTTCAACCGAGCTAAACAATCTAAAATTTTAATAGACTGGGACTCCTACAAGGAATCCCTCCAAACATATAAATATCAACTGAGGAAAACTAAAAGAACTTCCTGGAGAAACTTCTGTGGTGAAATAGAAGATACTTCAGAAGCTTCTAGATTAAGAAAAATCCTCTCAAAGAGTCCAACCATGCCAAGCAGTTTGAAAACAGCTGACGGCTGGACAGAATCCTGCAATGAAACGCTCAATTTGCTTCTGGTCACTCACTTTATAGGAAGCTCCTTATGCAACTGATTCCACAGAACCTGGTAGTATAATAACAAACAACCCCGATCTGATTACAAGGGAAAAATTAGTTTGGGCCAATAACAATTTGACCCATACAAATCCCCTGGACCTGATGGTATAATTCCAGCCGAACTTTAAAAGGCCGCGGACATTATTTTCAATGTCCTTGAAGTAATTCTCATCGGCTGCACCACCTTGAACTATATCCCCACTCAGTGGAGAGAGGTCAAGGTTGTGTTTATACCTAAGGCTGGGAAATCATCCCACGTAAACCCAAAAGATATCCGACCAATAAGTCTATCAGTAAGTAAGTAAGTTCATTTATTTACACTTCAATATAAAAAATAGAATACAAAAATGAGTTTAAGAGCTATGGCTAAGCCGTCAGCCTGGTTAGCAAATTTATAAATATTTATTTTGTAGTTAATTTAAGTAGGTTTTCAATTATTAACAAAAAGAGAAAATAAGTCTATCATCTTTCCTTCTTAAAACTTTAGAACGACAGATTGATATCCACCTGCGTACAGCTAAGATCCAAAATTGTTATCTACAGCACAACACGCCTACTGTAAAAGAAAATCTGTAGAAACGGTCCTACACACCCTGTTACATACTATAGAATATTCCCTCCATCACAAAGAATACACTCTGGCCGCCTTCTTCGACATAGAGGGCGCCTTCAATAACGTCAGCAACTCTGCAATTACAAAGGCACTGACGAAGCTCAAAGTAGATGGTTCCATAGTGGAGTTGATAAATCTAATGCTAAAAAGCAGGAGAATCAACTCTACTCTAGGAAACTTCTCTGCAAAGAGATCTGTCAGTAGAGGAACACCGCAAGGCGGAGTCCTATCCCCTCTTCTATGGAATATAGTCGTCAATGAACTTCTAGTTGACTTAGAAGCTGAGGGATTCAAAGTGATTGCATATGCAGATGACGTCTCCATTGCGATGTCTGGCAAACATGCTCACGTCCTTACGGACCTGATGCAGACCGCTCTAAACAAACTTGTAAAATGGGTGGGAAAATGTGATCTAGGGGTCAACCCTCAGAAAACTGAATTCGTTCTCTTCACCAGGAAATATAAAATTTCTCAACTAATGACTCCAACAATTAATGGAATCCCACTTGAACTTTCAAACGAAGCCAAATATCTAGGTATAATCCTTGACAAAAAGCTAAATTGGAAAGCCAATATACTGGAAAGAATCAGGAAACCTACCGTAGCCTTTTTCCTGAAAAAAAGCCATTGGTAATAAATGGGGTTTCTCCCCCCAAATCACCCACTGGCTCTACACCGCGGTCATCATCAAAGGACCTACTGCGACAATTTAAGCAAGGTCCAACGAACAGCCGGTTTGTGTACAAGCGGAGCACTGAGATCAACACCCTCAGCTGCACTAAATACACTTTTTAACCTCACACCACTAGATATCTTCAGCAAACAAATGGCCGCCAGTGCAGCCACTCGTATGAGAGCTATCTCCCAATGGACCTTAAATAACATCGGTCACGCTACAATCCTGAATTTATTCGGATTAATCCCTTGCCACTCCGACTACACCATCCCCCAATTGATTTTTGATAATAAGTTCCAAGTCTCAATCCCACCGAGAACGACCTGGGAAGACAAAGACGGTAGGCTGCGGGGTGTACTCAAACCGACTTCCAAACCATTGTATCGTGTTCCAAGCGGAAATTCTGGCGATCAAAGAGGTCCTATCATGGCTAAAAGAAAACGTGATATCCTCAACGAATATCCGGATTTTCTCAGATAGTCAAGCAGCCCTCAAATCACTCGGCGCTGTTTCTACGACCTCAGTAACCGCCCTTAATTGTCGCTTATCTCTTAAGGAGATGGTTGAACAGTTCAATATTCACCTTATTTGGGTGCCGGGGCACAGAGATATCGTGGGTAACTGCAAAGCCGATGAACTCTCCAGAGAAGGAACCGTTCTACCGATCTCAACCAGCAGGTTGAATATTGGTATACCAATCGCTACATGTAAACTTATGCTAAAGCAAGAGGCAATGGATAGAACAAATCACAGGTGGAACAATATCACCACGTGCGTGGCAAGAAAACGGATACGGCCAAGACTAGATCCAAAACGCACAGGACATTTGTTATCCATAGCCAGATTGCACGCTAGCTCCGTAATCAATGTCATCACCGGACAGTGTCTGATAGGAAGACACGCCATAAGACTTGGCGTTTCCTCTAATGACTTCTGCAGAAGTTGCTGAGATGAGGAGGAGGAGGAGACAATCCCACACCTCCTTTGCTCATGTCCTGCACTCTCCTTTAAAAGAAAGCGGCATCTGGGGAAATATTTTCTCGATGATCCAAGCGATCTGGCGAACACAGATCCCCTGCATCTCCTTCGCTTTATTAAAAGCTCCAAATGGTTTTGCTAAGTGAGGTACTCCCTCGCATAATTTCTATGGTATCAGAATGGGACCTAATATTGGTCTAAGTGTGTCAGGTGTATTCCTGACAGCCATTGTAACCTAACCTAACCTAACCTACTAAAACCAGATAAGAAATAAGAGAAATTCAAGAATATATTGAGTAGAATTCCAAAGGAATCGACACTAGAATCGAAGCGCAGCTAAACTGCACAAAAGGGACAAGTTTTGGTCATTCACACGTGAGGTCAATTTGAACTTAGCTCATGTCGTCAGTTAGCCTACCCCTAATTTGTTTATTTTCCCAAATTGGACATTAATAAAATACAGTTCATTGTTTCTATGTTGCATTTTATTCCCAAAAATGTTTTTCAAATCACAACAGACACCCAGGCGTATACGTACTATTTTAATTTTTAATTAGAGCCAAAATGTGATACTTTTGTTGCTTGATAAAAATAAAACCTAATCAATTATAATAAACAGGACTTTTTTTTTTGGATATGTTCACTGATGTCCTCCAATCAGAGCAAACAATTAACAAATGGAAAAACGCAAAGTTCGCTAATTGTTTACTCTGATTTTATAATTTTAACAAGCCAAATATATTATTTGACTATGCCTACAGCTGTTGAATAGTTTGTTCTATTCACAAATTAAAAATAGTATCCAATTATTATTTTTAATAATATCGATGGCAAACAATCACATATTGGGTGAGTGTGTATGTGTACTCTGGTTTTTCCCTGGGGAAAATGTTTCTATTTTAACTAATCAATAAAATTTTTGCTGATGTAAATTGAAAGAAGTATAAAAAAACTGTTAACGTTGTACGTTATAGTCACAATAACCACTCACCACCTGAATCGCAACGATTTATATAAATTCCTAGGAAAAGTTTTTATTAATAATTGAAAGAGGTTTTTCTATTGCTGTATCCTGACATGTTATTGGGTTTGCTAAAGCATAATAATCTGGCTTTACGTTTCATTCCTGGTAAATAGTTACGTTTGCATTTACAGAGACCTACTCTAAAGATAATGCTACCAACTGTGGGGAGGGTTTCAGTACTGGTGATAAAGACAATATGGTAAATACACTGTCCATCAATGTCGAATAATTCTTTCCTGGTAAAAGTAATAGAACATTATGTCATCCTTAGAGAGAATCCCTAGAGGCTTCTTTCGATTCTAAATCAGCTGTGTGCCATCTAATAAGTTGGCAAAACTCCCGGAAACCCACAAAGTTGAAAGCGCTCAGTCTTCTTTGATTTCGTCCTTAATCGGCTTCTTAAGAGGATGGAAAAACATCAAGGTTCTAGCAAAGCACAATGATGTTGTGATTCCGAAGACTTTTAGACTCTACACAGTTGCTGTCAACGTTTGCCCTGTAAAGTTCAGTAAACAGAACAACTGAAGCTTTCTGACCATAAACAATAACTTCGTGTCCTTGTTGAGTGATAGGCCCATCTTCATTTCGGAGGAATCGTTAGCAAAACAAAATTATCGTATTTGGGTCAAACCCAAGCATTGATGTTGAATCTATGAATCCATTCTCCACGTGTGACTATTTGGTAGGGCTTTTGGACTGGCTATGTTAACAAACAAAACTCTCACATTGGAGTCTCGTCAAACACAAGCATTGTTGTTGAATTCCTGAATCCATAATCAACCAGTGACTCATTTGTTCGGTTTTTGGCATGTCTGAGGCATTAGGTTTCACTTTTATTAACGGTTATATCCGGTTGCAATTGAGTTTCATTATTTTTAATGCAGTTTGCATTTTGATTGCAAATAAAGTTTATGGCAGCAGTTTTGAATGAAGCTTTGAACATTCTCAACTGTTACGAACCAAAAAAATGCGAAAACACTCAAACTTTTTAAATTGACATCAAACGAACTGATAAAAAAAAATGGCGAAGTAGGCTCCCGTCGAGGGTTCCCAATCAAATTTAGCTTGCAGACAAAATGGCACTAGCTTGATGCAGTTAACTCTCTAGTTCTACTTTGTGAGCTCTGATGACAATAAAATAAAACACGCTTGGTATCATTGCAAATCCAAAATGGCCGCCGCTACAAAATGTTGGGTTAATCCTTTTCTCCATAATAGATATAAAATGAGAGAGAATGATTAACTGAATAGAGCTCTCTATGAATATAAAATGGAAATTCATTATGGCCGCCAGCAAAATGGGAGGTTCATTTTTCCCCAACCCCCTCCATATAGGTATCAAACAAAAGGTCTTGATTAATAGATTAGATTACAAAATGAAAAAAAAACTGAAAATCCAATACGGCCGGCAGCAACATTTGAAACTAAAACCTTGATGGTTAGCATGTCCACCTGCTGACCCAGAGGTTCGAGATTCGAATCTCAGCAGAGGCAAAAATGTTTTTCCACGGGTATCGCCTTTCGCGAGGAATTGGCAAGTCCTCCGTTAGTAAATTCATTGCCATGAAAAGCGCTTTCTCAACTAGCCGTTCGGAACCGGCAAAAAATTGTAGGTCCCCTCCATTCCCTCACAAGGCATGGTTGTGAGAAATGCGCTAGGCCCAGGGGCTCCTCGCTCTATTGCGCTACCCCATTTATTTTGTTTTTTTTTTAAACCTTGATTGGCTCCATAATCGGTGTCATTCCTGGGCATTACCTCTTAGACAAACATACCATGAAACTTGGGGTTCTATCAAACGAGTTTGTAGAGGCTGTTTGGACGAGAATAACTAAGAGAGAACCCCATACCTTCTCTGTACATTTCATTCACTCTCCCTCAAAAGAAAATTACATGTAGAAGATTTATATCCGATGAACACAAATATCCTTTACCTTTATCGCTTTGCTCAAAGCACCAAACGGTTTAGTTAATTAAGGGGGCAGGAAGCCTGCTTTCGAGGAATTTTTTGGGAAGGAAATAAATATTCGATTGGAACGAAACTGTCAGGTTTTATTGCTATAAATTTCAATAGTCTTCTCAAATGTTTTCATTAAAATATATGTCATATTATGCCTGGTACAAGCATTTTGCCAAAGCGCCTTGAGCGTGCATGTGTCGTGCGGCGGGAAAGATGCAGGTCGCAATTTTCATCCGAAACAAAAAAACCAAAAGAAATTTTTATTTTCCATAGTATAGCTTTAGAAGCCTCTAAAGCAGGCTTCCCCCTTAAGGTACCTCACATATTTCATTTTCAATAAAAACCGATCAAATACTGGCTTAATTGTGAAAGTTTCCTGACAGCTATTGAAACCCAACCTTGTTTACCACCATAGGACTGAAAGTTCTCAAGCTCTTAAGAAAAATACCTGATGGCTGCAGTGATCAGGCATCTCTTCTTTATTATACAGGGTGTCCCGTAATTCGTTTTACATACTTTGGGATATGATTCTTGGTCATATTCTAACAAAAAAATTGTTCTACAGTAAAGTCCGTTTCTCAAGTTTGACATCACTTTTTGACAATTTAAAAAAAGGCTAACTTTGGTGTTTCCTGACCTGTGTTAAATTCGATTTCTCTGTCAATACTGATGGTAGAGACCGAATTTTAGACTTAATTTCATGTAAAGGTTCCACGGTAACACCCGAAATGAACACTTTTCGACTTATAAAACTGTCAATCATAAAATTGTTTATCCTTTTGCTAAAATCTTCAAAACTTTCAATTGAGATAAAGCAACTAATTACGTAGAAAAAAAAAAAAAATTAAAACGCAAAAATATCAGCATAAGGATTAACAATTTTATGAGTCGAAAAGTGTTCGTTTCGGGTGTTACCGTGGAGCGTGGAATGACCCTAAAGGGTGTTTTTTTAGAGGTATAGAACTTTAAGTTGGCAACACTTTTTTAACTGGCGGCCATTTTGTCAGCTGTCAAGTGATTTAAGTTTAGTTTGGTTTGGCATTTCAACATGAATGATGAAACTCACTGCCGTATTTGGAGTAATTATAATCCTCAAGTGTATGTTGAGACACCGTTACATCTAGAAAAACTGACTGTATGATGTGCTTTATGGGCTAGGTGGAATAATTGGTCTGTACTTAAATTTTAAAAAGTAATCGAAAATTGGACCTCCAGATTAGACTACGTCCGAGCCAGCCGTGGCGGTCATATGCCAGAAATCATATTTAAATTATAATGCCAGAAGATTGTCTTCCGAATAAAGTAATTTTCATATCAATAAAAAAAATCATCTTTGTTTTATTCCATTTCAAAGTTCTACACCTCTGAAAAAACACCCTATAGAAGTAATACTCTCTAAAAATGTATTTAAATTGCTCTCCTAAAGGCTTAGGGTTGTCAGACTTCCAATTTTAAATGTTGTTCAAATTTTCTTCCCACAACAAAGTTTAGACGTTGAGGTCATTTTTTTGCGACAAAATATTATCAAGCGAAATGTTTTTTTAAATTCCTTACACGACCATTCAGTAGGGAGCCGACATGATTATTTCGTTATCTTAACCCACCTCCCGTACCTCCGTGCTCAAATCGGTGCAGCAGTTTCGGAGCCTATTCGAGATAAATCAAACAATCAAACAATTAAACCTTTCCTCTTATAATATTAGCTAAACTATCGCATATACCCAAAATTTTCGAAAGCATATTGTATGAAAACTTAAGTTTCCGTTGCAAATCTCTCATCTCCCCTAGACAACACGGGTTCCTCAAAGGCAGGTCAACAACAACAAACCTCGTTGACTTTGTCTCATTTTCCCTCTCAGCCTTGGAGAATGGAAAGGAGGTCGATGTAATTTCAACTGACTTTAGTAAAGCTTTCGATAAAATCTCTCACAAACTTATTCTTTTTAAACTTTCCATCCTCGGTTTTGAACCCATTCTGTTGAGATGGATTTCTTCTTATTTAGAAAACCGTTTTTACAGCGTTCGGTTCAGATCCGCCTTATCCAGCCGCTTTCTAGCTACATCCGGTGTTCCCCAAGGCAGCCATTTAGGCCCTCTCCTCTTCATTCTCAGTATTAACGACATTGAAATGATCATCAAACACTCCTCTATCTCTTTCTATGCGGACGATACTAAGTTTTACCGGATCATTTCTTCTTCTGAAGACTCTTCCCACCTCCAACTTGACCTAGACAATTTTTCAATATGGTGCTCCAAAAACTGCCTGGAGCTAAATGTTTCCAAGTGCCAATCAATAACCTTCTCACGTAAACGCACCAAATCTCCTCCCCGTCTCTATCTTCTAAACGGTCAAATCATTTCCACCGTTGAGGTGATCCGGGACCTTGGGATTATTTGCGACCGTGAGCTGAATTTCCTCAAGCATGGAATTCTCTACCATTAGACATTAGAAAACTACGAGGTACTTTAAATTTTGATAAAACGCTTTTTAGGTATTTGGCTAACAATCCTGATTACTCTTAATTAAATTATAGTTAAATGAATGAATTCATTTCCATTTATGTAAATTAGATTACTGCAAGTTTATATAGTAAGTTTGTTTTAGTTAAAATAACTTATTAACTTTTGCTTTTGAAGGACTTAAGTCTATTGTAAAAGATACTGAAATAAATAAAATAAATAAATATCGACGATATAATCCTTAAGGCAAATTCAGCACTTGGCTTCGTGAAGCGATTGTCCAAAGAATTTGCAGACCCTTACGTAACCCGATCCCTTTACATTTCATTTGTTCGTCCACTTCTTGAATACGCTTGTCAAGTCTGGTCGCCTTTCCAACAAGTGCACATTGCCAGAATTGAGAGCATACAACGCCGTTTCCTCCGTTTTGCTCTTCGAGGTCTTAATTGGAGTAATCCCCTGATATTACCTCCTTATCAAGACCGAATCAAACTCCTAAACCTAAATACGCTGAAAGATCGAAGAGAAATATTTGACGTTCTCTTCATTCACCGAATCCTCACAGGTACCATTGACTGTCCAGCCCTTAACGAATCCATTTTTCTAAATACTAACCCTCGTAACACCCGGAATCCCCGTCTCTTCTATCTTCCCACCCATCGAACCTCTTACGGCTCCAATGAACCCATCTCCCGAATGCTGAGAAATGTCAACTCCCACTCCTCTTGTTTTGACTTCTGTATGAGTACTCCCTGCCTAAAACTTCGTCTCCTTAGCCCTCCAACTACTTAGTAAGTCTTAGCTATTAAGTTTCTTAGTTTGTAAGTTAATAGCTTATACTAAGCCCTCCAACTAGTTAGTAAGTCTTAGCTATTAAGTTTCTTAGTTTGTAAGTTAATAGCTTGTATTAAGCCTAATAAATGGGGGTTTTGCCCCCACCAAAATTAAAGATAAGAAGTAAGATGAACATTTCCTTCAAATAATGAACGGTTCATTATTAAAATAAACGGATGGCCACCGTTTCTATGTACCACACCTTTTCTGAATAAGAAAAGCACCATGCAATTGAACGGAAATCTTCCTACAAAGGATCTGATCAAGAAATATTTCCTGTGTTTCAAAAACAAATTGAGCGGCCAGGTAAAGCCAGTGAGATAAAAATTTAACGCATCAATTTGAATCGGCTTTCCGCATCAAAACTTTACAAAAGAGCTCAAAGAGCATTTCCTGTGAGGAATGAAATGGACCTAAGAATCTTTGCCAATTCCGTACGGCTTTTCATGGCGTACTCTCGAAAGACCTGACAATTCCTCTTCGATACCACTAGAGAAAGTTTTATTGTTTTTGGGATTCGAACTTCTCTAAAAATCTAAGCCTTCAATGATCATAATCTTATCATACAATAAGTCGTGTAGTGTTTGTTGAGTGTTTTGTATAACAATGAAGCCGATTTATGAAAAACTACTACCACAACATCGATATACTCACCATTTGTCTTAGTGTTTTTATAAAATTAATTATTTGTTTTTGCAATTAATACGTTAATACAGAATTCTCGCAGCGTGAAAATAAAAAAACAAATTCACAAAATAAAGCTACTTATAGAGTCCTTGGTTACCATTTGTGTAGTTTTACCCTAGCAAATAACACAAAACAAACTAAAAACTAGCAAACAAAAATTACAGAAAACACGAATATTTAAGAAAAAGTGTCTCACAAAAACAAGTGCTAAGTCTTACAAAACGAAATTCATTAAAATTTGAGAAACTTAATCTGTTTTGTTTTTCTTATCCTAGCAATGCTGGTCTTTACGTTTATAAGTAATTTAAAATTTTTATTTATTATTTTTTACATTTAAACAATTAAATTTCCTAAAGTGATTTTGTTTTTCCTTAGAACGTTGTCTTTGCACAGACGACAGACAGTGAGTGTGCTTTTACATTTTATTCAAATTAATTAATTTTATTTCTTTTTTGAGTTAAGTTTTGTCTTAAAAGTTAGGCAAAAAACCCTTATCCTTAAGATTATGTAATTGGTATTCTTTGTAAAAATTGTTTTTAATATTTTTTTCCTCTGTTTATTTTAAAATTTAAGATTTTTTGGGGGTTTTACTTTTTGTTTTTTTTTTGAAAATGTTAATACTGCGCGAACAGTCTTCTCTGTGAACAGTGCAGCTAGAAAAGGTTTTAAAAAATAAGATTTGTTTTTGTTTATCCACGGAATGATCTAGGTTTTTCATTTGTTTGCATATAAATTTTTTTTTTACATTAAGGATCGGTAGAAACTTCTAAATTTTAAATTTAAGTTTAACTACAAACTACCTTAGACTAAATAAATTAGTTTTTTTTTTTTAAATTAAACGTTCATTAACTACGATTTATTTATGGACATTCTCTAGAATTTTACATAATTGAAATCACTAGCGATATATGTGCTTACCTCTTCGTCCACTGTGCTGGCAAACATTCGTGCGGGCAAATTTTTCTCTAAGCTGAATTGATCTTCTGTGGTTTTTCTGTACACAGGATTTTCAAAGTTCATCGATGTAACCGCTCTTCTGCTACAATGGCGGTATCCAATATAAAGGAGCTGAAAGGATACACAATGAGTTATTTTAATATATCAAATGTATTCAGATGAAGGCAGCGTTTTAATATTCACAATATTTGCTTAAAACCTCAGAGTATGCATATTGTATATGTGCATAGTAATGAGTATCCCTACCAGACGAAAAAAGAAGTACAGTCCTTGCGATGATAATTTGCATGCGATTCGTGTGGGTTTAAACAATAAGCCAAAGAGTCAGAAGGGAATCATCTGTTCTCATTTTTCGAGGGCATGGAGAAGTATTTAAATTGATAATAATAATAATAATAAAAAAGGAGGAAATAACAAGTGAAAGTAACCATGGAATAATTGAAAACAAAATATAAATAAGCCCCGCGGAATCAATAGATCCATATTAAAAGGTTTTATTTGTTTATGCGCCATGAACAATTCTGTGTTAATATCTCCCTTGGCAGAGTTGTACTTTGAAGTCTTTTGATTTGCGTATTTAATTAATTTCGTCCTGATGCTAGGTGGGGATATACATAATTCCATCATGTTGCGAAGCGAGGTATTATGACTTTTATGAGCTCATTATAAATGTCAACCTTTCGAATCTGATGTCGCTCAAATTTAAGTTGGGTGAAGATTGTGATACGCAGTTGATGGTTTGTTTGCTTATGTTTCACTCCCGGATATTGAATGGGAATAATCAAAAAAGTTCAGATTTCGAGTCATAAGCATTTCTCCAGTAATCAACGTCACTTTTCCCACTTAGCCCACAAACAAATATTTTAAACAAGTGAGATGGTAAAACCAAGGTTACCGCTTACAGGACCTTGAACATCTCAGTCCTTCTATATGGGGCACGGAAGCCGTCGGTTGTTTCAAAAGGAGAATATTCCGAATGGTCTTTGTAATTGCAATTTGTAATTCTCTAAGCTCAAACGCGACAGGGCAATGCTAGAAGAGTCACGAAACGATGATGGCTGGGATATGTAGAGCAGATGGATCCAAACGCTGCGGCTCGACGGGTTTTCGAAAACACATTGTAAGGATATCGCGGAAGGGGAAGACCTCGTCTAATGTGGCGCAATTAAATAAAAGAAAACCTTAACCCACAAAGAGTGCAAAACTGGAGACAGTTCGCCCGAATTCGAAATAGTCACCGAAAGATGTTAGTTGAGCTTCAGGTTTACCCGGAGCTCTAATCTCTCACTCTCATTTTATAAGCACTATTCAATTTTGGGAAAACGTTTTCCATGCCTTTGATGCTATAATTCAAGTTCCTAACGATGTAAATTAAGCTCAATTTCAAAGAACTTATCTTTCCAGTCAAGAACGAGAACCTTGATAGAGAATTCAAATCCAACACGGAACTTAATGTCCAACGAGCAAACTTTTTTCTATTCTCATAATTTTTTGGAGAATTCAGCAACTGGCGACCGATTATGCGTTTCGAGGCAAATCGTTTTTGGTGGCGAAATTGAGATTAGGTATTACTAATTACTGCTTTCGCTTTCGTCGTTTTTACGAATTAAAATCCTTTTTGTTTTGTTTTATTTCCTTTCCTCTCGGTGTTACGATATCAAAAAGATCACAGCTCTCTCACTTAACTGCTTCAGAATAGTGATCCGCTCGTAAAATTACAGTGAGCGTCAAAAGAATGTGTTCACCTTCAAAAGGTTTGTTTTGAAAAGATTTTTGACTATTGGATAATACTTCCTTTCACCATATTTGAAGTCTTACGAGCGGAGAAAGCAGAACAAAAAAAATATTCACTAAACACAATCGACATTAACCACAATAGAACTCCCTGATTATGGTCTGGGCGTGTATCGCATCAACTGAAGTTGGGAGATTCTAAATACTAAATACTAAAGATTATCTCCAAATTAGATTTTAATTATTTCCAAAGAGGCAATTTGCCGGTTAGTGTTGACAAACTGGGGTTAATTGGTTCTTGGGTCTCCCAACCAGAAACCACCACGAGCATACATGAAAATTGGTCAAGGAATGGTTACTTTTTCGCACAACCAAGCAACTGGGACACCTACGGCAGTACCCAGACTTAAATACTACCGAGAGCTTGTGTGGGAACATCTTTATAAACAGATCCGAATGAGAGTCAATTGAAGTAGAAAGTCAATTATAGAAATTTCAGTTGAACAGTAACAAGAAAACCCTACCCATTCGACAAGAAAGCTGCTAAAGGCAGTGCCAAATCTTTTAAATCGTCAGCGTCAATGCAGGACCTTCTAAATTCAAAAAACTATTTTTTTCAAGCGTTGCTTATAATTAAAAACATTTCTTAAATCCAACTGTTTTAAAATTCACAAAGAAACTACTTTATCCTATGTTCAGTTTCAGTAGATGGCGTAATCATAAAACCATTTTGATGGAAAAAATGTTTTTGCTATAATTTGAAGTTAAAACGTCCTGCACTGACGCCGACAAAATGCTTTTTAAAAAACGAAAAGAAGCCAGACGAAATTCTGGATTTAGTTTTTTTTTTTTTTTTGACGACTTATAAATGGGGAAAATCAGGTTAATCTTCGTTTTAATTTTTTGCTCTACATTTGGACAAAAGGTGTCAGTAGCAAAAGTATAAATCTCTTTGAAAGATGACATAACTATTTTAAAAGGTTGTAGTTTGTCTATTTGCCAAAAAGGTATTTAAAGCATACATTTTGAAAGTATACTTTTTCTTATAAATAAAAATAATATTTTCAACTAGCTTTGAATTCGATAGTAAAGTAAAGGTTCAATGTGCTCTGTTTTTGAACGATGAGAGCATATACTTCGTTTTGGTCTCATTACCCGATTGAACCCATTCTCGTCGCTTCTCTTTCAATATTCGCAAAAGCACCTGTGACATCACGCTTCCTTCTTCCTTCCCATTACGTCAATATCGTCTGCGTAAGCGAGTAACTATACAGACTTTTGATAGATTATAACTTTGGTGTTGTCCTTCAAGTTTTTCATCATTTTACGATGTTTAAATAGTCGCATGACAGTTTGGCGCCATGCCTAAAGCCTTTTTCAATATCAAAGGTCTCGGTGAATTCTCCTAAGTCATCCAGCAAAGTCGTACGATTTTACCAAGGATGCCGATGGTAGACATGGCTCTGTACAGCTCGTCTCTGTAAACTGTCATACGCGGCATCGATAAAAAGATGGTGTATATTGATATTATATTCCCGGGTTTTTCAAGACCGGCATTCAGTGAAAATTTGGTATATTGTGGAATTTTCTGAATTAAAACCGCATTGATAAGGACCTACTAGATGGTAGAAGTGGGGTTTCAGACGTTCATATATTAAAGCACATAACATCTTTTAAGCGACGTTAAGCAGGCTTATTTCTCTATAATTGGCGCAATAATGAGGATCTCCCTTTTTTAAGATCGGGAGTACCATACTGAGGTTCCATTCATCGAGCATGCTTTCTTGTGACCGTATCATATACAGATCAGCTGGTGCATGCTCCTTTCCAACTGGTCTCTAGCTGCCTTCAAAAGTTCGGCATCAAGGCCATCTGTGCCTGCAGTCTTATTTGATTTTAGTGTGCATATGGCAAGCTTAACTTCTTCTATGTCGGGAGGACGACATTCTTGATCATCGTCTAAGTTCTGCCTGACAGCGGAATTTGTGTCCTCATCGCCGTTAAACAGCCTGCAGAAATGATCTTTCCAGATCCTCAGTAGCGACTGTGACTCTATAACTATGTTTCCCTGCTGGTCCTTACAGGCTTGAGTTCGAGGCTTGCCATCCTGGGAGGATCTTTTTACCTTTTGGTAAGACTTCCGAATATCGTTCATGTCATGGCACCTCTCAATTTCCTCAAACGAACGCTTTTCATGCTGCTTCTTTTTCTTGTTGAGAGTTCAGTGTTCTTTCCTTCTTTTCTTCTTGTAAATTTTGTGATACTGGTCGAAAGCAGCATTTGCTCTCTTTTGCATCATTATTTGTCGTGCTTTTTGTTTGGCTGCATTTGCCTGTCTACATTCTTCATCGAAATATGGGTCTCGTTTTGGAAGCCGAGTGAAACCCAGAGCCTCAGAGGCTGTGGTTCTTATGGCTTGTTGGTGTTGCTGCCACTGGTCTTCAATGCTTGATCCTGGATACATAGGATTCAAAAATATTCAAAGAGACACTCGATTGGAAGAGGCATTGACACTCACTTGCGATTGTACCTTTCCGACTTCATATCGTTTCACAGCGTTGGTTCGTACAGGATATCCTCATTCGTACCTTGGCTACAAAAGGGTAGTGGTTCGAGCCAAAGTTGGCCCCTCGGAAGATTCGAAAATCTATCACACTGGAAGAGTGCCTTACGTTGATCGCACTCTTGGTAGACGGTAGGCAGGCTGCGACCAGCTGGGGTCTGGGGATCTCCATGTACCTTTAAGAATTTAGAGATCCGGGAAGCGTATACAACACTGTAGTAAAATTGATCTGCCTGATTCCGAATTCGGAGTTTTTATCAAGTAAGCTATGCTTGCCGATAGTATTTCCAAAGATATCCTCCCTCCCTAGTTTTGTTGTTGAAATCGCCAAGGACGATTTTCAATAGGGCATTTTTCTAGGGCATTGCTCATAAGTTTCTTCGAGGGGCTCGTAGAAATAGTCTTTGGAGTTCTCGTCTTATTCTTCTGTAGGAGCGTGTGTGCATATTAAGTGTTTGTTGACGAATGTAGCACTACTGCGTATGGTGATTATACGCTCAATAACTGGATTTTGGCTAATAACCTTATCCCTGAGTCTTCCTCTAACGACAAATCCGCACCCAAATAAGCGCTGTTTCTGATTTCTGCAGTTAAGCATTCAGCATAGTGAATGTGGCAGCTTTTCATCTTCTTTATGACTAGCCCATTCCATCACACATCCAGGGTGGCTGTTATATGTTAGGTGGATTCCACAACTTTTCGGACGGTTTTTGCCCAATCATCTATCGTCGATTGAAGGATATCTGTCGTAGTTCGCTAAGGCACCAGATCCAGAGGTATCTTCGGACGAACTTTTCATTAACCTGAGCATTCTGTTCACTCTCTTTGTTATTCAGTCAAAGTGAGAGCCAAATTTCAGTTGATTTTCAACAATGAAACCTAATTTACCAGTAGTTGGAAGGCGTTTGCAGAAAAATGTTTTCCAGCTTCTTTAATGACAAACACCTCTACAAGTGCCAAGCAAAAATGGAGTCTTAAACTTGGACTCTATTTTAGTACAGGTGCTTTTGATTTCGAACGAATAAAAAAGAGAAAAAAACATAACTCCTCTTTTTCTGCCCCAGTTGACCCTATTATGCCAAACAAATTCGCCTATATTCCAAAACTTTAATTCAAGCCATCTTTCAAATTGCTTACATATTCTCACAATTTTACCAACAAAGCTATCTTAATCTTCAAAACTTGAGCATTCATGCTTCAAACATTTCCTTTATTTTTAGGAGAAACTGGGGTACGAAAGGCAATTCTCAGATTGGCTATTTGTTTTAGAAAGACCACTCATTTTCATTCATCTTTCCTTGTCAAAAAATGTATAAAAAAGTGATAGAAAATTGCAACAGTAACTTACCACTCCAATGACAATACTAGCTGCACCCAAGGAAGCGATCACAATAAGTGCCACATATCCAGAGTCTGTTGATTGCGAGGAAGGACTGGATCCATCTTGTTGTGTTGTATTACTGCTGGGTCTTGATCCAACTGTACCGAAAATTAAATAAAAACAAAAACATTATTAAACCACAATTCGAGTCTCATTTTCAAATAAACAATTCGAACGTAAAAAGTGTTAAAGCCTCACCACCATTCAAAATATGTACTGTGTTATTTACAAAAAGCGTTTATAAATAAATAATGCAAAATAAATAAAAAGTTAATTGAGTAGAGAAAGAAAAACACACGAAAGAGACTCCTTTACCTCTGAGTACACCAATTTCCCAGCGAACCGCTGTCAAATAGTTAAATTAAATTTCTAGAGAGAGAAACATGCGGCAACGCGGCGGGTAAATACAATTACACGGTCTCTATTGAAACTTAAATATCTGCAAGCGTTTATTTGAGTTGATAGCATTTTGATTTATTTAAATTGATTTTGCCTCTAATTAACATATTCAAGAGTTGGCTTGTGTCTGTGTCCCAGTGACACACAAAACTAGCCGCGTTTTGTTTGGTGTTTCTTTTCACGGGTAGTTTTAGGTAAATTGACAAATAAAGAGCGAGCTGAGCTGGTCACAGTCTGCTACGGAAATTAAACTCCTAATCAAATTCATGTTCGGATCCATTCCAAAAGTGTCGACAGTGCGAGATAAAATAAAAAAGAAAAAAGGCAAACGAGGCAAAAGTTAAAGAAAACAAAAACCACAAAATTCCTATGAATTCTATTAACTCTTGTAAAGAGATAGTCTGTGGCAGCAAAACTAATCATTATTAGTTTATCCATAGGAAATTAGATCCTTTGGATGTGGAAGAAGGAGAAGGAAGCAAAACTTTTCTGCTGTGCATGTGCGGCAGGGTGTTTTCCGGTCCGTAAGGTCCAGCATATAATTTCCATCATCATTTCCTGAACTTTCTTTGAATTTAAATCGCACACTCTTCCCGGCTGTTTCTTATTATTAGTTTTTTTTTTTCAAGCCTTTCTCCTCTCTCGAAAATTGAAGCAGATAAAGACAAGGACTCTACGACCTATGTAGGAACAGACAACAGAGTATCTAAAAGAAACCAGGACCATATCGTCCACATACACACAGATATACGAGTAAATGTATAGCATTAAAAAAGAAATCAAATTAAGGAAATAGCGCCGTATGTTGCTGGGGATTCCTCGAATCTTCTTCATGTTTTCACTTCCTTCTTGGGATGATTATGTTTTTCTTGTCTTCATCTTTCCATTTTTTTTTTTTTTTTGTTATTGTTGTTGTTTGAAAAATTCCTTCGGGAACCGAAAGAGGAGGCGGGGGAGCACTCTGAAAGTTATAATTTACAACATCCCTCTCGTTCAGTGGTCGGGATTTGCCTGTTCTCGTTCTTCGTTTATTTTGCTTTCTTCGTCGTTTTTCTATCGCTCAAAGTTAAATTGCAGAGAGTGTAGAAAACTTTGTGCCATTACGGTTTCCACTATGAAATCCTTTTGTAGGTTCCTGTTCTCGCTGGACTGGGATTCTTGTCTATAGTACCTATAAAGACTTCATCCCTTCCCTCATCTTCTTCTATTCCCCATCTCTTAGAATGTGTTTTTAATTTTTTCTTGTTCCTCTTTTCGTTTTAATACTTTTTACTTCTTCTTCTCGTCGGTCTTAATGTTCCCATTTTATGTGTTAAATTAAAAACGATTTATGACCTTCACAGTACATCATAGTTAAGTTGGAATTATTTTAAGTCCCAACAACAGACTGTTGTTGGTTGTTGCTGTGTTACCCAGTTGGTTCTCTTCTTCGCTTATTGTTGCAATTTAATAGACTTAAAATAAATGTACTTAGTTTCTTAAATGGAGTGCTGTTTTGTCTTCACATGTTGTAAATGAGTGGGATTTTCTTAATTTGTTTCGCTGCCTGCATTTCTTTTTTCTTCTTATTTTTTTCTTGCAATAAAAATAATGATTTTTAAGTAGGTCAGAGAGGGGGTGGGTCATTAAAATGTGGAATATTCATTGTGAATTATGAGAATCCTCCTCTTATGTCTCCTAATGTCTTTAGGTGTTTCTAATCTAGTGGATGCCGGAAGCGTTTGGTTTCTTCTCATTTTTCTCTTTTCCTTTTTTTTAGATTTTCGAAGTTTGAAAATTGTTTTAATGAAACAAAAGTATCAGGTTTTTACCTATAAAAGGTTAATTTCGTGCTGTCTGGGCATTGTTTGGGTTTTTTTTTCTTCTTCTTTGGGTTAACCTCAAGTATACCCCAAAGTTATGGTTTTATTAAATTTTGTGTTGTTTTTCTTTTTTCTTTGGGAAGAAGTGGCCACTTTGGTTGGCTATTCGTTGTTCATAAGAAAACCCTCAAATGACTAGAATAAATCTGTTTAATTTAAAGAAAAGGAAAAAACTTCAAGATGGGCATCGATTTGAGGAATTTAAATGGCAGCAGTTAGCTTTGGTAATGAGGAACAATTTGCCAGAGGCGTTCGCAGGGTGAGTTTGTTTTGTGAGATTTAATTTCGTAATTATCTTTGTTTATCTCTTAACGAAACAATGACCAACTATAAAGAGGCTCAGGGTGTTTTTATGAACGCTTCACTAACAAAGGATCTGTCCTCACGTGAATGTAATTTTAGAGTCGCTAGCTGGAAGTATGACTTGTCGAGAACCGGGGTGTTTTTATAAACGCTTTCATTAACAAATATCTGTACTGAAATCTGGGACATGTAACCATAGACTACAAGTACTTGTAATACAAGCGAATTACGACCGACAATTTTGAAAAATGTCTGTAACACAAAGCAAAAAGTTTGTTTGATCTACAAGGGTAATGAAGATAACCCTACAAGCGGCTCTTTACTTGTAGACTTGTAGAGTTGTGTTATAGGCCCCCTGAAAGTATGACTTGTAGGAGTTTCGAGATGGAAGAGATATTGAGAATGATACGAATAGACGTCTTGTGTGTCCAAGAAGCAAAATGGCGGAAGTCAGGAAACATGGCTGCCACGGAATGGGCCAAGGCCAAAACTCAATCAGTATTGTTATGCCCTGCAATTGGGACAAGAAGCGCATCGTGTGTTGAGTTACTCGGAGCATTGTACTGTGCGTAAAATTTACTGTGCGTAAATTTTGATTGCTAACCTTGGCAAAGCCGATGCGACGCTTGAATAAAATATTTGACTTCTGCAATTGGCATTAGAGGAAAATAACCTCGAAATGCTTTGAAGGCCATTTGATTAGCGGTAACCTTAGTTCCGATCGAAAACAACAATGTAAGAAGAATATTAATGAAGTAAACAGTGTCCCCCTTGAAGAGAAGCTTTATTTGGAAGCGGGTTAACCATTTCTAAGTCTACGGACCGTTTGATGTTTCTTAAATTGATGATGAAATTAAAAGTGTAGAATATTGTCAGTGTATATGCTCACCAAAGGAGTTGCTACCTGGTGGAAAAGGACGAATTTTGATGAGATTTTCAAGATCTACTTGAGGATATCCTAAAAGAGGAGTTTTTGTTTGTCGGTGAAGATTTAAAAGGACCTGATGAGAGAACAAATGAGAATTATGAGGAATGCAATGGATCTATGGGATATGCAAGAGGAACCCATCAGGTGAAGACATTTTAAGGATGTGTTAAGTACCATGTTCATCAACGACACCTTATCACATACAGCAGTTTTAGAAATGAAAGCCGAAATCTATAACTATCTGAAATCTGATTGCCAAATTTTTAGGAAGCATTTGATGAAAGTCTGGTACCCGTGGCATGATGGTTGGCATGTCTGCCTTTAACCCAGGGGTTCATAGTTCGAATCCCAAAACTAATTTCCAAGGGCATCGCCTTTCGCGAGGAATTGACAAGTCCTACAAGAGTAAACTCATTGCCTTGCAACCGGCAGAAAATTGCAAGGTATGGTTGTGAGAAATGCGGGGCTCCTCGCTCTGTCGCGTCACCCCATTTATTAATTTTTAGATGTGAGACTGCAATGCGATACTGGGTAAATCTATCGACCAGGAACATCGCTTTCGGCTGACCAAATTTTGCCTACTGGGAGAAAGAAGTGGTATAAGTTGAATGAATGAAAAGGCAAATGGTTTACTTTGGATGTTCAGAGACATCGGTGTACTATTACCATCCACACATTCCAAAATGCAGGGGGTACGGCACAATTGTGCGGGATTGCCAACAAACCAATGACACACGATTAAGTTGCAACAGTGAAACGAAAGAAAAACGCTTTTTGAAAGTCAAATTGCCTTTCGCCCTTGTACCTTTGACATCACATAATGGTTAGGTTGTCTGTCTGTTATGTGAAAGGTTCGAAGTCTGAATCTAAACAGAAGGCAGAAAAATCTTTTCCATGGGTAAAAAATATCACAAAGAGTTGGCAAGTCCTCTGATACTAATTTCAATGCCATGAAAAGAAATTTCCCGATTAGCCTTTTGAAGTCGGAGAAAAAAATGATAGACCTCTAAATTCCCATACAAGTTATGTTTGAGAGAAATGTGCTAGGCCCTGGGGATCCTCGCTCTGCATTTCAAATAATAAAAATGTAAAAAAGGCTTCACTCGAAGTAGATCATAGAAGACGAAGTGCTTCCAACTACAACCAAAGAGGACGGAGGGCATGTTTTGGGAGCTGGAAGAAATATCTGCTCCGACAGAAGAAAAACTACTCAGGAGATTCGTTCACCGAATTCATATTATAACAATGCTCCAAGAACATGAGATGATGGCTTACGATTATCATCTCCGAAACCATGGTAGGTGATAGTCTGCCCAAGCAGGGGACGTAAAGTTAAATTAAAAACAAACAAATAGAGAAGCACCACAGAGCCTCAGAGCCAAGCACATTTCTGACAACCATGCCTTGTAAGGAATGGAGGAGACCTACAATTTTCTGCCGATTCCGAACGGCTAAACGAGAAAGCGCTTTTCATGGCAATGAATTTACTAACAGTGGACTTGCAAATTCTTCGCGGAAAGGCGATTTCCGTGGAGAAACATTTTCGCACTTGTTGGGATTTGAAAAAAATAATCCGGAGTATCACAGACCAACCGCAAGAGTGCGACACTAGCCCATTAGCAATCAACATACCATTTTACATATTTTTGGTATATAATATTAATTCGATGTTTTGCTTTCAGCCAGTCTTGATCGCGTTTGCGAAATAGGAATTGGTTCTTCTTCAATAAATTTTATATATGAATGTTTTTGAAGAAAGTGGAGCATCTTAAAATTTGAGTAGGGCTTTTAATTTAACTTGTCGATGCGCTCCTAAATGCTCACAATGTGAAGAACGTTGATCGTCGACTGCAAAAAGAACCAAGCAATCTGATGACCATTGCCTGTTTGTCGCACTAAATAAATAGCAAATGCAATCAAAAGCTTAAGGCTCTTGAAGGGAAACCGTCGCAAGTTCTTAGAGGGTACAAATAATGTGCTGGTTGACTTTGAAACAGCATTCAATCAACAACCTCGAAAGGGTTGCCCTCAGACAATGAAGAATACCAGAGGCCTATGTGCGTATCATCAAGCATATGCATGAAGGAGCAGTGGCGAAGGTATGATGTTCAGCCGGAGTTACTGAAACATTCCAAGTCACAGCAGATGAACTTTGTTCTTTATTACAACCCTCGACTGCCTGCCAAATACCGTCAACTCTTCTCTGCTGACAATGGAGGCATCAGAAGTTAGGATCCAACCTTTTCGCAAAAAGGCAGTACTTAGAAATTCCAGAAAGACTGAATACCGTTTAACAGTTGATCGATTTCTAAACCAGACATGCCTGCTCCAGACATTTATTTGAATGAAAATGAGCTCCCATAAAGTATCTGAAATACTATCAATTGTGAATCAACTTGTGATGACAACATTTATCATCGAGTTAGCGTGCGGTGGATGAAGTGGCAAGGTATTTCTACCATCTTATCTGATAGAAAAACGCCCACTAAGCCTAAGAGATGATGGCAGCGCGTCCAGCAACGTTCAACACGGTCCTGCAGAAACAAAAAGAAACGCAGATAAAAACCAACCTGGGGCCGAATTACTCTACGTGATCGAGTAATACGTTACTGAATTGTGTGTTTTTGGCATTACTTCTCAAGTTATCGAGCACTTTAGTATCACAATGTGACTATTTCATCCGGATTTTTTGCATTGAACGAATGGAAGTCGATAAATGTACTGCCTACTGGTGTAATGTTACATACCGATCACCGATGCGGCAATTCAGCCCCTAGTACACCAAATTCAATGAACTCTGCATTTGGTTTGGCATCAGACACGGAACAATTCAAAATCGGAAGGTTTGCCGACACGTTGTAAGGTCAACATGGCGTATGCAACGAGCTGATCACTATTGCGAAGCAGTTAAGTGGGAGAGCTGTGATTCCTTCGAGATCACGATGCTCGTAACGCAGAAATGAAGAAGGTACCCTTATGGTTTTTTCTTCAGCGTCTTATAAGCTCCCAGACGACCTCTTCTTCTTTCTTGTCTAGAAACTAACAAGACGCTGAAGAAAAAACTATAAAGGTACTTTTGGCTGCACGCGCGAAATGACGCAGGCAGAGAAAAAGTGATGGAGTTGTGACTCGCGTATCTTCTACTTCGTGTATTGTAACCAAAGGACCCGCTAAAAAGCGGATTGTCCCAAATGTGCATTTAAAGCAGAGATATTATTAATTTGTTTTTATGTTCTTACGAATATACAAGCCCTGCGTCTTCTTATTTTTCTTCTTCATCTTCTTCTAATTCTTCTACTTTTTATTCATTTCATTTTCATTTATCTTCGGTATTAAGAGCGTCGTGATCTCAAAGCGACAGTTCTTCCACTTAGCTGCTTCACACTAGTGATCCGCCTGTAGAATACACCGCGTATGCAAGTGCTCCGCCTTCTGCTTCTTCTTTATTCCACTGCCCGATCTCGAAGGGATATAGGCTCTCCAACTAAGCTACTTCACCAGTGATTCCCTCGTGGGGTACGCCGCATTTATGTAAGGCCTCCAACTTCTTTCTTCCTAGTTCCAAGCCTACGAGCATAAGGATCTGGAAGAGATTCCAGTTAAGCAGCTTCGCACTAGTGATTCACTCGAGAAATACTCCGCGTCCGCGTATACAGGTCCTCCGTGTTTGTCGTAAATTAATTAAGAAGTGTGGAAACAGAACACAAAAAGAGGATGAAGAAAAGTGTGAGGAGGAATAAGAAGAAGTTCCTTATTATCGTCATATCCCTTAAATCCTCCAGAATAGCGAGATAAGACAGATTCGGTACTTATAAGCACATCACCTACTCTCACAAATGCACACAACAACCGACTGCTCAATCACATTCAATTAGAACAACTCTCTTTTAATATTCCATCGTCGTTTACTGCCTTCCCACGCCACTACCTAACCGCCAAAAATTCCCCTTAAATTGATGTGAATTGTACACGGTGCCATGTCAACAGGAATCGCTGGTTAATTTTCCCTAGAGAAATGCATGAATAAAGTTGAATTTTAGTACCTACCTCTGCTCGAACGTTAAGATATCTCTACACTTCACCTGATCCCGAAAAGTGACAGAGACCGACTTCCTTTTAATCAGCCTGGCTAGGGTAATCATTCGAACTTAATCCACCATAGTCGTAAAGTCCTTAATAGGACGATGAAACGTCTAAATGTTTCAACTGTAAAAACTTTACTGCTCTCGCCCTCGTAAAGTAAGGAAGGACATTTTTGTCCTTGTTGTTGTTGAGGAGATTTTACAACCTCTCCTCCGCGTGGTCAAGTTTTACAATCCACACAATGAACAATAAAAGTCCAAAAAAAGGAAAAAGAAAATAAGCGCGATCTGTGCCATAACATTGCGATGTGATTTAGAAGGGCAACTCTTCTCTAACTCTGGAGAGATTGGACTATAAACTATCTTCTTCAACTATATTGGTTAATCTACGTGGAATTCTTGGAAATGAGTGTCAGTCGAATTAAGTGCCCCCTAATGACGTTTAAGAAGCATGAACTCCCAGGAAAATCCCACAGATTGTGTTGTTTAAAATGAGCAAGCAGCAGGAGCAATAAAACAATAAATGCGATAAAGAAGAAGAAGCAGAAACTTTAAGACGTGGCACTTGAATGTTTTAAAGTGCGGGCTGAACGGAGGACTGATTCTATCTTTGCACAGTTCCACCCGCCTCCGCCGAGCCCCCGACCACCGTACGACTTCGAATAGTAACAAATATCGATTCCTACTTCACAACCCTATCGGTTGTTGTGTTGTGTGTTCTGTGTGTTGTATTGGGTTCGGTAGAAGAAAAGAGGTGGTGAAGGGAAGAATGGGGCTTAAATAGGAATAAGTTTTTCGCTTAGAGATGCAGAAAGCGAAAACATCGAGGGCTATACAATTTTATTTATTTTCTGCCTCAAAATCACATTTATTTCTCAAAGATGCTCTCCAACTTCTTCTTCTTCTTCGTCTTCCGCTGTGCCTTCCTTTATAACCTTTAGGAAGAGCAAGAGGAAGCCTCCACTTAGCTTTATCTGGCGGTTCTGCTGCCGCTGTTACTGCTGCTGCTGCTTCTGCTGTGCCTTTTAAAGATGTAATTTCCTCCAGATAAGCAAATAAACACAGCAAAATGTCTTCCTCTCTTGCACAGAAACGAGCAAAAAAAAAAAAGGAAAAGAAAAAGAAAACCGAGTTAAAAGGAAGACAAACCACCACCCTCTTTAACATTCATCAATCGGTTAGGCTTCGACTTGGCTTTAGGTGCCACCGCTCGCTCCTCCTCTGCAATAAGGGCTTCGTTTTTTTTTTTTTTTTTGTTCTTCTCCCTTTGAGTTTGTCGGTTAGTAGGTAACACTGGCAAAGGGACTCATTACCATTTTACAATCGAATGAAAGAGTTATTTTTTCCGTTTTTATTAAAGGCGTATGCTCTTAAGTGGCTTCAACGAGTGCCTATAAATTGGTCTTTGATCGTATGCCCCATCAGTGGTGGGGCCACACGCAATTTATGCCACCTTCTGGTTCTTCTTTTTCGTTTGTCATCATCGTCGGAGTATAGTCGTCGTCCTCATCATCCTTTATGGAAATGCCTCTACTTAAGGCGGCTATGCAATGAAATCGTTAAGCCGAAACGATTTGTTTGGCATCTTGTCGATCCAATCGACAAAGAAAAAGAAAGACAAAGAAACAAAAAACAGAAACCGAAAAATCGGAATAAAATCATCGATTGTTTTTGTGCTTTGAATTTATGACTCAACGATTTTATGATTTTTCAAACTTTGCAAATCAACAGTTTCGTACTCTGGTGTGCTCTTGTGTGCTCTGTATGCGTCGTCGGTCCATGAGATCGACAAAAAAGGGTGGCTGACGGTGAATGTGAAAGTGAAACTTTTTCACAGAGAGTCGTTTTGATGAAACGAAAAAAGGAAGAAGAAAAAAAAAGGAAGAAATTTAGAAACAAAATAAAATATTTGTTTCGATTTTCCTCTCGATAAATTTAAAGTGGTTCTCACATCACATCCTCCCCATTTTGACTTTCACACGGATGCGTAACTTTCGGCACGGGGTAAAGGCGACTGACGATGATGGCATAGAGGATAGAGGTGCTTGTGCTATATTTCCAGCCGAACGAACGAGTCTCCTTCGTCGTCATCGTCGTCATCGTTGGCGAGGTATGTTTGTACATATCCTTTTGCACATTCGGTATGGTCGTATAATCTTTTTACGTTCCCCCCTCAACGTTAAATATGTATTTGGGGGTCCTTCGTTCGAGTGGTGGAGAATGGGAAGCTGTTCAGTTTTTGTCTCTCTTTCGAGTTAGGTTTAAATATTTTATTGTCGTATTACGGATAAGAAAAACGTTCCATTTTTTTGCGTGCTGTTGTTGTTGTAGTGGGTTGTATTTACGTTGTCTTTCAGCTATCTTCTTCTATACTATGTACGTGTGGGTCCTTGAGAGGAAGTTTGTTTCGTTTCGTTTCGGAGGAGGCTTTTGTTCTGGCAATGGTGCACGTAGGATATAATTTATTGAGGGATATGCTTCCGGGGAACATAAAAGGTTTGACGTTTTGTGTTGTGAGAGTCAAACGGTCTGTGTTCTTTGGCAATTGATGACAAGATTGCGTGAAAGCGAAATTATTAATCATATTTTTCTGAGATGAAGGAATATGAACAGAAGTAGTAGCTCTTGTTGTTTATGTTGATGTGCGTTGTTGTTGGGGAGGCCCTTTCATTGTGAGGAGCATCATAATAATATGACGAAGGATGATTCTTCCTTTTTTTTGGTTTTTTTTTGTTTGATAGAATATTTTCGTCAGATGACAGCTGACACATTCGTATGTATATTTCTCATTGAGTGAGTGTGTTATATGGGCTTTAATTGATTTATGATTGTGTATCGCCTCACAAAATACATTGTGTGTGTTACATGCTTCCTGAGCATGAAATGGCAGTAGTTGTACGAGTGTATCTTCATTTTTATATGAAATCACAGTGTTGTGGTAGGTATTGAAATTCTAATTGAAAAACGAAATAGAGATGCCATATGGCATGACATGAGGTGTGACAAATCAGTCAAAGCAGTCATTTGGGGATAGCAGCAGCGTATTGCGTATTTTTTATTGAATGAAATACATTTTCGGTCTCAAAATCCCACAACAACGGTGTGAGGATGAGGTTTTTTCTACTTTTTATGTGAAAACGTACAAAACGAGTTCATATACCTTTTGACAGATGACAGCTCACAGCAGTGGCAAAGACGTGGAAGTCTCTATAGGCAATTGAAGCAGAGCTGTGAGTGAAACGTGAGTTTATTTTGGTTCCTTTTTTTTTTCATTGGTAACATGTGGGTTTTGGCAGTAAATTGTATAGTTTAGGTTCTTTTAATGCCGTCAATCACTCAACTTAGTGAACTCAGTTCTTTCGCCACCTGCTTCAATCAAAGAGTCCCATGTTCGTGGTGCTTTTGGGATTCTTCAATGGGGTTCATCAAGTTTGATGATTTTGTGTACGAATTCACACAAAATCAGCTTTGACGACTGAGAGGAAGGTTCAAGACAATGCAATAGCAAAGATTAAAGCTTCTCGAGATGTTGAAGAAGATGAAGAACTGTGACATCTACTATGGCAGCTGCTACAGACAACAAAAACAGCGCTTATTTGGGTGCGGATTTGTCGTTAGAGGAAGACTCAGGGATAAGGTGATTAGCCAAAATCCAGTCAATGAGCGTATAATGACCATCCGCATCAGGGCTAAATTCGCCAACATTAGCCTTATATGCCCCCACGCCCCCACAGAAGAGAAAGATGACGATTCCAAAGACTGTTTCTACGAGCTCCTGAGGCTAATCGATTTTGCTGCGGGGCTAAATCTTGTTGTAAGTAGTACACGCTTCCCGCATCTCAAAATTCATAAAGGTACATGGCGATCTCCGGATCAATTAACCGTCAACCAAATTGACCATGTTGCGATCGACGCAAGGCACTCTTCCAGTGTGCTAGATGTCCGAACTTTCCGAGAGGCCAACTTTGACTCGGATCACTACCTTGTTGTAGCGAATGAATGATATCGTGTTCACGACCTGCACGCACTAACGCTGTGAAGAGATATGACGTCGGAAAGCTACAATCACAAGAGATTGCCAATGCCTTTTCCAATCGAGTGTCCATTCAATTATCCTTGAATCCCATGCCGCTAGCATTAAGCATTGAAGACCAGTGGAAGCCATCAGAACCGCTGCCTCTGAGGTTCTGGGTTTCACTCAGCCACCAAAACGAAACCCATGGTTCGATGAAGAATGCAGGCAGGCAAATGCAGCCAAACAAAAAGCACGACAAACGCTGATGCAACAACGAACAAGGGCTGCTTACGATCAGTATAACGAGATCTACAAGGAGAAAAGAAGGGAAGAACACCGACTTCTCAAAAAGAAAAAGAAGCAGCATGAGAAGCGATCGTTTGAGGAAATAGAGAGGTGCCATGACAGGAACGAGATTCGGAAGTTTTACGAAAAGGTAAAAAGATCCTGCCAGGGTGGCAAACCCCGAACTCAAGCCTGTAAAGACCAGCAGGGAAACATAGTTATAGAGTCACAGTCGCTACTGTGGATCTGGAAAGATCATTTCTGCAGACTGCTTAACGGCGATGAAGACACAAATTCCGCTGTCAGGCAGATTGCCCCATTCAGCTTGGACGATGATCAAGAATGCCGTCTTGCCGAACTAGAGGAAGTTAAGCTTGCCATATGCAAACTTAAATCAAATAAGACTGCAGGTGCAGATGGCCTTGATACCGAACTCTTCAAGGCAGCTGGAGACCAGTTGGAAAGGAGCATGCACCAGCTGATCTGCATGATATGGTCGGAAGAAAGCATGCCCGATGAATGGAACCTCAGTATCGTATACCCGATCCTAAAGAAGGGAGACCCTCACGATTCCGACAATTATAGAGGGATAAGCCTCCTTAACGTCGCTTATAAGATCTTGTCTGCTGTAATATGTGAACGTCTGAAACCCCACGTCAACAACTTGATAGGTCCTTATCAATGTGGTTTTAGACCAGAGAAGTCCACAATAGACCAAATTTTCACATTACGGCAGATCTTGGAAAAAACCCGAGAACATAATATCGATATTCACCATCTTTTCATCGATTTCAAGGCCGCGTATGACAGCATTTAACGAGACGAGCTGTATAGAGCCATGTCTAGTTTCGGCATCCCCGCAAAACTCGTACGACTATGCAGGATGACTTTGGAGAATTCACGCTGCTCCGTCAAGGTCGGTAAAGAACTCACCGAGACCTTTGATGTCGAAAAAGGCTTTAGGCAAGGCGACAAGCTGTCATGCGATTTCTTCAACATCATACTTGAACAGATTGTAAGAAACTCAAACGTCAACACCAGAGGAACAATCTTTCAAAAGTCTGTGCAATTACTCGCCTGTGCAGACGATATTGACGTAATGGGAAGAAAAAAGCGTGATGTCATAGGTGCTTTTGCGAGTATTGAAACAGAAGCGGCAAAAATGGGTTTGATGGTTAATGAGGGCAAAACGAAGTATATGCTGTCATCAAACAAGGACACAGAACATCGACGAATTGGACAAAACGTCACAATAGACAGACATAACTTCGAGGTAGTACAGGACATCGTCTACCTAGGATCCGCTGTAGACACGGACAACAACATCAGTGCGGAGATCAAACGGAGAATAACTCTTGCCAACCGTTGCTTCTTTGGGTTAAGAAGGCAATTGAGAAACAAAAACTTTCTCCAGAAACACCAAGGTAACCCTGTATAAAGCCTTGATCATGCCAGTCCTGCTTTACGGCGCGTAAGCATGGATCTTATCGAAAGCGGATGAGGAAACCTTTGGTCGTTTCGAAAGAAAAATTCTCCGAATGATCTTTGGTCCCGTATGCGAAGACAATGTGTGGAGAAGAAGCTGGAGCTGTATGAGCTGTACCGCAACATTGGCTTAGCCAGAAGAGTACGGATCGTGAGTCGGGACATGTAGAGCGGATGGACCCAAACGCTTCGACTCGACGGGTTTTCGAAAGCACATTGCAGGGAAATCGCGGAAGGGAAAGACCTCGTCTTAGGTGGCGCAATCAAGTGGATGAAGACCTCAACCGACTTAGAGAGCGAAACTGGGGCGAGCTCGCCCGAAATCGAAGTCGTTATAGAAGGATGTTTGTTGAGGCCCAGGTTCACCCCGAACTGTAATGCCCACCTAAGTAAGTAAGTAAGTAAGTAAGTAAGTAAGTAAGTAAGCTTATTTCCTGAATGGTAACACTTAGCTCATGTCTGATTTGACAGATAATTAGTTTTATCCTTCCGCTAAATGAATATGGTTGTGTATTCTAAGCGTTTTTGCTTCGCTAAGTGGGCCTGCGATCGACTTAGAGAAGATGCCGATTTTGCCAAAAAAATCATCTTTTCAGATGAAGCTCATTTTGATCTTGGCGGGTATGTGAACAAGCAAAATTGTCGCATTTGGGGCACAGAAAACCTGCACGCATACATTGAAAAGCCGATACACCCAACACGTGTCACTGTTTGGTGCGGATTTTGGCCCAGAGGCCGACAGTCAATGGTGATCGTTATCGGGCCATGTTGAACGCATTTTTGTTCAAAAAAATTGAAGAGGAGAATTTGGTTTCAACAGGACGGCGCTACGTGCCACACAGCCGAAGCAACACTCGATCATTTGCGCCCATTTTCCAAAAAAGTTGTTTGGCGCACCCTTCATAATCATTTTGGTGGAATCGTTGAAGCAACAAACTGTCTTTAAAAATTTCCTATTAATTTGTTTTCTAATCAAATAGAACGTCTAATATACAAACACAAAATGTTTCTAGATACTGTTGTGTTACTAAAATCACCACTGCGTTACCATGCGCTTTTTACACGTAAACAAAAGGATATGACCCTTAGCATCGTTGCAAATGTAAATACAGTTTGTAACTATCCTGTATATAGAAAAAAATTAATAAAAAAACCAGACTGTGACTGTTCTGAGCAATAAACGTGCAAAGTCGATGCCCTCGCCACACAAAGCATGAACGACTATGTTCGTACTTCGCTCTATGAACGAAAACTCACATTGCGGTACAATTAAATATTCGCATTCTTCAATTATTCTTATTAATAAAAGGTTTTATTATTCTTCTGGTTTCAAAACCCTTTTTATATTTCTCGAAATCCTACTGAAAGAAATTCCAGCAAGATTTCCATTGCAATTCTGTGTATTTTTTCCAATTAATTCACTTGTTTTCTCTGAAAGCTTGAGTAAATGTTCTGAGAACTTTTCGCTCTTCTGTGACGAAAATGTGGAACTCCTTTATTGAAGCAAAATCTGAGTTCTGCTTCTGCAAATTGCATCTAAGCAAAAAAAAAACTATCATTCTGAAAAAGCTTTTCAACGAGTTTTTCTTTATCAAATGACAAAGTTCTACATGGCAAAAGTAAACCCAATTCATTTGAAACTACATATTTTTCTTGCAGTCGGGAAATTCTGAATTGTTAAATGGTTATCTCTTCGAAGTACAGACGACCATTAAATTTCCTGATAACTTGACTCTAAGATTAGGGTAGATAACTTTCTTTTGGATTGTATAAATATGGGTGACTGTAAACAATGTTCACACTAATCCACCAAACACAGGGAAAAGTTGAGGAAAATTTAAATTTTTCACAGAAAAGCTGAAATAGTTTGTGGAAGCCATAAAAATGAATATCAGACTTCAGTGTATTTTTAGTTTGGTTTAGTAAATTTAATAACTCCAATAGTTTTAAAGTAGGTTTCCGCATTCTTGGAAAACATTTCTTATCTGCTGCATTCATGGATGCAATGTTAGTTCTTTGACGTTAAGTTTTTCACCAAGCGTTGTGCAAAGTAATGCTTGGATCACAATGTCGCCTTGGCTTTGTTTTCGCCTGAGGTTTATGAGTTGAATCATAGGAAACCAGTACATCCTATCACTGTTACAAAGGTTCGTGTACAAGAAAACGTAACGTCAATAGAACTCGAAGCAAATTGTTCAGTGTGGTGGAGCTTTTGTACGCTTTTACAGTTAACAAAACACACAACAATATCACAATGTCAATTCAAAGCGAACACAAAGCGCTCGCACGTAACGGGGTCGAAGCGTGATTGTGATTGAGGTTCATGTTCAAGTTCACAAAATTCGTCAAGCTTCTGGTAGAGTTTTTGCTTCTGTAATGTAATGTAAGGAGTGTTTTTTGATCTGCATGAAGAATTTCGATGGTTGTTGTCTATGGTTTGACAGTTGAAAATGTCAAGATGTGTTGACATTTCTGTTTCATAAGGTTTGACAGTTCATCACGAATGTAAAGAGTGTTTTTTGATCTGCATGGAGAATTTCGAAGGTTGTTGTCTATGGTTTGACAGACAAGATGTTTTGACATTTCTGTTTCATAAGGTTTGACAGTTCATCACGAATCGTTCACCGCCAGAGCAACGTTTGCAAATTGAGGAAATTTATCTTTAAAAAAAACCTGTGCGTTTCGGGTCGCTCAATCAAAGTGATAACTTAATAACTAATCTAAGTTGCCTACCGCAGCCGTATCTTCTTTCTTCTTCTTTTCAATTCCGGCGTTACGAGTAGTGATCTTGAAGCGATCACAACTCTCACACTTTTCTGCTTCACACTACTGATCCGCCTATGGGGTACGCCGCGTTGACCTCAGAAAGCGTCGGCAAGCCTCCCGGTTTTGGATTGTTCCATGTCTGAGGCCAACCAAATGCTGCTGTTTTTGCATTTGCTTGTACCAGGAGTGTTTTGGCCTGCCTTTTCTTTTTCGTCGCGAATTTGTTGAAACGTTGTACGATATTGCCTTTTGGACGGGGTTCTGCGGACCTCTCCTTTGAACATGACAATACCAACTGAGCCGGTCGTGCTGAATTTTGTCCAAGATGGTACTTTTGACATGAAGGCTTCCACGGATCTTAGTACTTCTAATTCGTCCAAGCTTTGTTACTCCTGCTGTCATCCAAAGCATCTTCTACCGCCGCCGTATAAGAGAGCGAAACGGAACCAACATAGACTGGAAACGTAACGCATTACGTAACAAAGCGGTTTACCCTCCCATAAGAAGTTATCACTTCAAAAATAAATCTCTTCATTGCGTACTTCGTCCACTTCATAGTGAGCAAGCAATGTTTCCAGTTAATTTATTTGTTTTGTTCTTCTCGATTCAAAACCATCGAAATAAGATGTGAGATCCGAAAGTAATATTGCAGCTGTAGCACCAAGTGTTGAAGAAGACGCCGGAATGTAGGTTCATTGCCGTAACGGTTAATGGCGCACGCTTTCGATCCATGCTGACTGATTTATTATTTCCAAAAATTAATCAGCTAAGCATCGATGACATTTTGCCCAAAGAAAACTTCGCACCGAGCCACAGAAGAAATAAGATGAAAGGACATCAGAGCTGGAGCAGCACTGAGGACTTATCATTGGACAAGACCTCTAAAATACTTCCTATTCTCTTTATGAAGAAGCCCGCAGGCTGCTTTGTAGTTGGATATGCTGATGACGTTGCGGTGATAATTGCAACGGGCACCGAAAGAGCAAAGAGAAAGCTGAACTAAGTGATGCGAAGGACGAGTTCCTGGATGGAGGGACATGGGCTGTCTCTGGTTCATGAGAAGACTGAAACTTCTAAAAAACTTTAAAAAAAACGAGTTCCCACGGTTATCGACTTCCACATCGAAACCGAAGTTATAAGCTGAACTTTTCGGACCAGTTACGGACGGGCGCAGCTAACGCATACAAAGTCACAAGCTATCTATCCTGGGTGATGGCGAATGAAGGTAGACCGTCAGCGAGCAAACGGAGACTTTTTCTGGCAACAAACACACTCAATTCTACGGTACCGAAGCGAGATCTGGGCTAATACACTAAAACAAGAAAAGCAGCGGAAACAGCTGTAGGGATCGTACCGATTAAGCGTCTCATAGCACAAAGCCAAAACGTACACGAAAAAAAAAATTGAAATCGGGGTGAAAGCGGCGAAAACGGAAGCAAAATTGGGAGTCGGAAAGCAGAGGGCGCTGTAATCCAAGGCTGATCGGAAACCAAAACGAATGGAGTAACCGAAAAACACTTGAAGTAAACATTCTTTTCTCACCGGGCACGGGTACTTCAACGCATTTCTGAAAAGAAGAAGCCCTTCGTGCCAATACGGAGATTCGTTGACAGACGACGTTTATTAAAAGCGTTCGAGTGCAACAGATGGTGTCAGTGTGGATACTTCAGGGTGCGTAAAGAATTTCTCCAAATATTAAAAACACCGCGCAAGCAACTTGACACACAGCGCACTTGATTATCATTTTATTGCAAACTCAATTTGGCTCTCTGGTTAATTCGACTCTCAAATGCTTTTTGTGGGGTCATAAAGTCATTGATATCTGAGTCAACATTAATGCTATGCAACCAGATTTAATGAAACTTCCAGGTGGTGACTGTAAAATAAAAGTATTTGAACGTCGTATTTAAATGACAAAAATAATAGCAGCTTAAGATTCCCGCAAACTCTGGCAATGCCATGACTTCTTCAACTCAAACGCCTGTTATATCAAAGGAAATTTTTCTCATCAGAACTAACTGAGTAATTTCGTTTCAAACGAACCAACACGAGCCTTGTCATAAGGTTTTCAGCAATTACTTAAGATTGCAGAAAGGACACGCAATTACCTTTTCCATCAGAACTGACTGAGTGGTTTCGTTTCAAACGAACCAACACGAATCACACGATTTGTATTTATTCTGTCAATGCCATGACATTTTCTAATCAAAGGAATGCTTTGAGCTCACTTATATCGAAAGGAAATCTTTTTCATCACAAATGATTGAGTGATTTTGTTTGAAACGAACCAACACGAATAAGACGATTTGTATTATATCCTCAAATAACGATCGTATTAAACGAAAAAACACATAACTACACGACCCTTTTTTAACTCTTTAATGAATCTGGCGATCCCGTGGTGGTTGCATATAGACAAGTCCCTCCAACGCATGTCGTTAAATCACAAGTTTCGTAAAAACTCTGAGCTTAAAACCTCCAATTCTACTTGTGGTCGATAAAAATCATGGGATTATGTAGAAGGATTAATCTTCAACCGGATCGACAGGGGCAGCTACACCTTTTTATTCAAACCAAAACAACCAAGTCTCGATGAAAAAAAAACTCACAGTGAATATTTAGAAAACACACAAAAAAAGCAAACCAGCAAACCACTCACACCGACCACTTCCACTTAAATTATTCCAAAGAATAATAATTTCATGGCGAACTCTTCATTGACATACAAGTTCGTATAATGGCTTTTCACATGTCACAACCATTCCCTAGTCTTTGACAGTGAAATCATTTCATCAACTCGTAAAATACCTTTTAAGGATTACAAGTGCAAATATACGAACATGTCCAGTGGTCGATCCTAAAACACTTCATCGAAGGCCAATACACTTAAATCAACCAAAGTGTAATTTCGTTGACATATGGGCCAGGTTGTCCATCTCTTTTTATGTGTCCCTGAATCAAACTTCAAATAGGACATTTTAAAAACGAAAATCTCTCTAACCAAAATATTCAAGTGACTTTTCTGAGATTTATTAAGAGTGTTATAGAGAGAGAGAGAGAGAGAGCAAAAAGTAGGCGAAGTAGAAATTGAAATTAATTGGATTTTAGCGATGCATACGCAAATGTGTGCTTTGCATGTTTAAAACACTCAAAACAGAACGCTTTCACATTGTATACCTTTCCAATTGAAACGGAATTTTTTTTTGACCTGAACAGGACATATTTGTGTGTTTGTGTTGGCCTAGAGGAAAGGTTAACATAATATGGAAGCCAATTCTAATGGCATGGCGAATGTGGGAAGTGACTTTTAGGTATAAACGTAAAAATTAGGCCGTCTGATGGAAATTGAAAGCAGAAAAAACCTTTGATTTGAATTCAAGCCCAAGCGAACATGTGATACGGTGAGTTGAAAATATTAACAAACTGGAGTTTGGAGCTGTTTGTGTGTATGTTATGAAATATCATAAAAATAGAGTAAGGGACGGATTATTTTTTGTATCAAATAAAGGGACTTAAACTGCTAATTGAACAATTTTGAATAGTTCGATAAGATAAAATTACAGATTTCTACCAAGTCTCAAGAGATTGGTTAAGTAGGTAGGTGTGTGTATGACAACACAAGCTGAAGACATTTGAGTATCTATAGAAGCACTTAAATAAAAAAAATAAGCTAGACTTCAAAAGAACTTCAATGAGTTCATTTTAGATGGGCCAATAGGAAAGCTTTTCCGTCAGAAAAGATTAAGTGATATGGTTTTTCAAGAGCCAACACGAGCTTAACCATATTGGTTTCAATTCAGTTGACAGCAATAAGATAGTATTGATTGACCGATAGAAAACACAATTACCTTTCCATCGGAAATGATTGAGTAGTTTCGTTTTAAACGAACCAACACGAATCACACGAATAAACTGTACCGCGACATGGACATAGCTAGAAGAGTACGCATCGCGAGACTACGATGGTTGGGCCATGTAGAGCAGATGGACCCAAACGACCCGGTTCGTCGGGTTTTCGAAAGCACATTGCTGGAAAATCGCGGAAGGGGAAGACCTCGTCTTAGTTGGCGCAATCAAGTGTAGGAAGACCTCAACCGACTTAAAGTGCAAAACTGGAGAGAGTTCGTCCGAGATCGAAGTCGTTTTAGAAGAATGTTTGTTGAGGCCCAGATTCAAACCGAACTGTAATGCCCCACACAGATTGCTTTTTCTGTTCAAATCACTCCAAAAATTACGTATACGAACGAACAAGAACCACACAACCCTCTTTTACCCCTAAACAGACTTGTGCAGGCTTGTGTTGGGTGTATTTATACACGGTCCTTAGGAATAGACTTTGGAAAATGTTGTAAAAAACTAGTTGGGCTTAAGTGCAGTCGGAGTGACTATTGATCGATGCGAACAACTTAAGATGAGTGAGTGCCCAGTAGTGAGTTGGTTGAGATATAGCACTGGGACTAATTGCTGAGCTTGAGGATATAATGCTTGCTGAGCAATGAACATGAAGATTAGGTGGCATTTTAAGGGCAGCTCAAGATGTTGATCGGAGAGCCCCGCTTGTACAAATACAGTCTGATCGCTGGAATTTGCTAAGACTATCTCAGTAAGTCGCTTATTTAAACAGACAAATTTTTTTTTTTAAAGAAAATGTCTTAGGTATAAGAGTTGGTTCTCTTATTTCTTAAAAGAAGATTCATTAGCTCAACAAGTGAGATGTTCACTTTAAGGTTCATATAAATGCCGTTGTGATTGCAAAGTTACTGACCTCTATATCAAGTAATGTGGACATGGACAAGGTGTACTTTTTGCGACAGTGGGTATATACGATAGTGCGAACCAGGTAGGGTAGTGTCCACCGATTTTCCATTGCGCAAGTAAGCGCATTGAGGAGATAAAATTTGGATTGATATCATTACACAGCTTAATATTAATCAATCGGCTTCTCACCACAACTAAGAAGCTTCTTGCTAAGAACCTCAAAACATGTATTTTGACTCCGAAAATATTAAGTTAAAAAAGACGTAGAAGTCATGGATCAGATGCTGATAATTTTTCAGAGCCAGCTCCGGAGGAGACGAACATGTTATCCAACTCTGAAAGTATTTTCGAAAGGAGTTCAAATACCTAACCATTATTTCACCTCGATAGACGCCTTTAAAGTCACAATAGGGATGTATAGATTCAACTCCGAAAAAAAAATACTAAAAATAATAAAATAAAATAAATAGGGTGTTGCTTGGTGCAACAGAGCGAGGAGCTCTAGGGCCTAGCGCATTTCCTACAATTTTTCGCCTGTTCCGAACGGACAATCGAGAAAGGGTTCTTTACGGCAATGAATTTACTAACGGAAGACTTTCCAATTCCTCGCGAAAGGCGATACCCGTGGAAAAACATTTTTACCTCTGCTGGGATTCGAACCTCGAACCTCTGGGTTATCAGGTGGACATGCTAACCATCACACCACAGGCACCACATTCGAACCATGAACCTCTGGGTTAACAACCATGACATGCTTACCATCGAGCCACGGCTACCACAACAAATACTAGAAATTCGAAAAATACACAATAGGCCCGGAAAAAAGTTTTGGACAAAAGCCCTTGATATTTTCAGTCACCGGTCTTTGAACTTCAAAAAAAAAAAAAAATTGAAAAGCAAGAAACACCCTCCAAAAAGTTCGGAAAACATCAAATTGAACACATTCAGCTAAAAACAGAAACTGCAATTAGTTCAGCAGCTGATATTTTCTCTGAACCAACTCCGAAAAGGAAATGTCCGCACTCCGAAGGCTTAAAAAAGTTTCGAGCTCATGTAACTATGCACTAAAACTAGAATATGATTTATAAATTCACCTCAAGTTGGTGGGACTATCCGAAGAGCAACTCCGAAAATTCTTATTTGAACCCCGAATAGATTGGGAAAGATGATCAAACGTCGACAAAAGCATTTAATTAACAACTGACGGTCTTGTGAGAAGCTGAAGTTATATTATTGTTACTCCGAAAATTCATTGGTATATAAATAAAGTAACATTTTTGGTAAGCTACAGAGGCGTAGCTAAAAAAGTGAAAAGTTTCTTGGACCCAGCATCAAAGGCACAGAACAGAACTCGGAAAAAAGCTGAAATCATGAACAGAGAAAGCATCCACAAGGCAGAAGACAAGTCAGGGAATTAATGGGTCCTATCACAAGGCCCGTCGCGTCGTAACGATTTCATACTACGAGTGGCAAAAAAAAGCATCATAGAATCCCTCGTAGTAAATGTTTTGCTACGAAATTTTTTCCTGTTGATAAAATTACTTACAAATTCTAAATATCTGTAGTGAAATATTAATTACGAAGATGTTTTTAATTCTTTCCATTTGGCATTCGTAGTCCGAATTTATTACGACGGGCCTTGTGATAGGGGGAAATAAATAAGCTGCAGGGCCCCGCGGTCTGGTTTATGGTTCTTAACCATGCCCACAGAGAGGACCTTCAATTTTTGCCGATTCCGAACGGATAGTTGGGAAAGCGCTTTTCATGGCATTGAAAATATTATCGGAAGAGTAGACAATTCCTTGCGAAAGGCAATACCCGTGGAAAAAAATTAAGATTCGAGCACCTTGTCACTAAAGTAATAGGTAGACATGCTATTTCATTTTGTCTTTAAAAATATTTGAAAAAAGTGAACAGCAGCAATGCTGTTTTTTTGCAAGAAGTGCAGTAAAAATTCCCGTGACGAACAAACGGAATAATTTGTTTGTAACAATGTCGAAGAATATCATGAGAAGAGATGATGCTGTCGATACAATCAATGCACGCAGTATTAAATTGAAGATGGCTGAGCTAGGGAGTTCTTTTTCTGACTCAAGTACTCAATTAAGGTGCGTACACACTATGCCGAATGGCACCAAGTCAACTTATGCCGATTGTTAACATCGTATTAGTTTAGTCACCTTCCGAAAAGCTGAACCGAAAGTTGACTCAAATTGCATCAGAATGAAATTGATGCAGTTACCGAACGGCATAGTGTGGGCGCACCATTAGACACTGGATCGAAGAAAAAAAGACATGGTTATTGCAAGCTTAAGCTTATGAGAATTACGCCAAGAACTACTCCGAATATCACATATCGCAACTCCGAAAATATTTTCGAAAGAAATTAAAAGAAGTGTTCGTTCATCTGACTGGGAGATTCGAAAAGTCTACTTAAGAAATCGAAGGTAGGTAATTTTATCCAAATTCTGACGAATATATGAATTAACTCTGTAAAGCTTGTGTAATACTTGTCGTCGTTCACTTAATTCGGCATAAAGAACAACAAAAGTTAAACTAGAAGAAAACTGAAACAGAACGATGAGAGGGGATGACAGACAGTGAGATTGTTGTGATTGAATTGTTCTTACCCTTTGTTTCATATGGGCGGGCATATAGTCAAGGAATTATTTTCCTGACAGTAGCACTTACCATTTGTTAAACTTAAAAAATCACTGTCCATGAGCTTTTAAAATCGCCAAGAGAACTGTTTTTTTTTTTTTATTCAAAACAGAGCTCTCTCAGTCAGAGATTGACAGACTTTTGACAGAAATCTCCAGAAAAAAAAGAAAAACTGTCAATCGATCTGCCATGTCAGTTCAATTTTAACAGACAAACAAACATATCAAAAACACTTAACTTCAACCACTAGATGCGATTGAACGGCCATGAAGTTTTTACCCATCGCCCGAAGACTAGCCAGAGCCAACCAGCTATAGTCATTTTAAGAGGCTGCTGCCTGCGACGACGACGAAACAGCACTCAACCAACAACAAACACTGACAGGTACTTGACATTAGACAGAACGAAAGAGACATGATGTTAATGTGTGTGTGTGTTAAGAGTTTATTCCATATTCGAGCCTTTTACACATAAACCACTTCAGATACATTGACGTTGTCTGAATGTCCGAGTCATAAACACGCTCAATTCTTCTTGAATTCATTTTCCTTTTAGGACTATTCACATGTCTTTCCACACCCGTTAGCTCATTAGGTTCTTTCTGGTCTGGATGCTCATGATAGCACTGATGGGTACGACGCGACGGCGACGACGACGATGATGATCATGATGATGATGATGATGACGTCGTGTTCATATTCAATTGTGTCACACCGAACGAGGTCAGATTTAATTTTTCATCATCTGCTCGGACATGGACAACATGGCCTCTGGCAGAGTAAACATATCACCCCAGTAGTGGAGGTCCATAATACTTCATCGGCATTGACAATTGACTCTGTCGATGGTGGTGGTGCTAGCGAATTGCTACTAATATCAATTGTCCACGACGACGATGAGAACTGCGACGTTGTCGTCAGACTACCATCATTGACTTCTGGTGCACTACTTGCAACTTCATAATCGATTCGTGATTGAATTTTGTCTTCTCTTAAACTGCTGGACGATGATGAGGACAATCCATGAAGATGAAGCACCTCCGATCGGGGTGAATTGGATCGTCCTTGCTTAGGTCGTACAGTCGTTCTAGTTGTCGCTGTCGGCAGCGGGCGACCTCTACTCGTTTTTATATGTTTTTTTTTCGCAAATCGAAAGCACAAAATTACCCGGATATGTGTCGTATGTCCTTGTTACTAGAGGAGTCGATTCTATGGCTCATATTAGATACACACAAACGTATACGAGAGTATGTGTTTCTTATTTTATTTTTCGTGCGAAATTGAAGGTTCATACGTACGCCCCGGCCGGCCGGCGCGGCGGGCGATAGCGATGTGGTGAGCAATGAAATATGAAAGAATAATGTTTCGGAATGAGTTTTTGTTATTTCTGCTGATAGAAAACGAATTTTTATGTGAAGTACATACAGACAGATGGAGCACGGAACGTTATAGAGAGAGAGATGATAGAAATATAACGAACCACAACGGGAAGAAAAAAAAATACACGAGGAGCACGTTAAGCTTATTTAAGGAAATAAATTGAAAGTTAAAAGAATTTGGTGCGCTAACATGTTCGATAAGTTGTTTTTCTCCCTTTTTTTATTAATATTTTCGTCGTTAATTTTTTTTTTTTAAGAAGAAAAGTCTCACTACGTGTCAGGAGAGTTATCAGTCCGTCCCCCTTTAAGATTCGACAACGTGTATGCCACAGAATTGAGTTTGTTCGTCTTCTTTTACATTTCGTTTCAATTTTTAGAAGAAATATGAAACCAAGAAAGCGATTAAAGCTGCAACTCATGGATAAACGGTCCTCCTCGTAATTCAATATTTTCCTCCATTTGCGAGGAAAGGATATTTTTATTTTATTTTTTCTTTATTTTCCCAAGTAAAACGTGTGGTTTGTGTGTGTTTTTGTGCGGAGAATATGAAATTTCTTCTCCTTTTTTTTGTTGTTATTGAAAAATTGCTAGAACGTGGATACTATAGGAATTGAATGCGATAGCAAATTAGGAAATTCATTTAAACGGTTTTGAAATGAGAGTCTTTTACCAGTTGGCCAAAATAAAGAGACAGAGAGAGAGAGGGAGAGATAGAAAAAAACAACAGTAATTGAAATTAGAGATATTTATATGAAAATGAGGGTAGGGGTTTTTTTCTTTTTTAAAGAGAAAACGATGGTATTTATCGCATCTTTATAGATTCGGCATTAAATTTCATTGAAGGTTTGTTTTTAAGCCAAGCAATGTGCCAATAGAGAAAAAGAAACAAAAAAAAAAAGTTAAATGAAAGGTTAGCTGGAATAGGGATGCTGTCGAAACGGTTGCTACCTGAAGAAAATTAATTACCCTTATATATTCTTCTTTTTTTTTTCCTCCTTGGTGTGCCAGTGGTGTTATTACCTACAAGCCGACCTTTTCTTCGTTACCTGGCAATAGGATTTTGTTTGCTTTAATGTTTTCTTCATTTAATTTTGGTAAGGTGTTTGCATTTAATGAATTAAGAACACCACGTAGTCGTAGTCGACAGAAACAATCGGATCACATCCTTAGAAGAAAAGGAGGTAGGTATTTGGTCCAAAGTTGAATTACTAAAAGGCGGTACACAAAGGGACATTCTGACTGAATGAAATTTCATGAGAGTGTACGCGTAATAATGTGGAATGATTAATAAGCGGTTACTTTATGAAGTAAGTCTTTCACTTTATCAGAAACGAACTAGGAACAACTTAAAGAGTAAAGGAGGTGTGATTTAGGCTAGCTACAAAATGCCGTGATAGACAATCTGAAAGATAATTGCATAAGCCACAAGGTGATGTAAAAATTGTCACACAATGGAAATGCTGGGACCCGATGGGACTACTCCGAAAAAATTCGGAGTAATGAATTCGCGTTCTTTGCGAGAGGTTTTGGCCTCACTCGTTTCAATGGTTCCAAACGATTGATAAAAAAAAGAAAAAGAATATTTCTCTGAAGAAAGTATAACGTTACGTAACGTAAGACCAAAAGCTCAAGGCAAGAGTCACTAAAAAGTGAGTTACTAAATGTCTCCTATACACAGAGAGTGCAACATTTGCACGTTTGCTATAAGACACTGCGATTTTATTCTTAATCCAGAAGCAAAACAAATTTCATTTTCGTTGCCTTACATGTTTTGTATGAAACCCGTGACGTAAAAATAAACGTGTTTCTCCGTTACGTGGGAGTTCGAGGGTCGGACTTGGAAATATCAAATAATTTTTTCAAGGGGTATTGCCTTTCGCAAGCAACTGGCAAGTTCTCCGACGGTAATTTCACTACAAGAAAAGCGCTTTCTCTATTAGCTGTTGGGAACCGGCAAAATATTGAAAGTCCCATCTGTTCCTCAGAACGTATCGTTGGGATATGAAATGGAGGCTTCCGCTTGTGTGGCGACGACTCGTTTTTATTTCGGTGTTCTTTTTCTGGAGTTTTTCGAGTGAAAATTCCAAAAGTAAGCTAATTTTTCAGTTTCCTACAAAATTTTGCTTTACTTTTGAACCACATTACGTTATCTTTACTTGAAGGAATTTTCTTAAAATGAAAACGAAAAAGCGACACAGTTAAAGAAACCTTCGAGCTTGGAAGCGTTTTTCAAAGCTGTTTTGTTTTTGATGCATTAAACATATCGCTCCATCTTCAATATAGAGACTCTACTTGAACAATACGTATAATCAATACGTTACGCCACATTGCCCAATGGCTGAAAACTGAAAGAAAAAGTTGAAATGGTTGGATAGCTTTTGAAACTCACAGACGCAGAGCACAAAGGGAAAAACATAAGCCTCTTAAAGCAAATGGAACAAATGGAACTTAACTCTTGCGTTTTATGCCGAAAACACAACCACGCTTTGGATTCGTTACGTTTAATCGCTTTGTGCTTGTTTTTCTCTCTTTTCACTTTTATGAGTTGTTAAAGCGAGCAAAAGAACGATTCGCTTTGAGTTCGAGTCACGTCATGTTATGCTATCTTGTACAAGAACCAACGTAACGTAAGCGATATTATGATAGTATCTATGGATTCCCTGCAGTTGAACTTACAAACTTAAGGCGAGATCAAGTTAAAGCGTAATTTTGTTTCAAGCACTAAGCAACCAGGTTTAGGCTTTGACTTCGGCCTCGTTGCATAAATAGTTCGTACCTGAATCACAATCACGCCTCTGCCTTGGCTTCTAACCCGTTAGGTGCGAGCGCTTTGTGTTCGCTTTGAGCTAAAATTAAAAAAAAGCAGAATTTCAGCCAAACTGAACTTTTTGCTTTGAGTTGTTTTGTTACGTTGACGTGTACAAGAACCAACGCAACATCGAGGTCAAAGCCACATTGTGATTGGCTGAACGATTGAACACATTAACGCCAGGATAATCTGAAACTAAAGTGGCATTACTGCTATCTTATTATCTTTGATTTCCATCTTTGTGGATTGTCATAGCTAGTGAGAGCTCAACCAGATCGAAATATTGAGATCGATTGAATTAGAGTGACGTTACGTTACCTTATCCAACAATCGTTATGTTGAAACCAAAATCACGTTGTGATGAGATGAAATGATTTCCAATAGTTGAGCTCACGAGCATCGGGAAAAGCGAAGCAAAGTGTGATTCTGCTGACGACATTTTGAGCGTTAGCTTTACTGTGGCATTTCTAGAGATTCTTTTCAAGCTAAACCAGGCAGGCCTATGAACTGCTTGTAATATTTCCTTCTACTTTCTCTGATGTGAGCCCTATGCCCTACAACCACCAAACAAAGTCGAAGACAATTTTTGCTCGAGTGTGTGATAAATTTTTACTCCTTTTATCGAATATATTGATTTCCTATTTTTGAACTTCTAAACGCAAAAACCGAAGCTTTAAACACAAGTTTTTACGGTTTCCGTAATTTTAGAAAATAAAACCACCCTAAAAATGCTCAAACCATTTCCGTGCACACTTTTCATGGCACAATCTGATGTCTTTGAAGGTATTACGATGAACAAAAAAGAACTCTTAAAAAAAGGCCTGTTCGGAGGTTCCCCGAATACTAATTAAATATTCACTGTCGTCATTGTGCCTTTGTTTTACCCTTCAAACAAAATTTAAACTGATGTCTTTGAACATGGCAAAGAAAAGCGTCTTGAATGTTTTGCATTTGCTTTATACACAAAGTATATATGTCCTTACTCAATATTTATTCGTTTGCAATATTTAGCTCTTAATAGACGACAAATATCAAAGTTGAAAGCTTAATATAATTATTTGCTACTGAAACGAGCTCCTAGGATACATTTTCCATTACTTCATTGCTTTTGAAGGCACTGTGCTGTTTTCAATATAAAATAAGAACAAACCAGCACCGTTTATACTCGTATATCTTATTTCAAAGTCATTTTAAAAAGAGTCATATATGTACCGAGTTGGCGAAGGAGTCGCATCTTATTTATGTACTTATCTTCATGAAAGCCGTTAAATAAATCATTTACACTTGGATTAGTCTCGAAGAGGAATTATATGTCAAGCTAAAGACGTCGGTGATTTATACATTATGCCGCTTTGATTCCCGGCTTTGTTTCTATATTCTGTTTGCTTCATATCAATGCGGATATTAAATGGTCCTTTAGGCAAGAGGTAGTTAAATCTATTGGTAATAAGTTTGCGCAGCACTAATACCGTATCGTAGATATATATGTACGACATAAGAGGCTTAACTTTTTTTTTAAAAGCAATAATACGCTGCTGTGGAGGGGGGACGAGGATCTTATATATTTGGTGACACTTTTAAGAAGAGTGTGTTTGTGTCACTTCTGGGAGTTCCTAACTATTTAGAGTGAAGCTAGTGGCGTGTTACTTCGTTACTTCTGAGTAGAGCAAGAGTCTTTTACAAATGTTTACAGAATTTTTAATGTGCGATGCCTGACTGACATCCTGACTTCCTGACTTCCTGACAGAGTTCCCTCAAGGAGTTAATTACTTATGTACACAGTTGCCGCTGTATTTGAGTCTTGTTCATAGAACTCGGTGACAAGTTTTAATTTTAAGTTGGTTCAAAATATTTTTAAACAAAAAAGCACTTGACAGCTAAGAGAACGAGAGAAATAGGAAGTAACAACGAAACAGTCACATGAGAAACGCGTTCGTTCCCTAATTTTGCAGACAACAAATCAGTTCCAACACTTGTAGTGTGTGGTTAGGTTGCATTGACATTGAGGAAAATATTGGAAATGAAAGTCAGTTTCAGACCAATAACGGCATTTCGTTTTTTGCTAGTGTCGTAGTTTTTGGTATATTTCCGTTTTGCTTGGTCGTTTTGAAGAAGGAACCAAGCTTTAACAATTTCATAGGTTTACGAACGTACCTTATCTGCAAATGAAGGATTGAAACTGACAAGTTGTGCCGTTGGGATTGTATACGTCATGGCCTTTTTAAACGAAATGCATCGATCATACGATCTTATGAGAGGTGACCCATAAGCATCGGATGCAACGGACGCAAAACAAAAAGTAGCCCAACTTTTAACTTTTGCGTCCGGCAGAACTGATGACATGCGGAGTCAAAACCAATTTGAAGTTATCTCTTCACACCGCAACGGATTCTATGGGTCACCCTAATCCGTTGTGTCCGGTAAAACTAACTGCTGTCAATTGAATCCGGCAGCGAACGGAAGCAACGGATTCTATGGGTCGGGGCCTTCAGAGAACGAGAGCGTTGCATATTGTTGTCAGTCATCAAAGTATTCCTCATAACGAAAATCCTCTCACCATAAACTGAAAAGGGCGTGCCGTTCAGTGGTTTCTTCCTAAATCATACGTTTTTTTTTGACATCGACAGCTGTTTTCCGCTAAAAATTTGGCAGAAAGTCAGTATCATACATCTGCGGAACGAAATAAGTCGCTTCACGCTTTAACAACGTTGGGAAAAATTCAAAACTTATTTCCAAAGTAATTGCTGTGTATTCTGTGCGATTTTTGGAACGAAATTTTGGCCGAAATTGAACACACATCACATCTCCTGTACGTAAGTTCCATATATTGAGACTGGCATGCGAGTGGACTCATGGTTTCCAAATGTGCCTGCTGTAGCTGAGAGTTTTAGACTCAATCCATCCAAAATAAGCTTGCAGTCGATCTCTAAGGCTCCACGATCTACCCTGTACAGGAATTTGAACAAAGATCTCAGATCACCCGCCTACGAGGTCCAATTGACTTAACAATTGAAAGCGCACGACCGTCCGATTCGATGTCATTTCGCAGTTTGGACCATTTTTTCTGTTGGAGGTTTTAAAATTACCAGCTGGAGCACTTAGACCTAAATACGGGTCCATTGTACTAACAGCTTGGGCCTTGCAGAAGCTTTGGAGAAAAATAGTTTTTCTGACAAGAAGCGATTTTATTTCAGCGGGTATAGGCTAACTATTTGTTTGCCACATCTAAGGCTTGAAAAACTCGCCATTCTCAAGGAACTTGTCCAATGTAATAATGTCCTCCGAGATTTATTATAAAAAATAAATAGGGTGGCGCAACAGAGCGAGGAGCTCTTGGGCCTAGCGCATTTCTCACAACTATGCCTTGTGGAAAAAACATTTTTGCCTCTGTTGGGACTCGAACTCGAACCTCTGGATTAACAGGCGGACATGCTATCCATCACACCACGGGTACCACGAGATTTATTATATTGAAATGAAAATTGGTTTTATTAAGTCGTTCGGACTCAGAAAATGGAATATGTAAGGCCAGTTTTGTTGCGCCACTTTATTTATCTATTTTAATCTTAACGCTGGCTTTTTGACAAACTTTTCTCAAAATCAACCCTAATGCCTGAAACACAGTTACGCTTCAGCTACAGGCTAACTTGACACTTGTAAGTTCAACTATATGAAATCCATACATCCTATCACAATGTTGCTTTTGCTTCTACATTACGTTGGTTCATGTACAAGATAACATAACGTAACTCGAACTATATGAAAACTGTTCTGACTCGTTGAACTTTTGTTCGTTTTGACAAGAAACAGAAGAACAACAAAAACAGATTGTACTCAAAGAGAATCAACGTAACGAGACCGGAGCCAAAGGTATGATTATGTTTTAAGCATAAGGCACTGTGTGACATTTTTAGGTACGACGTGTCTACGACTGGTCTTTTGGAGGGTTAAAAAAAGGTCATATATCTTGTTCCTTCAACATTTTTGAGTAACTTGAGGGAAAAGACAAATCGTGTGATACGTGTTTGATACGCTTTGTTTGGAACCAAAACCACTCATTCTAGTGAAAATGGTGATTGCGTTTCCTATTGGTCTATCTAAAATGTATTTGTTGTTAACGTCATTAGTATATAGAAACAAAAGTACGATTATGTAAACTTTTGGACTAGCGGCGAACATAATTTCCAAATTAGCAGTCTCCTATCCAAGCTATTGGCTTTACCATTGTGTGTAGAAAAATTAATGCTGCGCCACCGCGTTCCTCCGGTCCAAATCGCGTTTTAAACTTACTATAGTTTCTATATACAATGGTTAACACTTCAGTTGGAAGTCAGTGGTCTCATGGTCACAAACATTTATTTGTGAAACCAAAACTTTTTTCCACAGTTTTGCGTTCTTTAATCAAATCCATAATATTCAATAGCCTTTTTAAGAACCTGAACGCTCGAAAAACAGGATTTAATATACATAGAGCCAAATTTAACTCAAGAAAAACCAGATTATAGGACAAGGAAAGACTATTCAATAATGCAGACCATTCGTGTAGTGAAACCACTGAACTTGTAACTGTCTTTAAAAGTGCAAGTCAAACAGACTGGGAACACTCAGAAGAATCAACGGGTGCTATACCAAGTCAAAAGCAAGAGACGCTCGGTCAAATATCAAATATCTCCTTTGCTTCAGTGGAACACATGGCGTGATGGTTAGCATATCTGCCTGTTAACCCACAAAAGGTTCGAGGTTCGAATCCCAACAGAGGCAAAAATGTTTCTACACGGGGATTCGCCTTTCGCGAGGAATTGGCAAGTCCTCGGTTAGTAAATTTCCATAAAAAGCGCTTTCTCGATTAGCCGTTCGGAACCGGCAAAAAAATTGTAGGTCATCTCCATCCACAAGGCATGGTTGTGAGAAATACACTAGACCCTGAGGCTCCTCGCTCTGTTGCGCCACCCTATTTTTTTACTTATTTATCTACCGAACTAGAATGCGTTTCAGCTTTGCTAGCATTCGAATACCTATCGACCAGCGGCTCAATTTGTTCGAATCTCGCCCCCTCCTAACAGTAATTGGCTCCACCTGAGCTCGAGTCTGCAAATTCTGTGATGAAGAAGATATTCGAACTCGCTCGGTTGCGAGAGTCCTCAAAGATCTCAATATACATAAATCCACTGGTCCAGATGGTATCCCCGCCATTACTCTAAAGAAGTATTCTTCTACGCTGGCAAAACCACTGCCTCAGCTTTTCTATCTATCCTATTCTTCTGAGCTTTTCCCGAGCAGATGGAAAACTGCATCTGCCAAACCCCGTCTCCAAAAAAGGCGAATCTTCCTTAACTTCCAATTACCTTCCATTTGCAATAACATCCCTTCTTCTTTTCATGGAAATTTAGATAAATTGTTAATTCCTGAAATATATTGAAGAACGATAGCTTCTTAATGACCGACAGAACGGCTTTTGTAGCAAAAGGTCTACTGGTGATTTGATGACTTATCTCACTGAAAAGTGGAACCAATCTTTACACTGTTTTGGAGAAAGTAAGGTTATTGCGCTTGATATTCTAAGGCATTTGATAGAACCGGTAAATCCTCCTTTAGTAAATTAATTTCCATGAAAAGCGGTCTCTCGATTAGCCTTTCGGAACCGGCAAATATTTGTAGGTCCCCTTCATTCCCTCACAAGGCATTGGTGTGAGAAATGTGCTAGGCCCACGGGCTCCCCGCTCTGTTGCGAAACCTTATTTATTTATTTTTATTTTTTACTTGATTTTATTGAAAACTAGGACTTCATCCGCAAGAATTGGCATACAATTTTTTATTTATCAACCGATTGACATGAAATAAAAACTAAATGTTAAGTGAAGCTTACCACAATATATTACTGAAAACCCCATCTAGATAGGATAAGCCATTTCTGAGATTAGCGTGCACAAACAAACAGACAAACAGACAAAAATTCCAAAAATCATTGTTTTGGGTTCTATTGGGTTAATAAAGGTCTCCTATAATATTTTTTCTCATATATCTTCCATATACAGACAGCGACCTGTTACGTTTTTATTATATGATGGGTGCTTTTGGTATCGATGGGTCTCTTCTTCTTTAAAATAGAAACTACTACTCCGAAAAATGGGAAAATGACTCTTCATTGAGTAGTTACTACAAGTTGAATTGGATGGTTTGAAGTCAAATGTCCACTTTTCAAATGCTGGTATGCCTCAGGGGTTCGTTTTGTCTCCGACTCTCTTCCTCATTTTCATAAACGATCCCTTGTATGAAACTTCTAATCCGCTTAACTGTTTTGCTGAAGACTCGACCCACAAATTTTCCTCCAAATTCACGTCCCTGCTCTTCGGATGTGGAACTGGAACGGTTGCGTATGATTAGCTCATTGAACTCTGACTGCGACAGCATTGCTACATGGGGTCTTAAAAACCGAGTAGAACTCAATGCTTCGAAAACTCAATGCTGTCTCTTGTCGTTGAAGCTTAACATTCCCCCATTGCCATTATCATTGAATGGTACCTGGATCTAAGAAACCGAAAAGCTGTCAGTACTTGGTACGTGTGTAAACGATAACCTTCGTTGGAATGGCCACATTTTTGAAGTCGTCAAAAGTTCTGCTAAGTTCTTAGGTTTCTCAGAGGAAATTTTTCACCCATTCTGATCCGGTTTCGATTCATGCCACCCTATACTCAAACTAGAGTATAAGCTTCTAGCTAGGAATTATCATCAGTTAAACCTTTAACGAACTTAGGAAGTTTAGTGTAAATAAATAAATGAAATAGATTTTAAAGTCTAACGCATTTTTCACTACCATACCTTGTAAGGGAATGAAAGAAGCCTACATTTTCTTCTGGTTCTGGACGGCTAATCGAGAAAACGCTTTTCATGGTAAAGAATTTATTAACGGAAGAATTGTGAGTTCCTCACGAAAGGCGATACACGTGGAAAAACATTTTGCCTCTGTTGGGATTCGTACCACAAAACTTCAGGTTAACAGGCAGACATGCTAACCATTACGCCACGGGTACCACCTCACTAGGAATGCTCATCTTTATTACTTTGACTCCAATTTCCGGCGTACAGCTAGGTTTCAAATTTTAGTCGCACTACCCGAATGTGGAATGCTTTGCCAGACTCTGTTTTTCCCCCGCATTACGATTTACAAAAATTCAAAAGCTATGTGCATCGGTGTCTCCTATTTAATCCTCTCCTGTTTTCCTAAATGCTCGCACTGTGTTCTATAACTTTATAAGTTTATTCCTAGCCCCTTGATGGGCGCGTTAATTGTTAAAAGAAAAACCTAAAAAAGGGAAGTTTGTTACTCTGTTAGAAAAAAAGCAGTTATTGGTCTGAGTACTTAAGTATAGTTTGGTGTCTGTGTTCCAATGGTCGACTATCGACCACTGCACAATTTTCGACTTAAAAACGTTGTCCAATAACTTTGCACTTCAAACAATTTTTTGCGAAAACAAGCGAAGCTTTCAGCAGCCGATTTCAAATCAAAAGCAACTTTGCATGATTTTAGTAAAAAAATCCGAAAAAATTTAAAGCATTCATTTCATTTCCGGCAAGTTTTCAGATAAAAACCAACCACCGAAACCCTTTAAGCAAAAGCCACAACAAATTCAAGACTCTAAAGCGCGTTTACTCAAGCCAACTAGCGCCATGTAAACGCAAATTACTTTTTTAAGTACCCATCTTTGCGAAAAACAACTCAAAACAACAATCGAATTGACAGCACACTAAATTCCATCATCAAATCCATGATTAGAATTGCGTGTTCTACAAAACACTTCCTCCATAAATAAGCTAGCAGGTAAGTTGTTATTTTAAAGATAAATTTAAACACCCACCACCATCTGTGTTATTTACAAAATAGAGTTTGTTTCTTACACACACACAGAAAAGACAAGAACAAAAATAAAATTCATACCATCGCTGCTAACGTCGTTGTGACCCTCATTGGAAGTGACATTGCTTCCAATCGTCAGTGTACTATGTTTTGAAGTTACTTGAGGTAGGTTTGTTGTCGGAATCTTCTTTGGTGACATTGTTGTGTATTTGACTATGTTTTGATATTTTTTGGCAATACCAACAAAAACAACAACAAAAAAAGTATACAACAAATTAAAAAAATTAAATAAAAAATGATGTCGAAAAGCAGGCATGAAAATATTTGAAGAGTTTGCTCTTTTTTCCGTTCACACGAACAAACAAAACGAACCCTCAAAAAAGTGCAAATACTTTAAAAAAATTTAATTTCTCACATCAAAGTAGTTGATGACATTTTTCCTTTTTTTTTTTTTGTTTTTTGGTTGGTGGCCGAATTAATTTGCCAATAATTGTGAATTGTAATATGCAAACAATTTAAAATGTAAACATAGCTGTACGCTTACGCGCACAAAGGAAAAAAAAAAAATAAATAAAAACAAAGGACAACTTACGGTCTTCGACACACATCAGTCTATCGTCCATTAATTTAAGGCCCGTGGGACAGGCACAGGATATGCGCGGACTGCGATCATTTATCCGTGGCGCTGGTAGGCATAAATGCGAGCAATGTCCATTTACCGACTGACAGTGATTAATGCCATCGGGCTGTCGGTATGGGTGGTAAACATGAACAGTCATTGGGTGTTGTAGCTGTAAACACAAGGAAGGCGAGCACGAAAAAAGAAGAAAGAAATATTTTTTATTTTTTAAATTAATTGTCGAAAAAAATTTATTTTGCTTTCAACAAAATATGCGCCATACTCACCATGTGCAGGGCAGTAATCGCCTCAACGCCATGTCCATTGAATTTATTCGCTTTGAAAACAGTCTGCTTATCCCAATCGGTCCAGTAGACCCAGTCTTCGAAAGTTGTTATCGAAAAGGGATGTCTCAAATGCTCGGCTGAGTAGAGAATCTGGCGTCGTTCCGTTCCGTCATAGTTGGCTGATGAAATCACATTCAGCTTCGCGTCCACCCAATATATCCGCTTTCGCACTAAATCTAGCGTGAGACCATTTGGCCATTTCACATCGTAGCTGACAATGGTCTTGCGATGTGAACCATCCATGCCAGAGCGCTCAATACGAGGATTCTTTCCCCAATCAGTCCAGTACATCCATCTGTGTGTATGGGTGGGATTGATTTTATGTGAAAATTTCATTAATCGGCTATTCATAGAAAACACTCACCCATCAATGGGATCCAGGGCAATAGCACGTGGTATCTCGAGTTGGTCCTTAATAAGAACCATGCCCATGTTGCCATCGAAGTTTGTCAACTCAATAGTGCATTTGTATGTATCGGTGAAGTATATATGATTATAGATCCAATCAACGGCTAGGCCATCGGCTGTGACTGAATGATCCTTCAGCACCACAGTCTTGTCATTACCCTCATCGATTGGCGCTCTGTAATTAAACAACACACACATATAAAAATACGAACGGAGAACAGAAGGACGAAATGCAATTCAAATTAGCATTAGCATGAGCAAACACCTCCATCATCAACATAATCAATATACGTATACGTACTTGTATATCCTTTGAGTGGTTACATCGCTCCAGAATATCATTCCGGTGCGGAAGACAAAGTCCAAAGCTGTCGCCGATTTGGTGTCATTTACAATCGATGTCATTTCCATGTGATCTAGAGCTATTTTGCGGATATCATGACGCCTAGCAAATAATAGTGAAGCATGTCCTTCGGTAGCCTTACAACGGGTGTGGTTTCTCGGGTCTCTCATGTATCCAGGTTCGCATTCGCATTTGAAACCGCCAATCTCATTGATACAGATGTGTGAACATGCACCCGGATCCTCACATTCATTAATGTCTTCACATAATTTGCCATCAATTAGTTTGTACCTATGGGGAAATGCAAACGGAAACAGTGTCGTTAAATTGGTTTCGTACGAGTATATGGTTCGTCGTTGTTGTTGGTTGTTTTTAAACAACTAAAGCGGACCAACCTTAATTTACGGTTGATTTTCACTTCCACACAATGCAAAAGAACTTTGATTTTCAGTTGAGAGGATAATAAAACCCAATTAGCAAAAGAGATTTGGTTTCGTTTTTTTTTTTTCTCTAAATTGTTACACTCATTTCACTTTGGGAGGGGGATTAATTTAATTTTACAAAAGACCGTTTTGCCTCAGGCATAGTTGTTGTCTGATGATGGTAACGTGGATACGTCGTTTTTCGCCAAAAACTTTGCAATTAAAATAGTTGCAAACATTTTTAATGGCAAATAATTGGAAACTCCAACGAAAAGTTTTAAGCGGAAGGATGTTTCTTACAATGAAGTGTGTAAACATTTTTCCGACAAATTCAATGTAGAAAGGATTCAATATTCTATACACGAGGTTAATTAGGTATAAGAATTTTGTTTTTAGTCAGTTCGAATGTTTTTGACAGGAATTTGCTGAACTTTTGTTGCGCTATTGGAACACATTTCATTTTGAGTTCATAATACTGCACTGTGTTTCAAGTTGTAGATGTAATGCGAGTTATGCTTGCAAACCCAACAACATCCTTTAGTGTTGATTTTGCTTGATGTTTCTAATTAATCCACCCACAGAAATCGACTAAGTTGTATGATAGTTCGACCTCGACACGTAGTGGAAACGAAGCGGGATTCAAAGTGAAACCTGGAACAGGCTAACTTTTGGGTTGTGTAAGTTTTTGTGCAGTAGAGTGCACAAGGACATGAGTTCATGGACGAAAGCTGTGAATGCTTAAAGCATAGAGAGGCAATCTATTTTCATATCACGAACATACGTGTGGTACGTAAACGCAACGGGAAGGGCAAACAAACTTAAAAACTGTGTTTGGCTGATATTTTAGTGGCTTTGGCAGCAATAGATTCTCACGGAAAGTGAAAATTACGTAATGAGACTAAGGAAGAGCACAAAAAGCTCCCCTAACATTGCGTATATTAGTTTTGTTTGCTAAAGCATCCAGAATAAAAAACTTAGTTGGAAAAAGTTTTGGCTAAAATGGCCTTCAGAACTCGCAAGTTAGCATTTGCAGTGATTATTAGTTTCGTACATTAATAAGGGCCGTTTTCTTCACTATTTCTCAACTTGCCTCAAAATCTCAAGTTGGCCCACTGTAGAGTTGAGGCAAGTTAGAGAGTTGAGACACAAGTTGAAATTTGTTTTTCTTCACTAATTTAAATTTCTACTCGAGAGTTGAAATTCAAAGGTTCACCTACTTGCGATTTTAAAAATTTCCTTGGGATATTTTTGACAGATACATAAATTTCAACTTTAGATTTGAATTTCGATTGCTCGATTGCTTTGAAAATTAAAGTTCCAGTAGTTGACTTCTGTTTGTTTCGAAAAAAAAAATTTAAAAAAAAATGCACATGCTAAGAGAGCAACCACAATACCCATTTCCAACAGCTTCTGCAAAGAAGTCTTTTTTTTTAAATTTAAAATCTAGTTTTGTAATAAAAATATTAGACAGTAAAAATCAATTTATGTACAAATATACATATACATATTTATATTGAATATGTTTGATTTTTAACTTGTTTGTTCTTGGTCTAAAATTGACTGAAAATAACATTGAGGACCTGGCGTTTCCAAACGTTGCTAAAGGTATTTGATTTTGCTTAGACGATGAAACATGGATTTCCGGTGGAGTTTGTGGTCCTTTTTGTCAATGGCTATCTTGTGAAGGACGGCACAATCAATTATAATCAACTCTACATCTTAACCCAGTTGCCAATACTGGAAACCTTCTTCAAATCGTTGTTTCAAAGTTGGCGAATTAAAAATACGTTGATCGTTAGAACCCTGAAGAAGGATAAAACCAGAAGTCAAGGGCATAGCTTTTATTAACTTTCATTTAATGTGCAGATACTATCTGCCAATGAGAAACGATGTCTATTATTTTTAGACCTGCTGAAACTACAGTCGGAAAGAGAACCAACCCATGTGGTTTGCAAAAAGTTCTGCATCGTTTCCACCAGGCGATTGGATTCTTATATGTGTGCAAACTATTGCCCCAATAGTTCTTGGAAACTTGGCTATAGCATAAAATTCAAGTGCTACTTCTAACCGTTCTCCTCAATTCCGCAATTGCGTCCGACACCCGCTTTATCAATCGATGCACTGTTGAAATGCTTACGCCAATAAAATCAGCAATGGCCAATTGTATTGACCCGTGCAAAATACCTCAGAACTATCAATAATTGGGTAATTAGTCGTATTCAGTGGCGGATCCAGGATTTGGGCATGGGGGGGGGGGGGTCTATTACTCAAAATTTTATTTATATATACGAGGCTTAGCAGATTCAATCAGAAAATATTTACATGATGTTGGCGTCGATTGCTCATATGTATACGTATGGCCAAGGATTCGACGGAGCTCAGGCAATGAGTGTCCAATTCATTGGTGCACAGGCTCATCTGAGATCGTATTTCCCCCCGAAAATTTATGTACATTGCGCTGCACATAGCTTTAGTTTGGCAGTCAATGCAGCGTGCGAAGTGTCAGGAATCAAAAATGCGTTAGGAACTATCGGAGCGATTGCAGCATTTTTTTCACTGGCCTAAAAGACAAGACGTTCTACACCAAGAAATTTCAAAAATGACAAACAAAAGTTGGAGTCTGTTTGTCCTACCAGGTGGGCTCAGTCATTGAATCTTTGGAGAAATCAAAACGTGGAAATATCGAGATACTTCGCAAAATGCATTGCATCTTTTGACAGCTATTTCGACTGTTGAATTCCAAATCGCCTGTCAAATTATTGAATCAGTTAATGAAATTGCCACGCCGCCGCCGCGCCGTTGCAATCAACAAAGTTCAACAACGTTCAAGCACAAAGTATTGAAGACTACTACAGAATTTCTTCCCACATTCCGTTTCTTGATACGTTAATTTCTCAACTCAAAAGTCGGTTCTCGGAACACAAATCCATTTTCCGAAGTTTCGGGCAACTGTTTCTTAAACAAGAATTTAACGAAAAGAAATGCGCTGACCTCTACACATTTTACGAAGATATATCGGATTGTTCGAAAGAAAGTTTTCTGTCAGAAGAGATGTGGAGGCAACGAATCCACGGCCAGAACATCCAAAATACGCTTAATGCTTTACTGGTTAGTATCTTTCGATCAAAAATTTACATGTAAAAAAGTTTATATGTGACGCGATGTGAGAGAAAAGGCACCTTTTAGGCAAAAGTGAAAGCTTACATGGCACGCTCTGAAAGGCGTTGATGTACCATTCAAACCAATGTGAAAAATCGTTTCTCTGAATCTCCGGACCCGAAAACCCCCCCCCCGTGGATCCGCCAATGGTCGTATTTCGTGCAATCTGCACATAATTTATTACTTTTTAAACTAAAAATATTGAAAATACCTTGTGTTACTGCAAGGCAAACTACCCTTGTGGTTCTTGTTATACCACTGAATGAAAACAATTTAGTCTTAAACGTTATAAAATACAATTTATTTGAATACTTTAAGTTACTATTAATAATTGACGTAGAGAGATAAAAGAACTTTTCAGTGAATGTTTCAATCGGCGACCAAGTAATGACTTTGACAATCTAGTCATAACCGGTCCTTGCCGATTCGTCGATTTGGAATCGGTTCTTTATTTATTATTTGTTCTGGCCACTTGGGGCGCTGGGATGGAGCAGGGATGTAGCGAGTAGGTTTGAGTGTTTATACTTTTTCACTTCGCTACATCACTCTCCACCCTGAAAAAGTTTTTATTACAATAAAACTTAGATATTTTTATTACCTTAAACTTGGTATTAAAACTTGAGATATTTTATATAATGCAAAATTGACTGTTTTTATTAAGATGTCAATGAGTTATTTTATATAATGCAAAATTGACTGTTTTTATTAAGTATTTATACAATGAGGTTTTTATTTTATTTGTACAGTGAGTTTTTTTGTTGGCTGAAGGCCTTTTATTGCTTTTGATTTTTTATTTAAAGAAAAATTAAAACTACAAAAATCTGAAACAATTTTGTATTTGTATTACTGCAAATTGAAAGTTACTTGTTTTGTTTTTGTCTGAGAATCATTGTCTTTTGTGTAAAAGGCTGGTTTGAGTCGGTCAATAGATATTATTTGCTCTTTATTATCTATGAGCACTGAAAAATTTTTCTCGAAACGACTAATAACTTCGAAAGGACCTTTATACGGTGGGTTTAGACTACCGCGATTCACCTCCTCTCGAATGAAAACATATTTACAAGTTTTCAAATCCTTTGGAACGAAAATATATTTTTGCTCGCGATTTCTATTGGAACATGGTCGAGTTTGCGATATGGCTTGAGTAATTTCCTTAGCTGTTTCGGAATTTAAAATCGGATTTAATGGTTTGGGTTCAATTAATTCTGCCGGTAAACGTAAGTTTTGTCCGTACAAAAGTTGAGCGGGAGTTACATTAATATCGTCGATTATGCTAGAGCGAATACCGAGAAGAGTCCAAGGTAAGTTGGAATACCAATTTTGTTTGTCTTCATGAGCGCGGAGAGAATCTTTAAGTTGCCGATGAAACCGTTCTACTGATCCATTTGCTTGAGGATGGTATGTTGTCGTTCTGATTCGTTTTGTTCCGAGGGTTTCTGAGATCTGTTTGAAAAGACTTGATTCAAATTGAGTTCCTTGATCAGTCGTAATCGTTTGTGGCACTCCGTATCTTGAAACCCAGTGTTGAACAAAAGCAGAAACAACAGTTGAAGCGTTCATATTTTTCAGCGGAATGGCTTCTGGCCAAGAAGAAAAACGATCTTTGATGGTAAGTAAGTAAGTGAAACCTTGAGATGGTGGTAATGGACCAACTAGATCCATATGAATATGTGAAAATCGACCTTCTGGTACAGAAAAATGTCCGTGCTTTGAAGTAGTATGCCTTGAAATTTTCGACTTTTGACAAGAAATACAACTTTTCGTCCACCGGTTTACATCACTGTTCATCTTAGGCCAAAAATATTTTGTCGTAATAATTTTACGCATTGGTTTTGAACCTGGATGTGAAAGTTTGTGATGGTTGTCGAAAATTGTTCGTCGGAAAATTTCAGGAACATATGGACGAATTTTTCCAGTGGAAGTTTCACACCATATTTCGACGTCATCGATTGGAATGTGTGTTTTTTCTAACTTGTAAGATGTTTTCGAAAGTTTTAAAATTGACTTGAGCTCTTCGTCGTTTTCTTGCTCTTTAAAAAGACTTGGAATGCTGACATTTTTAAAATCAATTAATTCGACATATGACCTTGATAGGGTATCGGCGACAATATTTTGAGTACCTTTGATGTAACGAATGTCAGTAGTAAACTCTGCTATGAATTCTAAATGGCGTGTTTGACGAGGTGACTTCTCGGTTTTTGAACAAATTGCGTTTGTGAGCGGCTTATGGTCGGTGAAAACAGTGAATTGTTTACCTTCCACGTAATATCTAAAATGTTTAACGCTTTTAAAAATTGCGAGGAGTTCGCGATCAAACGTCGAATATTTTCTTTCGGCCGGACTCAGACGTGTGGAATAGAAGCCCAAAGGTTCCCAACTATTATTATGGTATTGCTGGAGGACTCCTCCGATCGCGTCGCCGGAAGCGTCTACCATAATGCTAGTTAGCGCTAGAGGCTTTGGGTGAAAAAGCATAGTACGCTGCGATAGATCTCGCTTGAGAACTTGGAACGCTTCTTCGCACATGTCTGACCATTCGAAAGTTTGTTTTGATTTTGGTTTTTCGTTTTTCGATGTTTTTAAAAGTTCGTACAAAATTTTAGCTTTAGATGCCATACTTGGCATGAAACGATTGTAAAAATTAATCATGCCGAGGAAACGCTGAAGTTGTTTGATGGAGCGAGGGCTAGGAAACTCGTTGATGGCTTTAACTCGTTCCTGCGAAGGAATGATTCCACTTCTGGAAATGTTGTAACCCAAAAAATCGAGTTCGCTTACTCCTAGTTCGCATTTCGCTAAATTAACGTTGAGACCATGTTCCTGTAACCTTCGAAAAACTTCACGTAAATGCGCTTTATGTTCCTCTACCGACTGGCTTGAAATGAGAACATCGTCCAAATAAACGAATACAAACGGAAGGTCACCTAAAACGCTATTCATAAACCTTTGGAAAGTTTGAGCACCGTTGCGAACTCCGAATGGCATTCTCAAAAATTCGAAAAGCCCGAAAGGTGTTATGACCGCTGTTTTATGAACGTCCTCTTCTGCGACTGGTATTTGGTGGTAAGCGCCAATCAAATCGATTTTTGAGAAAATTGTACAACCGTCGAGGTTAGCCGAAAAGTCTTGAGCGTTAGCTATCGGATGTTTATCTGGTATAGTCGCTTGATTTAACCACCTGTAGTCACCACATGGTCTGAAGTCCAAAGAATTCTTTTTGGGAACCATGTGAAGTGGTGAAGCTACATGTGACTTTGAGACACGACAAATACCCAGATCGATCATCTGCTGAAACTGACGCTTTGCGATTGCTAACCTCTCAGGATTGAGTCGTCGAGCGCTAGCTGAAGGGAGTTGACCAGTTGTTTGTATCCGGTGGACAACGTCATGTTTGACCGGTAACGTAAAGTCTGGTGGAGCCTTAAGTTCAGGGAACTCGTCGAGAATAGCACCGAATTCGTTTGAAATTGAAAAAAATTTTGGTAAACCTGCGTTTGTGGATTTGATTAGACAGCTGATTTGAAGATTAGTAGTTTTGTCTACGATGCGTTTGTTTCGAAGATCGACTATGAGATTGAATTTATGCAGAAAATCGGCTCCTATAATAGGATGGTCGATATCTGCTATTACAAATGTAAAATCGAAAACGCGTCTCAAATTTAAGTCGACTGTTAACCGTTTGCACCCATATGTATGTATTTTTCCACCGTTTGCAGTAAGGAGAATGAAATCGTTTGGTTGGTTAACATGCTTGCAGAATTTGCGAGGGATAATCGAAATTTCTGCTCCGGTGTCGACCAGGAATTGCAGTTTAGAATTTTTATCCGAAACGAAAAGACGGCGTGAAATGTTTGCCTCCCTCAGTGCCGCATCTGAGATCTGGCGAACTAGTTTTTTGGGTTGCTGTCTTTGAAGTTGCAAAACTGTTTCGAACAATTCCTCGCATTCTCTCCAAATTTCCTGTGAAACCAACAAAACGTTCTCTCATTCTCCTTTCTACTTGATGAACGGTGCCTATTGTTTGAACTGTTTCGCGAAAAATTTCTAGGCGCTCTGTTACTTGTGTGTGTGGGTCGCATTTCTAAACGTTCGATGCGATGCACAAGTTTTTCTAACAGGTCCCTGTTTGAAGTAGAAGTTTCGGTTTTATTAACTTGAGAGATTTGAGAGCTGGCAACTGTTGAGGTGTCGTGAAGCCTGTCAGCCAGATCGAAAAGTTCATTTTGCGACTGAGATCCTTCAACAGCCATAAGGCAAACGCGAATATTAGACGGTAGTTTATTTAGCCAAAGCTTTTTAACTAGTGGTGGATTCACCAAATTATTCCCTGAGGCTAAGGTTTCCATACTCCTGAACAGTTCCGAAGGTTTCAAATCACCGAGTGCGACTTTGTTTAATAAAGCATCTAACCGTTTCTCTTCGCTATCCCTATTCCTCGCTAATAAAATTTTTTTAAGATTTTCATACTTTTCTTGCGCGGGAGGGGAAACTAAAACGTCGGCGACCGATTCCATTGTTTGATTATTCAGTGACGCCACTAAATAATCGTATTTCGTATTGCTTGCACTAATATTTTTTAATCGGAACTGCGTTTCGATTTGAAGAAACCATAAATCGGGACGATTATTCCAAAATGGTGGAATTTTGATCGATATTAGTGAAGCGTGTTGAATGGAAACGGTTGCGGCTGGTGTTAAGACCTCGTTGCTTCCCCCTGCGTCTCCGGCAGACTTACTGTCAAGTGCCATTTCAAATAAATCAAAACTAATTGAAAACCCGAATAAAAATTGAATTCAAACCGTTAAAATATCCTCGCGAGCAAAAATTTTATGTTAAAAATATATAATATATATATGTGACACTCGAGAGGAGGTATAACGGGATTCTAAAACAACCGTATGACACCGTATAATTTACCGAATTAAAATACCGCAACCTAGCCAATCTATACACCGAACTCCTACCGCAAGACACTTTTTCTTTGTGAGTTATGAAATAAAAAATGTTTTATTATTTCAGACTCTTTCATAAAATTAATTTTACTAATTGGTATAAATTAATAAGTTTATTTTTTATTATAATAAAACAATATAGTGTAAAAGAAATTTACTCACTGTACTTTAGTATTGATGATAAAAAAAGGAAAATTTTTTTACTTTGTAGGCGGCACTGGTATGCGGCAGCGCTGGTGCTGCATATGCATATGTTTGTTCCGTACCAAATTGAATGCTGTCTGGCTGGGTTGACGAAAATGGCGATGATGATGAAAATGCTGACGCTGACGATGGTGGAGATGATGACGATGGCGAAGATAGAGATGGCGACGGTGATGCTGACTGTGGCAATGACAGAGAACCTCGATGGAGATGAAGACGATGGCGGTGCTGCTATGGCAATGATTGCGACGAAGAACTTCGATGGCGATGAAGACGATGGCGATTCTATGGAAATGATGATGGCGGCGAAGAACCTCAACCGGGTTTTAGGAATTTAATTTGTCGACACGGTGGTCGGCGCGACGTTTTATTTTAATCTTCCTGATGATGATAGATGGCTATGGTGGTGTCTATGGTGGTGGCACCTCAACCAAATCAACCAAATTGTGGTTTTTGCCTTTACAAAATGGCGAAAATTGGTGGTCTCCGCGTGTTCTATTTCTCTTATTACGTATATGTATCTAACGTTTTACTGTCGGGGTCACCAAATGTGGTTCTTGTTATACCACTGAATGAAAACAATTTAGTCTTAAACGTTATAAAATACAATTTATTTGAATACTTTAAGTTACTATTAATAATTGACGTAGAGAGATAAAAGAACTTTTCAGTGAATGTTTCAATCGGCGACCAAGTAATGACTTTGACAATCTAGTCATAACCGGTCCTTGCCGATTCGTCGATTTGGAATCGGTTCTTTATTTATTATTTGTTCTGGCCACTTGGGGCGCTGGGATGGAGCAGGGATGTAGCGAGTAGGTTTGAGTGTTTATACTTTTTCACTTCGCTACAACCCTCTATCAATTCCAACAGTTAGTTCGCTTCGAAATGCGAAATCGGTACATATATGATATACATCATGGTCATCCCATTTTTCAAGCCAGACCCGTGGACACGTTTTATATTGTCAGACGATGGATAACTCTCAAAATAATAATTTTTTATTTTTAAAATATTTCTATTTACACAATATGCATATTATGCAAATCCAAAATAACAGACAGAAGCAACCAAATGTACAAAATTAAATTTCACAGACAACTCTCAAGTTTACTCATTCAAATTCTACTTTTTCCAGAAGTTGAGAAAATCTAAAGTTGATCAACTCGAGAGTTGAAAATCGACAGTTGAAGCTGTCAAATTTGAGTGAAGAAAAACAAAATCACAAGTTGAGAATAAAAATCCTCCAGTTGACTTCAACTTTTAGTGAAGAAAACGGCCCTAAAGTGCCTTACCAAATAATATTGAAACGCAATCGTAACCCTGTGGCTTGGATTTGGTTTTGTGAGGCTACAGGTCAAGCGCTGTATGAGAAGAGAATAACTTGTCAAAACGTAAGTAAATCGCTCAACCATTCCTGTGACTGTGCACCTAACAAAATAAAAAAAAGGAGGTAAAAGGAAGCTTTTCATTTTCATCTAGAAGAGTTTAAAGGTCGCAAGTCATGGTCATGCTTTTCATGATTTTTTTTTCTGTTGGAAGTTTTTAAAATACCAGCTGGAGCACTCAGACCTAAATACCGGTCCATTGTACTACCAGTTAGCAACCTTCTATTTGTTATAGCTTTCCAGATGTTCGGAGAAAAGCCAAAAAACGCTGCCATGATAAGGAGCCTAAGTTACCAGCTCTTACCATGTCTGCGCCGAGTATCTGTAACCTCATGTGAGAAAAAGCAGGACATTCACAGAGGAAGTGCTCTGCGGTGTCCTCATCCTCTCCACAAGATTCACAGAGTGTGGTATCACTTAAGCCTAACACGTTTAAATCCTTGCCAAAAGAGAAGTGCCCGCTGGCAACGCCAATAAACTTTCTACAGTGTTTTCTGCTACGAGCTAGCAAAAATGTTGCAGTCTTCTTATTAACGTTGGGGAGCATACGTTTGGTCTGTCTGCATCCAATGGAGGCATGCCATCTATGGTTGTGCTCTTCACAGATCCAATCGTTGATTGAAGCCCTCGCAGATGCTTTTCAAGAAACTAGAAGCCAATAAAATCAGTGACTAACTTGAACTAGTCCTTACATAGCAAGTGAGTATAGTAACACTGTACCAATAGGGAAACCCCTTTCCGGATTACACGCACACGAGAGTCAAGGGCGACATATACAAAGGCTGGCGCAACAGAGCGGGGAGCCTTGAGCCTAGCTTGTTTTTCACAACCATATGCCTTGTGAAGGAATGGAAGGGACCTACAATTTTCATCCGGTTCCGAATGGCTCATCGAGAAAGCACTTTACATGGCAAAGATTTTATTATCGGAGGACTTTCCCATTCCTCGCGAAGGGTGATTCCCGTGAAAAAAACATTATTGGTTTCTGTTGGGACTCGAACGACGAACCTCTCGCGTAACAGGCAGATATGCTAGCCTTTACGCCATGGGCACCCCGTCAAGGGCTGTACACCGAAAATTTAAAAAGTTCTTTGAAAACGATTGTTGATTTATAATCTCTTTTTGAATTGTAGCTTGAGTCGTTGTGTTTTGAAACTCAATGAAACGAAAATGCGTCACGATAAAGAAATAAGCAAATAAATGCATATGATTAAGGAACTCATACAATCGGTCTCCTTTTTGTACGGTGCTTTGTAGCGTTTCCACCGCCGTCTACTAAGCATTGCCCATTTATGTATGCGCCCTGTTGTATAGTGGGGTTGTGCATATATGTATACTTACAGCCAAACCTCGTTAAAACACAACTTTTTTTTCAAACTGTCGAGACGGCTGGTTTATAAAAACTATAGCAAACAGATTTTGTTCAACACATGAGTTTACGTTTTTATTGAAAAGGTTTCAAAACTACTAAGCCGATTTAAACGAAATTCGGAACCAAAATGGTCTAGAACCTGTGTATTCCATCGGGGATGGAAGCAGGAACAATGTTTATATTCAGAATATATTTTTTCCCTATTTTCCCACTGCAATGGAAACTTGTGAGAGATCTTTACTTAGTTTACTCAATTCGATCACCGAAGGACCCGAGCTACACCGTGCAGCCGCCGACGCCGACGGTGACGCTAGGCAGGTCAGCTAGTTAATCAGCAATGTGAATAATAAGCTCAGCTAGAAAATAGAAGAAGAATTAGAAGACCTATACTAACAAATATCAGACACGAAGAAGTAAGTTCGAAAAATTGAACGGAGAGCTTCGCATTGATCTCGAAATAACTAATAAATATCAACAGCCGATGGTAGAAATCTGAAAGGGCTATACTCTAACTGGTTTATTTTTTACGATACTCTAAAACAAACTAACGTGCAGGTTAAAAGTGTGGTGGCCGTGCTGTAAAGGTTAATATAGGAAGCTCCGCATGTTCGAATCTCTTTAGAAACATAAAATTGTATTTCTAAACATGGCAATTCCTTCGAAAGTATAACTCTGTCATGAGAAGCAGACTCAGCCGTTCGGAATAGGCATAAGATTGTAGGCCTGTTCTATCAATAATTTAAGTTATTGGAATTTACTCCTTACCGCTGGTGGGGGGTATCAGTAAAAACTCAAATCATTATGGCTCGCCGTTCTCATAGCAAGTGATATTATTTTTAGATTCTGTTACTTTTATACACAAACATTTTCTAGAACTTTCATAAATAATTCTATGTTCAATTTACAATACGATACAAATTGTGAAAAATACAATACACACAGCAGTTCTTGACTGTGGGAAAGCAAATTAAATTTAATATCGTCGCAAGTAGCGAAGTAGATGGGATTTTAGGAAAATGATTTTTGGCGATTTTATTCTGTTGTTGTCACAACAAGGCCCTTAAAACACTATAGGACATTTTACATAACTCTATTGAGCCACCCTATTAATTTTATTTATTTAATGTGAAAGAGTCAGTCTTTGAGTTAGGGGAAAGTAATACAATAGTGTGGACAAAAGTGTCGATTTCGCCAGGCTCAACAAGACGTGTTTTTTCGAACAAAAAATTCAAAAAATTTCAGCAGTCTGTGAAAGGTTGAACGGAAAAGGTTCCCCCAGACCAAACCGGTTTTGTAGTTGCGGCAGAGGTAAACTCAGTTGTGAAATTACATTCACGTTGAGCTAAATGAAAGTGTCTAGACTGAAGTGACATGAACGACAAGAAATTAGCGATGATAGAAACTCTGCCAACTGCCGTCGCTTAATATTTCTTATTAAAAGAACTCACCAATCTGTCATTTTATGAAATTTGGCCGTGCAACTGCTACAAGAGGTTATTTTACCGGACATCGTCACCTTATATTTTCTTATTTCAGGCATTTCACGTTTAGGGGCCTCTAACACAAAGCTATAAGGCTACAAAACTAGGACCATTTGATGAATTAGGTATATGCATTACACTTCTAGAAGAGCTAGCAAACAGCAGGTAATTTTTATACTTTTCACACTTCACTTCCACTACAAGTTCTTGTAGTTTTTGTTACATACCCTAGTTTGAGAAATTTCAGTTGTCGAACAGTGGTCGTTTGACGATAAAGATATTTTGTCTAATTCTCCATCAGATAGAATCAAGAATCACTATTGGATTCCTTATCACAGAAGAAAATATTGTTTTCGACAACTTGTGAAAAATCAGAATGTGAAGATCTTCGTTGTCGGTTCTTTCATTCTCAGTTTCTTGATGACGCAGTGTTCAAAGACGATACCGTACCGAGTATCGATTGGTGTCACAACTTAGCATCATTTTAAAAGGAAGTTGTCAGAACTTTATGGTCAGTGCTCTTAGGGCCTTAATAATCGAGCGCTTCGAATACAATCCAATCTTTCAATCTGTGAAGCGGTCGATATTTTTTATTCTGGTCTCTGGCCAAAAGAAAATTTAACTTATAAAAAGGCACTCTAGTGGTTTCTTTTTAAATCATTGTTTATTTTGACACTGATCGTTGTTTCCAGAGTTCCACCTCCGGAAAACACTAAGCAACGTTGAGGATTATTTAAAACTTATTTCCAAAGTGAAAGGTTGTGTAACTTGAACAGTGCATCTTTTGAAAAGAAGTTTTGGTAGAAAAGAAAAATTCACAACGTTGGCTGAACACAAGTTTTTGCAAAAAGCTCTTGAGACAAAACGGAAGACACTCATAGTCATCATCGTCATACACAAAGCACAGTCGAGATTGTGGCTGCTGTTCACGAGACTGTGACGCTCGAGGCACTAACATCTGCTAAATCGATTTCAACGGCGAATAGCTCAATATTTCGAGTATAAGCCTGAACAGGATCCTGCTCAAAGATCTCGGATTATTCGCTCACAAATTACAATTGTATCAGCAAAAGAAGGTGTATCATCATCAGCTTCTTTATCGTTTAACAGATTGGGCTTAAGAGTAGCTTCAATTAAACGACGAAGTTATGTGAAAAATCATTTTTTCTCACGAAACGCGATATCATCATTGCCGCTACGTTAACGAAATAAAATTGTCGCATCTGGGGCTCGAAAAATCTGCCCTCTACTGTTAAGAAGTCCATTAATCCACAGAGAGTTAGTCAACATACCAAATTGGAAAGCCTGCCCTTAATTATCAAGAAACACAAGCCATCCACAGAGAGTGACAATTTGGTGTGGAGTTATCATTGGTGGTGTTATCATTGCAGCATTTTTAACCCCTATATTGTCAAGACGACAATGGATCCTCAGAAAGTTTGTCAACATACCAAATTTCCACATCTGGGGCTTGGAAACCCTGCCATTTATTGTCAAGGAGGAGAAGCCAGTTTGTCCACAGAGAAAATAAAAGCGGGAGCAACGTTTCGGTGAGCGATGGGCGTTACAGGGCCATATGATCGGACTTTTTCTCTGAAATTGAAGACATTGGCTCGGACGTCTTCTGATTCATGACAGATTGCGCCTTATATCACAAAACCCATGTCATAATTGAGCTCTTGCCCACCAAATTCCAAAAACGTGTTGCCAGCCGTCTTTGCGATGACAATATGCCGCTCCGAAGACCCAATTTGACTCCTTTCAATTTGTTTGTTGTCCGGACATTAAAGGACCGATGTTATCTAAGAATTCAAAAACCATGGAAGCATTTAAGGTCTCTATCATCCATGCAACCCGTGAGCTCCCGGTCGAGACCATCAACGATGTTTAGTAAAATTGGGGGGATGTAATGCGCTACTGTGGGAGAAACCACTTAAAGGACTGACGTTGGTTCCATAATCAATGGGAATGTCTGCTCTTATTAATAAAGGCACAAAATACACGAAACACAGTTAAGTTTCACCCATTCGACAGCATTTTGAAAAGTAATTTGGTCCACCCTTTATTCGTTTACAAGACGGAGGCCCACAAAATCTTTACTTCTTTTCTACTTGAGAAAGGCTAAAAGGAATTGGTTTTTCGTAGTACAAATGCTTAAGGATCTTCAAAATTGATACATACAAACAAAACATTCCTTTGAATTTCGACATCAGGTTGCTACATGTGAAAGATGAGGCTACAAAACTTGAGCTTATATTGAATTTTGGGATTCGCTAGATTTGTTCTGAGCTCAAAAGCTTACGACAGCAGAAAAAAATTAAATCAGACATCGTGGCAAAGCGAATGAAGTGCAGCGAAGTCGAAACACTGCATATTTTTAGGCATATGGATTTCACTTCTCATGCCGTAGTTTATTTGAGCAAAGCGAGCGTTTGAGACTTTTAAGTGTTCCAGCTCGATGTCATGACTCGAAATGAAGCCTTTATGAATGTGCCAATGGGTGTGGCCAGACTCCTGGCAAGCATGACGAACGCCTCTTGTTATGCGAAAAAAATAAAAGTTAGAGACCTGCAAACAGTAAACCGACTACTTTGTCGTAAGAATATGCAAATTCGAAGTAACTTCTTCCAACATCTGAAAGCTACATAGGCGATTAGTAAAACTAGATAAATCAAAGTTGTCATATAGAAAAGCATATAAACACAGAATTCAAGTACTGGAAACGCAAATGTCTACACTCGGTGCTATGCACAATACAATCTGATCAAAGTTCGCATCCCAAAAAACTTGGGTTTCCGAAACAATTCCATCTGAAAAGACAAGTGGAAATATTTCTCGTCAAGTTAACTTCATTCACGCACTTGCTGTAAGAGCCATTTGTCATCTGTCAAACTGCCAAACGAAAAACAAATCAACTCCCAACTGCCTTCGCCTGATTGGCCCTCCTGACAGCAGAATAATAATTTCCCATCTGGTAACGTGCAATTTCAAACTTAAAGCAGTCAAATTTTCATGAAAGTCCAGATTGTACAAAGGTACATCAAATTTATTCATTTCACCTGCTTTTCGTTTGCATAATGTTTGAACAGATGATTTCACCTGTTCCCAGAAATGGAAGCTCAAGTCCTAGTCCCTTTACCCTCTATGCCCATGACTACATCTACACAGCCACTCTATTTAGTCAATAATAAAATGAATTTGTGAGAAATTCCATTTTGCAATTGGATGGCATAGCACCTGTGCTCTACCTGTCCAAGTCCATAAATTCAACACAGAGCAATGAAAAATGTCAAAAATAACTTCCATTCTATTAAATTCCAATAATTTTATGATAGAAACTCAAAAACTCACCCTTCACGACAGTCACATCGGTAGCTAACAGGTGTATCGACACATTTGTGTGCACATCCTCCATTGTCCTCGCTGCACTCATTGATGCCACACTTTCCCGCTGGTTCGTCTTCACCATCGGGGCAATCCTTCCTCTGGTCACACACTTGTGACAATGGAATGCATATTCCGCCTCCGCAATCGAACTGACTTGTTTTATTGCATTCAGTTTGATTAAGATTGCCGGAATCTTTTAAATTGGCAGAGAACCGAGAGGAACAGAGAAAAAAAAAACCAAAGTTAAAAAACAGTTAAGGCAAACACACATCATGTCAAATATCAGTGCATCGAAAATTCGAAAATGTAAGAGAGCATGGCAGTCAATAGGACCAACCAAAGGTGTCTCATGTTCATCTACCACTTGGCACACACTTACCACAATTCAATTCGTCGCTTTTGTCCGGACAGTCTGCCTCACCGTTGCACATCAAATGTCCTGGAATGCAACTACGATCCGCACACTGAAATTGGTCTCCACGACATGTGACATTTAAGCAATTCGATTGAATTTCATCATCACCATCTGGACAGTCTCGTTCGCCGTCACACACCCAGCTACGGTGTAAGCAGGTAATGCGATCCTTGCACTGGTACTCGTTCTGTACACATGGTGTAGAGATTTGTGTGACATTGAAGCAGCCCTGAAAATAAATGGGAATGTAGAAGAACAGAGTATAGAGGAGATAAAAGGAAATGTATGAATTATATCCCTGCCAAGAGATAGCTATCTCTTTGCTTTGAGTGTAGAAACCGAGATTAGGAATAAGTCAAGAGATGCGGTTGGCCGGGCGTATAAATGACGGAGACCGAATTCCACAAAACATCCTCAGGTGTGGCTATGAAATATACTATTTGACTTTGTGTGGGATATTCGTGCATTATACTCCTTGGGTCATGTACGTATACGTAGTTTAGAAACTATGCAGAAGCGAAAATGGGGAGAAAACCTGAGCAAATAGCAGTTTTCACAGGTTGACTTATTGTGTTGAAGGATATCCTTTCTCTTAGTCTAATACATAAGGGATATAGAGTACGACTTGCTAACAAGAAGAGGTTGCGCATGGTGAAAAATAAATTAAAATAAACTCGTTGGACGTTAATGGTTGGATGGGACAAGGATTTGTTTATTGACAGTTGTTATCTTATGCAACATCATGTTCTGGTTTCTAAAGGACAAATTTAATGAAATGGGTTGAGTGTGGATGTTGTTTGGCACAGTGATGGTTCAGGGGAACAAAGTGATATGGCGCCCAACGGGGGACAGTTTCTTTTTTATGATGACATGTTTGAGTATCAAACACAATTCGTCTCTGCTATACTCAGGAAAATTCTGTTGACCATGGTAAAGGGTATCAGAACTTAAAAACCTAGCGACTCTGTCATTTTTAACAAGGGTCACTAACCACAGAAGGATTTTTGTTTACCTACAAAGACCACTTCTAAGTAAAGCACTTCGGGCAGTGATAGTTTAATCAGAAAAGATGTCAGTGCAGCAGTGATTTCATTAAGCAATGTCATCTCAGTATATTTGTTAATAAAAAAACGAAAGAATCCAAACCTATGGAGTCAGTAAAGTGTCTTTCCAACTTCACACAAATTGATTGCCAGGGATCGAAAGCTGTTAGAAGCACGACTGAATAGCTCAGGTTTCTTTTCAGTCATGTCAGTAGTTCGGTGATTGAAGCTCTTTGCATTAAGAGAACTAAGGAAAATTATTCGGAAAGCTGAAATTACTAAACTAGAGTTTATACCTCCTTCTTGATTGCTGACGGGGCCAATTCAATGTGGTACACCGGTCGGTGACGTAGATTAAAAGTGATATTGAAAGCATCTCAGAGCAATGTCAAAATAGTCACAAATTTGCCTTAAACTTTTATTGAAGCATTTAAGAATCAGAGAACGTCACATCAAAATTTTTCTATCGAATAAACTTTCCGAGTTTTAAAATGGCGCCCCATCTAGGGACACATTTTGTTTTCAACCCGATTGCAGGCCTTTAAAAGAATCTCGAAAAATAGCTGATTCACTTTTTACTTTGCTTTAACATCTATCAAATTAATGAGGCAGACCTTAAGACATTTTCTCTGAACTGACTCATACACAGTCCACTGGCGAAATGGCCCACATTACCTACATGATGCGCTCGAATTCCGATCTTCAAAAGCAAGTCCTAAGAACAATCCCAACCAAACAACGAGTTATGTTTATTATCAGCTTAAGATTCAAGAATCAAACTTCAGACTCCTTCTTCTGAATAGCCTTTCTGGGCAAAGAAGCAAAATGGCTTCCAGTCCAGGGACGCCCTTGAAGTTTTATTTACAATCACAGCGCACAACCCCGAAAAATGTTTGCAAAAGAAAATAAATCAGTTTCACTAGCGTCGTTTCAGAGACATCAAAACTATAGACTTCAAAGTTGGAGCCAGCTTCTGATTCAATTTATTCAGCAGCGAGACACATAGTGAGCCATCCAGTTCAGAAAAGCTCAAACTGTCCACTTTCCACCAAAAGAGCCGAAAGCGATCAGATACCAATTAGATGTTTTAGGTGGACGAAGCTTAAGACAGCATTAAACTAAAAATCTAAGCTCAAGTCCCAACATCACTTCACAAAAATCTTAACTTGAAAGACAAAATGGCGCCCAACACGAAACATCGGAGGACAGTTTAAAATGACAACAGAGAAAAAACATATTTTTTCAAGTTGCTAAAGCATCTGATAACCAACAGGAGCTCAAAACTTGTCTGTGAACGCACTTATACACAGCACAATGGAAATGTGGCACCCATTTCATTGATACTTTCGAACTCCCTTCCTCACATGCAAACCCTTAGAACAATATCAGATTTAATTTTTTCCGGCCAAGCGTTCTGACGCACCTCCTATGAGTAGACCAAGTCGTGTTGCGGGTCCGTAAGGACATCTTCTACAGCAATCCAGATGCAGAACCTGGCCATCCAACGTAACTCAAACAAAACCTCAATGTTGGACAACTTGAACATGAAAAAATAAAAAAAAGAACTATGAAAGAAATAAAAAACGAACGGGGATATACGTTCAAAAGTCTGCAGGTGTCACGACTGCCGGCGATGGCTTGGCCTCAAAGGAGTATTAGTCACCAGTGACAAATTTTCTAAATATGCGAGCGAAATGCGAAAGGGGTGGGGTACCGACTGTAATTCAAGGAAGGCCTAACAAGCCAACCAAGAAATGTGGAGAACCCTCCGGTTCTAACGCCCCTCCTAAGGAGGATGCCCATAACTGTGGAAGAGTTGCAGTAACTCAATGCTAATTTTACACTCAACATGCCCGCAGTACCAAGGTGGACCCGGTGAAGATTACTCCAGCTAGCAGAGGGGCCGAGGCTATCGTCTCTAAAGCGAACTGCGACTTGTCGGCGAAAGTATTACCTCCGATTAAAAACTCTGTAGCTCTCTCACCTTCCACTCCATCCCTTCAAATGTCATAGGACTCAAGGTTGTCCACTACAGACGGTAAGGGCGTCAAGACTCTCGGCTCCGTGGCTGAAAGGGGTAGACCTCGTTCGAGCTTCCCAAACGCTCCTTCCTCGTCCCAATGTTGTACGAACGAAAGGGATCCCAGCCTCCCTGCCCTCCCCTATCACAAGGTGAGGCGGAACGCGGAGAGAATTGCACTGGTACGAGGTAACTTACCTAAATCGGAGCTTGACTCGACGCAATCTGGCAAACTTAAATGGGCTGGGACAGGTCGACAGAAACAGTGAAGACCTAACGTCTAAGCGTCAAAGTTCGTTTGAGGAATCAACTCCCTGATTAGCAACCGTGATGTACCCACTGTCAGATACCAAACCAGTGACAACACCTACTGGTTGATAGCAGCAGCGTATCTCGGCCACGACCATCCTGGTCCTCCTTTAGGCAGGCGACTTGCTAAAAAGGATTGCCGCTGGGAAGATGAAGAATTTTTGACAGATGATTCGATTCAATTCATTTCTATACAGATGGCTTTAGAACAGAAGAAGGAGTTGGCTGCGGGGTGCACTTAGACAGACTCAACGTAGGTTTTTCATGACACCTTCCAAACTACTGTATCGTGTTCCAAGCGGAGATTCTGGCGATCAAAGAGGTCCTTTCGTGGTTAAAAGAAAACGTGATATCCTCAGCGATTATCCGGATCTCCTCATGCAGTCAAGCAGCCCTGAAATCACTCGGCGCTGTTTCAACAAACTCAGTAGCCGGCTTCAACTGTCGCCTATCTCTTAGAGAGATGGCTGAACAATTTAATATTCACCATATTTGGGTGCCGGGACACAAAGATATCCTAGGTAACTGTGAAGCTGATGAACTCTCCAGAAAAGGAACAGTTATACCGATCTCAGCCACAATATTGTTGGTATACCGATCGCTACATGCAAACTTAAGCTAAAGCAAGAGGCAATGGACATAACAATTAATAGGTGGAACAATATCACTCAATATCACAGAAATGGCCAGAGTTAGATCTAAAACGCACAAGACATTTGTTATTCTTAACCAGATTGCACGTTAGCTCCGTAATCAATGTCATAACCGGTCATTGTCTGATAGGTAGACACGCCATAAGACTCCGCGTTTCCTCTTACGACTTCTGTAGAGGCTGGTTAGATGAGGAGGAGGAAGAAACAGTCCCACACCTCCTCTGCTCATGTCCTGCACTCTCCTTTACAAGCAAATTGCATCTAGGAAAATATTTCCGATGATTCAAGCGCCGAACACAGAAAACTGTCACCTCTATCACTTTATCAAAAGCTCCAAATTGTTTTGTTAAGTGAGGTACCTCTCACACTTCTTATGGTATCACAATGGACCTAATAATTGGTTCAAGAGTTTCAGTAGTTTTCCTGACAACAGTCTAAACCTAACCTAACCTAAGCGTTCTGACGGGTAAAATGGCCCCTAGCCAAGCCCCAATACAAAATTTTCCCTAAATGGAGGCCCCGAAAATGACCTCAAACAAATAGAATACTCGTACTTACTGTGAGCGGTGATTTTCAAATTTCTCGTCAAAGTTTACCTATAAGTCAACTAAGTTGAGACACTCAGTTCAGAGTGCCCTCGAAGCCTCAAAACTGTTTCAAGGAAGCATAAGCATTGTCCTTAGCAGCTCTGAGTCAAAAATATCATCTTAACATCAACCTTTGAGTGAATTTATTGAGCTTAATCACTAAGTGGCGCCCAAGCCGGGACACCCACTTATTCCTTTAATTTAACGCAAGCTTAGAGAACGACATTTAAGAAACACATTTTTTTAATGAGCCCATTCTTTTGCTCCAGCCTCTGACTTCTTCTCTCTAAACTCAAATAAGAACAATGTACATGAATCCAAAATGAAATTTCGGATTTACACAGCAGCCATAAATATGTGAAGTCTTACTGCTTCTAAAGCCCTTCTTGACCAAAGGCGTTTTCAGCCTACCGTTGCTATTTTAAAATCACAATTCACTCTCAAACACTATAAAACCAAACTGGTACATTCATATAAAGAAATACTTTGATTTAAGAGCTGTGACACTTTGACCAACATGACTCTAGCTTTTTTTATCGGATCATAATCAAAAGCTTGCTAAGCATTGCCTCCTCGTTTTTTGTTTCTTTTCTTATTCTTCTTCTCTTTTTTTTTTGGGTCACAAAGTAAAGAACACTTCCCAAATGGCTTTTTAGAGTCGTTTTAACGTCACAAACCGTTTCAGATATTCTCAAATAGGCCCAAGACGGTCATTTTGGCCATTAAAAGAAATACACTCGTAAAATAAGAAGAAAAGCTGCCATTTCTATTCACTTCGATTTTTTTTTTTTTGCCACCTACACAGGTTTCATGCCATTGAATTGAGAGAATTGCCACAAGGGAGTGACTACACTTCTGTTACCATCCAACCAGCATCTTGGTATGGTGAGAAAGTGTTCAGATGCCCAACACGATGGGTGACAACTTTTTATGACATTGGAATTAAAGTAAAAGGCCCACCGGAAACAGATGAAATAGAATCGTTTCCAATAAAAAAAACAAAAAAACGACAAAATGTAAACCCTTTAACTGGTCATACCTACAATTCGTACAAGGCAGGAAGCTTTTCATTTAATCGAGTTTACGGTTGAATGTTGGAATAGGTTAAATGAAATGGGTAACTGTGTAAGCACCTTTTTTCATTTGCACAACAGGCAATAAATAAACTGTGTGTTGTGTATATTAAGGCGAAAAGTATCCATTACCGAATACAAATTCTAAAACAAGCATCAGTTACTTTAAAGTTTTCCAACTAAAAGACGCTTAAGCATAAACTTTTGTTTATACAAATCCCTTTGACAAGGACAGCAGATTGGTAAGATTTTCCTATCCTTTCCCATCCGCCTCTCCGTCGACTCCTTGATGAGGACATTATCAAGAGAGGAATTAAAAACCATATACCCTTACAAAGTTTCTCGTCGGCAGCGGGGCGTGGGTCGTCCTCTTTGTGATGGGAAAGGATGATTGAAAAGTAAAATAAAACAATTTTATTGATTGTCTACACTCTGTTGACACCTACCAGCACCAGGATCAGCCACCGAAACAACAGAGTTCCGTTTCTTGGAACACTGACAACATCTAAAAATAAGCAAACGAAAGCAAACAATTTAAAAGGACAAGTGGTGTTATCGAAAATAATTTTAGCAACAACAACAGAAAAAAAAGGTACAAGGGTTCAGATGATGGCTATGGAAGATAGCGGGAATCTTCCACCAATGGCTGAAATATCAAATATGTATCCATTTGATACTTTTTTTTTCATTGGAAAGCAATTAAGTCGAATTGAATGGAGGACTTGATAAACGAGTTGGTAATATTTTAATTATGATTGATTTTCTGCATGAATAGCACTTACATCTGCTTCGGGTAATACAAATTTTAACAAGATAAATAAAATGAAACAAAACTCAAAAGATAAATATTTATAAAAAGAAATTAAAAGGCGCCCAACGCGAGGTTTAATGTTTATAGTAAAACAGAGAAGGCAAAAAAACTTTGTCATTAATCATAATATTGGGGGATTGAGTTTCTGTAGTGGACGTGGAGTAATGGTAAACATGTCTGCTTGTTACGTAGGAGGTTCGAAGCTCAATTTTTGAATCCCCGAAACGTGAGACGAAATATTTTTCACGTGCATCGCCCTTCGCGAGGAGTTAACAAGTCCAGTGAGAGTAATTACACACTGCCACGAAACACACTGCCATAAAGTTGTCAGTTCTGAGAATTCATTAGGCCCCAAAATTTATGTAGCTTTGTTGCACTACCAAATTTTTGTATTCGAATTTCGCCAAAGCGTAAAAAACATTGAAAAACTCTGTTAACACAGCTGCAAGGTATCTCTGCGACTCTTCGTGTTTGATTGCATACTTTTTTTTTGCTTTTTTCCTATGAATAAAAGCTTTGGGCAGTGTAAGTCTGTTTTTAATAATTACTGTAGAAGCAAAAACAGACTGCTTTTATTATACGAAAAACAATTGATGTTCATTGGATTACTGTTTTTGTTGAAAGTAATAACGCCCGCAGCCCTGCGATGAGAGGTTTTCCTTTATCTGATGTTGATGACGGAATGACTGGTGGCTTGTGACTTCAAAGTAAACAGTGAAATAAAATAAATAAATTAGGAAAAATTCAAGTTTTCCCACATTGGGCGCCAGTGTCACTTCGTATTTGACTTGAAGTGTTAGGCAATGCATTAACATTTATGGTGATTTCCACTGACAAGAAGTGTAATTGTTTTTCATCTTCCACTTGAAAAGACTAATTTAAGGGTCACTACCTTTGACAAGAAGAATATAGCGCTTTTTAATCAGGACTGGAAGATCTACACTGAATTCAATCACACGATGCAATAAGTTGGAGTTGATTGTTTCAGTTAACTTAACCACCAATCTTAAAGAAAAAAATTTATAACAAGTTTCATTGAAAGTGAAAGTTTTCGATTCTGATGACAAATCTTTTGAATTTCAATAAAAATCGATATTGAAAGTACAGTTTCTAGACAGACACCATAAGGCACCGCAATCAGTGCTATCACTGCATTGGTGTCTACTTCGATAAGCTTTTGCTGTATCTGATATAAAAACAGTAGGTTCTATAGTCAGCCACCATGGCGATAGGTTGTGGTTCTACCCCACAGAAGCACTGTAATAAAACTTGTCCTGGTATTGGGCGCCATTTCATAGCTCAAATTAATTGGTGTAAAATGTTAACTTAAGGCGTAATACTTTTAGAAAAGATGTAAATTTGAATAAGTCTCAACTTAAATCCTTTCAAGGCTGTATTCTTTCGTATTTTAAGAACTTCTTTCTCTAGAGATTGTTGATTGTACTAAAGTGTTTTACCGATTCAATGAGAAATAGGGATGTCTTGAGTGGTCTGCTGGAAAAGCAGTGGCATAAGAGAACAGGTCTAGTGATTCAGATTCAAGCTTAAGACAAAGGAATGAATATAATCTGGAACAAAAAGGATGCAGGCATTTTTTGAAGTAAGAGCCAGTTGTTCCTTTTGTAGACTAGCGCGTGTGCTCAATGGTATCTCTTTTGGAAAGAAAACGACAGTAAACACGAGTTTGCTTGCCGAGCATTTCAAGCAACAGCTAAGTATACCAGCAAGCCAAACCCGAATCCTGTCTGCTGGCTTGTGGAAAATGATGTCCTCGGCCGTTCATTTTCTGTGCAAGTATAACATAAAAAAAGCCCAAGCGGACGATCGGATCCCATATGAGTTCTATAAGTACGCATCGGAAAATTTTTTAATTAGGCTTACGGAGGCCTTTAATTTTATTTACAATGGTTTTATTTACAATGGTGGTCCATTAAATTCTAGAAAAAATATCTCTTTCCCTCCTGTTTAAGAAAGGCGACTCTAACGACCCGAGAAACTACCGAGGTATTTCTTTCCTGAAAATCAACACTGGAATTATATTGGACAGGCTGACAGTCTAGGTACAACAAAACAACCTCCTCAGTAAATTTCAAGCAGGTAAAGAAAGGATATTCAATTGTCGACAATATTTTCTCCCTGACTTGCATTGCTAGATCGTTCTTGGACAAAGAAGTTATACGCTTTTTTTTCATAGATTTCAAAGCCACCTTCGACTCAATCGACAGAAATGTTCTCTTCTACAAGCTAGGTTGCTTGGGCTTGTCACCCAAGATGCTCAATATACTGCAAAAAATGTATGAAAATAATTTGACTATGGTATGGGATGGAGATGAAACCCCAGAATGTTTTGCTGCTGTCTTCTGAGCCCACACCTCTTTACACAGCTCTTAGATGACTTTACGGCAGCTCTTAAAGGTGGTATTGCTTTTGCTGGTGTAACAATTAAAGCATTAATGTATGCAGATGACAAATTCTCCGAGACCCCAAACATGATGCACATTATGATAAATAAATTGCAACAATGGCACAGGACGGTACGCAAGAGAAGAGAAATGAACAAGGGGAAATTCAGACCTCGAGCTGGTGAGAGAATATATATATATAGATAGCTTGAAGTCATCACTACTCCACAGCTCTCTTTCAAAAACATCTCCAGGAGAAACTAGTGGAAGCAAAAAAAAGCCATTAACTGTAACTAGGCAGGAGTCCTTGGAAAAAAACACATAGCCCGAGCGCTAAATACATAAGCTCCTTGAAGCAGTGATGTTAAGCTACATTTAAGCTACGTGGAGAAAATGATGGCTCTACCAAACCACAGTATACCCAAAATAATAGCGAGCGAAAGTCCCAGTTCTACGCGGAACGGTCGCTACTGGAACGCCAACATTGCATCCAGTTGATGGAAATATGTAATGATGGTATGCCTGCACTTTCGGGATAAGATACTATCTCTTCCAATTTCACGGAAGCAGCACAGTGGAGCGAGACGCGTAATATGTATAATGTTCTAAAAGGTTGTAGTACCTTCGTTAGATTTTTAGCAAAACAATAGCATAGCTTTCAACTTAAAAAGAATTTTTTTGGAGTCGGTTGCTGAAAACTAATAGGGTTTTGTTGTGACACAAATAAAAACCTTGGCAATAGTCAATTGTTATGTGCTGGTGTCCAAAAAAAGACACGATTGGAAGACTTACCTTAGGTGTTCGTTGCTTAAAAATTTGCTATGTTCTCCATTTTGGAGAGGTTAGCATTTTGACAAAGATCCCGTGTCTATTTCACCTAACGTATAATTCCGCGATTGGTATATGTAGACGAAGTAAACAGTCTTAAGGAAGGACATTCACTTAAAACATAAGATATTTTCGTTGTAAGATGGGAAAATTAGACTTAAATGATAAAATAATTAGAGTGGTACAACTAAGCTTAGAAAACTTCGGAACCTAACGTAATTCAACTACATACAATTTTATGCTGATTCCGAATGTCTTGGATAGAGAGCCCTTTTCATGGTAGTGTACAATTACTCTCGGAAGACTTGCCTATTCCTCGCAAATGGGAATACCCGTGAAATCCTTTTTTTAAGTCTCTTGTTCGATCCACGAACCTCCAACGAATAGACAGATATGATTACCATTACGCCATGGGTACAACCATGGAAAATACAACTACCATAGTTTATTTCATAACGAGCCTCATGATCTTGAAGGGATCATAGCTTTCCAACTCTGCCTTACACTCTGGTGATCCTCTTGTGGGGTACGCCCCAATGAAGGGTAAAAGGTGCTAGATAAGCAACGAATAGTGTGTGAGAGACAACTAAGAACATTAAAGAGCTCACTTTAAAAAAAGTTATACAAAGCTGAACGTAAAAGTATTCTTTTACTACATTAAACCGACTCTATAGATAAATCAATGACCTAGGGCAAGTTGCTGTACGGTTGACAAAGACCTTCGGCTGACACTCCATAAAAGCCATACTAACAAAACAGAAACTAGACAGAAGAAATAATAAATGACATCAGAATGCGGTTGAGCGTACACACGGGTCCACACCAAGCAACAAACAGCAATCACTTTCTTTTCATTACGGTTCTCTAAAGCGAACCTGCAGCGGTGGTGCCCCTGGGAAAAAAGTTAGCATGTCAGCCTGTTACGTAGTTGGTTCGATGAAATATATTAAGCTCCAAGGTTTCCAAGCTTTGTTGTGGGAGTGACATGGACGTTATCATAAGGATATTCAACAAAGGAAGTGTAAAATGTCTTTTTTTTTTTCTTTTCTTTTAATAAAGTATAAAGTTTTTTTCTTTTATATTTATTCTGTCTGTCATTTGTTAAAAGTAACGTGTTTAATTTCTTAAAAGTAAGTCTAGTTTACCTTATTCAATGTAAAATCTAAAATTTGTTCAACTAAACTAATTTATGTTCTCAATAAAGATCCCAAAACCCTGTCGAAACGTCGTGAAAGTAAATAAAATAAGTTACATTTCATTGCACCAGTGACCAAAAAAAGCCGAAGAGGAATCAGATTTTTCAACAACACACATAAGAGTATTCTCTCCACAGATTATTGCAAGTTCAAGGCGCTCAACGTGGAGCACTAAGTGCAGATACGCAGAAAATAGTGTTATGGAGGTTCCTTTACTTTACTCCTTTGTAGTAAATTACGCAAGAAATTTTTATATATTCTATCTGATAATTTAAAGACCTAAGCCAGAGTTCACTATTGAAAGACAAGTAGCAAGAATATATTTGGGAGACACTTAATAAGCACATTTGATAGTTCCTCGCTTTGAAATGAGCTTTTAGCTCACTGCTGCATATACGGGTATGGAAGGTGAAAATATTAATTCACGTATTAAATGTAAACCATCGCCTGGTTGCGGACTCTTGATACGAAGCAAATAGTGACGGGTATTCTTTAGCACATACAATACAACCATTGTTGGGTTCATTTTCATAAAAAAACGTTCCACATCTAAACAGAAATGAGCACAAGAATGAACTTCAATAAGAAGATTAGGACCAATCACTAACATAGTACATGGCGCCCAACGCAGAGTCGCAAGTTCTCCGACCTCGTTATATTCCACATTTGAATTGTAGTGTCCTTTTTACATCAAATACTCTACCCTCGAATCAACTTCATAACAAAGAGTCACGTAAATACAGAACAGAGACCAACACATACAATTGCACTGGTCCTGGTCCTAGTTCTACTCCTAACAGTGCATTTGACACTTACCGTTTCATCTGAACCATCGTTGCAATCATAATCCCCATCACAATGCCATCTTTTTGATATGCATGAGCCATCCGCACATGTGAAATCAGTTTTAGCATTGCATTGCACCGATGGACAATTCTTCTCATCGCTGCCATCTCCACAGTCATCATCACGATCGCACATCCAACGTTTTTGAATGCAACGTCCATTTCCGCATGTGAATTCATCCGTTCGACAAGTTTCATCTAAAAGAAAAACCAAATTCAAATGAAAATTTTACATAAAATATGGAATTGGCATTTATTGATGATGGACAAGTAGTATGAGTAGTGTGAGTGAGTGTTAGTGTTAGTGTGTAATTCGCCCAATTTTCAACAATAAAACATGCATATGTGTGTTAGTATATGACCAAAAACAATGTGTATGCAACAAAAGCCCCTTAAAGCAATGAAAGCCCCACTATACAAACATGCACAACGACTACAGCCTAGGCACTTACAAAAGTCACAAAAAAAAAAAGAAAACAATTCCATTATGCATACATCATTCATCATGACAGAGAGCAAAACACTCCTCCATCCTTTTACAAGCGCCACTATACACCATCAGACAATAAAAAATAAAAATAAACTCCCCCCTCCCCAAAAAAAACAAAGCAACCTTATCCAATATTGTGCTACAAAAGCTTCTGGGTGTGTTACAACGAGAATAGCACACATAAAAAACTTCGAAATGAAAAACAAAAACAAAACAAAAAACCCCCATATTCAAAGAAAAACAAATGAAAACTTTTGTAACAGGATGCACGAGAAGCTGCTAAAACCCATGTACCATTTACATCGTGTACACAGAGCACATATGCTGTAGCGTCTTACCGCGATGTTATATTCATTCCCACTTCGAATAAAACATTCCGCAGCCATTCTAAAAAATTAGGAATAAAACAACCGACTTGGAGTTTCTCTCTTTAACGCACCACCAACAACAACAGCAACTACACAGAAAACAGAGAAAAAAATCCTTCCACTCTCGAGAAAGGTCAACTAGACTAACTTGTGTTTGCATGAAATTCTTTTGTCCTCGAATTTTGTTATTAATTTTAGCATTTTAAGAGAGCCAACAGCACAGGTAATGAAAACAACAATTTTTAATTCGTATAATTTGCTAACCTAATTGGAACACGTACAGAAATAATTAAATTCTTAATAAATGCTGCAAGCCTCAATGCAGCCCGTGGGCCACATTTGCTTTACCGAAAGAGGGCGCTGGTCGCGGACAACGTCAGCGTCAGTAAAGCAGTACATTGACAGTTTGGTTTTAATTAATTCAACCAGACACACACACACAAACGCCAGAGGGAATGAACTTCAACAAAAATTAAAACCTGCAAAAAATTAAAATAATTTAGAGAGCCAGATTGGGTGGATTTTTGACACCAAGCAACCACACATCACAGATAAGTGAATCAAAACCGACTTCATTAAGTTAAGCTGGTATGTCAATCGACATAACGTCAAGTATGTGTGTGTGTGTGTGTGTGGTTTGGGAATTCTCGGTGTTTTGGTTGCTTTTGTTTTTGTCAATGGCAGGAGTAACCCAGCTTAGGCTTTCTACTCATTATGAAAATTTTCAGAGAATTGAGTTCATTTATGACGAGCTCCTGTAGTGCACACGTGTCTTCCTTTGTTTACTGCGAGTTTTGAATTGTACGCACATATTTGTGTGCTATTTCCAGGATCAGGTGGGTCGGGTTAGTGTTTTGTGTTTCGAAGGGAGATATTTGGTTGGATAGTTTTCAATTTGCTGAAACTTGAACAATCTGTAAAAGTGCACAGCTTTCCATTTGCAAGGTGACGTTTTAATCATTCGACTTGGCTTCTATTTTGTTATGCCTGGGATGGTTTCGATCAAATTTGCTCACGTTTGCTGCCACTTGGAAGGGTAAGCAGTACTTTCTTATGAAAAACAGGTTCCACAGTTAATAATTTGTGAATAGACATCAGAATAATAATGGGAGGAGAGGCTTTAAAAGAGGGAACAAGAGGCTTTTCAGCATTGTTACATAGACAAAGGCGATTTCAAAACCTACAAAAATAACTATCCTCTTTTTGAATAAACCTGCATTCAAAGCGAGAATATGATTTTTAAGAAAAAGACTGCACCGTGTTGGGCGCCATTGGAGAGCAGTTAAACGGAGAAAAGGAAGTGCTTTTAACGTTTGGAATCGCCATTAAATTGCAGTTCCATGAATTGCGTTCGCCTCCGAGCATCCCCAAGTTTTGTTGCGCCACCATATTTACAACACTGACAGATATTGAAGTTCAGAGTGCTCAGACAGTTCAGCGATCAACTCAGTCTTACAATAAACAAACTTAAGCCAACATCTTTCTGTAGATGAAAGCTGGAGGAAATGCATAGGTCTGGCTTCCTTAACTTTATAGACGACGATTAACTTCCAAGGATTCAAGGACATCTATTTTACTATCGTCATATATATTTAAGCTACTTTTTTAGGTTTTTTTTAAATTCAAACGGTAGTTGTCCTGCACGCTGCGTAGCTCAGGCTCAATATAATTCACTACCGGAGTACCAAAGAGGAAGAGAAGGTCTCTGAAGACTCGGACTCAAGAACTGTTGTGATCAAATGCCAAGTTAAAGTAGAGAGATATGAGCTTGAACTACTTCTTACATCAGCAGCTAGAGAACAGAGAATGGTATGACTGCGACTGTGGGAACTCTTAATCTGTTACCAAGGAGCTTGATGAGGGGAGCTGAATGGACATTTATCAAAATTCTAAAATAAATTGAACAGTTTCTTACTTCAATTAGATGACGACAGCTGAGGAGATTAAGGAATGGGTAGTTGTTGGTTAACAAACAACCAAATTGGCAAGGACCCCAGCGGAACATAAAATTCAGCCCTTAAAGAAAGACAAAAGCTTCATGAAATAGTCACGGTGTATACCACACGAGCAGATCAAAAGTGGAGAGGTGATCCCTTCCTCTAGATCACTGCGCCAGAAAGAAAGAAGAAGAAGAAGTAGTCGAGTTTTTCAAAACGGTGACTTATCCTTGTGTAGAGCTTGAGATGATTGTTAGGTTAGGTTAGGTGGAAGTGGCTGTTAGCCAATGAGTACATTGCCTGACACACTGTGGTATCACCCATTGTGATACCACAGAGATCAGCAAGTTGATCACCTACTGATCTCATAAAACCGATGTAAGATTAACGAGTTGATCACCAATTTATCTTCCATTACGGGACTAGCCGATTAATCATCCGCTAGTCGAACCACGCGGGACTTTTAATGTATTTCGAAAGACTTTTAGGGTCTATGTAAGCTACATAAGTCGCTAGTATCGAAGAAAAATTCACCGAGATGAGTTTTCCTCCTTTGCAGTGGTGCTGGGCATGAGCGAAGAAGGTGTTGAACGGTTTCTTCTTCTTCTTCATCCATGCAGCTTCTGCAGAAATCATTGCAAAACACACCAAGTCTTTTCGCGTGTCTTCCTATTAGACAGTGTACCGTAAGAGCACCTATGGTAGAACCTAGATACAGGCGGTTTAGGGCTAACAAACTCTTAGAGGGTTTTGAGTCTACACACGGCCAAACTTTTTTGGTTGCAAGGCAGTTGTTACTCTCAGTCCATCTAGTGTTTGTTATCCTTGAAGCGTCTTGTCTAAGTAGGAGTTTACATGTAGCGATAGGTACACCTATGTTGTTCCATTCTGAGCGTAGGGAAGTGGTCGTGCCCTTTTTGGCTAGTTCGTCTGCCATACAGTTGCCTGGTATGTCTCTGTGCCCTGGCACCCATTAAAGAAGAATGTTAAACTGATTTGACATCTCCTTCAGAGACATCTGACAATTTTGGACCGTGATGGATTTTGTAGAGACAGAGGCAAGAGATTTAAGGGCAGCTTGGCTGTCTGAGAAGATTCGAATATCCGTGGAGGATATGACGTTTTCTTTGAGCAAAGACAGCACCTCTTTAATCGCCAGAATTTCCGCTTGGAACACACTACAATGACCGGGTATGCGGAAGAAAAGACTCAGGTTCAGTTTTTCTGAGTAGATTCCACTTACTACACCTTCGCTGTAAAAGTGTAAAAGTGTATTGCTTCATTTTCCAAGAGAGTGCCATTTTCCCAAGCTTCTCTTGAAGGTATGGTTACTTGGAAATTATTGTCAAACACCAACTTGGGGGTGGTGTAGTCGGATCGATTCGGTAAGAATCTAAAGCTATCTAGAATGGTAGTGTCGCCGATTTGATTACTGGTCCACTGTGATGTTGCTCTGAGTCGAGTAGGTGAGCTAGCTGCTACTTGATTGCTGAAGATATCTAGGGGTGTGAGATCTAGTAGTACATTGAGGGCATCCGATGGGGTTGTCCTGAATGTCAAAAAAAAAGGTTCCCGTGGCGTTGCTGAGATAATGCCATCTAATAGAGTGTGGCGCTTTGAGACAATCCTCGACAAAATTAGAAACACTTTGAATCATTAACCGTTGTTTTTCTTTGCATCATTCAGCAGCTGCCATAATAAGACTCTGCAATCATCAAAGAACGGTGCGTTTATTTAAGATTCTCAATGTCGATTTAAGGATCTGTTTTAATAGTGTGAGCCAGGAGTTAGAACTCGTATAAAAAGTTCTACTGCACAGAAGTAAGATTCAAAAAAATTTGAGTTATTCTTTGAAGTGCATTGTCTCATCGCTTCTGTTTATAATATGCAATGTTATCAACGCATCACAGTTAGTTGGAAAAAAAGAGGGTTAATAGACCACTACATTTAACTTGAAGCAAAAAAGCAAAACGCCTAGAACAAACGAAGAGAATTAGAGCCGTGGGCAGTAAAGAGTTGGGTTTCAGAAAACGAGACAAGGAGACAAACAGGTATAGTTAGTTACCATCCTGTCTATGTCTGGAATGACGCAAAGGAAGTGTAGTTAGCTAGCAGCTATGAATTAGCACGTCTTTAATACGAAATTTTGAAAAATGGCGCCCAACGTGAAATACATTCCTCCTCCTTTAATTGTCTGGCCCAGTTATTGATATAAAAAGTTCTACTGCACTGAAACGATATAACAAAAGAACTTGAGTTCATCTTCGTAAAGCATTGTCCCTTCGCCTATGGCCCTGCTCGTAATATGAAATGCTACCAGCCATCATAGCCAGAAACAGTTTAATGGACCTGTGGAAATGAATTAAAACATAGGTTAGGTTAAGGTGGCTGTCAGGAAAACGACCGACGAACTTAGATCAATAAATAGGTTCATTGTGATACCACAAGAAAATTGAGGAGTAGCCTCTTATTTAAACCATTTTGAGCTTCCTATAAAGCGATGAAGACTATGAATGTCTATGTTTCTAAGATCACCTGGTACATCAAAGTACATCAAAGTACTCTCCCAAGAATGTCTTGTGTCTTTGAGAGAGGGCAGGGCATGTACAAAGAAGATGTGGAATGGTTTCCTCTTCTTCCTCATCCATGCAGCTTCCACAAAATGAATGATAGTTTGAAATAGTTTAGTTATGGAATCAATGGCTCTCACTACTCATTTATACTAACACAGAAAAAACCTATTCCTTTATATTACAATACGGCAATCAGTCTCACACTTAATATGAGTCGGTAGATCTTTTTCTTTTAATATTATATGAGGACCACTCCACCTCACTTGGCACAAAAAAGAGGTAGAGCCGAGGGAAATAGAAAAATAGTGCTGATAATAAAACGGGGCTAGTTACCTTCCTACCTTTGCCTCGAATGAAATTTTAGACAACTTGGTTAGTGAGTATCTATGAACTAGCACAACTGTTTCATAAAATTTAAAAAATGGCGCCCAACGTGAGATACATTCCCACTGTAGATATTATTACGCTTGTCAATAGTCTTTACCAGTTTAAGATATAAAAGATTTTACTAAGCTGAAGCGAAATAACCAAGGAACTGGAGATCCTCTTCGTAATGCATTGGCCCTTTACCTATTTCCCTCCACATAATATGGAGTGGTACCAACCATCACAGTCAGAAGAGGTTAAATGGACCACTACATCACGCTTGAAGCATTTAAACTACGGTCATGAATTTTGCCTACTTGGGATTCGAAATTAAGGCATTAAGATATTCGGGTGGACTCAAAGGCGTCTCACTCTTCAGGCGTAATGAAAAAAAGAAAAGAAAAATATAAAAGAAGAGGGAGAGCCAAGGGCAGTAAAAAAGGAGTTGGGTCTAAGAAAACGAGACGAAGTGTCATGAAAGTATTGTTAATTCCTTACGTTTTAGTCAAACAGGTTTTCAGAAAGCTTTGTAAGCCAGCAGCTCTGTTCAACCACAACTGTAGTACAAAATCAAAGAAAAAATGGCGCCCAATGTAGGACACGGTCATAACCAATATTCGTAAGTGAATGTTTAAAGTTTCTCCAAAAGGGTGAGAAGTTTAGGAAGAACATCATTCGTGTCCAGTTTAAACGGTTTACAATGAGTTTTTGAATATTGCGACTAGCAAACTTGGTGGTCCTTGGATTGTCCTCTGAGGAAATCAACTAAATAGGAATATACATTTTTTCTTGTAAACACTTGTCTCAGAGATGGTCAGCTTTCTAAATGGAACTGAAATCAAACATCGTTATAGTCACGCATCTTAATTATTATTAAAGATAAGGCAGCCCCCTAAGCGCCAAAGAGGAATGTCCAAAGTTTGCCATTCCGGAATAAATTAACTGTATGAAAGACTATTTTGCTTTTACAAAACGTTTGAATCCATACACGAACCACTATACATCATGGTCTCCCATTTATCTTTCAATTCACAAGATGAATATGCTTCCTCCTATACTTACGACCATCCAAACCTCACCAATCGAAACATAAAACTCCGTAAAGACCCAGTTTCTGTATCACCTCATCGCCAATCACAAAATTACATTCGTTTCAAAAAAGCTTCCGTCCTTCAGAGAAGTGCCTATAAATCAGAGCCTCAGCTATTATTCCATCGGGAATTGAGAGGAAAAAAATTTGCTTTGATTAACAGCGTTACCTTTAATAGAAAAGCTATAAAATTTCCATTTTTGTGTCCCTTTGTGAGAAATATTCATTTTTTTCGGGTCTTTTTTTCTTTTTTTTATCTACTTTGCTCATTTCCGTCGCTGTTAAATTGCGCGAAAACATTCGCAAAAGGAATCACCTTCAAGTCATTTAAATTAATTGTATTTGTATTTTAATAATAAATTTATAGCTCAAAGCCTCAATAAAAAAAAAGTGAATACGTAAAAAGAAAACAAATCACCCCTAAACAATTTTCGTTTTTTCACTTAATTTAATTTATAATCGTTAGTATTTTTTTCCCTCTTATGAGCTTTTTTTGCAACCACTATAACATCAATGCCTAATAATTAATTGTGGGCATTGATTTGGTTTTATTTTCTTTTTTTTTTGCTTTTATAGAAAATTAAATTTTTAATTGAAACGAATGTGTCAGTGGCACAGTTTTTTTTTAACTCATGCACGTTTTTTGTTGTGTTTTTATTGCAAGTGTGGCTGTTTTAATTTAAATAGGAATCTGGGAGTTTTTTGTGTTTAAGGTCAATGAGAGGAGAGTTGGTTTGGGGTGGAGAGACAAATGAAACAATAAAGCATTTTAGGAATGCTTTGTTTGCATGGAAGCCATTCATGGAGTTAAATAATATTTTTAATTAAAATAATTCAAGGGAATGTGATTGACTCCATAAAGCACTTCAGTATTACTCTAGAAATTTAAAATAGTAAAGGCATGGGGAGCTTCTCTTTGACTCTAATGAAGGGATAAGCAAGGATAAAGTCCATTCGTAAGGTGGTTAGTTTGGTCAGGGCATGGTTTCCTTTGAAATATCTCAGTAAAGGAAATTCGGAGTTGGAAAAATTTCCAGAAAATCTTTTTATTTTTAGGTGCTTTAGTAATTTAGTGGTAAGATTGTGCACAGAGTACAAAAGCCAGTAACTGAGGTGATGTCTCTGAGCGAACTGTGGGTACAGTGGGAAAATTTGTAAGGCTATTATGCTTTTAAATGGCGCCCAACTCAGGACATTTTTGAGAAAAACATCCTGAAACTTTCTGTTGGAGTAAATAACAACTTAAAACTGAAATTTATTTCAAATTATATTTTTTCACGTTTTCCGTAACTTTAGGACTACTTTGATGTTTGGAAAATTTTTAAAAAACGACGTTTAGTGTAGAGTCAACCCTTCGATTGAAAGAAGAAAGCTCCTTTAACTGTAAAGTATTTTGGGGTGCGAATTAAGGACCGGAATTCTATTTTCATCTTCCCAGTATCATAAGGTTGCCTTCGAAGTTATAAGTACTGAAATTATAGCCACCTTATTTCGATCTACTATGTCACATAAGTAGTGAAAGTTGTCGTTACTACGTTGCAATTGCATTAGACTGGCAATTGGGCAGAGTGCTCCAAGTTGGCAATCAGCTTCCTCTTTTTTTTCTTAAAATTAAAAAAAAAAAAAGCAGAATCGTCGAAGTTAAATGAAGAGCTTTTGAAATGTGGTTTTCAATTGCTGTAGAACCAAGAGAATCTTCTTCATCGTCTTCCATTTCGACGTTACGAGCATCGTGATCACAGCTCTTAAAGTTCGTTACTTTACGCTAATGAAATGGCCCAAGGTACCCAAGCCACACCGTTTAGAGCTAAGGGAATACCATTGCAAATGGTCCTCAATGTGAGATATACTACGAGGATATAGATAGATCCTTTGGGCCAGCCCAAAAACCTCTTAAGAAGACAATCCCATTTGCAGGGGTATATGAAACATATAGTTCTTAACGACTACTGTTGAGGAAATGCAACAAACGAAGCAAATTGATGAATATGAAACCAAAGCCAGCACCGCGACGTTCAGCAGACTTGAATGTGCATTCTTGAAGCTTGTTTTAAAGCTTGTGAACTTAGAAAAACTATTACTCGATGGTGTCAGACCAGTCCCTCTAATCCTTTTCCCCGACAGCTTTAACTCCACTGACATTAAAACCACATTATTTAAGGATTAGTGGAGTAGCAATCAAAGTGCTGCAGCTCATAGTCCTGCCACTATCATAAATTAACTAAAATATTTGGTACACTAACCAGAAAACTATTCCATCCCGACTTTCCTATTACACAACTTAAGTAAATAAAAAATAGGGTGGCCCAACAGTGAACGGTGAGCCCTGAGGCCTAGCGCATTTCTCACAAATATTGCTTTTTGAGAGAATGGAGGGGACCTACATTTTGAACGACTAATCGAGAACGCGCAATGAATGAAATGGCAATGAATTTATTTACAGAAAGACCTGCCAATTCCTCGCGAAAGATAAAAAATTTTTTGTTTATGCTAACCATCATGCCACTGTAACACAACTAGGATGAGGATAATGTTTGTATGCTCTACAATAAACTCTCTTTTCTTCGTAAGATATTGTCTATAGTTTGCTAGGTAAGTAGACAATGCAGGCTTCTTATGTAAAATCAAAGTGTCAACAAAATTATGGCTTTGGTTTTCATTTCATATTTAGAAGCTTTAATGGCGCCCAACGTCAGACTGTTTTCCCGTTGTTAACTAAATTGGGTTTGATTACTTTCAGTAGTATGACAAATATTTTCAAAAATAAGAAAAATAGTGTTAGTGGCCCAAAGCGGCAAAATTTATGCACATTCTCAGATCTGACAGTGTTCATTTTTATTGCAAAGGCCATCAAAGGATGATAATGAGCGAGAAAATACGATTACGATAAATAGTGCGATAAGACATTTGCCTTCAAACGAGATAGTCTCTGCATTGTTGGTTGAAAAAGAAGTGGTTTCTAGGGCCAAGGTAATGTGATCCTTTGGTTGTGGCACAAACAATTGTTCGTTTTACAAAAAGTAAAAGAGTATATAGCTTTAAAATAACCCTCACTATACATCAAGAAATGAAAACAAAATGTCTGCTTAGCATCTTCTTTAAGAGCTTGCATGCTTCCCAGAACGGCAATTTGAAAAACACTAGTCCACTAAGACATATTCTAAGATAACTTTTCTTGGCTAAATTCACAACGGCATTGACTACCTTAATGTTGTCACTTCTTCAAAAAGAAAATTTATTGGCGCCCAACGCGAGGCACACTCAACTGAAATAAGAGTTCTTTTTGTAGATGTAAATAAAACAGCTTTTTCATTAAAATCCCAAAGCACGGCAGCCCGTGTTTTTATGCTCGTGAAAAATACAGAAACTACTCCACCAAAAACCTCACTGTGTCTACAAAATTTCAGTATCGTGGAAGGGACAGGTAACCGTTAATATCAGTTTTCCAGCCAGCATCACCACGGAGACCAGTGATAACCACATTTCTTTAAAAGAAAACTTACTTGGCGCCCAACGCACGGTTGTTTCAGCAAAGAAATCTTAAGTAGCCTATCAAAAAATACTAGCTTTTAGCAAGATAAGTCATTGAATAACAATAACTCAGAATGCCTGGCTCACTTAAAATCAAAAGAAAATCTTCAGTGATCCACACGAATCTTTTAGTACTTAACAAGATTTTCCAGTTGGGAAGCCGTTATTTTCCTCTCTGAACGCTGGGCACCGAGCAGTTTAAAAATACATTGGGCAAGTGAAGTGTAACGTAATTTCAATAAAAAAAAAAAACAGCAAAACTTTATTATGAAGGTAGAAGGTTTTCCCAAACCAAAGCCATTTTGTAGTGAAGTCAGTGTCAGAATCGCCGTGATGGTTGCAAATGTATGAAGAACCTCAAGGTTTACATAATCAAAAGTAATTTCGAACTCGTGGCTGTGGCAATTTCAGTCATCAAATTATATTGAAATAACTCTACATGAGAGTGCTTCCACTGAAGCAAAAAGTAAGACGACTCGTTTTCAAACTTTTGCAGTTGTTGCGATGACAGAAATGCTGTCAACAGTGTCACTACGGCTGCCACAAACGGATAATGGCGTTGATGTGGGCACAACCTTAAGGTTTGAGTTTGATGTCGTCCTTGTCATAATTCGATGCTCAGATATTATTGGTCAACTTCTGAATATAGAAATTCCTGAGGATAGAAAAATGCCTACGCAAAGGAAGCAGTCGAAAATCTACATGTCCCTTCTATTCAAGCCTGAGATTGGGTGCTCGGGAATGGAATGTCTATGCATGAGCTCAATTGACCTTGCTTGAGTTTCTTTTTGCCTATAACGTTATTTTTTAAGATAGACTTCCATTCTAGTAGTTCAAAGAATTTAGATTGCATTCACTACCTGTGGATACAGCACCTCAATTCAATGCATCTCAGAAGCATGGCTTAACAAGCTTTGCTAAAGGTTTCCCAATAGCATTCTGTTAGATGTGCAGAATGTTTATCGTGGCGTTAGCTGTGTGAAACGAAGTGTTTGCTAACCTGCCATAACCATAGGTCCTTTCTTAAAAGAAGCTATATGCTCAACAAGAAAACATTGAGATTGATTAGAGCGATGGAAAATACGGGAGAACTTTCATTTCAAAAATAGGAGAGGATTTGAAAGGAGACACCGATATACATACGTTGCTTTTGAGAGCATTCCACATGCGGGTGGTGCGACTAAAATATGAATCTCTTTCTCTATACTTGACTGTACGCCCGAAATTGGGCTCAAGGTAAAACTGATGAGCATTCCTAGCGAGGCGGGTGTTGCGGCTAAATTGTTTCAGGGGAGGAATGCAGCTGCCTATTTAACTAGAACACTGTTTGTGAAAAAAGCGATAAAAAAGTGTGAGACAGGTAAAATTTCGACGATGTTCAAGAGAATCAATCGATTCTACGATTGAACTATCTATCACCTATCAATTTTAACGCTCTATTTTGTACCCTATCAAGTAGGCGCAAAGATGTTTGAGGAGCACCTCACCAGATATGGGAGTTATACTCCAATTTTGGGAGGATGAACCCTTAAAAATTGTAGCCAGATCAGAAGGGGTGAAGAACTTCCTGCATCGTCTCAAGAAACCTAAGCATTTAGCAGCGTTTTTGGCGACTTCAAATATGTGGTCATTCCAACGAAGATCATCGTTTACACACATACCAAGTACTGACAGCTTTCCGGTTTCTCGGATGCAGGTACCATTCATGGATAATGGCTAAGGGGAATGTTAAGCTTCAACGACAAGAGACAGCATTGAGTTTTCGAAGCATTGAATTCTACTCGGTTCATAAGACCGCATGAAACAATGCTGTCAAGGTCAGAATTCAATGAGCTTATCATACGCAACCGTTCCAGTTCCACATCCGAAGAGCAGGGACGTGAATTTGGAAACGAATATGAAAAGCTGAGGGTCGACTCGCAAAACAGTTAAGCGGATTCGAAGTTTCAGACAAGAGATCATTAATGAAAATGAGGAAGAGAATCGGAGACAAAACGGAGCCCTGGGGCACACCAGCATTTATGAAGTGGGTATCAGACTTGAAGCCATCCAACATAACTTGTATTGAACGGTCGGAAAGGTAATTTCTAATCCAACGAAGAAGAGACTCATCGATACCAAAAGCACGCTTTTTCGATAAAAAAGCCTGATGCCAAACTCTATCAAATGCTTTAGAAATATCAAGCGCAATAATCTTACTTTCTCCAAAACAATGTAAAGATTGGTTCCACTTTTCGGTGAGATAAGCCATCAAATCACCAGTGGACCGTTTGCTACGGGAGTCTTTCTTACGGTGATTTCGTTTATCAAGATATTTCATGAGTTGACGGTTTATCAACGTTTCCATGACCTTGGAAAGAAGGGATGTTAGTGCAATTGGACGGTAATTGGAAGGGGAGGAAGATTCGCCTTTTTTAGGGACCGGCTGGACAAATGCAGTTTTCCATCTGCTCGGAAAAATCCAAGCAGAATTGGAAAGATGGAAAAGTTTACGCAGTGGTTTTGCCAGCGTAGAAGAACAACTCTTCAGAATAACGGCGGGGATACCATCTGGACCAGCGGATTTATGTATATTGAGATCTTTGAGGACTCTCGCAACCGAGCGAGTTCGAAAAAATATCTGCTTCATCAAAGAATTTGCAGACTCGAGCTCAGGTGAAGCCAATCTGCTATGAGGAAGTGTCGAGTTGGCAGCAAATTGAGCTGCTAGCAAATTGGCTTTGTCGATGGAACTGACATACGGAGAGTCATTGAAGACGAGCGTTAGGACCGATGACGTGGTCGAGTTCTTAGTTTTCTTGACAAAAGACCAAAAGTTTTTGCTTCCTTTTGGACACAATAGTATTTTTTGCCTTACTTTTTGGTCATGTAAAAACTTGGCCCTTTGTATTTGAGCATTACAGATATTTCTGGCCCGTTTGAACAAATTTCGATTTTCTATAGTAGGGTTGTCTTTAAATTTACGAAAACTACTTTCTCGATCCCTAATCGCCTCTTTACAGCTTGAAACAAACCACGAATTCTCTTTGGGGATGATACTTTTTGTTCTGTGAGGAACAAAATTTCTCATGCGGTTGAGAATTACGTTAGATATCATATCAGCTGATGCATCAACGTTTCCGTCGAGAAATAGAAAATATTAGCGGATGCACTTGGCGCAAAAAACTGTATAACCAATGTTTCGCGGCAATTGCCAGACTGAAAATATTTACAACGCCGATTGAACCGCGGTAATAACAAGCTACTTATGGGAACTTTGGGAGAGTGAAGTGAAAGAACGTCTGATGCCAGGTTAAAAATATGGTTCAACTTGTGGAAAGGCTTATTCAACGCATTCTCTCTCATTTCAGTGCTTTTCCTTCCAATGTTCCTTTCAAAAAAATCAGCCACATTCATGACTGTTCTGGCGCTCCTTAGTTACAGGGGTTGACCGAACCGGCTGTTTCAGAACTCATCGTGACGTTAGAGAGCAATTTTGAAGGCAGGCAACGTAAAGTTCCATCAATCACTTGCATTACTCAATCATGTGACTAGGTTATGGCAATTTGGTACAGTAACTGAATAGTAAAAAAACAACATGGCAGTCTATTAACATCGCCCCGTCACTTTTGCAACATCGACCGATCAATCCCAACTACAAAACCCTAAGCACCTCGACAATAATTGATTAACCTGAACGTTGAAAGTGTAAATACGCATTACGTCTATTCACTAACCTTCTTCAAGCAAAACATTCATCACTGGTTGCGTTTCCAGTAAGCACTTCATGGCAATCAACATCTCCACTTTATTCAAAGAAACACAGATGCAAAGCGTCTTAATTAAGTCAGTTTTAATGATTTATACTGACAAACTTCTTAAGTATCCAAAATTTGTTGTCGTAAACATGAATACTCAAACACAACGAGGGTGTTGTATACAAAACTTCCCAAGCAAACCTGACATTTCTTTGAAACTTCTCCATTTGACAGCGAAATAAAATGAAACTGAAAGTGACAGCATTCAGTGCGAAACAAATTAATAACTCTCACCATTACCAATAAACAAAATCACTTCTCTCTACCTAATTGCGCCCGCCATTCCTCTTCCTAAGAGTATAAGTACAAAACAAAATGTGTTGTTTGATAAAAACACATCCTGTGACATAAAAAAAAACCCCAACAACAAAAATACTACATATTATACAACAAGAGCAAAACAACTTTTAACTGAAAAACTTTTCGCTTCCACCATATTATACTCATCCCCATCACTTTCCTACTCTTTTTCTCTCTCTCCCTCTGTTTAATTTTTCTACTCGCTCTTTGCCATCTGACAAGTTGTCCAAAGAAATAAATCTTATTTCAACTTTTTTTCTGACTCTCATATTTTTTTTTTTAACTTTTTTGCGCGTCGAAAATCTATTTAGTCCATATCACGTTTCAATGACAGGTTTCTTTAAATATTTAAAACTTTTGCCCACCCTTAGAAGGCTCATTTGCATTAGTGATATTGCCTTCTCTCAAGTGCCGTTATTTTGTATATTTTTATCAAATATAGAAATCTCACTAAAAGTTTTGTGAGCTGGCAAACACAACACAACACAGCACAAAATAAAAAGAAAAAAAAAGGAAAAATAAGAAAAAATCCCAAAATCTCCAATCCACAAAAGACCTGGAGTCGTGTGCGGTACATGTGCGCCGGGACTGAGCTCGGTGGCACCACAAAAGAAAGAAAACAAATCAAGGAAACCAAATCAAACTAATAGAGGTCGATGCTGCGGAGAGAAGGACTAAGTATTGAATAGTTCCCCTACAGCACTGCACCATCATGTAGTAGGTTATCTGACAAAAAATGAAAGAAACCTAAAATGCCAAGCTCAATATTTTGGCTGGGGATAGTTCGTCGGGTAGTATAGAAGTTTTTCCAGAGTGCCAAGAGTCATAACGAAAAGTTGACGTCAATTATGGGACATTGTCACCAGCATCGAAATGGTAAAGTTTGTTTTTCTATACTTTATTTCACCTCTTTCCGTATTACGTTTTTTTCAAGAGCAGCAGAATGTCCATTTGGTGAACCTTATGGTTGGATCATATAAATAAAGCTCGCCGTACACATGTATGTGTGCTTAGTGTGATATAAAAGGGATTGAATAATGTTCTCTAGCCGCTCAATGTCAAAATCTGAACGAATATTGAGTAGAAATTATTTTCTCATAAAAAAATAAAAAAAAAAACAAAGAAACTAACCAATACACTAACGTTGTATGTGTGGAAAGTTACAAAGTCAATTTTGAAATATAAAAGTTTTTGTTTTTGTATCTTGAACGGCAAAACATAAATTTCGAAGTTTGACAAGTGATTTTGATGGCTTTTTAAAGAGATTGTGCTGATGTGGGATTCATTCATTTTGTAATGATGTATGACATGCGAGTGACACATGGGATGGGATCAATGGTGGGTGGGGGGATGTTTCCAGTTATGCTTGTATCCAAAATGAATGAAGTGTTTGAATGTAGGTTGAAGGTGTAACTTTAACTGTTAATGTGAATGTTGTTCCTAGAAACTACGACGAGGAACAACCAGAACAAAGAAGATGGAATGGAGAATTGAGTGTCCTTCTTAATCAGATGTTTTAATACAAATCGGAAGCGTTTTATAAACTTGAATTCAAAGGTTGAAATGATCTGTGTTTTATTTTTTTGGTTCCTAGAGTCTGAAAGCACTACAAAAATGTGTTCCGTAAGTTTAACCTAGTTTTAGTTGAATCGAACATCGAGCAACAAACACCCGTCAATGATCATCGAGCACTAGGCAACGAGCACCGGTCACAGAGCACAAACCAAACGACATAGAGCATAGAGCACCGAGCTCTATAAAGAAAACACAGAGCATAGAGCACAGAACACTAGGCACAAAGCACAATCTAGAAAGTACAGAGCAAAGAACACATAGCACAGAGGACCGATCACAAAACACTAGGCACCGAGCACTGGTCACAGAGCTCAAACCAAACGGCACAGAGCATAGAACACAGAGCACAGAACACAAACAATAGAGAACAGAGAACAAAGCAAAGTGTTTTTAAAACAAACGACCGATCACAGAGCACTATGGGCCATCAATCACAAAAAATACAAATCAGGGAGCACCGATCACAACGCACCGAGCACAGAAAACCAATTACAGAGTGTAGAAAACCGATCAATTCAATTCAATTCAATTCAATTTATTAACAATAGATCTCAGAGCCAAGCTCGCAGAAGACTGATCACAGAGCTCAGAGAACAAAGAACAGAGTTCAGAGAACAGAGCACTATGTTCACAGTACTGATCACAGAACACAATCCAGAAAGAACAGAGCACAGATCACAGTGCTTCGATCACAGAACTTAGAGTACAGAGAACCGATCACAGAGCATAGAAAACAGATCACAGAGCCAAGATAGCAGAAGACTGATCACAGAGCTCAGAGCTCAGAAAACAGAGTACAGAGTACAGAGCACAGAACACAGAGTACAGAGTCCAGAGTACAGAGCACAGAGCAGAGCGCACAGAGGACTTATCATAGAACCCAGAGCACAATCCAGAAAGCAAAGAATACAGAGCACCGTGCACAGTGCTTCGATCACAGAACTCAGAGTACTGAGCACAGAGAATGTACCAGAAAGCACAGAGTACTAGTCCCCGACCATCAATTACAGAAAATACAAACCAGAAAGAACAGAGCATGGAGCACAGATCATAGAACACGGATCGCAGAGCCCAGCTCACAGAAGACTGACGGCAGAGCTCAGAGTACAGATTGCAGAGAACCGATCACAGTACCCTGAGCACAAGGCACAGAGCACTGATCACAGAGAACAAACGAGAAAGAATAGATTACAAAGTACAGAGAACATAGCATCAAACACATAGTTCCAAAAACCCAGCGCGACGGATCAAACACTGCCCAGTGAAATTTAGACCCGAAAAAATGCTGGGTAGCTGTTAATCCTTAATATGTTCTTCAGTGTGGCTGAAAGATAAAAATTGCACCCATGTATACATAGAACAATACAAGGCCAGGAGATTTTCCGACAAATTCCGAGGTCAACGCGCCGTACCCTAATAGCGGATAATTATTGTGAAGCATACAGGTGGGAGAGCTGTGGTCCCTTCGAGATTACAATGCTCGCTGAGTCGTTGCACTGGAAAAAGAAGAAAAACAATGAATAAGGAGAATCGTAGAAGAATGGAGTATTAGCAGGAGAATTCAGAAAGAATGCCTCGCTATTCGAATCCTTTTCGAACAGGGTCAATGCTATGAAAATGTAATTTTCAACAAAAAGAACATCTAGTTGCTTTCCAGTAGATTGCCCGAAATGCATTTTACATAGAGCAGACAGCAGACAGCACTCGATGGCCACATAAATATAAATATGAGGTGTCAGAAACGAGCAGTGTGCCCCGAGGCCTAGCCGCACCCATGCTTTCTGAAGGAATGGAGGTGCCCTACATTTTTCGATTTCGAACGAACAATCGAGTGGTACCCGTGGCATGATGTTTAGCATGTTCACCTGCTAACCCAGAGGTTCGAGGTTCGAGTCCCAGCAGAGGCAAACATGTTTTTTTTTCACGGGTATCGCCTTTCGCGAGGAATTGGCTAGTCTTCCGTTAGTAAATTCATTGCCATGAAAAGCGCTTTCTCAATTAGTCAATTAGCCGTTCGGAACCGGCAGAAAATTGTAGGTCCCCTCCATTCCCTCACAAGGCATATGGTTGTGAGAAATGCGCTAGGCCCAGGGGCTCCTCGCTCTGTTGCGCCACCCTATTTATTTATAATCGAGAAAGCGCTTTTCAGGGCAATGAACTCACTTTTGGAGGGCTTGCTTATTCTTCGCAAAAGGCGATACCCGTGGAAAAACATATTTGACTTCTATTCGAATTCGAACGAAGAACTTTTGACGTATCAGGTAAACATGCTAGCCATCACGCCACGCGTATCACGATGGCCAAAAGTGACTCATTTAAACGAAATTAACTTGTAAGAAACAGCATCCTCCGTAGTTTTCTTTAATTTCAATCCTCTGCACTGATCGAGGAGGGTGTGAAAGAGCGCAGGATATACGGAAAGAAGGACCTGCGATAAACTTCTATAAGTTGGGTTGCTAAAGAATTTTAAACATGGAAGCGAGCTGAGTGATGCCTTACTGTTTCCAATTCAATGCGTCCTCATGCTTTGACAATTTTGGAATTTTGTCTTTTAGACCATTAAACTTCCTTCCTTCAAGCGAAAGTGACGTTTTTAATTCTTGTCTCAATATTACAAGAGCTTCATAATTTTTAATGTGTTTTGGTCTCCGAGCTGCTCAATTGATTATAAATGAATATAAAAAGAAATAGTTTTTTAAATATATAAAAATCTTTATTTAAATAAATAGTCAACTAAATTTTATTTTTAGCGTTTGGCAACTTATGTTTTTTTGAGGATGCGACGCGTTTCGGAATCAAGTTCCATCGTCTGGCGCTTTCAACTCATTGAAGTTATAAGTATTTTGAAGCGTTTAGAAAATGTTACGAGAGTGCACATGCACTGACAGCCAAAAACTGACATGATGAAGTAAGCTGAGGTTTTTTTGACTATTTTTTGAACATTACAATTCTACATTATGCCGGAGAAATATTACTCTTATCCCCTTACTCCCACGAGATATTAAAAACAACTGAACCGTTTTCTAAACTTTTTCTTGTTTCTTGTTACAAACAAAGAGCTCTGGCTTAAGGGATAGAATCCTTAGGTTAGGTTAGGTTAAAAGGATAACTTTTCACAATTTTGTGTAGTTCCCTCATTTTCTTCCTCATAAAATAACACTATCAGAGCAGTGTCACCTTTCCTTTCTTTACACAATCCCTGCAAAAACACCTCCAAGTGGTAAATAGTGATTTCAAACCACTTATAGTTCACTACTTCCCTTCTAATTCACTCCTACCTTCCTACTTCCCTCCTCCTTCCTCCTTTATCCTATATGAAACACTTTACAGTGCTAACATTACTATCCCAATTATTTAGTGATTTCAGTCACAAATCAACTAGCTCTAAAACCAATCAATACGCGGTTGAAGTCTCTACTTAATTGATTTTATAAGGACTTTTGATTTGGAACCAAATGCTTAGAGAATACTTCACTGTAAGTTGAAAACTAACAAAAGTATGCTTCTGTTGTCGTATCTAGGGGTTTCACACTTTCAGCAGTTAATTCGAATAAGACGCTGTCCACAGAGTAGATAATGCAGATGGTCAACTCGTACCCCCTTTGCCTGAAACACCCACTAAAAATTTTCTACCACAAATTGAGAGTGGCGTCCTATTTCCAGATAAAAAAAAATGGAGTAGTGGTAAGGTACTAAACGTCAATAGGAAAGTTAAAAGAAAACATGAAAAAATGTTAAAAATAATGTTAATTCCTGCATTTTAAATGAATTTTTCTAAGTTTTAGGCTGTGTGAAAGTTAAAGAAGTATAGATTTTCTTGCAAACAAAAAAAATTTTTTTACTATTCAAACTCAACTGACTTTATTCTCTGGCAAAACAATGGCCGCTGTGGTAAACGTGGGTTCCCGGTCTAGCTTAGTTTATAGGCAAATGGTACTACAGTGCCGAAGTGGACTCTCTGGTTATACTCTGTGACGCTGTCTATTATTCCAACTGTGAAAAAAATTAAAATTTATTTCTGGCGATGGGCGTGCTAGTTGACACTCTGTAATACCAACTCTGTGGTGTAGACCTGCCTCGTTTGGCATGGTGACGGCATAATTTTTCATTCAATTTGACAGCATTTAAAGAAGTTTATTTTATTCTCCACAGTGGCAAACTCGAAAGCATCGAAAAATGGTCAATTCTTCAAACTGATATAAAAAACCAAGTGACAGTAAAATGGCTACCGAGGGTCCGCCTTCGAACACAGCTTGTAGGGAAACTAGCACTACCTTACCGCAGTTGACTCTCTCGCTTTGATTGGCTGGTCACAGAGTAGAACCAAAGAGTCAACTGCGACAAGGTAGTGCCATTTTATATAAAAACTAAATAAGACTGGGAAGCCATGTCGCCATTTTTTTGTCAGCTGGTTTGAGACCAATTTGAAAAACTGAATGTGTTCTTGATATTTTTGGGTGAATAACAATTGAGAATGTTGAAAGCTGCCACAGTAAACATTATTTGCCATCTAAATAAAATATACAAAAAAAAAAAATGGAAATAAATCAAACTCAATTGCAACCGGATATAGCCGTTGATTCAAATAAGACGCTGTCTTTGATTTCACCGCAAAAAATATTTGAAAGTGTTTCATATAAAGGGGGTACGAGATGACTCTCAGCTGCTGGTTCTGCTCAGTGAACTGAACTCTTTTCAAAGAAGACAATAGCCTCGTTCGTTGAACTTTACCCAGGTCTCCTTAAGCCAAAAAAACCCCTAGTCTTAGGTTCTCAAAAAACGTCAATTGCGAAATCAACACACATTCCTGTCATTTGACGAAAAATACGAGGAACTTGACAGCTCTTTTCGCTACCTAAATTCGCTTCAGAAAAACCTAGTGATACTTTAGGGCTAATTGATGGCAAACGGAATGCTTGGAAAAGCACACTCAGTTTTAGGATTTTCAAAAAACACTTTTCGGCGACCACAGGGTAAGCCCAGGGCTTCAACAAACAAACTTAATACTTTTCTTTTTTGACTGAAGTTCGAACGCTGCGCTATTGTGCAAATCCTTGTCTACAAAACAAAACATGAAAACCAATTATGACATCTGTGATGACTGATTCTGACACATGGGACGGAGCCACTTTCGAGACGGTTACGTCCACAAGATTTATTTTGTAGCATAAGTAGTTTGTTAGGCCCTTTCATATAAAAACTAATGCCCAGAACAAATTGAACCTATCAGATTGAAAAATACATTGCTTATCCCCAAGAAAAGTATAAAAATGTCATCAGCTTCGTAACAGACGACTCAGATTAGCCTTAACCTTTTTTTTTTTTTTTTTCATTCTGTTGTCTTCTCAAATGCCTTTTTCATATTCCTCCCGCATCATTTTTAAACCAATCAAAAGTGAATGTAGCTGTCACTTAAGATTTTTCCTTATGCCCGAAATAATAACAAGGGTTCAAAGAGTACGCACCTTAAAAGTTACGATGGGCGCACAAAAGCACCAACAACAACTACGAAAAGAACAAAAAAAAAAAAAGGTGAAAGCAAGAAAATGCGAGCTTATTTAAATTTCAAAAAAGGATATTCTAAGGTTTTTGACACAGTAGTAGTAGTAGTAACTTTATTGAGATTTGATTTTTTTTTCTTTTACACGGTTTGTTTGTTACAGAAAATTCATATTTGATTTCAACTTAAAATTTATGTTACCGCCGACTTAGAAGTGGTCAGGCTAAACTGAATTACAATGTTGGAAAGTCTATATTTTATTTTATTAATTACTTCAAATCGTTTAAAGGAAAATTATCCGAATCTGAATAAAAATATGTCTACTCAACAAAGACGATACATTTTTTATATATTTTTTTTTTTGTGAGAACTTAGCCTAGGGAAAAGATAGAGAGAGAAGCAGAAAGAGATGACAGTTGTAATAATAAGAGAGACGACAAGAGGTCTAGTCTATATTCTATATTAGCCGCGTTTCACAAAATTGAGTGCGTAATGTATACATATATATCTATTCTTATTATTCGCAAAGCGAATATAGTGTTGCATCTTTCCCGCATAAATATGACAGGTGGGGTAATTTGTATGTTTTCAAACTAATTTAGTTTTATTTTTCTTCTAGATACTAGAACTTATTGAGATAAGATACTTAAAATTATCAGGTAGAACAACGTGTCTGTTTTTTAATTTCTATACTTAGTTATATGAATATGACAAGAGAAGTTTACATTGCTGCAATGAATATGAATTTCTAATATTAAATGGCACGTTTCAAGGTGAATCTATAACTATGTTTTACAGTCTTAAGATTTATTTGTATTTATTTTCATTTTGTAGGAAAGTTTTATGCTGGTAAGAAGACACAGAGTTACTGGCAGTCTCATCCTCTATAACTGTTGGGAGTACATTTCTTATAAAAAGGACATAGGAATGAACCATCGTCAAAAGTGATTTCAAAAAGGGGGTTCGAGTTCTCACAAGCCAGGCTTATTGGAGAAATATAATATCTATCAGAGACTGAGAAGTTAATATTTTCCTCGAAGATGTTTTGAAGGATAGGGTTTGCATGGTGTCTTAGAGTGGCGATCCTTTTTTTTGAGAGAGTGGTTATGTAGTCCAGGAGAGGTGAAATACCTGACTCTTCGTATAGAGTTTTGTTATGAAACCATTTACCGGATGGCCTTCTATATTTTGAAAGACATTTCCTTATGACATTCCTTTCGAATCTTTGCAACTCCAGAGCAACGTTAGGGGTAATTTGGAACCAAGACAAAAATCCGTAGACTATTACTGGGCGTATTAGAGTCTTATACATTAAGAGTTTGGTTCTTACCTCTACTTCTCTGGAGGTAAGTAAAATTTTAAGCATTGCGGCCGCTGCTTTACCTTTATTCAGAGCACCTCTGGCATGGGGGTTCATTTTGAGACGCTCGTGGAGAGATATCCCAAGGTATTTTATGGATTTTTTGAGCGGTATTATGTTGTTTTCTATTATTAGTTTTAAGAACTTGCTCTCTCGCACGGCCAAGTGGTGTCCTCGGCCGGAGGAATTTCTAAAACAGACCAGCTCACATTTGCTAAAATTAATGTCTATGCCCCACTTCTTGTAATAGGGTAAGATTGTATTAAGGTGAATTTTTACATTATTCAGAGCTTCGTTTGGTCTTTCGTGACTACTAAAGACGATCGTGTCGTCTGCATATAGGATAGAGTTAGAGTTATAGCATCGTATGGGAAAATCTGAGAGGTAAATATTAAATAAAAATGGGCCAAGGATAGATCCTTGCGGCACGCCTGAGAATATAGGAACTTGGTTGGATGTTTCATTATCGATAAGGACAGATAGGCTACGGTTTTCCAGGAAGCTTTTCAGAATTTTTATAAAATGAGGGGGAAAATTTAAGACGTTTAATTTGTAAATGAGGCCCGCGTGCCATACAGAGTCGAAAGCCTTGGTTAGATCAATAGTACAAGCAACTGTGCATCTTTTACTTCTTAAATTATTTAGTATATTGTTTTGAAGGCAAAGAATACCGTGTTCTGTGGAATGTCCGCGTTTGAAGCCAAACTGCTCGTGTTGAACTAGTACAGTGTCTTCGAATAGGTCTTGTATTTTAGTTAACAAAATTTTTTCTAGGATTTTGCCTAAATTGGAGAGTAAGGAAATGGGACGGAAGTCTTCTATTCTATTTGAGTTGGCTTTTTTTTTAAGAGGAATAAGAGTTGCTTGCTTCCAAGCTGTCGGGAAATAACAATTGTTAATACAATTATTGAAAATGGGTGTCAGAATCTTTGATAAAGTGAGTCTTGCTTTGCGAATAATATAGTTGGGAATTTTGTCGGGCCCGTATGACTTTTTGTTATTCATGGAGAATATTAGAGACTCAGTAAAGTTAGAGGATACAAAAGGTTCCGAGACAATTGTATTGGATTTGTTCGAGGGTGAAAAATTTACTATTGAAAGATTCTGGTTCCAGGATGAAAAAGAGCTAGTAAATGTATTTACTGTTAGCACGTTTATATTATCGTGTTGTGGGGTTTTGGAGGCATACAGATTGGCGTAAAATTGGCTGAAGGCTTCGGCTTTTGCGCTTGGGGTTGAAAGCAAGCGATTGTTCCACTGGAGATCTTGAAGAGAGGCATTGTACTTATTTTTCCTCTGAGTAATTTGGTTGATTGATTTAAAGACATGGGCAGATGGTTTTAGACTGTTAAGCTTTCTTCGGAATTCCTCATTACGTTCGATTCTAACTCTATCCTTTATAATTTTGCTGAGACAGTTAACCCTGGCTGAAAGCTCCAAGTACTCTCGACTCAAACGATCTCCACTCCTGTGAAATATTCTTTTAAGTTTTACTTTCCAATTTTTCCTGGTTTTGAATAGATTCAGTGTATCTTGTGAGATGTTAATATAATGAGTTTTGTAAGGTTTTGAAGTGCTGTGCCTTTCCATACAATTTGAGATAACATTGGTAACTTCCAGGATTATGTTGTCTAATTCCTCATTTAACAGATTTCTATCAGTAGGTAAGAGAATTTCGTCTAGTTGAGAGTTCAGGGAACGATTAAAAGTCTCCCAGTTTGTGTTTTTGAAACAGCGAAAATTAGGATGTTGAAACGGGAAAGGGGAAAAATTTTGGAGATGGATGTTCATTAAAACAGAAAAATGATCAGAGATAGAATCAAGTGTGATGCAGGCAATGTTACTATTTAGGTGACAGGGGCCGCGGAGGTTGGTTGAGGTTAAAAAGAAATCGATGTGAGATCCCGAGCTGGGCCGAGTAGGACCTTCGGCTGCGACCAAGTCAAAGTTAAGAAAATGGTTATCAGAATACCATTGGTGGAAGTGGTAACCGTTTAGATTGACTTTTGAATCTCCCCAGAGATGATGTCTAGAGTTAAAGTCCCCGCCTATAATTATGAAATCATAGTCGCTCAGGGAATCCAGAAGGTCATTTAGGGCTGCTCCCATCCTGGAGCCGGTATTGCATGGGATATATATTGACACCAGAGCCAAAGTTTTTGTTGTGTTTTGAAAGCTAATTGGAATGATTAAAATCGTCGTAAAGATGATGCTGTTGTAGAAAATTTTAGGAAAAGATTTGTAAGTGTTTTTGAACAGAATGCCTGTGCCGCGACCTGAACCATTGTTTATGTAATCGTAATCGGCGTTGAAGCGGATTTTCTTTTGATTTTTAAGAAGAGTTTCTTGCATTAATATAGCTAGAGGCTGAGAATCTTTAAGTAGCAACTCAACTTCAATCTTTTTATCTCCAGAGTTGAAAGAGTTTACGTTGGCGGTAATTACTTTCAGATTCATGGGGAGAGTGTAGAAAGGAATGCCAGATAGGCTTCTGGCTTTTGGGAATCATCGAGTTTTAGGTAATTGGGCCAAAAGTCCTTGATTTTGGCAAACAGCAAGTTAAAGGGGAGACCAAACAGCTTATTGGACTCATTTAAGAAGTCTGTGACCATATTACCGCTGGTCGCGACAGGCTTTGAGACGGCTGAGGCCACTTTAACGTTACTTATTGTAGTTTGTAGGGTGGGGATTGGGGTCCTGGACCCTCTGACCATATCTGCAAATGAGATACCTGTTTGCGGGGCGCTGCCGCCTAATGTGGAGGATATATGGGGAATATGCACTATTTTTTTGACAGCCGGGGATCGGGTTGTCTCTCTATTGGCAAGATATTGCAGCCTTTTAGGGCAGCTCTTGAAATTGGCAGGGTGGCCAGAGGCGCCGCAGTTTACGCAGGAGGCCACCGAATTTTCGTTTTTGGGGCCTAGATCGCATTCTTTTTCCGCGTGTTCCTTTAGGCACTTCACGCATCTGTTAGGGTAAGAGCAATAGTTGGAAACATGTCCAAAGCGTTGGCAGCGGTAACATTGGATGGTTCCCGAGCCTCTTATTGTCTCCCACTTAATTCTGTGGCTCATAATCGATTTTAATGCCTTCAGTTTAATGAGGCATTCCCTATCCTTCAAAACGCATAGGAATAAGTCCAGGCAGATATTACTTTCTCTCGACCATTTTGTTTCGTAGCGTTTAACTTCAACCTCTACTGAGGGAATTTTCGCGAGAATTGCCGACTTTATTTCGTCTGGCGTGAAGTTACTCGAAATGCCCTTGAGAATGACGTTGAATTTTTTATACTCCCTAGGAGTAAACGAATGCCCATTGATATTCGAGTTTTTTAATAAGTTAAGAATGAAACCATGTAATTCTGTGTCCCTTACCTTGATTTTAATTCCGGAACGTCTTGCGTCAATTTCGTAGTCATTTGGGTCAACGTTTGATTTTTCCATCACTTCAGTTATGATTTTGGTCGAAACTTTTTTTGCAAAAATTGTTGGACACCACGGTCTAATCTTCGGTGTCTGCTTTACGTTTGGGATTGCATTGTCCTGCGTTTTCGCGTTGTTGTTATTTACGCTGGGTCCTGGCGTATCGTCGTCATCATCGTCTAGATCAATACCAAGCTCGTGGTAATAGTTTTCATTTACTTGTTTTTCAGACGCAATTTTTTTTGCGCTACCAGATGATTGTACTTGCCGCCTTTTGCGAGCGACAATTTGAGTATATTGGTCTTTTTCTAGCATTTGCTTCAGTGCTGCTACAGTCTCTTCGCTCATTTGACCTGGTGGCCGTTTCAAATTCGAATTATTGGCTGTGCCAATAATAACGCTGCTGCTTAAAACAGGAATGCCTCTGTTTTCAGTTGCTATCTCCCTTCCTCCAGCAGATACCAAAGTATCTGTCTCCATAGTCTCAGAAAGAGAACGTTCGCTTTTGTTTGGTGTGGCGGGGACGAAATCGTCGTCGTACCAATTCAACTGTTGTTCGATCTTTTTTTTGTCTTCGGCATTTAATAAGGCTGAAGGCAACTTTAGATTTTCGATAATTTTCACATTACTTATTTTAGACATATCCCGAAGGATATTGTTATTCGGTAACGGAATATTACCTTCCATAAAGAGAGCTTTAGCTTTCTTTTTTTTATATAGTTTTTTTATTTTTTCTTTCACAATCTTGAGAGGTTTTAGAACGCGTCCGCACTACTCAACGATCCAACTTCGAATGGGTTTTTGACACACATAATAACTAAATCTGTAAGGAAAATTGGAAAAAGAGGTGACAACAAACACACACACACAAACACACATACAAACTGACTTCAGTTAGTCAGAAACATCATGACGGCTATGCGATGTAGGTTCCTTTAAGACGCTGTGCCTGAATAATTTATAACTGATTTTCCATGCATGGCTTTTAAGGGTCTAAAGAACATGTTTGTTTTGTTGTCGTTTTTGTTACATTTTTTATTTTGTTTGCTTGTGTTTCTTCTTCTTCTTTTTGTTTGAAAGAAAACGATACCAGCTTCGCATTTACATATATCATATATTGTTGTGCAAAAAACAGACGCAACGAAAAAAAAGATTCCAGAAAAGATCTTCTAATTTTATGACTTTTTTGACACACATACAGTCGCTGGGTCGCATCTGACATGGTGATGTTGTGTAAGACCGCTGTCAGTTATGTGGCAAAAGGTAAGTATGAGGGCGGAAAAAAAATTAAGTGTGTTGTTTTGGTAAACAATGTTTTGCATAGATATACATCGACGCACGAGGAAAGGAAATGTCTCATTTTGTAAGTAGGCACTTGAATTATATTCGCGCTATCTGATTTGATAATTTATTTATTATGGACTTAGGGTTAAGCTTGGTTAGACTTGTCAAATAACAGGAAAATATCTGAAAGTATTTCCAGGGAAATGTCGTGATTGATGGATGGATGGCAAACCAATCTGTGAATAGGCAATGGCGTCTATCGTCAGCAGTTGAGTTATGCCCATGTTATTCTTTGCACTTTACCAAATATATTTTTCGAATTGAATAAAGGAAATTAGTAAACTTCCGCCATTTCCTCATAAATTGAATCATTGATGAGTGACGGAATAAAGTTTGCGTTTGATTGGTGGTTCATTTTTGATTGATGATTGATTGGGTTGAGGCTTAATGATGCATAAGAATGATGAGTCCTGCGGCACTTGAAGCTGTTTGTAGCCAGAATTCAAAATGCTTTTGCCTTTCAAACTATACTCTGAAAATGAAGTTGAATCAGGTTTGACAGACACAGGCACTGAAAGTTGAGCTTGGTCAGCTGTCAAAAAGTTCACAACAGAACCAAAACTGGAAGGAAACTCCGAACGGAAGAACATGGCTGGAAGGAAAAACGGAGAGCTTTCAATTTAAATCCCTCTTAAGAAAATCTGCTTTTTTTCACGAAGAGTTTTTTTCACGAAGAGTTTTAGATTTAGGCAATGTTTCCACCTTTTTATCAAAGACCCGTTCAATTGCTCTGATATGCCGACGATATTGACATAATTGGAAGAACGCAGCGTGATGTCAATGGCGCGTTATGAGCATTGAGACGGAAGCGAAGAAGATGGGTTTAGTGGTCAATGAGGGCAAGACCAAGTATATGCTGTCATCAAGAAAGGACACCCAACACCGACATCTTGGACAGAACTTCACTGCTGCTTTAACTTTGAGGTAAGGACTTTGTCTACCTAGGCGCCGCTATTAATTCAGACAACGACACCAGCGCTGAAATCAAACGAAGAATAACTCTTGCCAATCGCTGTTTCTTCGGACCAAGAAGTCAATTGAGTAGTAAAGTCCTCTCTCGAGCAACTAAAGTGTCCCTGTATAAGACACTTATCATCCCGGTTCTTATATATGTCGCAGAGGCATGGACCTTGTCAAAGGCAGACGAGAACGCTTTAGGATGCTTCGAGAGAAAAATTCTTCGGGTGATTTTTGGTCCCGTCTGCATAGATGGAGAGTGGAGAAGAAGATTTAACAACGAATTGTACGGGCTGTACAGCGACACTGATCTTGTCAAACTAGTCAAGGTCAAGCGGCTTAGATGGCTGGGTCATGTAGAGCGAATGGATACCAACGCTCCGGCCCGGAAAGTCTTCGAATCCAATCCCGAGGGACGGCGCAGTACAGGAAGACCGCGACTGAGGTGGCGCACAAGTAGGAGAGGACCTCAACCAACTTGGCGTGCAAAACTGGTGGCAGCTAGCTAGGGACCGAGCTGGCTGGAGAAGCATGTTGGTTGAGGCCCTGGTCCGACCCGGACTGTAGCGCCACCTTAAGTAAGTAAGTAATGTTTCCACCTTAACTTTTACTGAAACTTGAAAATTCTACTTTTTCTTTTTCATTCATTACGAGCACCGTGATCTTGAAGGCATCAGAGCCTTCTCTTTTAAGAGCTTCACACTTAAGATCTTTGAATTGAGCATAAGCAAAACAAATCTGCTGTGTGCAAAGTTTTGAGATTGAAAATAGATCTTTTTCTTTACGTAATGCTCGAATTTAAGCCACAAGAATCCACGTCCGCATAATCCCAGGGGAGAAATATGACTCAGGCTTCCTTAGATGCAATTGCACCAGTAATTACTTGGAGTACAAAAAGTACGTCAGCAATTGCACGAGGCTTGGCGAGGCTGTGTAACTGAATTAGTTGTGAACGATCTGCATATGGGGGTAGGATGAGGGGATTTGACCACGGTAGATGGCGTAAGGCGAAGCGAAGGAATCTACGTTGGACGGCTTCAATTCTATGTGACTGAGTGATTTGATAGGGATGCCAAAACTGATAAGCATACTCGAGGATAGGTCTGACAAAAGCTGTGTATAGTGATTTGGTCACATAAGGAGTGGAATTCCAACGTTTTATGAAACCAAGGGAAGAGTTCGCTTTAGCGATAATTTGTTCCAAGTGGAAACGAAAGTTGAGCTCCTTCTCACAATAAACTTCAAGGTCTTGAATAGAAGAAATAACTTGAACGGGTACCCCAGAGAAGTCATATGTCCGAGGGAGAGCAGGTAGTTTCGTTTCGTGAAAAAGTAATGAAGTGACATTTGCCCACATTTAAATATAGTAGATTCTTATGACACCAATTAAAAAAAGACTTAGATTCTTTTCTAGCTGAAGTAAAAAATTATCACGAGGTGTCGATATTGACTTCATCTGCATAGATTGAAAGATTTGAGTGCGAAATAATCATATGAACATCGTTTATAGCAAGTATAAAAAGGAAAGGACCGAGATGGCTACCTTGAGGCACACCGGAGGAGGCAGAAATGAGAATAGATAAGAAACTTTTAAAGTTCCTTAGTGAATTAGCCCCATAAGTCAGAGGTGTCATCCTTGGATAGATTGCCGAAAACTACAGCCAGATCAACAAAGTTTTCGGCAACTAACTTCAAGCTGATCAACTCTTCTGCGTGGTGAATCAAACTCTAGAGCCCCCCAATAAGTCATGATAGTCCTTTCGCTGTCATCAGATCAACCCACGGCATATTGGTAAGCATGTCTGCCTTTTACGTAGGAGTTCGAGGCTTGTACCTCAAGTATATCAAATACTTTTATACGGATATCCCGTTCCGTGAGAAGGTTTCTTCATAGCGCGATTACACTGCCACGAGAAACCCTTTCTTACTTAACCACTCGAAATTGGTGTACAACTATGGGTCCTGGAAATCAGTTAGGCACCTAGGTTCCCAAGTTTTATTGCGGCACTCTTTTTTTAACTTACTCTATTTAGATCTAAGAACCACCCACATACCAGACCGATATGTCTCCGATGTCCTTAGGTTTCAAGGAGTGAAAACTGGATCCCTAATTGGTAGTACATAACTGAAGTATGCATGCCAATGTCGATGGCCACACAACACCAAGCACCATACACTGTGAGAAGTTTTGAAATGGCAAAGCCTCTGTCACAAGCGACAGCCAAAACACTTGATGACAGCGTACGTCCTATGACAAAAACGACCACCACTGTGCTAAGAACAGAGGACCGTGTACTTTTGTCCCCATTTGCCATCTGAAAGCAGAAAGACTGCGTTTGGTTTGTTGGGTCAGAATGAAGGTCTTGGTTCGTTGAAGAATGTAGCATGACCCACGCTATTACTGAGCGGGCATCACTTGAAGAGAGCTACTAGAGTGGGTAAACTCTCTAGCAAAATTGATAGGACACCTTTCGAGGACTTAAAGGTACAGACAAGAAACTTATAGACCTTAAAGAAGGTACAAAGAGACCTTTGAGACTGACAGGAAGATGTTTTAGAAGATGCAGAGTAGGTGCGGTAAGATGAACAACCCAGCAGACTTCTGATCTGCGATGGTATACCAGATTCCGCTACTCGGCAGAGTTATCTATATTCGAACAACAAGAAATGATGACTGCTACTTTCAAACCGAAGTCAAAGAAAGCCTCTGGTGTGGATGGCCTTATGGCTTAGCGCTTTAAGAACAGTTTCTGCACCATAACTTCAAGAATTGTTACTTTCAGCAATTTACATTAAACTGATATTTTTTTAGTTCCTTAAATCGGAAGCTGACTCTGATCTTTGAGTGAAGAAGTTTGAATCTGAAAGATGTTGAAAAATCCAAGTTGAAGAGAGTTAACTTCCAGTGAAGTGAATGAAGTGTCCCAAAAGCCATGACTCGGTAAAGACGATACATAAACCCATCTACAAAATTTAGAACTAAGGTATGCTTGACAGGCAGACCTCAGGGTGTCTTTTACTCCTTCCACTCAAAGGGAGACATTTTGAAGGTTAAAGGTCTTTTAAGTATCGCTTCGACTCTGAAGATGGAGCCATTGAAGCCGTTGAAGCTGGTAAACGCAAGAAGAAAATTGAAAGAGGAGAATCGCTATCAAATATTCGCCAGCTAAGACGAATTAGCCACCGACACAAGGTGAACAAAGGTGCCGAATATCTCACCAAAACTTAAAAGACTCCCGTAATATAAGCAACCAACGCAATGCTTAGGAACAAAAAAGGACACTACACAAATTCTGAGTGGGTAGCGCCCTACCCAAAGGCTCCCCCTTAACAGAGCCGGATAAGGGTAAAGGTTTTCATCCCAAGAAACAGAATGAAAAGAGGTCAGAATGACCGTACAAAAACATGGCAAAGGAGACTCGTCAAAGCTGAGTTTCCGTGACTGGAAACGCCTAAGCTGGGCGCGAAAATTTATCCATTAAATTGAAGCCAAAGCGTTCCCCTTGTCAGAGGCCAGATTTAAAGTCATCAGCTTAGAAACAAACATGAACATTCCAAGAATCACGACTGCAGTGTTCAAAAAACAACCTCAGTGAGGCAACTACGGTATGGTTAAGCATCTCAGAGACTTGACCGGTACTAAGCTTAGAGAAAACCCAAATATGTTTTCTATGGTTTTCGTCATTGATGCCAGTGTTAGTGAGTTTTGAACAACCCTAGTACAAAAAAACTGACAGGTTGATGAAACCCAAAGAAATCAGTGAAAAGAAGAGAGCCAGGCTTAAGGATTTGACTATCCCGGAAACAAGAAGCCTAAGAAGGCCAATGCAACAAGCCCATCAAAAGCTGTTATTGTAGTCGAACTGATAACACAGAGCCTCCAGGTTTCTATCACCAGTGAGAAGAGTCCCATGAAACGGCTAAGTGAGGAAGATGAAGTGGAGTGAAGTAGTTGAGTCTGTCATTTTACGGAATCACCACCAATAACATCAAAACTGTTGCAAAATTGCTGCCGTTCCATACAAACGAGGAAAGGGTTCATTTATGAATGACGAAATCGAAATCCATGACTTAATATAATGGCGCCCAAGTTGAGTCCCTATTTTACAGAACTATGGGTGGAGAAAAGGGAAACTTCTTGTTGCAAGATCATTTAAAATGATAGAAAGCTTATGTTGCGATTAGCTGTATGCACGGCCTTTCGTGCTGCCGTAAGACGAACTATCAGAATACTCAAAGTGGCGCCCAAGCTCAGTACTCTCATCTCTTACTTTCATAGCCCCAAGGTCCTTTGCAGCTTCCTTGCGGCAGAAACTGTCACTATAAAAGGAAATCGGGACTGCAGGATTTATGGAATCTGTCAAATTTTGACAACATACGTAAGGAATAACGCTACTTCGGTGGCCTTAGGCTCAATGAAAGGAAAATCCCTACATGCACCTCCTCGCGGTAGAGAGCGGGTAACGCTAACGCACAAGGGGACCGAACAGCTGCCGGAATAAGCAGCCAACCCAGCTTTGCTGGACGGGGCACTGATTGGTCCCTGGGTTGAAGAAAATCTCCCTAAAGGCGGAGGAACTGCAGTTTGCGGTCAACGGCACGGAAGTCTGGTGGCGGATGAGCTTTTTAAGAAGGCCAACGGTAGCAGCAAGTAGCGTCTGTATTCCAGAGTGGGCGGCTACAAAAGGCGTCTGTTTTCCCATAGTGGGCGGCCTCAATCGGTTATGTGTTCGACCATACAAAGGGCAGGTGTGCCTGTCGAATCTGAGCTTATGTATATTATTAATCTTATCTCGGAAAACACCATGGTGGAAAGGTAAATGCTGGTACATGAAATGTGACAACAACTCGAAACGAGTACCCAAGAGGTAACCATTTTATGGAGAATCCTTCTACAGCTTCGGCTGCAGTAAACCGCACATCGGATTTGGGGGTGCGGCATCTTTCATGCAATAGCGTCAATCAAGACGCCATAATAATAAATGAATCGTCAACAAATAGTAGAAGTCTTTCAAGAAATGCAATGGATACTTTTGGCTATGGTATACGTACAAAAATCGGAGCATGGAACGTTCGATCCTTGTATGGCGAAGGAAGATACGAACAGCTAGAGCGCAAAATGCTTCGTCTTAAGATCAGTATCCTGGGCATAAGTGAAACAAAGTGGAGAGGAAGAGCTGAATACAGATCTGACACTGGACAAACGAGAATGCTGTATTCCGGAGAGGATGAAAGAGAGGGTGGCCAAAGGCTGCATGGTGTTGGAATTATGTTGAACGAAGTAGCTAGGCGCAGTCTTATTTCCTGGGTGCCAATATCTGAAAGAATAATGACTGCAAGGTTCCGCTCAAAAATTCGCAACATCACAATCGTTCAGTGTTACGCCCCCACAAATGAAGCGGCCGAAGAAGACAAAACCGCGTTCTACTCTCATCTTAACTCTGATTACAGCAGTGTTCCGAGAGGCGACATCATAATCGTCATGGGAGACCTCAACGCTCAAGTCGGTGCAGACAATTACGGTCTGGAACGAGCTATGGGAAAAAATGGCTTGGGGTCGCGAAATGAAAATGGTGACATGCTTGTCGACTTTTGTAACGCAAATCGTCTTGTAATTGGTGGGACTGTATTTAAACATAAGACGAGCAACAAAGTCACCTGGGTGCACCCAGATGGTCAAACCGAAAATCAAATTGATCACATCATGATTCAGCAGCGATGTAGGAAGTCTATGTGTGATGTCCGAAATATAAGTAATGCCGATGTGGGAAGCGACCACCATTTGGTTGTCATGAGTCTCAAATTAAGAACCGCGGCTGTATTAAGACCATCGCAGAATGCAGCAAGAAATCCTAAGTTCAATACGAATGTGTTAAGTGATCCAAACATAAGTCGTAGCTACATATATCAGCACCCTTAACTACAGAGTTTCGTCAATAAATGTGAGTGCTGACTCAGATGTTGACGAGATGTGGGGTGAAATAAAAAGTGTTTTTATGGAGGCTGGATCCGAGACTGTACCGAGAATTGTACCAAATAGCCAAAGAAGTAGTCGGGAAAAAAAGCAACAACAATCATTTTGTAATGGATGTGGATGGGACACTATTGGTATCATTTGAAGATCAGCTTCGCAGGTGGAAGGATCACTTTTGTGCCCTGTTAAATGATCCCGTTGAACAGAGTGCTGAAGTGCCCCAACTCAACGAGATGCGCAGATCCTGCAGGGGTATTGACATCGAACCCCCTTCAGTAGCGGAAATTGAAACATCGATTAATCTCCTCAAAAACAACAAAGCAGCCGGACTTGATGGAGTACCAGCGGAATTCCTGAAAGCTGATCCCGCTACAGCAGCTAGTATCTTGCATCCGCTTATACAAACTGTTTGGGAAAACGAAACCTATCCCAGGGATTGGAAGGAAACAGTGATTGTTAAGTTGCCAAAAAAAGGCGATCTAAAGAACTGCAACAACTGGCGTGGTATAACCGTTTTGTCCGTTTTTCTAAAGGCCTGTTGAAGGGGTCGAACAATTTAATTACCTTGGAAGTATTGTATCAGCAAACGGTGGTACGGATCTGGACGTAAAAAGCAGAATAAATAATGCTCGCGTTGCCTTTGGTGCTCTGTCCCAAATTTGGAAATCCAGTCAAGTCTCCTTACGCACTAAACTGAGATTCTTCGAATCCAATGTGAAATCCGTGCTATTATATGCTTGTGAAACATGGAAAGTCTCGGCCACCATCTCGAGAAAATCGCAGGCTTTTGTGAACCGCTGTTTGCGTCACATCCTGAAAATTCGCTGGCCACAAACAATATCCAACCAGGAATTGTGGCGTAGGACAGGTCAGATGCGCTTGGACATCGACATCAGAAAGCGCAAATGGCAATGGATTGGTCACACACTGAGGAAACCAAACGATGATATTGCGAAGCAGTCCTTTGAAAGGAATCCTCAAGGGTCACGGCGGGTTGGAAGACCAAGAACAAGATGGAAATCGACAGTGATATCAGAAGCTAATTCCCAGAGAAAGACGTGGAAACAGTTAAGGTATCTAGCTGCTGATCGAGAAGGATGGAGACGTTTTGTTGACGCCCTATGCCCCGAGCGGGGTTACAGGACCTGATGATGATGACGTAAGGAATGGCATGGTTTTGTGGCTTCGGCATCAGTGCCTCCTCCACTGCCGTCATTTCAGACAGGTTTGCTTGGATGGAATAGCTTTGAAGTGTTTGGGAAAACCGCAAAGCAAAGCTTATCTCACTTTCTTGTGTCTTATTTTTGGTGCAAACTTTCAAACCTCTTCGTAGTGCTTGAACAAAAAGTGCTTGAATCAATGAAGAATTAAAAGACAACCATATAAAAGAAAGGAAAAGCGTAATCCTCACGAATGAAGGACATCCTTAATTTTTGAAATTACACTCACCAACATTATGAATACCGAAACTCTGCGAACTCCTTTCGGAATACTTCTTAATTATTCACAACATGTGCCCGAAAGCATAGCTTTTCATCAACATGCCACTCAACCTGGTAACGACTTAAGATTTTTAAATTAAAATTGCAGAATCCATCGGAGGCATCCTCCTCATCCACTGTACCTATGCCAACCGTCCCTCTAAAGTTTAGGTGCGTCCCTGCAATTGCATTCATTTGCTCATTAAACACTTCAAAAGAAGGAAAACAAAATTGTAACTTCTACTCCGTGAACGTTCACAATGAAAAAATGAAAATGAAAATCATTTCACATTGCAACATTGGAGCCCATTTCATGGTTCAAAGGCTTTGACAGTGTAGTTCATTTGAAAAGCAATTTTTTTTTTTCTAAAACCTGTCCGACGACGACAATAGGTGCCCGGGAAGGATCTCCTAGCGACAAATCGATATTTCAAATTCAAAAACCTTTTATTCCGTTTTAACGACCCTTGCCTTCCCCTCGACGCCGACTCTTCCTACACTTCCGACTTCTCTTACCCCAACTGGTTGTATTTTGTGCAACTTTTTTTGTTTTGCTGAATGAAGGTGTCACGGAATTGGCTTTTCATCATTGACAAGTAAGACAGCCAAAGGCTATAGCTATTTTCTAAAAATAAGAAGCAAAGGGAATGGGCGAAAGGAGAAGGGAAGGTAGGTTAACAAACAGCAGACATGAAATCAGAATGGAAATCAGAATATACAATCACGAGTCGTGGGAAAAAAAGGAGTGTCTATGCGCCATGCGGAATGAAAAGGCCTCAAGGGAAATGCAAGAGGATGTTCCTCAATGAGAATATATGTGACATTTTAAGCACACGCAAGAGGCAAAAAGGAAAATGCTTGCTGCTGCTTCACAATATTGTATTTTTGTGTACAGAGACAGAGAGAGAGAGAGTAGATGAGACCCCTAGTATCCTATCCTACTATACAAGTATCTCTTGTTTAGAGTAAAAGACAAAGAAAATTGGAAAAACCGTAAGGGAAATTTACGATAGGTATAGTTGATGGGATTTCTTAAATGCACAAACACACACTCGCTAGCACAAGGAAAGAAAACGAAGTGTGTATGCGTGTTTTTCCTGCTGACAAGGTGATAAGTAGTATTTTGAATAGATTTTCGCACTCAAAGCCCTGCACTTAATCATGTTAATATAGTGGATGTTGATGGGATGGATAGGAGCTCCTAGCCAGGCTTTGATATTTTTTCATTTGGAAGCCAGCATCAACGTGATGTGATTCGTCAATCCACAAACAAACACATTGACACACTGAATACCTCCATCTTTTGATGAATTAAGACTGTCAGTCATTTCCGTTTTGACACGTCGGTCGTCGTCGTCGTCGACGTTGTTTCCTATCAAAAATTCGTCGGATGTGGCTAGAAGGTTTTTTGAGCCATAAAAATGCGGGCACCAAATTGCTTTGAAATATGCTTCCGAACACGTGCGCCAAAATTGACGGAATCTGTCTTTCAGAATTTCTTTTGTTTTCATTTTTTTCCATTTCTTTTTTTTTTTTGGTTTGTTTGGTTTCATTTCACATCCTGTGACAGGAGACTGATGTTTTCGGATACAGATTCTTCTACACGTGTGCATATGAGCTTTTGGTTTCACAATCAGAGAATAGGTGATAGAGGTTGGTATAAAGGTGATGGTTCCATGGCACCTCCAACACAGTGGGTAACCTTCTACAGATATAGCCACACCACTTACATTTTTCACTTGGAATGGGCCTACAAATTTAAAATAAGGGCTTGCTTGCCTAACGTTAATTTATTGATGTGGAGGAGGGAGGCTTTGTTTGAATAGACATTTACACAGGCGGTTAATCTAGGAGGTAATCCTAGATAATCCTGGTAATGTAATGACATATTTTCTCATTTGTCTTTCACCTCAAATAAATATTGTTGACAAATGTTGCCTCTCCTCTTTGCCTCTTTTTTAAATTGAGTTGAGGAAACAAAATGTTTGCTTTTATCGGTTTTCTCCAATGTCCTTGCAGATTGATAAAAATGAGAAATTACGAGCGGTGGCGGTTCCATCTTTCGATCATAAAACAAAAGGAGATACGAAGTTGCTCTACAAGAAATAACAATTTACTTGTGAATTATTGATCGGAATTTGAAGTGGCACGGCCAGATGATGTATTTTGTAGTTGGGACTTTCAGTTGTTTTCACATGAAAGTAATCTTCTTTATTGTCATTTGGTTTTTGGCCTTTTCTGGGATTGAGGTAATCTGATGTTTTTTTAAGCCAATGCATTGTGTTTGTTTTCTTTTGTAATTTGTGTGATGGTTTTTGGAAAGCTTACGATGTTGGGAGGGAAGGTGTTTATAATGTTAAATGGGGCAATTATAATTTTCATATGTACACTTATCCTGCGGGGATTATAAAAGCAAATCCTTCCGTAAGCGTCCTTAAAATAATATAATTTTGTAATTGTTACATTTTTTCTTACGGAAGAGCTTAGTTTCATCCCATAAGTCGTTTGTTCCTGTCCTTGCTGATCGAAATTAAGGTCATTTGATATTTTTTTTTCGGATGGGTTTATGAATGTGCTTAAGGTTCCAATACTCTAAGTACTTTGTTTCCTTATCATTCCTATTCATAGATGCACTCTTAAGCCCTTTTTGAAAAAAAGTATGGCTGAATCTGAGAATAGAAGGCCTTCAAGGATTGTGCTTACACTGTTGCTTCAGACAACTTTTAAGGAATAGATTGTCCTTTGAGTATTTGCCTTCGAGGTGTAACATTTATTCTCTTACGAGGTTTCAATAAACTCGGAACGATATGTTCAGTGTAGAGTTTAGAGACGTCGAAGTCTAATTCAGAGTATAGGTTGCCCCAAACAAAAGCGTTTTCGCAGTTGCGGCAGCTGCAGAAACGGTCATGTGATCATTTCTGCCGTCGCCATCGCGACAATACTTTTGTAAGAAAATGCTGCTTTTTTTTGTCGCGTCGTTATTTCGCTGTATAATTTAGTTTTGACAACTATGCAATTGCCGCTGCAGCGTCTGCAAAAAGGCTTCGGTTTGGGAGGTCCTTAACATACAAAATGCTCTTTCGAGAAGAATTGACAAGCAATTGGAAAGTGATAACTGTAATGAAAAGAGCCGGCAGCACAGTGCTCGTCCACTCCATTCCTCAAATGAATGATTAAGACAGGTTAATTGTGCTCTAACTCATCCCAAGCTCTTGACATAAATTCAGTGATGGATCATTAATTCGATGAACACGCTATACCTCGTTGAAAGTTGGTAAAATGAAAAGCTTCGTGCTCATTTTAAAAACAACGGGCAATGACTAAAAACTCAAATTGGAAACGACACAGAGCCACCAACCGCCGCCATTAGCTTTGAGCAAATACAAAGTGGACACTTTGATTTAGTTTGTTTTTAAATCACTGCTGTCAGCTCCTTTCCCGCTCAAAATCTTGACAGAAGTCAGTATCGCCAACGTTATGAATCACCTTACGTTTGAACAACGTTGGAAACCATTAAAAACTAATCAAAGGACGCCGAAAGCCTTAAGGCCCAAATGGTGCGTTTTTTAAAAAAAGAGTTTCGGCTAAAAAGCACTCACCAACGCCTTAGAGCTGCAAATTAAACTCTTTGGCCTTTTTTGTATTAACCGAGAAGCACCAATTAAAATCCGGAAACGATTCTAGTACTTAAGGGAAACCAAATTTCATACAATCCTTAAGCTTAGCCCCGAAATAACCATCAAAGTCTTGACAAAATGAACGGACTGGGACAAACGAAGGAGTAGGTTGTGGTGTCTATTAAAGACGAAATGAAATTAAACATCTGGCTTCGTCTTCCAGATCATTGTAGCGTGTTCCCAGCGGATGTGATGGCAATTAGCGAAGCTCTGTCTTGGCTAAGAGAAAACATGAAATCCAAAAGGGATATTATGTATAAGCATTTTCTCAGACAGTCAGGTGGCCATCAAATCCCTGGCGTCAAATTCCTCCAACTCTATTCTAACCCTTAACTTCCGATCATCTCTCATGGAGATGTCAGAGCAGTTCCACATTCACCTGTGTTGGGTGCCGGGCATAGAGACATTCCAGGAAACTGCAAAGCAGATGAACTCGCCAGAAACGGAACACTTCTGCCCTTCTTACCGAAAACGGAGAGCATCGGCATACCAATCTCTACATACAAACTCTTGCTCAAGCAGGACGCATACAAGAAAAATAATCTGAGATGGTCAAGCAGCTCAACGTGTAATGCAACGAAAGAAATCTGGCCCTAGTTAGATCTTAAGAGGTCGAACGGCTTGAACTCTCTCAAAAGAAAGCGACGATAGGTGTCATCACAGGACACTGTCTTATTGGACGGACATGCCGCAAGGCTAGGAGTCGCCTCAAAAGACTTTTGCAGAAGCTGCATGGATGAGGAGGAGGAGGAAACTATTTCCCTCCTTCTCTGTTCATGCCCAGCTTTAGCTCACAAACGTAGGATATACCTAAGTTCGTACTTCTTTGATGAACCTAGTGATCTTACTCAAATCGACGCCCTGCGTCTCTCCCGCTTCACTGTAAGCTCAAATTGGTTGTGGGTAGCCCTGGGACCTAGTGCATTTCTCAGAGCGATGACTTGAGGGGGAATGGAAGGGAGCAACAATTTACTGCCGATTCGAACTTTTTTTTAGCAAAAGGATTAACTCTCGGAAGACTTGCCAATTCTTCGTGAAATGCGAGACCCATGGAAGACATTTTTTGTGGAGTGGTTTGAATCCACGAATCTCCCGCATTTGTGGTACTCGTGGTGTGATGGTTGTCTGCTGTTAAAATAGAGGTTCGTGATTCAAATCCCAACAAAGGCAAAAATGTTTTTCCACGGGTATCGAGTTTCGCGAGGAATTGGCAAGTCCTCCTTTAGTAAATTCATTGCCATGAATAGCACTTTCTCATTTAGCCGTTTGGAATTGGCAAAAAGTTCTAGGTCCCCTCCTTTCCCTCACAATGCATGGTTGTGAGAAATGCGCTTTGGCACCCGTTTCATTTTAAATATTTTTTACCCTCCCGCATAACAAGTAGACAAACAAACCATTACGCCACGCGTACTACCTTTGATATCGACATACCTACTCCTAAAAACGTCAGCAGAAAAGAAAAGAAGAAGCAGTGCAGAGCTCATCAGCTCTTGATGAGCTCTGCACTGCTTCTTAGAAAGAAAGTGCTCAAGAGAGAATTACGTGACATGGCCTGACATTTTGTGATTCCGACTTCCGAAGACATCTTGTCGTTTGGGTGATTATGACAAAAAAAAGCGGCAGAAGCGCTATACGTTAACAATGTCTAAATGTTGTCCAATTTGATGCTATGACCGTATTCGATAAGCCTATAAGAAGTGGCCGCTAATTTTGGGCCATATCTCCTCCAAATTTAATTTTTTTTTTCCAAAAAGTGGGAGTTAGCTCTGTTTTCGACCATAATGGGGTTGAATCTGTCTTTTTCTCAGGATGGAGGACAAGAACTTTCGTAGGCTTTGATCATAGCCGATTTTAGTTCATTTATCTCTTCTCTATGGCTAAGCAGGTAAGCAAAGGCTGATTACTGTACTGGCAGAGTGGCAGGGCCAGTTTGTTGTTAAGCGAAGAGATTTCCAGTTTCCTAAAATTATCGAATGGGTTCCTAAAATTATCGAATTGGGAAACTAATTTCATTTTCAAATAATTTTCCATTATGTAGAAGAGCGCAGTACAGTAAAGCAGGTGCTGATATAAATTTTAGGAAAATTGGACCAAGGCCTTTAGGTCTATAGCCAAATATCTAACAACTTCAGTTGCGTTTGCATGAAAACTTTTTGACATTCTTGGGGTTTAATTAGGCGAATATGCAAGCCCCGCTAGGGCGCCATTTAGTTTTTTATCGAATTTACTAAAATAAGTCGAAGGACTGCGCTGATATTTACATGTCGGTGTACTGCTCATCTAGTATACATGTTTAAAATTAGTTAATTAAAATCCCAAATGGAGCCCCATTTTATTTCTTGACACGTTCCAAAAGAAGATATTTACCTTTTGCTACCCAACTTTCTAAATGAAATTTTTTTTATACGTGATATTTTCAATCGGTGGCAAAATCGCATCGTCACCTCCCCGCGGTGCTCGCTCGCTGGATAGCCGAAAGGTGAACTAACGACGAGCGTTGGATCCATCGGATCCATTGGTTGTTGATACCTGAGCTCTTTTTTCAGGAACTAGGAGCAGGAGAAAAAATACGCTCTGAATATCAAACCGAACACGATCTACACGTCATGCACAGGCCTCACAAGCCGGTCATGAAAAGGAAAAGATAAAGTGATGAAAAATGAAAGATATGCCTCGGATGGCCAAACCAAAAACGTTGACGACCCCCCCCCCCCCCCCCCACTTTTGCACTTTAAATAATATAGAATAGGCTGCGCAAATCTGAACAGCTAGCCAAGACCCTCGCCAGCCTCAACGCTGATGTAACAGCCCTCCTGGAGATGCGATGGGATAGACCGGGCCTGAGAGATACAGATGATTGTACTTTCTACTATGGGAATTGCCAACTTGATGGGAGATCGCGCTTGTTTGGATGCGGATTCGCTGTCAGAGTAAGACTTAGGCAAAAACTCTTGAGCTTTCGCGAAGTCAGTGAAAGAGTGACAACGATCCGCATCAAGGCCAAATTCCACCACCTAAGCCTCATAAGCGCCCATGCCCCTACAGAAGAGAAAGACGACGCTACCAAAGAAAGTTTCTACGAGCTCCTCGCCAAAACTTATGAGCAGTGCCCCAAACATGACATTAAAATTCTCTTGGGAGATTTTAATGCCAAAATTGGCAGGGAGGACATCTTTGGTAAGACGATCGGAAAGCATAGCCTGCACGACACCACTTCCGATAACGGACTTAGGCTCATCGATTTTGCAGCGGGAAAAAACATGGTAATAAGTAGCGCGTGATTCCCACGCACCGACATCCACAAGGGCACATGGCGATCCCCAGATGGTCGAACCTGCAACCAAATCGACCATGTTGCGATTGACAGAAGACACTCCTCCAGCATCCTGAATGTCCGTACCTTCCGAGGAGCACACATCGACTCGGACCACTACGTAGTTGGTGCAAAACTCAGAGTACGGATCTCGATGGAAGCTCTTAGGTGATCACCAACTACGCCGAGGAAATTCAATGTTGGACGACTTCAATCGATAGAGACCGCCGCTGCCTATGCCAACCGCGTATCTCTTGAGCTTGCGAGGAATCCTTCGACTGATGACATGAACCCGGAAGACCAACGGCAGCTATGTCAACAAGCCATAAGAAGTTCTGCGTCAGAGGTATTAGGTTTCTCTTTTAGGAGATCTCCGCCAACTTGGAGTGCAAAATTGGAGACGGCAGGCCAGAGATCGAGCCGGCTGGAGGGGCATATTGGACAAGGCCTAGGAGCACCACGCTCTAGTTGAGCCACCTACAGAAAGAAGAAGAAGATGTTTTCAATCTGGCAAAACTTCTTCGAATTGGTGTTTTTGACAACTGTCACTTGATTGATGCTCAATTTGGTTGGGTATCTCATAAAATTGAAGCCGTACGCCCACTGGGCACTGCGTACGTTCGGTAAATTGTCTCGAAACGAAATCGATGCTGACGTCGATTTTTACATAATTTTGAGTTTAAAACTTGTGAGTAAGGTACCACCAAGATCGGGCGAATTTAGAGAATTTTTTGTAGAGTTATGTGAAGTCGATAGGAAGGGGAAGACCTCGTCTTAGGTGACGCAATCAAGTGGATGAACCCCTCAATCGTCTAAGAGTTTAAAGCTGGAGCTCGCCCGAAATCGAAGTCGTTACAGAAGGATGTTGGTTGAGGCCCTGGTTCACCCCGAACTGTAATGCCCACCTAAGTTAGTAAGCATGTGAAGTCGATTGTCTACGCAAATAAGGCTGAGACGATTGACGAATTCGAAAAAAAAAATTGTAGCGTTATTGCTGACATACGGCCTCACATGCTGCAAAAATTGTTTGGAAATTAGGCCTCTCAGTTGGAGTTCATTCGAACCAGCCACGGCAGCCTCTTGTGTAAAACCATTCTTAAAACATGATGAAAAATGCTTATCTTTAAAACAAAGCTCAATTCTAAACCATAACATAGAACTGAATGCGATTTAGTTCTTCTTGAAAACCGCTCGTCTAAAAAAAACACCCTTTGTAAAAGTTCTTTGGAAACATTGAGTATGGTTGCAGTTAACAGGACATTCTTTGAAGGCCATATAATTTATTTTTACATTGGTTACAATCAAATGAGAAGCCTTTCGAGCAGCTACCTTCTTCTTTTCCTTTTTCTTTCTTTTTCGAAGCAATGAGCATCTTAAAGGGATCATAGCTCTCGCACTTAACTGCTTCACATTAGTGATCCACTCGTGGGGTACGAACATCTTCCATTGTGACTCCTGAAAAGTTTTTCAGTTTCACAAAAGACAAGAAAGCTGTTGCGCTCTTCGGCATGAATAAGTTCATTAATTTGAGGACTCAGTTAGGGCGCCATTTTATTTTTTTACAATTAATTTTCTTCACACAAAAAGAGGAACATGATTAACACGTATATTCAAACAAATATAAAGCTCTACTGAGCACATAAATTGTACCTACCGTCTTAGCTCCAACCTACAAAAACCTGCAATAAATTTAACATCAAACGCAGTTGCCTGCAATCTACACAAATAAAGCGATTGATAAAAGAAATAGAAAGAAATAAGAATAAATACCAAAACCAATACCAAAACCAAAGAAGAAAAATGTCACAGAGACATGGTGTGGACGTTAAAGAACAAATTGTGCAATACAACATCAATTGAAAAAGCTCCTCTACCAATCTAACAAAGCAAAAGCATAATGTAAACGTAGAGTACGAATAGAATATAAACAGAAAAGTGTGCGAATAAAGAAAGAAAAGTGTAAGAACTTTTGAAAACAAATTGCCGAGTGCAATACAAAGACTACAACAGAAAAAAAAAGAGAAAAAATTGAATGAGACATGTCTCCTTACTGCATGTCGCCTCATCGGACCCATCGGAACAATCTTTACTCTGGTCACACATCCATGCAAGTGGAATGCATTCGCCTTCGCCTGATTTACACGCAAACTCATCTGGCGAACAGGATTTCGATTCTGCAAATGAAAAAAAAAAAAAATATTGACAATTGTAAAGACGGTGTCTGTCATTTGCACAAACATTTATACGAGTATAGATATATAATCAACATTGGAGTGGCCTTTAAGGATAAAGGTCCTTCGCCTTACGCTCTCGTTAGGAGAAAAGTGTTTTCTTCGTCTGCAATCATCTTTATCGCTAGAGACACGAGGTGCTTGGTTGGATAGGGTCAATAGCCATAAGTGTTTTTATAGAATTGCCGATCAACTTATGCGTGTTCGTTATCATTCTATAGCTTGGTGTACTCGTTGATTTGTAGATGGGAATATTTTCATTTTCTCTTTTTGTGAAATAAATAGAGCAAAGGGATATGTTACGATATTTTAATGATGTGATTTTGCGAAACGAAGTCAATAGGTTTTTTGAAGACCGATATCAAAAACTATGCTAGGGATCATTCAAAAGAAGTGTTTTTACTCGTGAATCGTTTGTAATAGCTTTTGAGTTTTCTGAGTGCATCAGAAAGTTCTTCGCATCATTGCAGTTGGTTTAAATGGAACTACGACTTCAATACAGCAACGGACTCAATGCATATCTTCTCTCAAACACACTTTTTGTCGAGCTCAAAGGATTACGAATTTCTCACTACGTTTGTGTTGTATCCTGAAAAGAAGTTTTCATAACGAATTATGAGGTTGAATTTGCACGATTTCAGATTGCGTCAGAGTGCAAAGCTCAAATGTTATTTGAAGTAGGTTTACTTCGTTTCCGCACAAGACCTGCCACAAAATCACCTCGGAATCTCCTGATGGACCACTTCATTATACAGCAGAAATGGAGGAAGTCACTGTGCGATGTTCGCAACGAAAGAAAGGCGGACGCAGGTAGCGACCATCACCTGCTACTGGGTTTGCTTCGCTTACGAACAGCTGCTGTTCAGCGTCGCGCAGAGGGTATAGCAAGGAAACCAAGATTTAATACTAGCGTCTTAAATGCCCCTTACATATGTCGTAATTTCGCCACCACATTTGACGTCAAAGCGTCAAACTTACAAAACGCTGGCTTACCGATAGAGGCTATGTGGGGTCAAATTAAAAGCGCTTTCATGGAAACTGGATCTGAAACTGTACCAAGACTGACAAGAGCGAGAGATTCCTGGATATCCCAAGATACCTGGGACAGAATTACACATCGAAGATCACTTAAAATAAGGATCTATTCAGAAAGTGATGCTCAACGCAAATTGATTCTACGGAACGAGTATAGAGCATCTCATAAGACAGTGCAACGGTGTGAGAGGCGTAATAAGAGGGCAAGGGTGGATCAACTTGCGCAGAACGCGGAACATGCTGCAGGAAGAGGGGACGCAAGGGAGCTGTATAAAATCACTAATGACATTGCCGGACAGCGTAGTAGCACTAACACTAACCATCCCGTTTTGGATTTGAACGGCAACCTTTTAGTGACGATAGAAGATCAGCTGCAAAGATGGAAGGAACACTTTTATGTGCTGCTAAATGACGACAACAATGCAAACATGAATCCTGAACTGAACAACATGCGCAGGTCTTCTAGGGGTATTGACACCAGCCCCCCAACAAAGTACAGAGATAAGGGACGCGTGAAGTACGGGAAGCTGCTTCAGGGTCTACTTTAAGGAATTCTGCGGGAATACCGTCAAGTCCAGCTGCTTTGTTTTTCTTTAGGAAAGTAGAATTCGCAGAATTCCTTAAAGTAGACCCTGAAGCAGCTTCCCGTATTTTGCTTAAGCTTGTGCAAGCTGTTTGGGAGAGTGAAACTTACCCAAGGGACTGGAAGGATAGAGTTATTGTGAAGTTACCAAAGAAAGGAAACCTTAAAGACTGTAATAACTGGCGCGGAATCACTGTTCTGTCCGTTTTTCCGAAGTTAATGGCAACTATTATTCTCGGGAGGATAAAGTCCAGGATCGAGTCTACCCTCAAGAGTAACCAAGCGGGGTTTCGCAGCAGTCGATCGTGCGTCGACCACATCAACACCTTGCGAATCATACTTGAACAATTGTCTGAGTACCAATCACCCCTGTACCTCATGTTTGTGAATTTTGAGAAGGCATTCGACAGGGTAAATCGTGAATGCATCTGGAGATCGCTTATTGCGAGAGGTATCCCTGAGAAAATTGTTGCTGTTATTAAAGAGTCGTACAACAACGCAAGGTGTTTCGTTTTGCACAATGGACAGCTATCCGACTCCTTTGATGTTCGCCAAGGAGTGAGACAAGGAGATGTCCTGTCACCAATTCTGTTTTTGTTAGCAATCGACGATGTAATGACTGCCACTGTGAGTACAACTGAAGGACACGGTATCCAATGGGGTCTGTTTGACAAACTTAGCCACATAGATTATGCTGACAATATAATATGTCTCATGGCAAACAACACGGCTAATTTAAATCAAATATGTCATGCGCTGCAACTAAATGGAAAAGTGGCTGGCTTAAGGATCAACGCAAATAAGAACAAAATAATGACCACTGGCCAAAGCACACAACAAGTTATTCTAAGGCAGGGAACCATAGAGAAGGTCACACAGTTTAATTATCTGGGCAGTTTTATTGCACTTGATGGCGGAACGGACCTGGATGTTAACAATAGAATAAACAAAGCCCGTAGTGCATTTGGAATCCTTTCTCCTGTGTGGAGCTCAAGCAAAATATCGCTACGCACCAAGTTAAAACTCTTTGAAACCAACTTGAAATCTGTGCTGTTATATGCTTCTGAAACATGGAAATGCTCTATCAACATCTCGAGCAGGCTACAGGCCTTCGTCAACCGTTGTCTGCGCGACATTCTTAAGATCCGGTGGCCGCAAACCATATCAAACGTTGAACTATGGAATAGGACCGGACAGATGAAATTGGATGTAGACATCACTCAACGAAAGTGGCGTTGGATAGGCCATACACTGAGGAAACCTGACGACAACATAGCGAAACAAGCATTTGAATGGAATACTCAGGGTGAGAGACGCGTTGGAAGACCAAAAACAACATGGAGGTCATCTGTTTTAAAAGAAGCTCAGTCTCAAGGTATTCAATCGTGGTCACAGCTAAGACCCGTTGCGGCGAATCGGGACAGATGGAGGGATCTGGTTGCTGCCCTATGCTCCAGGAGGAGTTAAAGTGCTGCTACAGTTGCAGCTGGACAACATACACTTCGTTTTATGTTTTATGTTTGTCCCTCAACAATTCAGTATTCGTTAGTACATTCAAAAAGCAGGCCTTTTTCAAGTACTTGGCCGCACTTTTAAATACTTGGTCGCAATTTCAAGTCATGTACTTGGCCGCACTTTTAAATACTTGGTCGCAATTTCAAGCACTTTGCCGCACTTTCAAGTACTTGTTCGCAATTTCAAGTACTAGGTCCCACTTTCAAGTACTTGGTCGCAATTTCAAGTACTTGGTCACACTTTCTAGTACCTGGACACACTTTCCAGTATTTTTCATATTTTCAAATACCTCAAGACAAGCTCAAAAAGTTGACAAAACTTTCAAGTACCTACTTCGCCTAATTTTAAGAGCTTAGTCGTAGTTTTGACTACTCAGCCGTTTTTTAAAATATTTGCATCTTTTCAAATACTTCGTCATTATCTCGAATACATGGCAGTACTTTCAAATGCGTAGACGTAATTTTAAGTTGTTAGATGAGCTATTAAATACTTCCCCGTACTTTTAAGTTCTTGGTTGTAATTTAATGCAGTTGGTCGCACTTTTGAAAGTTAGAGCGTACTTTCAAAAAGTTTACCGTATATTTACGTACTAGATTCTATTTTCAGAAAATCGACAGTACCTACTTTTAAGTAATTCACTGCACTATTAAGCTCTTGGCCATCCCTTCAAATATACGTCGTATTTCAAATAATTCGTCATACTTTAAGAGCTTAGCCGTACTTTCAACTACTCAGCTGTACTTTCAAGTACTAAGTCATCATTTCAAATAGTACTTCAATTTTTTAAATAATTGACCATTCTTATAAATATGTCACCGTTCATTCACGTACTTGGCTGTGTTTTTAAGTGCTTAGCTGCACCATCAAAAAGTTGGCAAAAGTTTTAAGTAGTTGACCGCATTTGAGTCACTTGAAGACCGTTTGAAATAATTGACCATAATTTGAAGTATTTGACCATACTTCTAAGTACTTAGCCTTACTTGGTCGTTCTTTAAAGGGCTTCACGTATTTTCAAAGACTTGGTCACACTTTCAATTAAATGAGAGTATTTAACGAACCTCGCCGTACTTTGTATACTTAGACGTACTTTAAATTTTCAGCCCGGACAGCTTTTAAAAAATTAGGCACATTTTAGAGTACGTGCTATGCTGAACTTCGTTTGAGCTTGTAAGTACTTTAAAAGCTGCCTCGTGTTTTAAGAGTTAAGCCGTGTTTTTAAGTATTTAATTATACTTCAAGCAATTGCCTCTTTTTCAAAAACTTGGGCACATTTTCGAGTTAAATAGTAGAGTAGAGTGGCAGTAGTTTCAAGTCCGTGACTGCTCTCTCAAATACGAGTAGTTCGACGTACATTCAAGTATTTGACCATACTTCCAAGTATCTGCCATCACTTCTCCGTACTTTAAAAGCTAAGGCGACCTTTATTCTATCTATCCGTGCGTCCAAGTACTTGGCCATGCTTTCAAATACTTTGTCATATTTTCAAGTACTCGGCCATACTTTTAAATGCGTGGTCTGGCTTTCGCATAGGTAATCTTGCATTCAAGTACTCTGTAGTACTTTAAAGTACTTGGCCATGCATTCAAGTACTTAGCAGCACTTTGAAGAATTTAGTCGTAATTTGAAGTAAATGACAGCTCTTTTTTATTAACTTTGCATACTTTAAGAACTAAGCCGTACTTTTAAGTGCTCAGTACTACATTCAAGTATTGGGCTGTACTTTTGAGTAGCTGAAAGCGCATTCAAGTACTTCAACGTGATTCGAAGGCTTAGCCGCTTTTTTGAATATTTTGCTGTGATTCAAAGTACTTGCCTGTACTTTCAGTGTAATAGATAGTATTTTTGAGTTATTGGATGTTCATTCAAGTACATGGAAGTACTTCCAAGTACTAGACCGTAGTTTGAAGTACTTGACAGTACCTCTAAGAACTTGGCCGTATTTGTAAGTAATTGAACGTAGTTTTAACTACTTCTAATTACTTGCCTGTAATTGGAAATATCTTCAAGCCCCGACCCATTCTTTCCAGTAATTGCACAGCATTACCATCAATTTGATCATCACATTCAGGTCTTCTTGAGAACTTTAGTGCTTCAAAGAAAGCACCTACCTGGCATTTGCCCAGCTTTTCATTAGGTACGTCTGTATTTTTGAGTATTTTTAAACAAATTTCCACTAAGTACTTTCAAGTAAGAACTCAAAAAACGATTGCGACAGTCGTGATGTCTAAGTTCCATCGAAACTTGACCCTCGACAGGACTATCTGTTAAGGAGGAAGAAGTTAAGTGGGAGAACTGAGATCCCGATATTTGTAATGCCGGTAAAAGAATGAAGAAGCAAAAGAAAGGATATGGGGTTAACCCTTACCCTTTTGCTTAGTCATAAGTGAAGAAATGTCGGTTTCGCTCTTATTTCTTAGGCTTTTCGGCCTACGAGAAAAACTTTTCTTTTTATCACGACAAAGCTTTCAACAGCAAATTGTAAAATTCTTTCACATTTCCACAAAACCAAAACCCACACCGCCTCGCGCCTCCAACAAGATACAAAACCAAAATTGTGTATCGTTATTGTGTAAAAAATTGGCCCCGTATTTAAAAGGATTCGTTTTCTTCTTTCTCAATTTAAATTTCTTCCTTTCTTTTAATTAAGTTAATATAACTCCCATCAAAACATAAGCCCTGAAGCTCATCTCCTGCAATGATTACACACGAGTGCAAAACACTTGATCCCGGAAGAATTTTCAAAAACAAAACATCAACAAACAATAACAATAACATAACAACAACAACAGCATAAGAAAAAAAATACAAAACAAAAGACTCGTTTGGAAAATTGATATCCAAACGAATGCCTCCGCACTTTTGAGCCTACAGCATCAACATCCATTATACCCAGGTATCCAAATCCATACACATATCCCCCCACGTATTACACGATTAATTGGCTCAGAGGAATCCTTGTGCGTAATTGACTGTCATGATTGACACAGTATATACGATGTGTGTGTTCAGTGTAACATGATGACAAAATGATATTGGTTAGAACGTGGGAGTTATTTTGTGAGCATAATACTCGTATATACCTGCAATGCGTTTGATTTAGGTATACGTATATTATGTCTTGCCTTGGCTTTACTTTCCACACATATACACATGTTTATCAAAGACGAAGTGTGTCAAATATCGAATTTGACAAATCAATACTGGGATTTACTTGGAATATCTCTAATAAATGGCAGGAGATCAGGTCAAACCACATCAAGCGAATCAGGAAGCAATAGATTGCATTTCAACATTCCGCATAGCGTTGAGAGGTTCTTTAACAGTGTTTGGGGGAATACGAGATTAATGGCTTAATACAATCCTCAATATACCATAGAAATGGGTGAATCCGTGGGTGGAATGCCTTAAGGACATATATGAATCTCATAACCGAAAAGAGATACATAAATGGTGATAAAAATAGGAAAAGGCAAGAAGGACTATTCAATCAACAAGAATTCTTCTCGAAATAAACTCGCAATGAATTTGGTGAAACGAAGTTAAAAGTTTGGACATAGATGCAAAGTTGATGGTTGATTTTGTTGAGAGTCCAACATCTTTGACAGAGCAGGAGTAGGTAACCTTTAACCGTAGCTATGTGGGGGAGTAATATTCCAAAAACCAAACCGTATTTTTTTTTTTTTTTCATGAGCTCAAAGCTGATAGGAGTTTCCATAAAAAACAAAGTTTTTTTTGGATACAGAAGCCTCTAAATGGTGAGTTGATTGAGAGACTGCTTGAAAGTTGCTTAATTAACTTAATGCTAAGCATACTTCCTGTCCAAAAAGAGGTGGTTCTTCTTGAGGTGAAGTTCTATCTCTTCTTTCGTGGAATCTGGTAGCCCACTTGGTGAATTGATTAGCCTTTGGCTTTGGGCTTTGTGCTTTGGGTCTTTCACCGAAAAGGGTCCTTTGGCCCTATACGGCTATGATAAGATCAATCATGTCCTATGCGTCAGTTGTTTGGTGGAATAAGCTCTCGCGTAAATACGTTATTGCCTCGTTTGCCAAACTTCAAAGAACAATTTGTCTGGGTGTTACGGGGGACTTCCCCAGCACACCGGGAGCTGCTCTCGACGCACTGTTGAATCTTCCTCCCCTTGATACCTACATCATAGGGTGTACTCTCATGACCATTTCTCGTTTAAAGATATGTGGTCTCTGGCACAATTCGCACTGGAGCTTTGAGGAGCTCGCAAGCAGCATATCTTTTGACTCACGTCTAATGGATATGCCGTCTGACACGATGATCCCAAGGCTCAAACTGCGTCAAAATTACTCAGTCAACTTTCCTTCGGTTCAGGACTGGTTCGCTCCAGAATCTGAGCCTGGAAAGCACTGTTATCGTATCTTCACAGATGGCTCCAAAACCGACGAGGGTTCTGGTGCTGGTGCCTTTGTTCAGAACGACGACATACGACTGCACTCATCTTTGGAATCAAACGCATCCGTTTTCCAAGCGGGAGAAGTATTTTTGTTTGCAACGACAGCCAAGCTGTGCTTAAGGCCCTTCTCAACCCTCTAACCACTTCGAAAGTGATCCAGGAATGCAAGAGCTCTCTGAATGCGATCGGAAGATTAAATTACTTGAGTCTCATTTGGGTTCCGGGCCATCACGGCATAACTGGAAATGAGATCGCCGATGAGCTTGCTAGGTAGGGATCTCAGACAGCTATCTCAGGACCTGAACCGTCGCTAGGTCTGCCAGCGTCCTTAGTGAGGGCTTCAATCAACGATTGGATCTGTGAAGAGCACAACCGTAGATGGCATGCCTCCATTGGATGCAGACAAACCAAGCGTATGCTCCCCAACGTTAGTAAGAAGACTGTGCTTTGTTTGTGCTAAAAATACGATAGTGAAATGAGCTGATAATTACTCGGGTATACTTTTCTTTGCAGCATATTAAAGCACTTCAAAGCTTTTCATTCGAGCAAAATCGTTTAAGGAAACAACATTGGCCGAGACACGGGTGTAGAAGTCATAAAAATATAACATTCCATTTGCATGATGTCAAAATTTTAAAGGTTCTTCCAATATGACTGAGAAAGTTTGCGTTTATTACGATGGTTCTTGCCACAGGGAAGCTGCAAAGGACAAGGACCTATGTAGGTTGTAGGTAGAAGATAAAAGCACTGAGCTTGGGCGCCACTTTACTTAGTCTGGCATATACTTCTTCTTCTCAACAACACAACGTGCATACAGCAAATGCATCATTTACTACATATTACTACAACGTTTTTGGCAGCAAGACATTTGCTTCCCTTCCACGCATTGATTCTGTGAAATAGGGACTCAACTAGGGCACCGTTTAACGTAATCAGGTGTTTTTAACAACAAGAAAGAGTTATATATAGAAGAATCCTTTCTACAGCTTGTCAGTAACGACAGATAATTGGCAAAATAGGCATCTAATAATCAAAACTTTTTTCACAACAAGACGTTTTTTGCCTTTCCCCGCACGATTTTGTAAAACAGAGATTCTATTAGGGCGCCATTTTGTTTAATCAGAAATTTCTTACAACAAATTGAGGAACCATGCATAGAGCAGCCCTTCGTATATTTGGATGTGATGGCAGCTATTTCGCAATAGCTGTAGTGCTCTTGGTGGGGATTCAATAAAATGGAGGACTCAATTGGGGCGCCATTTCACCTAATCAGGGATTTCTTACAGCATGGTGAAAAGCCATGCATAGAGGAGCCCCTCCAACAATTTGCATGTAGTAGCAGCTGCTTCGCAACAGCTGTAGCGCTCTTGTTGGTGACTCAGTTAAATGGAAGACTCAGATAGGGCGCCACATGGTTCGGATGTTTGTCTCCTTTAATGGCGGCCCAGGGATCAAGTCCTAGTACCTCCCAATCGTTATCGGCTTAGCCTCACGCAAGTAATTGGCAGGTCTATAGAGGGTTTTACACAGAAATGAAGAGGTCTTTCTCATTTAACCGTTCGAAATCGGCAAACATTAGTAGGTGCTCTCTATTTCTCATAGAAGTATATGGACGAGAATACTCTGGGCCGTGGGTCTCAAGGAACTCTGTTTTTCCAGCCCATTTAATTTCATTTTTCCTACCTTTTACCAACAAAATTATGAGCCGTACATAAAGCTGGCGAGTTTTCAACTACCACAGCTTTCGTTGGAAAGTATTTTAAGGTAGAAAAAAGGGGCAACTTTCAAAGGTTTGATTACTTTACTTTGACGACCAAACCAAGGCGTTGGCGTCGTTTTGTGTGTAATTTATCTGCAAACAAAGTGAGTTCAATGACAAAAAAGTAAACCATGTGGACGATATTGGCCCAACTTCATTATTAGAGACATTCTATGGCTTAAATCATACACCAAATGGAGAAAAATCACCAAAACAAAACGGAGAGATAAATTTAGAGAAATGACTCCGAAAAGTTAGTATTTAAAACATCTTTGGAAGCTTTCCTTTAGAGCCGGGGCAGACATTGTCCGCAGATGCTACAATAAAAGCTGAGAAATTTCTTATTTGAACAACCCTTCGCAAAAGGACCCTGTAAGGGTAGCTGCAAAGGGGCAGATGTAAAGTGTTGAATTAACAAGGTTAAGAGTTTCTGCAAATTTGATGCCAAAAATTAAAAGGAAAAGCTTGTAATTTTGCATCTGTAGTGTCTTCGGCGTGTTATGGTTAGCCTGCCTATTACGTGGTAGTTCGAGGTTCGATTTGAGCGAAAAATCAACTATGGTAAATGAAAATTGTCAAGTAGGGTTCCTATAAGTTGATAGATTGACTACTTGAAAGCTAAGTCATAAATTCAAGACTGGCTTAAGTTTCTACCAAACGAGATATATAAGTGATCGAGGTTCTCCTCAAGGTGGAGTTTTTTCTCCTTCTTTGTTTTTTGAAGCCAGTTTCCAAAATGGTGAGTTATGACTGGTTAAAAGTCTCATAACAAACAAAAGGTAAGAGAAGTTGCTGTTAAAAAAGGTGCAAGTAAAGTATCTCCATAGAGTGGAGTCATTTCCACTTTTCCCAGAAACCAGATCACTCATTTAGTGAGTTGATTGAATAGCTGTGTAAATGAAAGCTGCAATCGAGACAAAGTCGAGGTACTTCCTAGGGCAGAACCACTGTTCATTTTCTTTGGAATCAGTTCCTCCATTTGGTGAGCCAAATGAATAGCTGATAAAACCCTACAATCAAAATAAATTGGAGCTAATGTCAAAAGAGTTTATAAGCAGAGTTACTACTCCAGGTAAAGTCCGTCCTCCTTTGTTTTGAAACTAGGTACCCAATTTACTCAGTTGATTGAACTGCTGATAGAAAACTGCTCCTCAAGGTGTAATACTTTCGCCACCTCTTTGGAACCAGAAACCCCATTTTGCGAGTCAAGTCCACTTCTCCATTTCCTTGGAATTAGGTCCTTCTTTTACTGAGTTTATTTAACTGGTGTTTAAAAATTGCAATCAAAACAAAATGGAACTACTGTAAAAAGAGGTGTAAGTAGATTTACTCCTCAAGGGGGAGTAATTTTTTAGTTTCTTTTGAACCAGGTTCCCCATTAAGTGAGTCAAGTAAAGTTACAGCTCAAAGGGGAGTCGTTTCTCCCATTCATTAAGTGAGTTGATTCAACATCTGGGTATAAGTTGCGATCGAAATAAAGAAGTGGAGTTAGTTCTGTGGATGAAGTCACTACCATGCTTTTCGTGGAACTGGCTCCAACCATTATTGGGTTGATTGGACATCTGGTTAAAGCCTACCATGGAAACAAAGTGGAGTTACTCCTGAGGTGGAGCCATTTCTCCTGCCCTTTGGAACTAGGCACCCAATTTTCGTGAGTTCATTGAACTGGTGGTTTAAAGGTGCAATGAAAAGAAAATGGAGTTTTTCCTCAAGGTGGAAGCAGTTCTCCTTTTGCTTGGAATCAAGTCCCACATTAAGTGATCTGAATTAACTGCTGGTTGAAAGCTGCATTAAATATAATATGGAGCTACTGTCAAAAGAGGTGTAAGAAGAGTTACTACTAAAGGTAGAGTCATTTCTCCGTTTCTTTTGAACCAGGCACCCTATTTAGTGAATCAAGGTGGAGTCATTTCAGATGACTCAGATGTGTAAGTAGATTTACGACTCAAAGTGGAGTCGTTTCACCTTTTCTTAGGAACCAGGTTATCCATTAAGTGAGTAGATTGAACAGCTCGGTAAAAACTGCAATCAAAACAAAGTGGAGTTATGTACTTCTCTATGTGGAGACATTTTTCTTTTTCCATATTTTGAGTCAAAGTAGAACAATTTCTCCTTTTCCTTGGAACAAGCTCCCGCCATTAGGGAGTTGATTGGAAAACTGGAGAAAACTAGCCATGAAGACAAAGTGGAGTTTCTGTCAAGAGAGGTGTTAGCAGAGTTTCTCTGAAAGGTGGATTCATTTCTTCTACTTTTTGGAACTAGATCCCCTGTTTGTTGAGTTGATTCAACTGTTGATTATAGCCTTGCGCAAACCAGCGCGATAACGTCGTGCGATGCGATTTCTGTCAAAATGAAATACGTGTAACATGTAAGCTTATGGAGGTTTGACTTAACGCAATCGCATCACACGCACAAATCGCGCTGGTTTGCGCATGACTTAAAAGCTACAATCAAAAGTGGAGTGTCAAACTAGGTGTCAGTAGAATTACTTCTGAAGGTGGAATCATTTCTCCTGTTCTTTGGAACCAGGTCAACAATTAAGTAAGTTGATTGAATTGCTGGTTAAAAAGTGCATTCAAAGCGAGGTGAGCCACAGCTCAATGTGCAATCACTGCTCCTCTTCTTTGGCGCCAGGTCCTCCATTTAGTGAATTGATTGAACAGCTAGTTAAAAGGCGCAATAGAAAGAAAGTGAAGTTACTTCTCAAGGTGGAATCATTTCTTCTTTTCCTTGGAACCAGATCCCCTGTTTGGTGAGTTGATTTAATTGTTTGTAAAAAGCCAGAAAAGTGGAGCTACTGTCAAAAGAAGTGTCAGTAGAGTTACCAGAGAGTTTGGAAGAAGATCACCTACTAAGTGAGTCAAGGTGAAGTAATTTCTATTTTTCCTTGGAATCAGGTAACCCAAATATTGAAATGGTTCAACTGCTGCGGAAAAACCGCAATCAAAACTAATTGGAGTTTATGTCAATGGATGTATAAATAGAGTTACTCCTCAAGGTGGATTCATTAATTTGTCTTTTTGTTTGGAATCAGGGCACCTTTTTCGTGACTTGAGGTGGTGTCACGTCTCCTTATCTATGGATACAAGGTCACCCATTAAATGAATTGATTCAGAGGCTGGTTAAAAGCCACATCTTGGATTCGAGATGATGTGGAAGGAGGTGTAAGTAGAAGCAGTCCTCTTCTACTTTGGATCCAAGTTACCGATTTCGCTAATCAATTGAACGAATGCTTCAACATCGGTCGCATCAAAAACTCAAAACCATCACAGACATGTGTTCTGTGTACTCAGGTTAGGCTTAACTTCAGCAGAAAAAGCGTAATTTAGGGAATAACTGATAGACTGACCTTAAATGGAAAGGGACGCTGCATCTACTCGTTACACACCCAAAACGAGATGACGCCAATGGCAACTCTGACTTTGATTTAGTCAAAATACTGTTCAACACTAATTATATCGCTTCAATCTGCTCAGAAAACTATCTCTCTCTCTCTCTTTCTCTCCCTTCCTTGCTTTGATAAACGGCAATTCACTACAAAGAGACACACAAATTACAATGTTCCAAGTATTGCCAGCTAAACCATAACTAATCATTCTCTCTTTGTTTCCGACTTAAACAAAGAAGATTTTATTTCATGCCATTTGCTTCTGACCTAGCCCCTGGAATATTCGACGACAAAAGCAACTCGAAGTGAACATTAAATTTGAGCTTATACAAAATCTCATTGTTCTTCGAAAAATCCTCTCCGAATCCGCACTTATCTTGATAGCTTACACTTACAAAATACATTTCCCTAACAAATTTGCAATATTTAACTTCACGTCCTTTGTATAACAATGATTCCACTTCCACTTAACTACGTTAAATGTATACTTTGCCACTTATAATAATATTCATTACATGGTATGTCCATGTCCGAACTGACTTCAAATTCTATCACTCTTGATGGCATATCATCCTTGCAGCACAACCATCAGCAACGTCCTCAGGTAGAAAAGCAGGCAAACACTTTGAAGGATCTTCTCTCTGCATTTATGCGAGTATTTCTATTCTTCTTGTCGTCTTTGTGTGTATAATTGTACAACAATACAAAAGATGCCCTTGCTGGCCCTGATGATGGTGTGCGGTGTCTACTTTCCGGACACTTTGTCTTCCCAACTACTGCCAATTTGGCCACCCATAAACAAAAAGTAAAAAAGCAATTTACCATTTCCACTCAAATTAAATTTAAATTAAAAGTACCACAGCGTGTTGGGACGACCGGCGAACATAACCAAAAAACCCAGTGCCAGTAGTCGTCGTCGGTGTCGTCCTCGGTCGGTCACTAGGGTGAATGATAATAGAATCTTACTCTCCCTCTCGCTCATTCCGCATCTTCTTTTGTATGGCCACATTGTTTTGGTATTAAATTCCTTGGCCTGAAGGCGACCGGCTGCAATGAACTCGACCACTTCAGCCTTTAATCAGATGTTTCTTGGCCGTGATGTATCCCCTTCCGGATATACATTTATGTTGGCATTTTTTCTTCTTCTTAACAATTTCGGTTACTAAAACATGGATGCCGGCATAGCTCTGGTTCATTTCTGTATCCGCAAAAAGACTCTGTCGTGTCGTTGTCGTCTCCTCAAAAATGTGTGTCCTCAGAAGAGAAGATATTGACTTCCTTTTCTGAATTACCATCACGAAGGGTGAGTGATAGGCGGAAAGGAGCACACTGTGCTACTGTGCCGCTGTGTCGCACCAGCACCATACAACATGACAACAACTAACACCGCATGAACACTAGACAAGCACGACACACACTTCCTTATACAGTATTTAGTCCTTGAATACCATTCAAGGTACATTAATGAACCTCATTTTCATCTTTCAAGGATGTTTATCGTCGTTTCCGACCATCTCTCTCGCGCTATACACGCTAAGCCTAGCACTAAACGCTTAATCGTCCTAAAGGATTTCGCTTCTGCTTCTTGTGAGAGGGAGAGAGAGAGAAAAAAAGAGTGGGAGAGCACACAAAATTTCAATATTAGGTACACTTTGGATTAAGAAATTTATGCTGAGCGATCCCAAAAGGCAGGCACTCGCACTATACACATTTACCCCCTTCTGTACTAAATACGCTATACCTACTACCACTCGAAATACGATGTCAATTAACTAAGCACATATTTTCATAAATATTTAATTACTTTTCAAAGAATTTTAATTTCATTCCAAGTGGCAGCATTTTGCCAGAGAGAGAGAGAGCTAAACTCAAGTAGAGCCAGTGTGCTGATGAACCTCTTCACAGTTGTTGGGTAGAATTGTTTTCTCAGGACCAATAAAATGAGTTTTGCAGCAACTTGGCATCAGTGCTGTGGTGGTTTATGTATAGCCTTAATGAAGTTTTTTTTTTGTTTTATTTTGTATTTAGTATTCCATCGCTTCCTCACATTGACTCATATTAAAATTTGCTTATTTGCAGGGTGGGATTATGCAAAGGACTAAATGGCGATAGGCCGTCGGAAGGATTCATGAGCAGGAAATTGCGTTCTTTTATGTGTTTCATTCTTAACCCTATATAGTGACTGCGTGAGTTGTAAAGTAGAACGGAAATCTTTGCGTATTTGAAGATCACTAAACGATCGAAACTAAACTTTGGGCCTTCATAGCCATTCAGTGATGGTTCGCTTGCAAAGACACTCAGTGACAGTACTAAAAGAGGTTTAGGTAGTTCATTCTAAGGCATTTTAGAACGAGCAGCAGCTTTAAAGAAGATTCTGCGAGGGCACATCTTGAGATTCCAGACTCAAAGACTCAAGGAAAGTTCAATGGAGCGAAGTTAAGACACAGTAAAAAGACCAGAGGAAAGAACTTAAACGTAGGCAGCAGGAAGGAAATTGTGTCCCAGCCACGGTAGCTTGGCATGCTTGCTTTTAGCACAACCTAGCTCGTCGACGGGGGGATTCTTGCTACCGCAGCACAGGACGGGGTTACGACTTCATGCCAATATATATATAATCAAAAGATTATGTGGCAACCCAACTGTCCACGTACGCGTTCCATAGCGGGGGAGGGTCTTCGATGTTGTTGACCCTCGGAGGTTTTGCCCACCCATTGTATCCCGCGGATACCACCATGGCTAATGCAAAGACAACCTCAAAAAAGAAGAAACCGGAAATAGAAAAGCCTCGATAGACGGAAGTCCAGCGAAAGAATAGCTTTGAGATAAGAAAGCCTCGAGATGTGCCTGACCTAAAGGCGGATAGCTTTGGGATAAGGAAGTGAGATAGAAGACTTTGAAAAAAGGACAGTCTGAGACAGAACAGCCCCGCAATAGAACGGCTCTCGGAGCTCGGAGATAGCTCTGAAATAGGAGAGTTCTGAAAAAAGCCCCTGATGCGATATGACATTTTTGGAGATCAGATAGCCCTAGGAGGGTAAAGCCTTCTGACCAAGTCGCTAAAATAGGGCCCGAAAATGGACTACCCTACATTGAGACAGCTCTAAGAAATCATCGATAAAGGACAGCCCAAAGTAAAGAGAGGTGTGTGAGAGGATAGCCCTGAAAGAAGAAACCTCTAGGAGAGCACACCGCTCTAAGAAGTCAGTGGGATAAGCCGGCTTCGCGACTGGACGTCTTCGAGACAAGGTAATTCCGTAAAAAAACGGCAACGCATAACAGCAACTCTCGGAAAAAAGAACTTGGAAAAAAGCCCAGTGCTAAGAAAGCACTGAGGGAAGACAGCTCTTACGGCAACGAAATAATCGGAAATCTCTAAGCGAGGATACCTTCAACTTATAAGAGAGGACACTTTTAAAAGAGAACACCTCTAAGAGAGGACACTGCTCAGAGAGGACTCCTGTAAGAGGAGAACTTTCTAGAGAAGGTAACCTTTAAGATAGGATACTTTTAATAACGTAAACATCTAAGAGAAGATATCCTTAAAACAGGACACTTCTAAGAAAGATTACTTCTGAGGGGTCGGCGAGATAATGAGCGACAAGACAACACGGTGGCAGTGCCGCAAAAGTAGAACTAAATTAGAAGTTGATCAGCAGCTACCGTTCAACTTTCAATTTTAAGTTGATTTTGCTGCTCTGAGGCCTTGACGTTCACAGTGACACCTTTAAAAGAGTACACCACTTAAAGAGGACACCACTAAAAGAGGACACCTCTAAAAGAGGACACCTCTAAAAGAGGACACCTTTTAAAGAAGACAACTTTAACTGAGGGCACCTCTAAAAGAGGACACCTCTAAAAGAGGTCACCACTAAAAGAGGACACCTCTTAAAGAGGACACCTCTAAAAGAAACACCTCTAAAAGAGGACACCTCTCAAAGAGGACACCTCTAAAAGAGGACACATCTAAGAGAGGACACTGCTGAGCAAGGACATCTTTATGAAAAAAAGTCTAAGAAAGGACACCTTTAAGTGAGAAAACCTCTAAGGGACGATACATCTAAAATAAGACTTCTTTATTATTATTATTATTATTATTCATTTATTAACAAGCAATTAAAATTACAAGCTAATTTAATGGTATTTCTAATAGCGGAAACCTCTAAGAAATTACGCTTCTTAGAGAGAACACTTTTGAAATAAGATACCTCTTTTAAAAGGGAACTTTTGAGAGAGTACACGTTTCTAGGAAGATATTTTGTTAAGTCAGCTTCAGAACAGGGACGCTCAAGTGAGAAACGTACCCTTAAGAAGGATGACAGCGCACTAAGTCCGTGGGATAGTAAAGCTCTCAGGTAGGATGATATGCTCTCTTGCGATAGAACAGTTCAGGGAAATTTTAAATATAAAACCACTAAGAAAGTTTTTCTAAGTTACGACAACCCTCAATGGTTAAAAAACTGAGGACGGAGCTGGTGGCGGTATGTACTTAAAAGAACTAAATATTAGTCTATCTTTAAGACTCCCAAACCATTGTAGTGTGCTGCAAGCGGAAATCATGGCGATCAAAGAGCTTCTATAATGGCTCGGAAAAACTTCGTCAAATACCCGCATCGTCTCGGATAACCAAGCAGCACTGAAATCACTCGGTTGTGTTTCTTCAATCTCTGAAACCGCAAGCGACTGTCGATCGTCTCTTGTGGAGATGACAGAACAGTTTAACATTCACCTTTTAAGGGCTCCAGGGCCTAATCTAAGAGGGAAAAAATCTCCCTGAGGTAGAAAAACCCACTCCCAGAACACCTAAGTTAGAAGAAAGTGAGAATGAACAGCTTCAAGATAGGGCGGCTTTTGAAAGGACAGTCCTGTAACAAGAAAGCTCAGAGAAAGGATGGAGAGGACAGCCCTGAAAAAAAAAATGATAGCACGATGAAAACCACCGCATTCAGAAAGACAGCTTTAAGATGGCACAGCTTTGAGACAATCATTAGAAAGGCAGCCAATCGTAAGATAAGGGTTGGATTACCGCATCAGTGATCGAGTGAGTGAGTACTTTTTTTCTTTCAAAATTTGCTCTATATTACACAACGCCGGTCTTGGGTTCATTGATCGACTTCAACTCGTTCAAATACTGATGAAAGAACTTCAAATTGTAGTTATGCCAAAAACACACATTTCAGTAACGTATTACTCGATCACGTGTGCGATATTTCGAACCCAGCCTTAAAAAAAATCAGCTTTGACTATGACAACTTTGAGAAGGAAGGACAAATCGTGTATAGTAATTTAAAACAGGGCAGTCCACGTAGAGAACTGCCTTTCGATAGAGCGGCATTTACGAAATGCCTTCCGTAGAAAGAACACCAAAGAAATTTTTCAGTTCTGATTAAAAGATGCTCAGAAGAAGCAACAGCCTTCAATTGGGGCAGCTCTGAGACAGCAGAAGTATAAAGACATTAGAATTAGACATTAGAAAGTATAAAGACATTACAATTTTCAAAAGCTAAGCAATTTCCTTCGAATGTAAATTTTTCCAGTCACATTTTGCTGATCACTTTTGTTCTGGCAAATCTCTGTGTGACGCAAGTCTGTAAGGTGATGCACATGACAAAATGGTCAGGAAGTTTAACTGTTACGTGGAAGTTCGAGGTTCGAACCCTACGAACATCCAATAGTTTTCCAACGAGTAACGGCTTTCGTGAGGAATTACACTGTCATGAGAAGCGCTATCTCACCAAAACGTTCAGAATCAGAACAAAGTTTTATGCCGTTGAAGTGCGAAAGCTCCAAAGGCTCCTTAAACTTTGAGGGGCCAGCTTTTTAATTTGTGGTTCTGGTTATGCAGTCATGACACTTTGTTGCTCAGTACGCAAACGGGTCCTTTGAGAGACTAGAGCTCGTGGTTTGTTCTTTTTTGAGACAGAAAAATTCTATCTCTTCGATATACAATTTCTTAGCTTAGCTTTCTTTCTGTTGACGCCTAAATCAAAACTGACACACCTAGTTCACCACTGTGTGTATTACAAGCTACACGTATAAAATTGGCATTTAAATAAAGTGTCCTTTTACCTACAAAACGAAACTGAACGAGAATCAGCTAGGAGCTCATCCTAAGTAGCAAATTAATAGCTCCCCTTTCCATTTTACCACTTCTCGTTTCTATAACCATAACATCAACCCCAACCCCACCAACATCGTGTTTTTGTTATTTTCGAAACAATCTCGAGTGTTTATTATTAGCAATAAACTCCTTGCGGCAATTCAGAAGTTTGAGTCTCTGTCACAAGGCGACTTCCGTCGCCGATATGCAGATTAACGAAAACACCCACCTCCACCAACAAAAGCGCGTCGTATACATGCGTTTGTGATAACCGCATGTGCTGCTGCTTTACTCTTTGTCTGCGTGTTATTTGTCGGCTTTCCTTTTTTTTGTTCCTACATATTTTTTGACAAGAGCGACCAGGGAGGTATTTTCGCGACAACGAGTTGGGAAATAAATTGTAATTAAGAAATTATCATATTCTCAACGGGGATTTCAAGTATACAGAAAAAAAGGGGATTCCATTTGGGGGAGGGAAAAGTGGAAAATTATGTTGATGGTGATGTTATGATAAAGTCAACCTTTTAAGTTCTAAATTTTGCAAGCAATTTTGCGGGGGTGTAGAGTTGGAAGTTAGGTGGGAAGATAGCACAGCTAGTAGACTGTGCGATAAGAATGAAAGATGGGAACACAAACGCACAACGACATTAGCTTCAGCTTAAGCCAATGGGGACTTGGGAGGGGTTAGCTTTTAGATAAGTTTCAAAGAGGGTGCAACGATGGATGTGAGATAACGACGAAAATATCAAGTGCCCGGATTTGGAGAGTTAAGTCACATCTACAAATACACATCATTGGGACAACTTTGGCGTGTGAGACAACAAAACACAAGCAAACACACCGCACATGATCTCGGAAGTGAAAATTGGTTCACACGCACGCCTTGCTGCGTGACGTGAGTGAAACAAAGAAAAAGTGAAAATCCGTTGCGTGAAATTTAAATAGGCTTTTTGCCTGTTAAACTGACGTATGGCTTTGTGTTATGTACACAGATTACCGAACAGAAAATTAAATCTTATGGATGCTGGCAGTAGCAGAGTCTGACTGGGGTAACGAGTTGCCAGGCCATTCCTTTTGAGGTCAAAGTCAAAAGGCAGAATCGTGGAAAATTGCACAAAGAAGAGGCTTCATGCGATGGCTGTGTTCAGATAAAGTGATACGGAGCAGCCATCTGAATCCTTCTGACTGGGCAAAGAGTTTTCGCAGACATTTATTGGTTTCATTTCGGGTTCGCTCTCTTGGGGTGTACCTACTACCTACCGCTACCCATCAGCGAATAATACCAATGAATGTGTTGTTTTACTATCTGGAGCACAATAGTGTGCAAGCTGCCACTTCAAAATTCGATATAAAACACAACAGAACAGAACGACGGCTCATAAATTACGTTACGCTGGATGCACCACTCAAAGCAGCACAGCACAAATGGGGTTTTATCCGGAACCGTGGCACTACTACAACCAGGATAAGGAAGTTCAACCAAAAAATGTGAAAGAACAACAAAAAATGAAGACAGCAAAGGAATATAAATGAATTCAATTCAATGTCTCAAGGAAAATATGCATCATGGTTGCATGCTTCTCGAGTTTTTTGTTTCAGAGTTCTCCTGTCATCTTTTGAAGTGAAATGAAGTTAAAGTGGTGTTGGTTTAATTCAATTTGACGCTACAATTCAAGCAACATCCACGAAAATGAACACAATTCTTGGGAAGGTTTTTATTCAACTTCAAGTTTATCAGCTTATGATTGTCGAGATGTGAAGTATAAAAGTAAAGCGTACCACGTGCCTTGGTCATAATGCTCAATTTATTTTAGGTTTCCAGGTTACAAGTCAATACAATCGCTTAGAGACGAGATGAGGTGCTTGAAGGACCTTAGAGGACTTTCTAGAATTTCTTAAGAAGCAATTAAAAGTGTGGGAATTCAGAGTGAGGAAAATTCAGTAGGGGCGAAGTCAAAGAGGAACTGAGAACAGAAATGGAGGATATCACAGTTATAGATAAGTTGAAAGGTGTGGTTTTAAAGCAGCAAAGGAATGTCAAGGGTTCCTTATCCATTACCCACTATTAAATGAAGGTAAGCATACATAATTGGCATTGTATCAAATTTTAGTTTCATACCACAAAAGCCTCTTTGAAGTCACAAACATTGGGCCAAGCCATTCAAAAATTCCCAGAAATGGCTCCTACGTATTTCGAAAGTAGGTACGTTGCAGGGAAATTGCAGAAAGGTATCGCAATCAAGCGGAAGAAGACATCAACCGCCTTAGAAGGCAAAACTGAACAGAGCTCACCCAAAATCGAGATTTCTGTCGAAAGATGCTGGTTGAGGCCCAGGTTCACCAGATAAGTCTACGAAGCCTATCATACAAGCAACAGAGCGGTGAACCCCAGGGCAAAGCTAGTTTCTTACAACCATGTGATTGAATGGAGGGACTTAAAATTTTCTGCCAGTTCCAAACGGCTTATCGAGAAAGGGCTTTCGATATCAATGAGTTCACTAACGGAGGTGATATCCGTGGAAAAACTATATTTTGTTTTGGTTTCTGTTGGGATCCGAACCTCGAACCTCTCGCGTAACAGGCAGACATTTTTACCATTACACTACGGGCACTATGAAGCCTATCACCAAAAAAAAAAAAAAAAAAATAAAAAGGACCTAAAATCTTATTTCGCTGACATCATTTGGAGTTGAAGTTTTGACTTAAATGGCCCAGCTGAATTCATGAACCTGCTTCGCTCAAAGCTCGTTTGAGTGAAGGTGCCTCTCCGTTTTTAGCAGTTCTATCTATTCGGTTGTCTGTAGGAGAATTGTTAGGACCATTGGAGCTGGCAGGAGGATATTTAAAACGAACTTGTGTAAATAGTATGCAATATGCGCAACACTTCTTCAACTTCTTCTACCTTTTTGCGGCATAACGAGCATCGTGAACTCGAAGGATCACAGCTCTCCCATTAAACTGCTACACACTAGTGATCCACTCCTAAGGTACGTTACAAGATGAGCAAGCCAATAAATTTTTCCATATGCTACGTTCATCGTTACCGAACTATGACCGTTTGGAGCCAGGAAAAACAACTTCCCGTTTGTTTTCTTATGCAATCTGTGGCAGTGATTTCGTGAAAATGGAGGGAAATTCCTTAAAGGATGGAAGACTTTTTACTGTCAGTTGATTTAAAATCTATTCAAAAGTGTTAACGTCTTTTCAGATAGAGTCTCATCCTAGCTTTTCGGCGATTATAAAATCCAACAACATTTTTCTAATAAGTTGTCAACACGAAGGATAAATAAGAAGTTGCCGTTTCTACCATCCCATTCTACCTATTTTCTGTTTATAAAAGTTTTTCCATCAAACAGTCCACAGTATCTCTCAACTTTGTTTGACATTTTCTTAATCTGTCAAGGTGAGAGTTTTTAAAAGAAGTTCAAGATCCGTTTTGTACGAGCCAATATTGTATGTCAATTTCACATAATTTGAGGCACAAAAAGTGCACCCTCTCGGAAGGAGATTTTTTTTTTTTTTTTTGTTGGAGGTTTTTAAAATACCAGCTGGAGCACTCAGACCTGAATACCGGTCCATTGTACTACCAGATAGCAACCTTCTATTTGTTATAGCTTTCCAGATGTTCGGAGAAAAGCCAAAAGACGCTGCCATGGTAAGGAGCCTAAGTTACCAGCTCTCACCATGCCTGCGCCGAGTATCTGTAACCTCATGCGAGAAAAAGCAGGACATTCACAGAGGAAGTGCTCTGCGGTGTCCTCATCTTCTCCACAAGATTCACAGAGTGTGGTATCACTTAAGCCTAACACGTTTAAATGCTTTGCAAAAGAGAAGTGCCCGCTGGCAACGCCAATAAGCTTTCTACAGTCTTTTCTGCTACGAGCTAGCAAAAATGTTGCAGTCTTCTTACTAACGTTGGGGAGCATACGCTTGGTCTGTCTGCATCCAATGGAAGCATGCCATCTACGGTTGTGCTCTTCGCAGATCCAATCGTTGATTGAAGCCCTCACTGAGGACGCTGGCAGACCTAGCGACGGTTCAGGCCCTGAGAAAGCTGTCTGAGATCCCTGTCTAGCGAGTTCATCGGCAATCTCATTTCCTGTTATGCCGTGATGGCCTGGAACCCAAATGAGACTCAAGGAATTTAATCTTCCGATCGCATTCAGAGAACTCTTGCATTCCTGGATCACTTTCGAAGTAGTAAGAGGGTTGAGAAGGGCCTTAAGTACAGCTTGACTGTCGCTGCAAACAAAGATACTTCTCCCCGTCAATCCATTGTTCGTTACGTGGCTCAAGGCCAATAGGATAGCATAAGCCTCCGCTTGGAAAACGGAAGCGTAAGATCCCAAAGATGAGTGCAGTCGTATGTCGTCGTTCTCAACAAAGGCACCAGCACCAGAACCCTCGTCGGTTTTGGAGCCATCTGTGAAGATACGATAACAGTTCTTTCCAGGCTCAGATTCTGGAGCGAACCAGTCCTGAACCGAAGGAAAATTGACTGAGTAATTTTGACGCAGTTTGAGCCTTGGGATCATCGTTTCAGACGGCATATCCATTAGACGTGAGTCAAAAGATATGCTGCTTGCGAGCTCCTCAAAGCTCCAGTGCGAATTGTGCCAGAGACCACATATCTTTAAACGAAAAATGGTCTTGAGAGTACACCCTATGACGTAGGTATCAAGGTGAGGAAGATTCAACAGTGCGTCGAGAGCAGCTCCCGGTGTGCTCGGGAAGTCCCCCGTAACACCCAGACAAATTGTTCTTTGAAGTTTGGCAAACGAGGCAATAACGTATTTACGCGAGAGCTTATTCCACCAAACAACTGACGCATAGGACATGATTGGTCTTATCATAGCCGTATAGATCCAAAGGACCTTTTTCAGTGAAAGACCCCATGTCTTGCCAAAGGCTCCTTTACATTGCCAGAAAACTGACAGTGCTTTAGTAGTTTTAGACTCGACATGTTTCGACCAAAGAAGTTTGTTATCCAGGATTACTGCAAGATGCTTGACTTCTTTTGAAAAGGGGATGTTGACGCCTTTAAGCGTAAGTTCGGTCAGACCAGTAAATTTTCTACGTCTCGTGAAGAGGACAACCTCGGTTTTAAGAGGATTGACGGAGAAACCGTTTCTAACACCCCAGGTGTCAATCATACAAAGCGCAGCCTGTGCTCGGGAACATACAGCTTGGAGGCTGGAACCAACCGAGAGCACGGCGACGTCGTCTGCATATGCAGAAGGAGATACCTACTCTTAAGAAACTTCCACGTAACAGGCAGACGTATATCAGACTGATCGATGCCATAATCTCATCATAAAGGTCCTCGTTCCGTTTGAATACCGTGCTATTTTTAAAAAGATGCTTTCACTTAGTGGTGCCCGTGGAGATGTGATTAGCTGGTTTGCTTTTTACGTGCGAATTCAAGGTTCGAAACTTAAAAACATCCAATGTGAGAGGAAAGGAAGTTCTGGCATGGGTCTAGAATTTGATTGTTCAGCTCATCGCATACTGTAACACTGCATCACTTTCACCCTTTAAGATTTTGAAAAACGGGATCTACTGATTTAAAGCAAATGTTTCGCTTTCTGGATGGATTATGTGGTTTCCACAAAGGTCCATATACACTTGTACTTTCTGAAAGTTAAGTATTGGACCCCTTCCACCATGTACTCTATACTTTTTTTTTTTTATGAATGTTAAGAAGCACTGCGTTACTAGACCCGATTCATAGGTCCTTCCGTTGTCTTTCTACCACTGAGTTACTTAGACATGAACTGGAAGTCTGTAAACATTTGAAAGTTTACTAGCTCTATTTCAAAGTAGAGACAAGTCATTGGCAACTCTAGTTAACAAGAAACCAGCTATCTCAGCGAATCCCACTTTACTTTGGTTTGAGATACATCGTATGGGGACTTTCACGACTCCGGGGAAAAATATTTCTTCTTTGGCTAGAAGCTATATGTACTGAAGAGAGAAGGAGAAGTAGAGAAGAATAGCACAAAGCAAATGGCCAAGGATTGGATGCAGAGTCACTGAGACTTTATTGGAAGAAATGTTTGATGGTTTTTTGAATTCTTTTATCTTTTCAAACTTTAGAAGGAATCACGTAGTTCTCTCTCTCAAATCGAGGGTAGTTTTGACTAAAGTGTTTAAAAAAAAAAGGTATATCTAGAGAAAAAACTTATTGTATCAAATTAAATTACTGATCTAGTTTTTGGAGTGCCACAAGGAACAGTTCTAAGTACAACATTGTCTTTTTTTTAATTACAGGCGATATATTTCAAATAGAAGACACTTTGGAAGCCCCGTTCGGCTTGAGGACGGTGCCCTATCGGCAATTTTCAAAGAAATTTTGTTTCTTAGCTAGCAATATTATGTTTCCAATGAACACTTCACGCCATCATGAACCTCCGTCAAAAGAAATTTTCCACGGAACAAAAATGTTCATACTAATAAAATTATCACAATGAAAAACAAACAGAAATGTTTTACCACTTACACTGCTGAGTTTGCCTCCATCTGCATTCAAAAGAGAACTTTATTTTATTTCCAAGGGAAATTTATTTGATTCCCATGGAAATTTACTCAAGATCGCCTAGTATTCTGCAAGGAACTTTCCAGAATCATTACCGATAGCAGGGAAGCTTTCTGCACGATAGGGTAAAATATTTAGGCTCACACACCTACCAACGCATGGAGCATTCCTTTTTTAATCTGATTGATGGTTTTACAAATGATGGAAGCTGTTGGTAAAACTATAACAATAAGTTCGGTATTCGGTTTAACGAATCCAAATCAGAGATAGCCTGCTTTAGAAGATCAGGGGTTAGCCGAAGTAATCAAACAGCTGTTAGTTATAAAAAAATTTTCCTTAAGATGCAACCAGCGTACGAGCAAGAAATAACGAGCTTCTAACACTTTGTCAGGCGCTATCCTAAAAAAAGATTGCTTTATATTCCATTTTGAACCCGGCGAAGATTCTACGATCAGTCCATGAGCTTCAGCTTCCTACTCTGATACTCTCTTCTCAAAACAGCTGTAAAAGAGTCATTATTCTTTGAACTTTGAAAAAAGCACCGAACGCAAACACTAAGCGGCTTAATATCCCACAACCCTCAAGGGGATCATGACTAAAAAACGTTGCCTTGATAAGGACCCTGATTGGTGTTATCATTGCCGTATAGATCCAAAGGACCCTTTTCGGTGAAAGACCCCATGTCTTTCCAAAGGCCCCTTTACATTGCCAAAAGTATGACAGTGTTTTAGTAGTTTTAGACTCGACATGTTCGGACCAAAGAAGCTTGTTGTCTAGGATTACTCCGAGATGTTTGTCTTCGTTTGAAAATGGGATGTAAAAGCCTTTAAGTGTAAGTTGGATCAGACCAATCAACTTTTTACGTCTCGTGCAGAGGACAACCTCGGGCTTAAGAGGATTTACGGAGAGACCGTTCTTTGCAAAATTAGATTTAGCGCAGCCTGAAACAGACAGATTGGAGGCTGAAACCAACCGAGGGCACGGCGACATCGTCGGCATATAATTAAACGTGTACGTTTGATCCATTGAGCATTACAAGAGTAGAGAGTCGATCGGCATGCACCACAGAAGAGGAGATAGAACGGCACCTTGTGGACAGCCCTTATTCACTCCCGTTGCAACATATTGTCCACACTCCACCTCAGCGATTACGGTTCTATTCACTAGCATCGCTTTAATCCACAACACTAATGATTCGTCCACACCGTGTTCTCTGGCGTCATTGCACATACCATCGAAGCTAGCATTGTCAGAAGCACCTTGAATGTCGCTGAAAATGCCTACCGCAAAGTCTATCCTGTCAAGCGCGCATTCATTCTTGTCAACAAGATTTTGAAGCGCAGTCTTACAAGATTTTCCTCTTTGGTAAGCATGTAGCATATGAGACAGAGAGGTGTATTTGAAGTGAGGTTTTACATATGAAAGTCAACCATTTCTTTCGGCGTTTTAAACAGGAAGGAGGTAAGACTGATGGGTCTAAAGCTCTTGGCAAGTAAAAAGTCTAGCTTACAAATATTTGGTATGAAAGCGACTCTAACACTTTGCCACGGAGTTGGAATTTACGCTAGAGCTAAACTGCCAGTGAAAATATTTTTCAAAGTAGGTAGCAGGGCATGGTTGTGAGAAATGCGCTAGACGCTGGGGCACCCCGTTCTGTTGCGCCAGTCAATTTATTTATTTCTTTATTTAAACTTGTTGTAGTATTTGCAAATAACTCCAAGGTACCAAACAAAATGGCAACCATGAGAGGAAATCATTTTCAAAACCAACGACGAAGCAAAATTAAGGTCGCCTATCGTTTACTAAGGTGTAGGTTCCTCTTCCTCGTGAGGTGTTGGTGGCGTAATGCATATGACTGCTTATGAGGTATGAGCTTGAGGTTCGATTTACAGAATCATCCAATGATTCTTTAGCGGGTATATCGTTCCAAACAAGAAATTTGCTGTTTTTTCCAGAATAATATGCAGAGGATGGATACCAAAGGACTAAAGGGTTAGCTCCTATTCCATCTGTAACATGGGAAGTTTGAGGTTCAAACCACGACAGATAAAATTATTTCTCCACGGGTATCATCGACCTTATTGAAAACTGGCCATTCCTTCGAAAGTGTTAACTCCCATGAAAAGCGTTTTCTCACTTAAGCCATTCGGAACCTTCATGAAATTGTAGGTCCTTGAAATGAATTGGGACCCGAGGCTTCCATAGTTTTGTTGTGCCGCTCTATTTATTTAATTTTCAACTACACTAGCAATGAAATGTATGAGCTGTACCGCGAGATGAACAAAGCTGGACGACTACCTACGCATCGCAGGACTACGGTAGTTTTGGGGCATGTGGAGAGGATGGACATCAACGCTTCACTTTGACGGGTTTTAGGAATCACATTGCAGGGAAGTCGAGGAAGGAGAAGACTTCGTCTTAGGTGGGGCTATCAAACGCAAGTGGAGCTCAACCGACTTAAAATAAAAAACTGGAGATAGCTCGCCCAAAATCAAACTTGTTGGGAAAAGATGTTGGTTGAAGCCCAGGTTCATCCCGAACTGTAATGCCCACCTCAATTGGTGAAAGGGATGATCAAAAAATTGTGTCCATTCCTTGTCAAGGTTGAGAGAAATGTTCTAGGCTCTTAGTGACCAGCTCTGTTTCTTTATTTTTCTATGTAGCTCCTCGTCAAGTCGTACCACCCGAATGTGGAATGCTCTACGTGACCCTGTTTTTTCCCTACATTACGATTTACAAAAATTCAAAAGCAACGTGAATCGGTGTCTCCTTTCAAATACTCTCATATTTTCCTAAATGCTCGCACTGTATTCTATAATATTTTAAAGGTAGTGATAACCAATTGATGTGCGCGTTAATTATAAAAAAAAAAAAATATCCGCATGAACTACAGGCTTACTGTTAAATATGATACACTTTGGGACTCAAGAGCAATTTGCATCGCTTGTCTTATTGTGAACCTTAATGGGTCTTAAAGGATGTGATTGTGGTTTTGCGGTAACCCAACTAAAACAGGACATGGCGTTTTCGTTAGTTGCACTTACATTGATATTCAACGATAACCCAGAACACTAGAAGTCTCTCTAGTGCAAGTCAAAAGTAATTTGTCAAAAACAAACTTGAATCTCACTTCAAAAAACACTTCAAAACTTCTCCTTAAAGTGTTTGAGGATAAAATTGCATTTAAATTTGTAGAAAATAACACATTGGTTAAAGTAAAATGATGAAATTGAGTTTAAAGTATTCATTCAAGTTTGTCGAATATATTTGCAGCATCCCAAACACAACTCACTCTCTGTCTCTCTCTCCACACAAAAGCTCAATTGTTGTGTGTATATTGGGTTTTGTGAGGTCGATTTAGGTATCATCTGTCTCCAGAAAACACAAACAAAAACAAAATATGTTGTTGCTTCTGCCATCATCGAATCAGTATAGAAGCAACCGTCAGCAAATTGTTAAAATTACTTAAAACTTCAACAAAATCCTTGTCATTCTCTCACCCTCTCTGTCTCTGTCTCTGTCTGTCTTATCTTTCTATTAGGCACATCACCCATTGTATATCTGAAATACAACATCTCTCTACTTTAATTAAATCCTCTTCATATACAACCATCAATACATTGAAACTAATTCCCTCAGTGAAGTGATGCATGCCCTCCTAAAAGACATTCCATACATATTAAGGAGATCCTCCTTTTGAATGGTTTTTGAATACCCCTAACGGGTATGGGTTTTGGTTTTTGGATATAAAGCAGCAACAGCAACAGCAGCAAACCAACTCGTATTATGATGATGGCTTAAGAAGAAAAAGGGTTATTATATGTTGTGTACGCCTGCTGCCATCAGATGAAGACGGGCTAAGACACAGAATTGAAATGTTTGCAAAATTACACGCGCACACGCACTCACAATACAGTTTTGTAGATACATTTGAACGAGCCATCAATTGCATACCTAAAAAGCCATTAAGGCGATTTTTGGGATGTGTAAAGTGCTACCCTATACCATACAATCCACACATTCTATACAACTGGGTTATGTGTATTAAGACTCCATTCAGATTCATTTTGAATTGAAGGATGGGAGGGGGCGGCAGACGGGGGACAAAATCTGAATTGAGGGTTTTATATTCGTCTCCTAGTGAATTTCGAATCATCTGACTATCAGCACCCATGGGGGGTAATAATCTCAATCTCGAAGGATATGAAAAACGAAAATTGTTTGCTCTTTCATATTTGGTCTCATAAATCCATCTTTTTGGGAGGATTATCTTTGAATTTTCAATTTTCCAATAAAAAAGAAAAAAAAAAAAAAAAAAAATGGAAAAGGAAAATCGAATCGAATTTCGTCCGAATTCGCAAATAGAATTAAGAAAGAAATTTATTAAATTCCACTGCCACTTAAGTAGAGAGTGCGAGGGTGGATCTTATGACACGTAGCTTACATTCTTGTCGTCTTTGTTGTCTGCTCCTTCTAGGATTTTTTTTTTTATTCTTTTTTATTTTCCAAAAAAACCCATCTTTATCCAGTCACAAGAGTCGTTTTTCTCTGTCTCTGTAGTCTAAGTCTGTGCAGGACTTTGAATAAGTTTTGGTGAAAGGACTCTCGATGGATTTCTGGCGTTGTGTTATAAATATTATAAGCTAACGGTTATTAGGTGTGAGAAGATTCTGAAATTTCATTATCTCACAGTTGACATAGGATGTAATGATGTGGAAAAATAATAGAAACAAGAAGCGAGCGAGCGGGTTTACAAAGGACACAAAACAGACACCGATACCGACAACATCAGCGAAGCGACCAACCGACGCGACGACGACGTCGACGGGACGCACAGTGTTGTTTTGATTGAATAAGAAAGTGAAAGTTTCATAGTACCTACACCTACCGACTCTAGAGTCAACTATTAACTCTGGCGGTGCTTAGATGAGAATTATAATTATCTAATATAATTTAATACATTACACAACAGAACACAAGCGCGCCAGGCAAAGGTGTAATCTGTTTGTGATTATATGTAACGAAATTTGATGGCAGCGCTCTGGAGCGCGGAGGGATGCAGCACGAAACGATGCTGATGAGCTTTGTAAGGGATGTACGCGATTGTGGCGTTTATGTTTAAACGACCTGAAGGTGTACCTTCAAATGAATGTCAATGTACTGTGTGGTATTGTTGACACTTAATGGTGTACAATTAACAAATTTAATGGGTTAACCTTGAACTTTTTGCAGCAGGGAAACCGCTTTTAATTAAATAAGGGAATGCCTTTGGAATTGCTTATTATAGCAAGGGTGGCGGTTGATTAAATCCTTTTATTATTATTCAGCTTTAAGTGCGAATAGCCGACCCCATCAACAAAACATTAATACATACGTGAATGCGCTTAATTTTAAAGTGGCTGTCGTGGAGGAACACATTGCTTTTTGGGGAAGAAAAACATAAAGGAGTTGGGCAGTTAGGTACATGAAATTGTAACCATCAGCGAGTGCGAGTGGCGGTCTTAGGTTGAACGTTGATTTTGTCAGTTTTGATGTTCATTTCCCTTTTCAGTTGCAATAAATCATTGGCACCGAAAAGGGTTTTCAATGTGATGGGGACGTGAAGATTTCAACAGAATGACAAACAAAACAAGATGGCCGCCATGGCCGTCTTGCTTATATTTGTATACTTTCGAGAATGAAGATAAATCAGCATGGTAAGTGTTGGTGATTAGAATCCTTATGACGAAGCCCATTTTTATATAAAAAGGAAGTTGAAAAGCAGTGTAGTCACCGCCAACAATATCTATAAGTCCTTTCGAACGAAAAAAAGACTCTTTTTGAAAATAAACACTTTGTAGCTCTGGCAACTCTGTCAACAACCTCTCTGGGACCAACGCAGCGTACCGTTGAGGTGGATCACTTGCAAGAAGCAGAAAAGTGGGAGAGCTGTGATGCTCCTAACGCCGAAAAGAAAGAAGAGAAAGGAGAGGCAAACAATAAGGATTAGTTGAGGTATCTTGAACGATGTCAACTCACAGTGGGAACGTCTTAACATTGTTCGGCGTGGATTGTGGGATGGTTGATTAATTACACCTTACTTCTACGAAAGCCACATTGGCGTTTCCTGTACGCCATCAAGGGAGAATGCTACTTGTCGATGACAACGCCTTTGGCATCTAACTGATGAGCCCACTGTCGTTCCAGAGCGAAACGCAAATTTTTGGAGTTGAGGTCAATGGATCCCTATATCCTCCATGTCTTTATGACTTTTTAAAATCAATTGGAAAGTTTCGATGTGAACGATGTGTGGTGCTAATAGGAAAGCTCACGTCGCCAACGCACCAGATAAGTCTTTGACACACCCAACATTTTGCTGCTAGCGCATGGTTAACTTGCGCGCAGAGAGAGAGTAAAGTGCACACTAAGATGATGATATTTTGTTTAAAACTAAGATGGCGCAACAAAGGTAGAGAAACCTCAGATCCTAACGCGTTTCAAGGACCTAAAGTTCAATGCAGATTCTGAATGGCTAAGCGCATTTCATGCCAGTGAATACTTTGCCAATTAGTCGCTAAATACAATACCAGTGGAAGAACAATCTCTTGTTTCTGATGAGATTCGTACCTTGAACTTTCCACAGGTAACAGGTAGACATGCAAGCCATTACGCCATGGGCTTCATAAGTCATCAATCTATGTCAATAAGTCACAAAGATCTAGTGCCCTTAAAATCAATAAGACTCATGAAATCTCCGACCAAGCAATTCATCATTCACCAATTCCCCTTGAAGAGTTCTTCAAGTAGTTCGTCACCTCTTGATAAGATGTCTATTCAAGCTCTTAGAGGCAATTCAACATCCAAATAAATGGATAAAAAATCAACATTACGACTTCTTAATAAGCTTGGAATTAACTTTTGCAGCTTATGGAAACTCTTAAAGACATCCTTAAGACGTGTTGAGTGACTGCTGTTCCTAAAAAATCCTAAAATCTTTGAAACACCTATTTTCTGAATTAGCAATTCAACATCCTAATAAATAAATCAAAATCAACATTACGACTTCCAAATTAGCTCGGAGTTCACTATTGCAGCTTAAAGACATCTTTAAGACGTGGTAACTGAATTTTGTTCCTAAAAACCTTTAAAGCTTTGATACAGCTAATTTGTGAATTTGCGCAAGAACAGGTATACAAACGGGAGTAATGGTTAGCATGACTGAAAACTGCTTTTTCGATTAGTCGTTTGAAATTGATAAAATATTGTGAGAAACGCTCTAGGCCCCAGCGCTCCTAATTCAATAGCTTAAATTACTTGATTTGAACGTATTGAGACCAAAATAACTCAATATCGTTATATAGGTATGAGGTTTCATAGATATTCATGATTTTGAGGAGTGCGACAAGGGCGCAAAGCTTTAGCAAGATGTTGAGTGCGACACCCTAAATGGTAATTATTGATAACTGTAAGAAATGATTGTGGATTATGAAGTTCATCTTTTGATGGCTGATGATGTTTTAATTTTTCTTGTGCTTAAGGGGCAGAAAATCTGGTATGCCACAATAATCGGAGAACTTCATAAGTCTTCCCAACAAGGTAATTGATGTGGTCATTCCAGCTATGGGTCCTATGTTCTGTTGAACACATCCTGATCCTGGCCACACAATCATTTTACTTTGGTAGTTTACTTTCTCAATTTTTCTTTTTTTTCTTTCTTTTCTTTTTTTTTTCGGGACAATGAAACAAGTCAAATGCTTTTGTAGAAATAGCATGGTGTTTCCAATTCGCGCGATCGGTGGGCGTACCCCACAAGCAGATCACTAATTTGAATCAGTTAAGTGAGAGAACTGCGATCCCTTCGAGTTTACAGTGCTCTTATAATGCTTCAAAAGTAGACCAGATTTCATGGGTCAGTTTCTAGTCGAGTAAAGGTTGTTTGGTGATCCTGGCCGCACAATCATTGTCCACGTCAAAGTGGCAGTTGCTGTTCTTTGATTGACGCGATCATCAGCAAAAAAATGTTCATGGCAATGGCGCAAAAGATTTGGTTATCATTTGTTATAGACCGAAAAAAAATATTGGACTAAAAATTGTACCCTGTGGATTGTGTTCTGGGGAATTCAATAACAGGAAACGACAACAGACACAAAACACCGTTTCTCTCTCTATGAGAACAAAATATCCACTCAGGACTCTGAGACTTACAAACAGTGCGCAAATCTAGTGAGGATATAATGAAGGTGACATTAATTTAGAAGCAGATTGCCGCTGGAAAATCAAAAATTCTCTTTAACCTTTTGATATTCCAAGACGCATATTTTGAAGATGCTTCAAGTCTTTTAGTAGAGTTTTGTGTTATCTTTTCAACATGTTCATGCACAATTATTCCGTTTATCCCGATATTTGGAAGAAACAAATCATTTAACCCCTCAAAATCTACAAATCTGGATCACAATCTATTATTTCTAACTACAAGCTCAATTAGTCTATCAAAAGACTATTTGAATGAGACATGGAAAAGTTTATGTGCTTTTATTTAAAATCGATGGAAGATTCATTGATTCACATTTGATGAAGCTAACATGTCAAACGTCTCAACAAGTTTCGCGAAAGTCTTCAACTTTGTTCTTATTCAGTACGTGGCTGGCCCTTGGAATGAAAGTGACAGTTAAATATTGCATTTGTGAGAAATGAGCAATAGTATTCAAAAAAGTATATTTGGTCCAGTTCAGTTCAGTACAGTTCTCTTTCATTTTTAAAAAGTCGAACCCAATACGATAAATTTGAAACTTGTTTCTCTATGCCAATAAATGTTACATCTGGAGTACCTCAAGGAAGCCATTTAGGACGTCTTCTTGTCTTAATGTACTAAAATGACTTGGTACAATGTGTTTCATCATTCAAATATTACCCTTCACGACGACGACGACCGAGACCGACATCATTTATGTATTTCCATCGTAATGAAATCCTCAGGAGTCTTCTTACTTACAAAACTATTTTGAAGATCCTCTCAAATGATCTCTGAGGAATAAAGAATCATTGAAAATGTCAAAATGTAAAATCATGACTTTCCCAAGTGGATTTAGCTTTGAACAAACACTTGTTAGAACGCTGCAAAAAGATCAAAAATCGCAAAGTGTTCCTTGATCAAATGCTTACCCACCATATTGACTACGCAGTTAAAAACAAAAATCAATACTGGGAATGATTAATCGTCGGTCGAAAGAGCTTTATGACCCAAAGTCATAAAGTGCTACAAAATATCTTTCTGTTGGTTTCGTATGAGGCTGCTTGGAGCTTGCTTGTCAGATTTGGTAAGCCTCATAAGCGTCTCATATTAAAGGATAGGTCCTGCTTTTTGCCCTTCGTGATTTAAGCTGAGAAGATCGCTTTATATTTCGTCAAAGTTTATTGCGGTTACAGAAGAACGCCTTGAGGACTCTTAATTGCTTAACGGTGATACAATATTGTAATGTAAGACAAAATCTCTTATGCGAAAACGTTCAATCGAAACCACAAAGTGGCATCACTGTAATGTGCATATATATCTATTGGAAGGTGTTGCTTGTGAGTGAGTGTGTGTATGTGTGTAGAAAAATTCCAGGTACCCACAGCAAACTACTGGAAAGCTTTCGATGTTCGAAATTACTGGAAAGCTCTCGATGTGATAAGGTTTACTATATAAAGAGGTTGCTGATGTGACCAGAGGTTCAGTTTCGATTATAAAGTGATAGTGTTAAGATTGAATCAGTGAGACTATTAATCGAATTGTATATCGAATAAAAGCAATAAACCTAAAGTAAAAGCAAAAGTTTTATTATTTCGAACTTAGCGCACGTTACAATATCATAAATTTACCGTTGGACTCGAGGCTATACAATACACCTACGTCAGCTTTCAAAGATGTAATTATTTAGAGAACGAGCTCTTGACAAAGAGCTGCAGAATCTTCAATTTCTTACAAAGTTCCTGGTACTCAAACAACAAAACCCCGCAGTTGTAAGTTGTAAGAACTAAAGATGTACTATTGCCAATGGTTTTCTACAAAGAAAAAATTGTCGCACAACGCAGGGTACTATTTTAGAGCCTTGACTTCTTAAATGACAGTTTGTCATTTTATAAGCGATTTTTACATAGGTATAATCACTCCTTTGCATATGATGTCCTTGTGGAGTAATTAAGGAAATCCTTTGTTTGTTTGAGACAGAACATAACAACAGATGAAAGCACATTCAACGAAATTACTCGAGGGTAAGCCCCCCCCCCCCCCCCTCCCTGAACTTGGGAACATTCCACCTGTACTTCCCACACAAAACCTATCCGGTCCGCATCCAAATAAAACAATTTAGATCAACAAGTAAAAAGATACCTAAGAGCCCGTGTATCTGCTTCCAAGTTCAATCTTAGTACTCAAAGTTATATAAAGCGAAAGAACCCCAACACTCGAAACAGAAAACACGCTGACGTTTCAATAATCAAGCAACCAGATCAGCACCCCAGTCACACAAAACCACGCGTTTGTTAAGAAAAAGTTAGAAGATTAATTTTTTTTTGAAGTGAAACTTCTTATGCGACTTGCAAACATCCAGCGTTACTTTTCCGTGTTACATGCAGCGTTACACTTCCGTGTTAAACATATTCAGTCGTAAAATGAAAAAGTCGATCAGTGTTGAGTTTTACTCTTTTCTCCAATGAAACGATAGAAAATATCTAAAGTTGAAGTGAAACTTCTTATGCGACTTGCAAACATCCAGCGTTACACTTCCGTGTTACATGCAGCGTTACACTTCCGTGTTAAACATATTCAGTCGTAAAATGAAAAGTCGATCAGTGTTGAGTTTTACTCTTTTCTCCAATGAAACGATAGAAAATATCTAAAGCAGTTTCTTTTAATTTGTATAATATACATAAATGTATGTAAATATGTACATATGTTGATAAGTGCTTACTAAGTGTGTAAATCGATTGAGTTAAATTATTCTAACAAAAAAACCAATTGTTAAGTTTCTCCTCGAATGTGCTGACTGCGGAATTTTATTAGGAAGACAATATACATATGTATGTATGTATGTACAAATCAGAGCTTTTGGTGAGTGGTAACTGTAAGATTTTATTAGAATTTTGATATATGTAGTAATGAGTATGTAGTAGTTAGCGGAGGCATAATCATGTATATATAAGCAATTTCCATTTAAGCCCGGCCCAAAAATGTTCGATCATGTCTAAACATGTTTGATCATGTCTAAACGTGCTTGATCATGTCTAAACATGTTTGATCATGTCTAAACATGTTTGATCATGTCTAAACATGTTTGATCATGTCTAAACATGTTTGATCATGTCTAAACATGTTTGATCATGTCTAAACATGTTTGATCATGTCTAAACATGTTTGATCATGTCTAAACATGTTTGATCATGTCTAAACATGTTTGATTTTCCAAGTCTCATAAAATGATCAAATTTGTGCAATTTATAAGTGGAATTGTTGAAAGTAGTATTTTTGCACCTCAAACTACTTAATTTTTTCGGTCTTAACACCCTCAACAGTGTTTTATAACATGTTCAACAAAATTGTTTTTTGCTGTATCAATGGTCACTTTAGCCATAGTTTAGACAACCAATTTCGGTGTCTAAAGTTAGACATTTCTTAGACAGCGATGAAAGTGTTTATAAATACGATTTGGACTTGGACACTGTTCTAATTCTTTTTCTTTTAAAGAAACAATACGAGTTCACTCAAAATAAATTTCTACCCCTTCCTATTTTCATTTTCATATTAGGAAGTTTCACTTCTTCCGCGCGGGGGGACTGCACGCACTATTTTTTTTGAAGACTCGTCCTTGTTATCAAGCTTTTTTTGTTTTAAACAGAAACTATACAACAGGATATTTTCACATATCCCTTCAAACACAATGCTTTTGTAAGTTTCTAAGCTTCTACAATAATCACCCTCTTATTAATATTTACACACAAACTCACGCAAAAATATGGATTAGTTGCATTGATGATTAAGTTCCCAAACATTTGAAAAATAAGACTATTATGGAGCTTACCACAATTGGCTTCATCGCTATTGTCCAAGCAATCGGCCTCATGATCGCATACCCAGGCCTTGGGTATGCAATGTCGATCTTTCTTGCACAGAAATTCACTTTCTAAGCATGTTTTAACTTAAAATTGGGAAATTTAATTTAATAAATCACTTTTCTCTATTCAAGAATTTATACATTTGCTCCTAGGCAACAAAAAAAGTTCAATTCAATGAGAAACTTACTACAAAATTCGCCATCCTCATCAGAACCATCACTACAATCCTTTTCTTGATCGCATCTCCATTTTTTTGGTATGCAATTTCCATTGTTACATTTAAACTGATCAGCTCCACAGGTTTGTTCTGAAATGAAAATAAAAAGAAGAAAAGTTTAAATGATTGTCATTAAAGAAAAGAATTGGTAAAAATTAAAGAGAGATATGATTCCGCCGAGATTAATGCTCTTAACGCCGGAAAGAAGAAGAAGGTACACAAGCTTTGATAGTTCAAAGAGAGCGATAAAAAGCGAGTATATTATTTAAGAATTGGACTATTTCTAAACGAGTTAATCTTGTTAAGATATGCTGTAGAACTAGAAGATAAAACAAGGGGTTCCATAAGGTTCACTTCTATCGCCTATATTATTTCATTGACAAATACTGACTTTCCCAGCACGTTTAATGGGAATTGGTTCAAACTTCCTCTTATCACTCGAAGAAATTGAAACTAATCTCGACTGTCGACTCAACTATTGCAAAGATAATAATCAACGACACGTCGACTCAATAATATTATAACATAGACTAAGTGGACCGGCATTTGAACCACATTTATAGCAAGGGATGGACAGCACTTGAGTAGCCCGAGAATCAGCCCAATTGCATCTTAAAAAATCAATGTCAAACGAGAACCGAGTTCTCAAGAATAGAAAAAGGTTAAATTACAAGAGCATAGAAAGTCTATTCTTAAAAAAAAAACAACTAGACATTAAGCTGTCATGAGATTTCTTGTACCAGCTTTTGCAACAGTTCTGTGTACTGTGAGGACTTTTAACAACAACAAAAGAAGATCTTTGCTTGGGCGCCATTTTAGAAAAAAACAAGTGAACCTATAGTTATATAGGTAGCCTAGTTTTCATGAAAAAATTATGCCCGCCATTGATAAATCTAGAAGATGCTGTATCTGGGGCTATCTGTAACCAAAAACGGCCTAGGACATCAAGGGATAGGTAGCAAACACCTCCCGGAATACATCCAAAACCTATACGCACACAGACGCAACGACTAAAGAAACAACTTCAGTTGAACACAACAAACAGATGCTACCAAACAATTTGGAATGAGCTGCGGCAGATCAAAGTCATTCTCCGGAACTCGATCCAACTCCGCAATAACATCCACTTCCATAAAAGGTTGCAAGCGATTAGACCCGACCTGAGTTTGGAAACAAATGGAAATATCGGAAAACGGCAAAAACTTTCCGAAACATTAATAGTCAACCAAACACAGGTCATAGCCAGCAAGCCAGCCAAGACAAAGCTGAAGCTTTCACCAAACCACATCGAGGTAAACTTCACACCAAGCCCACCCACCGACCAGACATTTTTGCAGGAAGTAGAAGCATCTATGCAGCAAACCCTTCAATCAAGCCCGGATGTAGTGATCTTCGACGATGCAAATCCAGCTGACAACCCGACAAACAATATACGTCTCTGCATTCTAGAGGAGGTCGCAGAAATCATTGGCAGTTCCAAGTCAAAAAAAGTCAACCGGACCAGATGGCATCTCTAACCACATCCTCAAAAGGCTTCCACATGCAGCGACGACTTTCCTCACAATCATCCTTAATAACTGCATCAACAACTGCTACTTTCTCCGGAGCTGGAAAACAGCAAAGATCGTGGCAATTAACAAGAAAGGGGCTTCTAACCAAATTTCTAATTACAGGCCGATTTCTTTGCTGAGTAACATCAGTAAAATACTAGGAGGAGTAATCCTCCGAAGACTGAAAAGATTCTGCAACGAAATTCGCCTGATATGCATCCACTCTATAAATTTCAGCACGACATCACCACCTCTCTCAACATTCATCGAGTCACCGTTGGATGTTTTCTGGATGTCGAGAAACGAGAATGCATTCGAAAGGGTATGGATAAAGGGTCTAATACATAAACTTCACTTGTTTCAGCTACCTCCGTCACTAATCAAAATTCTCTGTTCTTTTCTTTCTTTTAGAAAATTTTTCGTTCAAATGGATAACTGCAAATCCCAAACCAAGAACATCGGAGCCGGATTCGCCCAAGTGTTAAAACTCGGTCCCTTTCTCTACAGCCTGATGGCATCAGACCAGCCAACTCCCAACTGGGTGCAAGAACCTTCTTTACACTGATGAATCGCTAAACTACGACACATTACTGTTAACATCGCACGCAGTGAACAAACTAGAGGTCCACGTCAGCAGACTTTATCACTTTTACAATAGAAGTGGGGCATTCGGATCAACTCATCCAAGTCGAAACTGGTTTGCTTCAGGAGACCCTCAAATGACAAAGGTGATCGGACTGCTACCAAATGCAAAAATTTGGCTCTGAAACTTCCCGATGGATCCACCATTCAATCCAAACCGAACGTAAAATACTTGCGGGTATCCACTACAATCAGCTCTTCAAATTCAACCCACATAGCAGGAAAGCTCTCAAAAAAGCCAATTGGACTTTCGACCGGGTGCACCTTCTGCTTAAAAGAAGACCTGGACTAAGCCAACCGAAACTGTTGCTGGTCCACAAGCAACTTCTACGATCTGTTATTTGCTACTCCTTCCCAGTCTGGTCTCCATTTCGAAAACAGCCATGAAAGAACCCCAGCTCTATGAAAGAAAAATTCTCAAAATCTGCACCGGCTTCTACGTTGACCGACGACGGCGACGATAGCACTTCAGGAACGAGCAACTGTACAAAGAAGCCAACATTACACCTCTGTACAGATACCTAGTGCTCTTCACTAAGAAACTAGTCCAAAACATCAGCAACTATCCGAATCAGCTAATGAAAATGATGACCACAGAGCAAAGACATCCCGAGCCGAGGTACCTTAGTGTGATAGAAACCTTAGACAACGACATTATCAAGGCCAACCAGGGACCTATATCGTTGTACGCTGACGTTGGGTCAGTTCATACTCAGTCAGTTGGAGTTGGCTAATCGCCAACCTTTCAACTAACTTACTAAAAAATAAAATGAATAGTGTGGCGCAACAGAGCGAGGAGCCCCTGGGCCTATCGCATTTCTCACAACCATGGCTTGTGAGGGAATGGAGGGGACCTTCAATTTTCTGCCAGTTCCGTACGGCTTTTTGAGAAAGCGCTTTTGCCAATGGAACGGAGGACTTGCCAATTCCTCGCGAAAGACAATAACCGTGGAAAAACATTTTTACCTCTGCTGGGATTCGAACCTCGAACCTCTGGATTAGCAGGTGGATATGCTACCATCACGCCACGGGTACCACCTAACTAACCAACTAACTAACTTAAAAAATCATCCTTGGCAGCTTGTGTCCTCTGTGCTACCTTAAATATATTTGCTTATCAACCAGAGCTGTTCCTGCTGTTTCTCAGTACCACCACTGGGTCACACGAACTTCTCTTTTTGTTTCAAGTTAAGGTACTGTCAACGGCAAGGAGTTGAACCGTAAGTTAATACGACTGAGTAGAGGTACTGAGGATTAACCATACGGACTGTTCGTCACAGTAGTTTAGCTTTAAAGCTATTAAGTTTGTAGCCTATTCACTATCAAGTACTGGGAACACGCGGCAGCATTCTCATGGAGCCTCAGAATTGTTTGCCTAACAGCTGCGTCACTTTTTCTTGCTTAATGCAAAAAGTAAGGTATTTAGTGATGATCGACGCTTCCATTAAAAATGAAGTCCTCCTTACTTATTGATTATTAAGAAGCAAAGCTTTCAGTCATTGTTTCCCCGGTCCTCAAGATAGGAGACCCTCTGAACTACAGAGGTATCAGTCTTCTTAATATCGCATACAAGATCCTGTCTGCCGTATTGTGTGAGCGTCTGAAGCCATTCGTCAACAACCTGATAGGTCCTTATCAGTGCGGCTTTAGACCAGGAAAGTCCACCATAGACCAAATGATCACACTACGGCAGATCTTAGAAAAAACCCAGGAGCTTCAAATCGATACCTACCACCTTTTCATCGATTTTAAGGCCGCGTATGACAGCATCTATAGAGAGGAGTTATATAGAGCCATGTCTAGTTTTGGCATCCCTACCAAACTTGTCCGATTGTGTAGGATGACGATGGAGAGCGCACGCTGCTCCATCAAGGTCGGAAAAGATCTTACCGATACATTCAATGTCAAAAAAGGTTTTAGGCAAGGCGATGCACTGTCATGCGACTTCTTCAACATCGTTCTTGAAAGAATAGTGCAAAACTCCCACGTCAACACAAGAGGCACAATATTTCAAAGATCCGTTCAATTGCTCGGATATGCCGACGATATTGACATAATTGGAAGAACGCAGCGTGATGTCAATGGCGCGTTTATGAGCATTGAGACGGAAGCGAAGAAGATGGGTTTAGTGGTAAATGAGGGCAAGACCAAGTATATGCTGTCATCAAGAAAGGACACCCATCACCGACGTCTTGGACAGAACGTCAAAATAGACAGCTATAACTTTGAGGTAGTTAAGGACTTTGTCTACCTAGGCGCCGCTATTAATTCAGACAACGACACCAGCGCTGAAATCAAACGAAGAATAACTCTTGCCAATCGCTGTTTCTTTGGACTAAGAAGGCGATTGAGTAGTAAAGTCCTCTCTCGAGCAACTTAAGTTTCCCTGTATAAGACACTTATCATCCCGATTCTTATATATGGCGCAGAGGCATGGACCTTGTCAAAGGCAGACGAGAACGCTTTAGGATGCTTCGAGAGAAAAATTCTTCGGGTGATTTTTGGTTCCGTCTGCATAGATGGAGAGTGGAGAAGAAGATTCAACGACGAATTGTACGGGCTGTACAGCGACACTGACCTTTTTCAAACGAGTCAAGGTCCAGCCTTAGATGGCTGGGTCATGTAGAGAGAATAGACACCAACGCTTCGGCCCGGAAAGTCTTCGAATCCAATCCCGAGGGGCAGTAGAGGCGCAGTAGAGGAAGACCGCGACTCAGGTGGCGCACGCAAGTAGGAGAGGACATCAACCAACTTGGCGTGCAAAACTGGAGGCAGCTAGCTAGGGACCGAGCTGGCTGGAGAAGCATGTTGGTTGAGGTCCTAGTCCGACCCGGACTGTAGCGCCACCTTAAGTAAGTAAGTAAGGCTTTCAGTCAATAAGTGTTAACCATTTGCACACAACGTATCCATGATCAAATAAAAAAATAAAAACAATCGAGGTTGTGTTGTTTCAGAGGTTTGAAATTTTAATTGGCAGCACTGTTCTTAGCGATAGTCTTTTTGATAGTTGGAACAATGAATAGACTTACTCAAGTACAATGCTTGCAAGTTGCTATTGCCGATACATGGCCATTACTTGCTGATCACTTCTATCGAATGCACTTTTTGCAATTCCACTTTCTTAGACTGATACTACGATACTGAAAAAATTCTGCATGAGTCAAATACCGACACCTTCTTGAGTCTTTTGGTGTTTTGTTACCTCAACTCTTTTTATTCATCCCCACGATGAATACCAATTTCTTGCCATGTATAAGTCCCACTTGTTAAACAATCAAATGTGGGGGTTCACATCGCGTGTTAATAGAAAAATCAGGAAAAAAAAAATTTGCAATTAATTCCCACTTTCCCTTGCTTACTTAAATAAACACAAAACACCCCATTTTGTGTTTTGTTAACATAAATTCGATACTTAACTCTCATGTTAACAGCTATAACATAATCTATTTTATTGCTAAAGCCCGTTTGAAAAGGCTTAACACAAAAGCTTTACCCTCTCTTTATACACAAAATTTTTTTATTTGGTTGACCTCAACTGTTCCCATAGACAAATTTACAAGCCAAAAAGGATTCAAAGTGCTATAGTGTATGGGTGTGCATAAATAAAACGTATTTACTGCCGCGTTGAGACCAAAAAACTATTCATGAATTATTTAACTGTGAGAGTTCATGAAAGCACACACCACCACCGGCACCGGTCGCCACTATTGTCCGATGTTTATTTCCCCAAAAATAAAAGGACAACGTTAAAATTCGTTCATGAAATCTGTGAAGTAATGTGCTGCTTGGATTGGGCTCACTCCCCCAAACACACACACATAGGTACTTTTTCCCAATGAATTTATATATGTTGTTTGTTTATAAATGCACACGGGAATGAACTCTGTCTTTCAAACATTTTAGCCAAAATATATTTACGACTAACAAAAATGAAATAAAAAAAAGGACTCGTGTATATAAATATAGTCAAAAAGTTACTGTAACTATTTTTTGTTTTTTAGAATACCTAGCTATCCATTTTGTTTTTAACCATGGATACCGTTGATAATAAATGACTGTGTTATGTTGCACCTGGGAGCATCCAGAAAATTTTCCGCTTCTTCTATTTTTACACAGAGTGTGACATTATAGACACACGAGTTAAGAGCACCGTGGTTTACCTTGGAGAATTTATCTTGCGGAAAATTTTTGCTAGTGTTATGAAAAGTTAGTTTGTTGTTCGCCTCATCGGTATTATAGTTCGTGACTCGTGAGTATAGAATTTACGAGAACAACCAAAAAGTTGAGGATTCTTTCATAGACTGGTTTCGTAATTAAAATGTCTAAGGCGAGGGAAAATAACAAGTGACACTTGAGAAAGGCGGCAGTGTACAGAGCCAGAACTTTTTTCAATTTTCCTGCAAAGAATAGATGCTTGAGAAGAATGGTGTCACCTTGGATGAAGAGCTGGCAGGTATTTTGGATATCATGGAATTGAAACAAAACCGACTATGAAATGATGTCAATTTGACGGAATGAGAAGAAAAGATGTCGAAAAAGCGATAATTCGTAGCATTGTTTCATCAAAGCTGGGAGTCAGTGGTGGAATCTTCAGAGAATAAGCATTGTGACGAGGAAGGACGCCATGAGAGCAACTGTTGGGGTATCGTTTGTTTTAATTGAGACATTTTTGGTCAAAACTCTGTTAACCAAAGCTATTAGGTTATGAGTCTTCAGTTCAATTGCCAAAAAGTTCACTTGATTGAATCAGAAATACTTTTTTGCTTTTAAGCCTGCCTCTCTAGGGTAAAAGCTTGGTAGGTACTCAAACAAGAGGTAGAAGTAGAGGTAGAGGTAGAGGTAGAGGTAGAGGTAGAGGTAGAGGTAAAGGTAGAGGTAGAGGTAGAGGTAGAGGTTGAGGTAGTGGTAGAGGTAGAGGTAGAGGTAGAGGTAGAGGTAGAGGTAGAGGTAGAGGTAGAGGTAGAGGTAGAGGTAGAGGTAGAGGTAGAGGTAGAGGTAGAGGTAGAGGTAGAGGTAGAGGTAGAGGTAGAGGTAGAGGTAGAGGTAGAGGTAGAGGTAGAGGTAGAGGTAGAGGTAGATGTTTTTTTTTATAATTAACGCGCACATCAAGGGGTTATGAATACCCTTACAATGTTTAAAAACACAGTGCGAGTATTTAAAAAAATAGGAGAGGATTTGAAAGGAGACACCTATGCACGTTGCTTTTGAAATTTTGTTAATCTTAATGTAGGGAAAAAGCAGGGTCACGTAAAGCATTCCGCATTCGGGTGGTGCGACTAAAATATGAATCTCTACATTTGTCTGTACGTCCGAAGTTGGGATCGAGGTAAGACTGATGAGCATTCCTAGCGAGGCGGGTGTTGCGGCTAAAATGTTTCAGGGGAGGAATGCAGCTGGCTATTTCACTAGAGCACTGTTTGTGAAAAAAGGGATAAAAAAGAGAGAGGCAGGCAACGTTTCGACGATGTCCAAGAAAATCAATCGATTCTACGATTGAATTATCACCTATCAATTTTAACGATCTGTTTTGTACCCTATCAAGTAGGCGCGAGGATGTTTGAGGAGCACCTGACCAGATATGGGAGTTGTACTCCAGTTTTGGGCGAATGAAGGCTTTATAAATTGTAGCCAGATCAGAAGGACTGAAGAATTTCCTGCATCGTCTCAAGAAGCCTAAGCATTTAGCAGCATTTTTGACGACTTCAAATATGTGGTCATTCCAACGAAGATCATCGTTTACACACATACCAAGTACTGACAGCTTTTCGGTTTCTTGGATGCTGGCACCATTCATGGATAATGTCAATGGGGGAATATTAAGCTTCAACGACAAGAGACAGCATTGAGTTTTCGAAGCATTGAATTCTACTCGGTTCATAAGACCCCATGCAACAATGCTGTCAAGGTCAGAATCCAATGAGCTTATCATACCCAACCTTTCCAGTTCTACATCCGAAGAGCAGGGACGTGAATTTGGAAAAGAATATGAAAAGCGCTGAGGGTCGAGTCGTCAGCAAAACAGTTAAGCGGATTAGAAGTTTCAGACAAGAGATCATTAATGAAAATGAGGAAGAGAGTCAGAGACAAAACGGAGCCCTGGGGCACACCAGCATTTATGAAGTGGGTATCAGACTTGAAACCATCCAACACAACTTGTATTGAACGGTCGGAAAGGTAGTTTCTAATCCAACGAAGAAGAGACTCATCGATACCAAAAGCACGCATTTTCGATAAAAGAGCCTGATGCCAAACTCTATCAAATGCTTTAGAAATATCAAGCGCAATAATCTTACTTTCTCCAAAACAATGTAAAGATTGGTTCCACTTTTCGGTGAGATAAGCCATCAAATCACCAGTGGACCGTTTGCTACGAAAGCCGTACTGACGGTCATAAAGAAGCTTTCGTTCTTCAAGATATTTCATAAGTTGACGATTTATCAACGTTTCCATGACCTTGGAAAAAGGAACGTTAGTGCAATTGGACGGTAGTTGGAAGGGGAGGAAGATTCGCCTTTTTTAGGGACCGGCTGGACAAATGCTCGGAAAAATCCCAGCAGAATAGGAAAGATGGAAAAGTTTACGCAGTGGTTTTGCCAGCGTAGAAGAACACTTCTCAGAATAACGGCGGGGATACCATCTGGACCAGCGGATTTATGTATGTTGAGATCTTTGAGGACTCTCGCAACCGAGCGAGTTCGAAAAAATATCTGCTTCATCAAGGAATTTGCAGACTCGAGCTCAGGTGGAGCCAATATGCTATGTGGAAGTGTTGAGTTGGCAGCAAATTGGCTTTATCGAAGGAACTGACATACGAGTCATTGAAAACGAGCGTTGGGACCGTGGTCGAGTTTCTAACTTTCTGAACAAAAGACCAAAAATTTTGCTTCCTTTTGGACACAACACTATTTTTTGCCTTACTTTTTGGTCATGCAAAAACTTAGCCTTTTGTATTTGAACATCACAGATTTTTCTTTCCCGTGTACAAGGTACAGGCACAGGCACAGGCACAGGCACAGGCACAGGCACAGGCACAGGCACAGGCACAGCCACAATTACCCGCTCACGATAAAGTGGAGACACAAATAGAAAGACAAGATGACTTCTGCATGGCATGACTTTAGCTCTGTTTTATTTTATTCAAAACTAGCAAAGTTCTTAGACATCAACTTAGGTAAGATAGAGCCAACCCAAGAAACCACCCAAGGTTCAGGGACTTTTGGTAAGCTATCGGAATGTATTTTTTATAGCATCTTACATGATGTGCGGTTAAATATGAAGCTATAAGAAAGACAGTGCTTATTTCTACCACTCCCATTTCAATGAACGCTTGCTTTTGTAGTAGCACCAATCAATTCATCAGCAGCTCACAACAGGTCTTTATGGTCATAGAGGTAGAGGTTAAAAACTCGCAGTCAGAACTGTTTCTATTCGGACACCAGAAATAACTTTAAAGAGCCCACCAATTGAAAAGCTGGAGTACAAAAGTACGTTCACGACTTTGGTTCGACAGCTAAATAAGCTTCATTCGTTGAAGCCCAGGGGTCGCCTCAAAAAAAATGTACAAACATTAATGTAAAACTGAGTGTTTTTAGAGCCCTGGTTTTGCCTTGGGTTTGCCCTCAACTCACCCTAGAATTTTGACTGGGTCGATTTTTGTTTTTTGTTGGAGGTTTTCAAATACCAGCTGGAGCACTCAGACCTAAATACTACCAGAAAGCAACTTTTTATTTGTTATAGCAAAGACGCTGATGAGGAGCTTAGGTTAAGAGCTCTCACCATGTCTGCGCCGAGTATCTGTGACCTCATGCGAGAAAATGCAGGACATTCACAGAGGAAGTGCTCTGCGGTATCCTCATCTTCTCCACAGGATTCACAGAGCGTGTGGTTTCACTTAAGCCTAACACGTTTAAATGCATAGTAAAAGAGAAGTGCCCACTGGCAACGCCAATAAGCTTTCTACAGTCTTTTCTGCTACGAGATATAGCAAAAATGTTGCAGTCTTCTCATTTAGTTAGGAGAGCATACGTTTGGTCTGTCTGCATCCAATGGAGGCACACCATCTACGGTTGTGCTCTTCACAGATCCAATCGATGATTGAAGCACTCACAGAGGACGCTGGCAGACCTATCGACGGTTCAGGTCCTGAGAAAGCTGTCTTAGATCCATACCTAGCAAGTTCGTTGGCGATCTCAATTCCAGTTATGCGGTGATGGCCTGGGACCCAAACGAGACTTAAAGAATTTAATCTTCCGACCGCACTCCATTTTTTGGTATGAAAGCGACTCTAAAACTTTGCCATGGAGTTGGTATATACGCTAGAGCTGAACTAAAAGTAAAAATATTTTTCAAAGTAGCTAGCAAAAGGGTTATTCTTTCCTGCAACAGCGCTGGATAAACCCCGTCAGTGCCAGGTGACTTGAAGCTGTCAAAAGATGCCACGGAATATTTGATGGCCTCATCAGTGACAACTAATGGTGACATGTACGTCAAGTGGATTTATCGGATTCACCTGATCTGAGGGAAATAGATTATTGTGGTCCAATTGATACATGTGCCCCTGTTCTGTAACTATCGCCTCGACAAAAACAGGCGATAAACGCTGGAAAATGGAACGAAATCCTACTTAATTCATAGAATTTCGTTCCATTTTCCACCGTTTATCGCCGAGGCGATAGCTACAGAACAGGGGCACTGGCCTCCTGGAAAATGAGTTTCCAGCATAAGACTGAGTGTCTCTGCTTTAGACTCGGTATAGGAACCGTCTGATTTCGTGAGTGTTTCTAGTTTGTTTACCTTTCTCCTTTTAAGAGCTTTGGCAAGTCGACTAGTTTCACTGAGTGTTTCTATACTTTCACAGAATTCTTTGTGAGTGGCATATCTTCGAATTAACTGTTTAAAGTCCTAATACTTCTATTTAGATCGGTACAGGCTCCAGTCGACCTCTGATTTGGTCTTGAGGGACCTATTCAAAAGACTCCTGGTTTCCCTTCAATGTTAGTTCATTGCCCCACCACAATGTTCTACAAGGTATTTGTCTAGCTGGACATGCCAGCTCAAAGCTTCTTATAAGGGCACAATTTACTGGGGCGTAGGTTATGAACCGGGCTGTCAAATGGCATGTATTTTAGCTCAAATGACAGGGATGTGTGATGATTTTGTGTATTAGCGTTTTTTGAGGACTGAAAACCCCAGTTTTTCTTGACAACTCATAGGGTTGTATAGGAAACCTAGGTCATTCGTGGGTAAGGTTCAATGAACGAACCTTTAAACTTCATCGTAACCACCTCTCGACAAATCGGGGCTGGACTGAAGGACACTGAACTGGAGAAGCTAAAGGACAAGAAACTGATTGAAACCTTTTAACTGGAACAGAACTGAAGTGTTGAATAAGATAATTTGTATAAAAGACACGAATTCCAAATCTTCAAAAATGGCAGCCCACAATAACACAGATAGCATCGAATCCCATCATAGCAAAAGAAGATCTCAAATCAAATTACACTAAAAAGGCTGCAAATGTCCTTCGAATTCGCTTCAACTAAATATGGATCAAAATAAGCTTCCGATTCAGTGAGATGAGAAGAATGCCTTTTACGTCAATTGGAACCGGTACATAACACGGCTATATAATGCCCAGTCTCAACAAAACCATTGAGCTCCTCTTCACATCAACACGATGCAGATAGTTAAGCTCCTTCAGTATTTGTCGCATACAGAAAAATGATTTCAAAGTGATTGCCTACAACCATCTTTCGATGATGCCCCGCGCCATATCTTCCTCTGGTCTCTTGAGAAATTCTTGAGAAAATAGCAAACAAGAAGAAAAAAAAACCCTTAGTTCAGACAACCCATCAGCGAAAAATGTTGTCATCGATTTTCGCCTCCCAATAAGCATAGTCCACCTTAGCAACAACAACTTCCCCCCGTATATCCACCCACTTCCAGAAACAACATTATAGGAAGAGGTTTATCGAACAAGAAAATTTCTCTTCACATATTTTCAAAGCGTTTGCTCTATGTGTCCTTCGGCATCGAACAAAATAACACAAAAACGGGAGAAACTAAAATAAAAAAACAAAGCCAACCAACTGAAACACTTTTCCGAACACATTTCCATTCCAGCCCACGTCCTCCCATCGATTTGGTGTGGAAGGAGTAGCCTCAGCCTTTTATGGCACAGCAACTCAACCAACTCATGTTAAAGTTAATGGGAAATTTAAGTTGTACAAAAAAATAGAGGAGAAAAAAAAACTTGAAGAAGAAAAACCATTTTGGTGCAACCTCCTTCAACTTCATGCATAGCACTCCTTCGCCGTCGCTCCGTCCACCCCTAATGTGCACCTCCCCCATCACTACATGTCATGTATCTGCGAATAAATAGATAAAAAAAAAAAAAAAAAAAAAACATGTATGCGCTAGGTAAATACCCATTCTACTGACACACGTGATGCGAATCCTAGTTAGCCTCAAAGATACTCTTCATTTCACACACGACACGACCAACGCCGACTACGACGACGGAAAAGGCAGCGAGCGAAATACTCGTATATTCAGTGTAGGGAGCCACCATATCTGATGTATCTGATGGCTGCTTGAATATATCTATACTAGATGTAGGTGGGATGTTTCTTGTGCTCCTTCTTTCACCATAAACGATTCAACACATTGTTGAAGAAGGATCTTGCTGTGCAGATATGAGACTAGAATTAAATTTGCTTTAATGACTCTTCGATTCTGTTTATTCTGGCTGTTTGAATGTGCCTTCAAGCAGGGCTGAATTGGAGTTTATTTTTTTCGTGTGTCTTTTCAAAGGGCCTTCGCACAGGGCACACGATATGTTGTGTTTTTAGTTTCAAAGGAATCTGGTGTAAGACTGATGTGTGAAAGAGGACCTGTGATTGAGAAAGCGTCGTTTTAAGTGATATTGAGAAGTTTGAGTGATTTTGAGAAACTTGGGACCGTTTAGCGTGTGCGAAGGTTAAGTTTATTGAAAAATTAATAAACATATTTGGCTTGCTAAGGGCCATTTTTTTAACTTAAAGTTGTCTTGGAGATACGAATTTCAACACCAACTTTGCCACTTGAAGTTCTTGACTCAAAGTTCAGAGTTAATTTGAATTTTTAGAAGTTCAAAATCAGTTCAAAAGTTGTTTGAGATCTTAGCAAAAAATAAAAACAAGGGAAAAATAAAATCAAAAAAAGTGAATAAATCAACTCTTTGATTGTTTGAGTTTGAGATAAATTTTATTAGAAAGCAAAAAGATACACCGTAAAGTCACAAAGGGAAGATACTAGACTAAGAGCCTTTGCCAAATATGTAAAGTGTCTTGTGAGTTACACTTTAAATGCATTGCATAATACAGAAAAGAGCTTCTAAGCTCTACTTCAGCTTTTTTATTAAAAGAACAAGCTGATGACTTGGTAAAAGTATTATTGATTAAGAAATGCACTTTGTAGTTCAATAATTTCAATTAAAAGCTCTGGCTGCGCTGTGAATCAGTACAAATAAAAGCCAAACAGAAGATAGAACTGACATAGTACGACATTTGTCACAAAAAGTTCCGTTCACCCAAATAAGTAGGACTTCATTTAGTATAACACCACAAATGGTGGACAGGCGTTGTACTATTCGGGAAGGTTCTGACTGGTGTCTACTTGGCGGCGCGGCGCCCAGATGTTGTAACTTATAGTACACTTCAATCAAGCTTACCTACTATACCTCCACTGGGCCCTGGGATGCTTCGTCCGGAGCTGACCTGCTAAACTAGTAAGTGCGAGTGTTGACAAAGGAATGCGGAACAAAAGAATTGTGATCAACAAAATAATTGCTCTGCGAACAATGACTGACTGCACGAATCTCAGTGGTCTACGAGAGCTTTTGCGTAAGTGTCCCAGCGGATGAATTCGAATGACAGAATTGGACTTCAGCAGTCAAAATAGCAGAAACCCCTGAAGGAGCTACTCCAACATATTTGTTTTAAAGACAGGGTATTGAAGTAGAGATGTTGGCGGATGAGCTCCTGGCGAGCCAACGGCAGCACTCACACCCCTGCAGCAGGGTACTGGACACTGGATATTCCAGCCCTTTATGTCCGAAGGAATCCAAAAGGACCTAAATCTCCAGGATGGGGGTTGTGCTTGGGGTAAGTACCCAACAACGAAAAAAACATATGGTTCCGAAACAACCAAAAGCCTCGGATAAAGATAATGATTTCAAAGTTGACGACCCAAGCAAACGAAAAAAGGACAACGACCTCCGGATCTGCACGTGGAACGAAAGATCTCTTAACGGACTACGTACAGCTGGAGAATTAGCGGACGCCCTGGACTGCTGCAAAGCAGACATAACCCCCATCCAAGAAGTGCGATGGAGTGGACCGGGCATAAAGAAGATGAAAAACTGTGACATCTACTATGGCGACTGCTACAGACAACAGAAACAACGCTTATTTGGTTACGGATTTCTCTTTAGAGGAAGACTCAGGGATAAGGTGATTAGCCAAAATCCAGTTAATGAGTGTATAATGACCATCCGCATCAGGGCTAAATTCGCCAACATTAGCCTAATATGCGACCATGCCCCCACAGAAGAGAAAGACGACGATTCCAAAGACTGTTTCTACGAGCTCCTCGAAGAAACGTATGAACAGTGCCCTAGACACGACGTGAAAATCGTTCTTGGCGATTTTAACGCAAAGCTAGGGAAGGAGGACATCTTTGGAAACACAATCGGTAAGCATAGCCTCCATGACAAAACCTCCGAAAACGGACTGAGGCTAATCGATTTTGCTGCGGGGCTAAATCCTGTTGTAAGAAGTACACGCTTCCCGCATCTCAAAATTCATAAAGGTACATGGCTATCCCCAGATCAATTAACCTTCAACCAAATTGACCATGTTGCGATCGACGCAAGGCACTCTTCCAGTGTGTTAGATGTCCGAACTTTCCGAGGGGCCAACTTTGACTCGGACCACTACCTTGTTGTATCCAAGGTACGAATGAGAATATCTTGTTCACGACCAGCGCGAACTAACGCTGTGAAGAGATATGACGTCGGAAAGCTACAATCCCATGCCGCCAGCATTAAACATTGAAGACCAGTGGCAGCAATGCCAAGAAGCCATCAGAACCGCTGCCTCTGAGGTTCTGGGTTTCACTCGGCCACCAAAACGAAACCCATGGTTCGATGAAGAATGCAGGCAGGCAAATGCAGCCAAACAAAAAGCACGACAAATGCTGATGCAAAAACGAACAAGGGCTGCTTACGATCAGTATAACGAGATCTACAAGGAGAAAAGAAGGGAAGAACACCGACTTCTCAAAAAGAAAAAGAAGCAGCATGAGAAGCACTTGTTTGAGGAAATGGAGATGTGCCATGACAGGAACGAGATTCGGAAGTTTTACGAAAAGGTAAAAAGATCCTGCCAGGGTGGCAAACCCCGAACTCAAGCCTATAGAGACCAGCAGGGAAACATATTAGTGATGATCTGGAAAGATCAAATGTGCAGACTGCTTAACGGCGATGAGGACACACATTCCGCTGTCAGACAGATTGCCCCATTCAACTTGGATGATGATCAAGAATACCGTCCTCCCGACCTAGGCTTTAGACAAGGTGACAAACTGTCATGGGATTTCCTTAACATCACACTTGAAAAGTTTGTACAAAACTCAAACGTCAACACCAGAGGAACAATCTGTCAAAAGTCTGTACAATTACTCGCTTACGGAGACGATATTGACGTAATGGAACAAAAAAACTTGATGCCATAGGTGCATTTGCAGACATTGAAACAAAAGGTACAAACATTGGTCGTTTTGAAAGAAAAATACTCCGAATTATCTTTGGTCCCGTATGCGAAAACAATAACAAAACAATAAAGCAGAAAAATTAAAAAAACAAAAATCAATGGACTCATTGAACCTTGAAATATGCTTTTGTTATTTGTTGATCCATTGCCTTAGAATGAGTATCTACCTTTTCTTCCCATCTAAGGAAAGCTATACACGGAACTCGAAAAAAAGCGTTTTTGGTTAGATTTATCTCAGACAAGCCAAAGACTCTAAAAATGCGTCCACACAATGCCGAGCGGCACCAATCAGCAATTAGTGTGGAACTCCCAATCAACCTTCCTTCTTACCGAAAGCGACAACGAATTCAAAATGAATCTCCACTCGGCATAGCGTAGACGCACCTTTACACTCAGGCTCTGCTGTTGTTTTGAAACAAATATCAAGATCTAAAATTGCGTTCAGGCTTCTCCAGTATGTTTTGTACTGACGTCAGACGAAATAAAATGGGCCAGATTACATCCCAAAGAGCACATACATACATTCCCTTTCTTCTTGAGCATCTTCTTCATTTTTCAACGTGATCTCGAAGGGACCATAGACCCTCCTATTTGCTTAACAGTAGAGATCCGTTTTTTTGGGATACACCGCGCCGAAGAACACATACTCTCATTTTGTCTATGAGATGCAATATCACTTCATAATTCTTCTACTGTTAAAGTACCAAAAACACAAGAAAACAACATAAGAACCTCCAAATTGAATTCAAATATCATTGTGACTTTTTGCAGCTTTGTTGTTTTCAATGCAAACAAAATGTGGTGCCCATGCATGGTGTAAGGGTTAGCAGGTCCACATCTTCCGTGGGAGCTTTGAGGTTCAAGTCAAAATCTTAACTAATGATTCGACTATTATTTGGCCACAACAGAAAACATGCAATCATTTCAATGAAGAGTTTTCTATTGCCATGCATCGAATATCACTGGTTGCATAACAAATTGATTGTTTCCATTCTTTGTGGTTTTCCAGGGTTTCTTTTTTTGAATTAGTTGCCAATCTATGTAAAAAGCAAAAAGGATTCAGTAAATTGATTTGAGTTTAGTCCACCTGACAGAGAATACTTCAAATGGTTTGCACAGCTCCAGCTACTCGAACCTGAAATGGCTGGTCAAAAATTTAAATGGCCCAAAATGAATTGACATTTCGAACGGAGTAAGCTTATTAGTTCCAAGTAACTAGTTAGGCATTTGATTATTTATCGGCTGGGTTCCTATTAGTAGTCGTTGATTTTAAGTAAAGTGTCAAGTAAAGCAACCGAGTTCACTTTGTAAGACTCTCCATATTAAATAGAGAATCAATAGAGGTTCTCGGCAAGTTACAAGAACCAGACCAATACTGTGGCAGGCAGACATGATACTGTATACAGACACTTTTTCTACATTGAACAGTCGAAAATGAGTGTTGAAGAGCTTGACATACCAACATATTGGAAGTCGAACTATGAGTTTGTCGGCCTTACTGAACAGCCTAAACATAAAGTCAAAAATGGCGCCCAACGCGATACCAGTCTTGAAACATTTAAAACGCTACAGCTAAATTGACATTTATGTTGGAGGTCCTACCATGCAATAGCAAGAAGCGACTGCTATTGAAATTTAATGATTTTGTTAGACAGCCCTGAAGAAAAAGGCCAACTAAATTAGAATGGCGCCCAACGTGACGCTTGTTTTAAAAGGGAAACAATACGAGCTTTTCACAGACAGCTTGACATCAACACTACTTGTTTAAGTGTGTAAAACGGTGATTTTCAATAAATTACAGAAGAAAAGTATGCTAAACTAAGAGATGTTATCCACAGCAATATCGAAGAAGTGGAAATTTCAGCACTAACAACAAGAGGCTGCCCACAAGGTGGAGTCCTCTCACCACTCATCTGTTCAATAGTTGTAGACAGCCTAATAAGATTACTTGCAACCCAGGCAACCCAGCAACCCAACCCATCTAAACCATTCGTCGGTCCTGAACCCTTCTGCGGTGTAAATAAAAGCACCTTCAAACATACTGCCAAGAACATCCTACTGGAGGAATCAAATAAAGCTTGGAGTAACTCATCTGGCCAAATCTGTTCAAAACTCTTTTTGCCAGAATATACTGAAAAAACATCAAAGTTCCTACTGAACCTCAATAGGAAAACCCTAAAAATTTGCATTGGACTACTTACCGGTCACTGTTCTTTAAAGAAACATCTTCACCAAATGAGGCTGGTGGCGGACCCCATCTGTAGACTATGCCTCGAAAATGAAGAAACATCTCTGCACATTATTACAGAATGTCCAGCACTTTTCCGCCTTAGAAAGCAAATACTTGACTATGAGATCATCCCCTTAGATAAACTCAAACTCATTCACCCACAGAATATTGCTAACTTCTGGTTCAATTCAGGAGCAGGAGAACTGCCCTGAAACCTCACATGGGCTGGCACAATAGGTTTCATTCAGACACCGCAGTGCCCAGAGCTGAGCAAGCTCTACCCGTCCCCCAAATCTAATCTAATCTAACCCAAGCTAGATATTCGCCCAGTGAATATTTTACATTTCATATCGTCGACTTGAGAGCTTTCAATAACTAGCAAGTCACCAATCAATAATCTAGCTTGATAGAAAAGCATGAAATTGAGAGCATTTTGCTGCAAGTATATCACTAACCTCTGATAAGCCAATTAAAAGAAATTTATTTGTCAATAATGGCGCCCAACACTTTGCTCATCATTGCGTAATTACGAGTGCTGATAGCGGTCTTGATATAAATCTTGGAAGTTTTCTTGTGAAATCAATAGGTTTTCTTAATTAATTTGACAGTTTAAAAACTTCGAGAGTAAAGCAAATGTAGTAAAAATGGCGCCCAACGCAATGACCGTTTCAAAAAACGAGAGAATACGATAGCAACGATTCATCAAAAGCAGAGTTTTTACTGTGAAATCAACGTTTGTTCATCAAATCATTCTCAATGCAAGAACATCCTTAGCAAATGACTTAAATTCCAAAAACTCTCCACTCATTTGCATTCACTATTAACTATTCATCAACTCCGTCCCTGAAAATCTTGTAGGTGTAAAATTGTATGATGATACGATGCGTCCCTTGGCAGTATTTTACTCATTTATATGCGCATTGAGGCTAACGCGTGCGTGCGTGTGGCTGTGTTTGCACTGGTTTCGGGCAGTTTCATTTCTTTTCGTGATGTAATTACTATAGACGTTCCTATGTGAACCTAATTCTTTTCTTTTCTCCCTACGCTTTCTAAATGTCTTAGTTGTGCGAACGGCATCGTATGTGTTTGAATTTGAAAGCAGGAAAACTCGTTTGCCGCTCTCATGTACGTTTGTAATGAAATTACGTGAAGTGAGACTAAAGAGAGATCCTTTTTACACTGCGACACACGCGCCGCTTTCACTGTTATATGAAAAAAAAGAAGCCCAAGGAAACAAATATGCTAGCAAAAGACATTTAACGCGTTGAAGTTAGTAAAAATACGACCACAGTATACAGACCATACACTTTCATACACTACCACCGCCTCATTGGGGGCAACAACAATAAATTATAATTTTCCTTTCTTTTTTTCCTCCATCAAGATACGACTGTGTATGGGCAGCAGGACAATTTAATGGTGAAGATGAAGAAGAAAACAGAAAGAATTTGCTTGTTGCCCTGCATTTGTATGTGATGGCTTTTCTCTCGGTTTGTTGTATAGGGCGGTTATTTCCGGTGTTGCGACAGTTTTCCGTTTTTGCTGACATTATTTTCTTCTTTGTGGTATTGCCATCGCTACCACCATCACTGATATGCTCCAGCTCCTTGCTCCTTCTTCCCACTGCTACTGCTAATGTAGTTTTCTAGATTGTGTGTAGAAAAGGACTTGCCGGGGAAAATATAGTCCCAATGGTGGGCAATCGTGCATTGTGGTGGCGTTTTCCTTAATTGAGACTGAATGGAGAGAAGGGTGACACATTTCTGAGGTTTGTTTTATGTTGATTATATTTTGTGGTTATTTGTGTCATGTCCAAGTAATATTTCTTCTCTGCTCTAATAAAGTGGGGAAATGCTTAGCAAATTACAAACGACGACAGGAGACAGTAGAACGTGTTGACATCTTAAACCAAATTGCATTAGGTTAACGTGACGAGAGTTCGTCATCATTAACGAATAGAGAGTTCTAAATTGTTCATATACGAGATGGGGCTGTGAAGGGCGGAGTGGCGTGGCGCGTCGTACAGGGGATAGCTAACTCTGATTCAAAGCTGAGTCAGGCGTTTATTATTATTTTTTTTTTTTTATTAATTTTGTTTTCCGTTTGGACAGAAGTTAATGGCGTAAGCATTCCAACACAAAACAGAGAAGTAATCCCGAAACACCTTGACTTTGCTGATGGAAAAATAATTGACTGTATTCCGCAATGTCGTGACAGAAGCAAACAAGGTGGTTTCCTATGATAACATCAGAGCTCGGTAGAATGTTTTTCTGTTTTTCTGCTTTTTTTTTTTTTGGAAAAAATCTCTTGCAGGAAACATGGAAGACGTGCATTTCGTTCGAAGAAGACGCAGTGAGAGAAGATAAAGAATGAGATTTCTATTAGTTCATTCAATTTAAGATGAAAGCATATGTCAGCGCGTTTGACAGGACAAGTTGTGAGGGAGCACTGCAAACGCAGTTGCTGTCGTTGCTGTTGTTATTAAAGAGAAGCTGATACTGAGATAAAAAAAATGTTATTAAGACTTGAAAACGAACTGAAACCAATTTCCGGTTGAAGTTGTGATGTTTCAATAGCTTCACATTTGGCCTAAAAACATAGAACGTAAGATGATTAGAAAAAAAGGTATACAGAGCAAAACGAAAAGAGTGAGCTAGGTTGAAGATGGCTGCCTTGAAAACGACCGACGAATAACTTATATCAAAAATGGGTTCATTGAAATATCACAGAAAATGCGAGTAAGTTACTCACTTTCTATGAAATAAAGGAGACAGTTAATGTCTATGTTCATGTGATGACTAAGATCACAGAAAAAACGCACTCTTAAACGTAGTTTAAATCTTTTAGAGAGGGCGGTACAAGAAAAGGGGACAAGACAATCTAATCTTTTCCTTCGACCATGCAGATCCGACAAAACTCATTTGTTGGGGCATTGAGCTTTGCAGATTGCCTTTTTTGAGTCCGGTTTTAGCACGAATTTCGAAGCTAGATAATTAACATCTGGCACACCTTGTATCGAGATCTGTCCACATAAATATGATAGCCAGACTGGTGATGATTGAGAATTGATATGGTATATCTTTTACCTGCAGCTACCCGGAATGTCTCTGGCCCCGAACACCAGAAGAAAGAATGTCAAACTGTTCGGTCACATCCATGATTTATGATCGAAGCTTGCTGGCGGTTCCAGAAGCATAGAAGGAATGTTTGGCAACTTGAGTAGAAACTGGAACCAAGTCATTTTCATTTTTAAAAAGAACAGGTTTTTGAAAGTGACTTTTGTTTGTCTGATACATTTTGAGAACCATTACGATTTTAACACACTCAAAAAGATAATTGTTTCGATTAAAGTATAGTCACTTCAGTATGACGATAATCGCTTTTGCACAACGATAAACAGGAAGGGGTTATGACTACCCTTATAATGTTATAGAACACAGTGCGAGCATTTAGGAAAGTAAGAGAGGGTTTAATAGGAGACACCGATGCACGTTGCTTTTGAATCTTTGCGAATCGTAATGCAGGGGAAACACAGAGCCAGGTAAAGCATTCCACATTCGGGTGGTGCGACTAAAATACGAATCTCTATACTTGACTGTACGTCCGAAGTTGGGCTCAAGGTAAAACTGATGAGCATTCCTAGTGAGGCGGGTGTTGCGGCTAAATTGTTTCAGTGACTATTTCACTAGAGCACTGTTTGTGGAAAAAGCGATAAAAGAGAGTGAGACAGGTAACATTTCGACGATTCAATTTAATTTCAATTTAAACGCTCTATTTTGTACCCTATCAAGCAGGTGCAAAGATGTTTGAGGAGCACCTGACCAGATATGGGAGTTATACTCCAATTTTGGGAGGATGAACCCTTATAAATTGTAGCCAGATCAGAAGGGGTGAAGAACTTCCTGCATCGTCTCAAGAAACTTAAGCATTTAGCAGCGTTTTTGGCGACTTCAAATATGTAGTCATTCCAACGAAGATCATCGTTTACACACATACCAACTACTGACAGCTTTTCTGTTTCTTCGATGCAGGTACCATTCATGGATAATGGCTAAGGGGGAATGTTAAGCTTCAACGACAAGAGACAGCATTGAGTTTTCGAAGCATTGAATTCTACTCGGTTCATAAGACCCCATGAAACAATGCTGTCAAGGTCAGAATTCAATGAGCTTATTATACGCAAACGTTCCAGTTCCACATCCGAAGAGCAGGGACGTGAATTTGGAAACGAATATGAAAAGCTGAGGTTCGAGTCGTCAGCAAAACAGTTAAGGGCATTACAAGTTTCAGACAAGAGATCATTAATGAAAATGAGGAAGAGAGTCGGAGACAAAACGGAGCCCTGGGGCACACCAGCATTTATTAAGTGGGTATCAGACTCCAACACAACTTGTATGAACGGTCGGAAAGGTAATTTCTAATCCAACGAAGAAGAGACTCATCGATACCAAAAGCACGCATTTTCGATAAAAGAGCCTGATGCCAAACTCTATCAAATGCTTTAGAAATATCAAGCGCAATAATCTTACTTTCTCCGAAACAATTTAAAGATTGGTTCCACTTTTCGGTGAGAAAAGCCATCAAATCACCAGTGGACCGTTTGCTACGAAAGCCGTACTGACGGTGATTAAAAAGCTTTCGTTATTCAAAATATTTCATAAGTTGACAGCTTATCAACGTTTCCATGACCTTGGAAAGAAGGGACGTTAGTGCAATTGGACGGTAATTGGAAGGGGAGGAAGATTCGCCTTTTTTAGGGATCGGCTGGACAAATGCAGTTTTCCATCTGCTCGGAAAAATCCCAGCAGAATAGGAAAGATGGAAAAGTTTACGCAGTGGTTCTGCCAGCGTAGAAGAACACCTCTTCAGAATAACGGCGGGGATACCATCTGGACCAGCGGATTTATGTATGTTTGGGACTTTGAGGACTCTCGCAACCGAGCGAGTTCGAAAAAAATATCTGCTTCATCAAAGAATTTGCAGACTCGAGCTCAGGTGGAGCCAATATGCTATAAGGAAGTGTCGAGTTGGCAGCAAATTGAGCTGCCAGCAAATTGGCTTTGTCGATGGAGTTGACATACGGAGAGTCATTGAAGACGAGCGTTGGGACCGATGACGTGGTCGAGTTCTTAATGTTCTTGACAAAAGACCAAAAGTTTTTACTTCCTTTTTTGCACAATAGTATTTTTTGCCTTACTTTATGGTCATGTAAAAACTTAGCCCTTTGTATTTGAGCATTACAGATATTTCTGGCCCGTTTGAACAAATTTCGGTTTTCTGCAGTAGGGTTGTCTTTAAATTTACGAAAACTACTTTCTCGATCCCTAATCGCCTCTTTACAGCTTGAATCAAACCACGAATTTTCTTTGGGTATGATACTTTTTGTTCTGTGAGGAGCAAAATTTCTCATGCCGTTGAGAATTACGTTAGATATCATATCAGCTGATGCGTCAACGTTTCCGTCGAGAAAGCACAAAGACCAATTAAAATTTCGAAAGAAATTATTCAGGCCGTCCCAATTGGCTTTCTCATATTGCCACACAGTTCTTTTGGGGACTTTATCTTTTTTTACCGTGACGGAAAGCGAAAAATCTACCGATATGACACAATGGTCCGATTTGCCTAAAGGAGATGATACTACAGCCCTGTATTTTTCGGGATGAGAAGTGAGAAATAGGTCAAGAGTGTTGGCCGCATGGCCTTCAATATCTGGAACCCGAGTGGGCTCATCAACAAGTTGAGTTAATTCGTTAAACTCAGCGAAGATCTCAACATATTTTCCTTCGGGTGTTGTCTGGCCAGAATGTCGAAGCCAACCAGAATTGTGTACATTGAACTGCTACAATCGTTTTACAAGTAAAGCAGTTGATACACCTACAATCGCTTTTAAAAATACTATGATCGTTTTTTTTCTATTAAAACAATATTCCTCTTTGGTCAAATGTTGGTACTAAACGTACAACTTTTATTGCAAATATACTTTCTTCTTGTGGTGGATCATAATCCAGCGATGTATTGAACATGAGTACAACTCTCATCTTTTTTAATGGGATAAAATCACCAAAAAGCACAAAGCAACAGCAATGACCTACAAGGAACACGATTACGAATCTCATGCTATCAGATGAAAGCCAACATACCAACGACTGCCACCATTAAACCATCGAAGTAATAAATACAACAACCCATCCATATTCTAGTCAGCACAACAGCAAAAGATCACTGGAGTGTGCCAGATCAAAATTCAATGATGTAATACAACTCACAGTCAGTTCACCCAGAAAGTAACACATAATTAAACCGATGGAAATTAAACCTAGTTCCGTGAGCATTCGGAGAACATACTTCGTGGAGGCATGGTTTTGCAGTGTTCTAGAGGGATAAGCGAAAGATCTTGGTCTAAGAATATTAAATTAAATAGTACACAGTGCTATATCTCACTGTTGAATTTAGAGGCACCTGTTACTTCAGGGCAACCATAAACCTACTCAGTATCTTTTCAGACCTCACAATACAAAACTTAAGCGCTGTAAGCGGTTATATGGGGGACCAACTGTACCGCAGTTGTTAACTGTTCTGTTGTATCTCTTGTGGGTGTATCAGCTGACGGTCGTTGTAACCAGTGCTGCAATATTTAATGCTAATTCGTTTCGTTTTCGTTTTCGTTTGCCTTTCCATACCAGACTTGAGCTGCGTTTCCAAATCTAATAGGCGAAACCTAAGGCTACATCACCGTAGATCAGTTCCAGAAAACTAGGACTTGAAGCGCAGGACATGTCATCACAATTGAGCTGCGAAATCGAGAAGCAACATAACTGCAGTTCAAGTTCCAAAACAAGGACTTTAGTCACTGACTTGGGGTACCTGAGCCAAGACGTGAATCATCATTCATCACCATCGCAACCAAGCGCCAAAATCAAAATTTTCCTCGCCAGAAAAAACTCGAGACCTTTATGGTACAGCGGATTTTCTACCAGAATAACAAATGAATTTTTAAAGCCATTTTTAATAACATCGGGAAAAACAACTTCAATAAACCAGATTTTGCTACTCCTTTAGTAAACCATTGGATCCAAAGAAAAGTATTCCCATATCATTGCAAGGTATAATACAGAGTTTCTGTCAAGATTTCGATCAGAAAACAGCTGTCAGTGTAAGCATTGATTTAACAAAGGAACCATTAAATACATATTTTCTATTACGGTTTGTTGTAACAGTTTTTTGTCTTAAGCACTCCTTTCGAGGGTTTTCTAACGTGGTGTTTTCCAAAATTCAGTTCTTCGAACAGAAGTTCTTGTACCATAGCTTCTTTTACAAGAGGTTCTTCTACCAGTTCTTTTATCAGAGATTCTTCTACCACAGGTTCCTCGACCAGAGGTTTTCTATCAGAGGATCTTCTTTCAAAGATGCTTCCATCTCAGAAGTCCTTTGACCAGAAGTTCTTCTAAAACAGCTTTTTCTACCATAGGTTTTTCTACCAAGGGTTCTTCTACCAGAGCTTTTTCTACCAGAGGTTCTTCTATCAAAGATTCTTCTAAAAAGGTTTTTCCACCAGAGGTTCTCCTACTAGAGGTTCTTCTACCAGAATTTCTTCCACCAGATATTCTTCCACCAATGGTTCCTCTACCAGAGGGTTTTCTACTAGGGGTTCCTCCATAAGAAGTTCTTCTACGAGGGGTTCTTCTACTAGAGGTTCTTCTACTGGTGATTTTTCTAACAGAAGTTCTTCTACCAGACGTTCCTTAGCCAAATGTTTTTCTGCGTAAGGTTTTTCTATCAAAGCTTCTTCTACCACAGGTTCTTCTTCAAGAGGCTTTTCTAATCAAGGTTCTTCTACCAGAGGTTTTTCTACCAGGGGTTCTTCTACCAGTAGTTCTACTATCAGAGATTCTTTTAGAGACGGTTCTTCTACCAGAGATTCTTCTACCAAAGATTCTTCTACCCGAGGTTTTCCTACCTTCAGTTCTTCTACCAGATGCTTTTGTACCATGGCATCTTTTATGGAAGTTCTTCTACCAGAAGTTCTTCAAACACAAGTTCTCTAGAGGAGGTTCTTCTAACAGAAGTTTTTTACCAGAAGTTCATTTGCCAGATGTTCTTCTACCAGAGGTCTTTTACCAGAGATTCTATCAAAGCTTCTTCTACCAAGAGATCTTCTACCAGAGCTCCTTCTACCAGAGGTTCTTCTACCAGAGGTTCTTCTACCAGAGGTTTTTCTATTAAGGGTTGTCCACCAGAGTTTCTTCTACCCGAAGTTCTTCACTAGGGGTTCCTCCAATAGAAGTTCTTCTACCAGGGGTTCTTCTACTAGAGGTTTTTCTACCAGAGGTTCTTCTACTGGTGATTTTTCTAACAGAAGTTCTTCTACCAGACGTTCCTTAGCCAGATGTTTTCTGCATAAGGCTTTTCTATCAAAGCTTCTTTTACCACAGGTTCTTCTACAAGAGGCTCTTCTACTCGAGGTTCTTCTACCAGAGGTTTTTCTACCAGGGGTTCTTCTACCAGTAGTTCTACTACCAGAGATTCTTTTAGAGACGGTTCTTCTACCAGAGATTCTTCTACCAAAGATTCTTCTACCCGAAGTTTTCCTACCTACCAGATGCTTTTGTATCATGGCATCTTTTACGGAAGTTCTTCTACCAGAAGTTCTTCAAACACAAGTTCGCTAGAGGAGGTTCTTCTAGCATAAGTTTTTTACCAGAAGTTCTTTTGCCAGATGTTCTTCTACCAGAGGTCCTTTTACCAGAGATTCTATCAAAGCTTCTTCTACCAAGAGATCTTCTACCAGAGCTCCTTCTACCAGAGGTTCTTCTACCAGAGGTTCTTCTACCAGAGGTTTTTCTATTGCAGGTTCTCCACCAGACTTTCTTCTACCCGAAGTTCTTCCACTAAGGGTTTCTACACTAGAAGTTCTTCTACCAGGGGTTCTTCTACTAGAAGTTTTTCTACCAGAGGTTCTTCTACTGGTGATTTTTCAAACTGAAGTTCTTCTACCAGACGTTTCTTAGCCAGATGTTTTTCCGCATAATTGTGTTCTTCTATCAAAGCTTCTTCTACCACAGGTTGTTTTACAAGAGGCTTTTCTAATCGAGGTTCTTCTACCAGAAATTCTTCTACCAGTGGTTCTACTACCAGAGATTCTTTTAGAGACGGTTCTTCTACCAGAGATTCTTCTACCAAAGATTCTTCTACCAGAAGTTCTTCTACCAGAGCTTCCTCTACCACAGCTGTTTCGACAAAATCTTCTTCTATCAAAAATTCTTCTAGCAAAGGTTCTTTGAGAAGAGATTCTTCTAAAAAACTTCTTCTACCAGAGGTTTTTCTACCAAGGGTTCTTCTACCAGATCTTCTTTTACTAGGGGTTCTTCTAGAGGAGGTTCTTCTAACAGAGAATCTTCTATCAAAGCTTCTTCTACCAGAGGTTTTTCTACCAGGGGTTCTTCTACCAGAGGTTCTACTACCAAAGATTCTATTAGAGGAGGTTCTTCTACCACAGCCTCTTTTGCCACATGATCTTCTATCAGAGCTTCTTTGACCAGAGGTTCTACCACCAAACGTTCTTCCACTAGGTCTTCTTTAACCAGAGGTTCTTCTACCAGAGATTCTTCTACCAAAGATTCTTCTATCCGAGGTTTTTCTACCTTCAGTTCTTCTTCCAGATGTTCTTGTACCATAGCATCTTTTAACATTTTTTATTTTTAAGTTCTTCTGCTAGAAGTTCTTCCACAAGAAGTTCTTCCACCAAAGATTCTTCTACCAGAGTTTCTTCTATTGGAGGCTCTATTTTTACGAAGTTCTTATGAGGCTTTCAAGCTAGTTTACTTATCACCTGCTCATGTACCTCCCATTTTCTGATCACGAGTTATAATCTTAAAGGCATTTCTATCTAAGGTTCCTCTATCAAGGGCTCTTCCATCACGATATTATATTCACAGAAATGTCCCGTAAAAGAAGCGTCACCAAGTAAGGTCTTGTACAAGGAAACTCTACCATGGGAAGCTCTAAGACGAGAAACTCAATAATTCATATAAAAGTGTGCTTTTCATAGACAGAACTAGGAGACCCTTGCATCCCTCTTTTGTATTACCTATACTCTTTTAATCGCACTACATTGGGATTGATCCTTACAAATATCAAATTTAATATTTAAGTCAATTTTATCTGTGGCTTAGCCACCGTTAAAAATTCACAACTTTGTTTTATTAGCAAAAAAAAACGTTGAAAATTGCCTGAAAAGCTATGTTTTAAATTTATTTGCAACTTAATTTCAAAAAGAGGACTCATTGAATTTTTAATACAGCATCAAATCAAACCACACTCATAAAAAAATCAAAATTTTTTTGTGGTTGACTGTCAAATCAAAAAAAAAAAAAAAAAAAACCAACTGCAGTGGTTTGTGTCCAACAAAAAAGTCCCATAAAAAATGGCTAAATGAATTTTATATCAAATTTGCTTCGGATATATTTATAAAACAATGTGGTTGCAGTTGATCTGGATGGATACATCCGCCAAACCAAAAAAAAAAGGAAAGGAGAAACAAAAAACAACAACAAAGCAATAAAAAAAACACATACAAGTTATCGTAGTGGGAATTTCCTCTACATTTTGTTTATTGTTTCTGGTAGTCGTATATTCCATCTTTTTTTTTTAATTTAATAATATTTTAATTCAGAAGCCCCGACAAAGCCTCGAACCCATGGAAACTGAAATTCAATTATGATACAAAGTAATTAATTATTCCAAATGGGAAACAGAAGAGAGCTGAGAGTTTAAGTTTTACGCTTCGTATAGGGGTGGACGAACAAAAAAAATTACTAATTAATAATAATTGATTGTTTTAGGTATATGTTAGCGGTTGGAAGGTTTGGCGTGGCATGTCTGATTAAAGTGTCTTGAAAATAAATGATTTTTTAATCTTTTAATGTTTTTTTTTGAGAAGGGGCGAAGGCCACCAAAGTAGGGTAAGGTATCAAGGCAGTGAAACGTTTTGGACCAAACAAGAGTAATTGATTTTAGTTTGCTTCGTTCTTTTTTTTATTTTGATGGGTTGATAAAAGTTTCTTCCTGATGGTTTCTCAAAATACCAAATCATTTGAACTATGCTGTCATAATGAGAGAAGTTCTTACTCCTGGAAAGAGTATTTCGACATTTGGTCGATGGTAAGAGTGCTTCTTATCCAGGATCAGTCAAGGTGCGGAGATTAGGTTGACAAGTCTTAGCTCGCAAGTACCTACCGCTATAGCGTGTGTCGCTAATCTGATTCGCTGCGACGAGATGTAATTGGCTATCAAAAAAAAATGTTGCACTTCAAGTTGTTCATAATTAGGCACACTGCCTGAAACATACTTTTTTCCCGACTGAGGTTGTTGAAAACTGAGTACTGCACTTCGCATTCAATGCAGTGTCCATTGTACCAGCAAATAGTAACCTTTTTTTGTATGCTCAGAAAAACCAGAGAACACTACCATGATAAGGATCCTAAGTTACCGGCTCACAACATGGCTACTCCGAGTATCTATAACCTGATTCGAGAAAATGAAGGACAGTCACAGAGGAAGTGTTTCACGTTTTCGTCATCTTCTCCACGTGATTTACAGAGAGTTGAAGTGTCCCGTTGCTGAAACAACAAGCTTTCTATGGTCTTTTTTGTTATCGTGCACATGGCTTAATAGTTAACATGTCTGCCTGTTTCGTGGGAGATTTGAAGTCAGTATCTACAACAAATGCAGCGCCAACAGAAACGATATTGATCACGATTTTTCTATTTGCAGCACAATCACCGCCCGACACTCGTATTGAGTCCGTAGATTTTTAGATTTTAATGGATGGAATGGAGATTTTAATGCCCGACACTCACGATGGTGTGACATAACGTTAACTGATGCCGGAAACACCCTGGTCAATTGGCTCCATGAAGATACTGAAAATCATTCCTTCGCTGTAGTATTCCACCTTAAACCAACCCTCCCCAAAACACCACCCATGCTGGACTTCTTTCTGGTTACCTCCAACTTTATAAACATAATTCCTGAATTACAGAACTATAGCAGTAGAGTTAATAACATCAGACTCAGACTACAGAGCGGTAGAACTTGGCATCAACCTTAACAGACCGATTCCCACGATTAATCCGATGACAGATGAGGAAGACATCAACTACAGCAGCTTCAATATCGAAGTGTTACAAAGGAAGATTGAGGAAACAATTGTACTGCTGCAAACAGAAACCTCACCAACGACGAAATAACGATGAATCTATTGAAGCAGTTAAGGTCAGGATAACAAACCCCTTAAACGCACAGTAGAGACCGCGGACATCCAGGGACAGATGCCAGCACCTCTCAGAAGGGACTGTGCGACTGTACGAACAACGCTATAGGCTGAGAAAAAGACTACCCTTTGGAGTTCAACAAAAGGACTGAAATACTGCGAGCAACAGCTACAAAATAGTGAAGAGTGAGCTTCAATGTACTCACGTTATTTTGAACAACGCTGTTCAACATTTCAACAATAGCCAGTTCCAACAAAGACTGAAAAGAACATCAAGCCTTGACCCGACGCTATCAAAGCTATCAACAGCATAATCGGGAAAATACTAAAGATGACAAAATTAGCACCGGACGAGACAACCCAGAACAAAGCAGATCCATTTGCCGAATATTTTAAGGAAAACTTTGTGCCAAAGCCACCCAACGAGTCAGGGTTTATCGAAGAAGTTAAAGAAACAGTACAACAACTGTAGCATACGGATACTCAAGTCACGATATTCAACAATGATAACCTTGCAAGTGATCCGGCGCCTGCAGACAGCTTCACAGATAGAGTAGCTGAATTGATCCACGGTGGACGACCTTAAAAATCATCCGGACCTGACATAATCTCCAACTGCATCATAAGGAATTCTCCCCAAGTCATGATGCTATTCCCGGCAATCCTATTCAAAAACTGCATCAACATCTGCTATTTTCCAAAGCGATGGAATACAGCTAAAATCGATCCAATGCCCAAGAAAGGCGATAGAAGTACTGTTTCTAGTTATCGCCCTATTACTCTTCTCAGCAACTCCAGCAGCAAAATCGTGAAAGGAATTATTCTCCGGAAACTAAAGGCTTTCTGCGACCATAGGAACATCATCCCAAGTATGCAGTTTGGGTTTCGATAGAACCACTCCACCCGATATTAATGTTTCAAAAGGACGTCGTCAGTACCCTCAAAGGCCACCAAGTTGCTGTTGGATGCTTTCTCGATATCGAGAAAGCATTTAATAGCATCTAAATTCAAGGGCTGATTCATAAACTAACGCTTTTTAACTTTCCAGGTACATTAATCAAAATAATTTTCAGTCTTCTTTTTAATTATGGGTCATTCTTCGTCCAAAATGAAAATAGCCAATCAGAAACCAAATGTATCAGAGCAGGAGTAGGTCCAGATAAAGTTTGGGCCGTATCTCTACAACATCTTCACTTCGGATCAGCTTCAGCCAAACAACGCCAAGAACTTGCTGTATGCGAACTATTCTCTCACCAATCCGTTTGCCGACGCATTCCGAGGTGGACCTCACAAGCGGATCACTAGTATGAAGCAAAACTTCGAAAAGGCGGAAGAACTGATGTGAAGCACAAGTAGTGTGCTTCTTCAAAAGTAGTTTTGGTCGAACTGAAGCACCCACCACGCTGATGTAATGCAATTTTTTTTTAATAATTCGTGAGACTTGCTGCATGCAAGCGGACAGCACACATAGTCCCATAGAAAAATCATGTTCTCTGACGAGTAGCATCTTGAGGACTACGCTAACAAGCGAAATTGTCGCATCGGGAACTGGGAAGCCCCAAACGCTTTTGTCGATAAGGAAAAGCCACTGCATCCACAGCAAGTGACAGTTTAATACCGACTGTGGAGGTTTGGTATCATTGGACCGTTTTTCTTTGAAGATGAGGCTGGGAACAACTTTTCGATTAAAAGGGGCCGAGTTTACTAACTTTTTCTTTACTCAATTTGACGACATGGAGCTGGACGACCCTTAATTCATACAGGATAGTGCACCATGCCACAAAGCCCATGCCGTAATCGATCTTTTGAGCACCAGATTCCCAAATCGTGTTACAATTCGTCTTAGCCATCGCAATTGAAGCTCGAAACTGCGTCTTGCCCTTTTTGGACTTTCTTTGTGGGGTACCGCGAATTACTGATGCTATGCAAACAGTCCAGAAACAATTCAAGGACTTCAGACTAATATCCTCCAAGAGATACAGGCCAAAACCATCAACAAGTTTTTGGGAATTTGAGGTGACCGAATGCAATTCTGCGAACTAAACCGATTGCATTCGGTTCCTTAAAACCGACAATGACATGTGGTCATCTTTAGAAACATGCCGGGTTTCCAGGAACCTGAGGCCAGATATTTTCAGGAAAAGCCGAGTTAACACTAAACAATTAGTTGAACAGACTTCGTTTGACAGATGTTGGATGGTCGGATGTAGTTTGCGTTCAGACTTATCAAACTTAATTGCCGTCCAACCTTATGTCATATACTCCTCCACTCCGTTCAACTTCTAAGTTTTCAAAAATTTGAAAACCATCCAACAAGTTGGTCAAGCGGTGGTCTGAGGGTTCATATTATCCAACATTGGTCATTCAAGCCAAGGTCTGTCTAACTAATTGTATAGCTAAAGAAACAGAACTTCTGCTCCAGCTTAGCGGGCCTCCACTCTCTCTCTGCTGATTGGCATTCTCATGGGTCACAACACATTGTATAGCCACATATGATGAGAAGGGGCATTAGCACATCCGACTTCAGGGCGAAGAAGCAGAGAGAGGATCATTCTACTTCCACTGTGAATGCCCTAACTTGGCCCACACTAGGAAAAAAGCCTTCGGAGAGTACTTCTTTTGCGAACTGGGCGACAGCGCCAACCTCCCACTGAACACAATCCTTAGATTCATTCAAGGCTCCAAATAGTTCAGTGGGGTTCCCAACCCCAATCACTCAGGCACCGACCCAGTTCTCAACTACCTCCTTCACCTACCTTCTCATTTTCTGTTATCCGGAGAGCACAGTAGATCTTTGAGATCTGAGTGAGGGGCTGCCTCCCATCGAACCCAACCTGGCCGAGGAGACAGGTTCTTGACCGACGATGTGTTCCATAAGCAATGGAAATGTTTGCTCTTACTTATAAAGCCATATTCAATTTAATTCATTTTCTGCATTTTTAAAAGGCAAGTCATATTCAGCCCACACCAGGAGTGGATCACTAATGTAAAGTGTCGTTCGCCATCCAAGATGACGAAAGGTACATCAAGTTTTGGTAAACGCCACAACAAGACGCACACTTTGTGCCGTCGGTACGGACGCAGCTCGTACCATATCCAAAAATCAAAATGTTCGCAATGTGGATACCCTGCCGCCAAGTTGCGCTCATACAACTGGTCCGTGAAGGCTAAGAGGAGGAAGACTACTGCAACCGGTCGCATGCGTTTCCTCAAGGTTGTGCGAAGGCGCTTCCGCAACGGTTTCCGTGAAGGAACACAGGCTAAACCCAAGAAGGCAACGTAAACATTTTTATTAAACTTTCTTTTTACAATAAAACGTAATCTATGAGCGGAAGAAAAGCAGTTAATTGGGAGGGCTGTGATCCTTTCTAGATATCGATGCTCGTAACACAAGAAAAGGAGGAAGAGGATGAAGAAAGATAGTCGGCCCACTCTTTATGTTTCAAGCCATACTTTACAATGAAGTAGAAAATAGAGGTGCCCTTAAAAAATCACTGACATTTCACCCTTTAGATCCTTCCCTAATATGTGTTCCCCTTATTGGAGCTACCAGTTAATGGGGGCCTTCTCTTGCTTTGTTTTGGGGTACATACCATGCAAATACAATCAAACCTAATTCTCCACTATTCTCGTTTCATTACTTTCTTTTAGTTGGAAGTCCAATCACTGCTCGTGAATCACATAATATGATGTACGTCAATGAACTTAGCCCTTTGTTTCAAGTTTTCTTTTACTTCTTAATGACATCACAACAACAGTAATACTTCCCACTTAAGTCCCAGTAGGTGGCTTTTCAACCAATGACATTGTTTTGTCTTGTTGAATAAATGTTTTCTTATGCTAAGACTAAGGACTACATCAGTAGTTGTATGAGGAGGCTAAATTAAATGAAGTGGATCCAATCCACTCTCTCACTGTATTCCCCAAGCAAATACAAAATCATACACTGAGAAGCGAATCAATATCCCCACTCGAGCTTACGTCCATTGCTCCCACATCCTTGTTGCAACCATAACCACACAAAATAAGAATTCTTTGCTTTAGTGAAACTAATGTAAATGTCACAATCGATCACCAGGACAGCATGTGATATGTGTGTGTGGTTTTTCAATTGATTTGTGGTCCATTCATCTTGATTTTTCTATTTTTACTTTTTAATTCCCCTCCTATAGCTGCTATAGGAACAATCGGAATTTGTTATTCTAATCACCTGGACCGAAATTATTGCTAAGTCAACCATACTCTCATAGCACACCTTGTTCAACTCTCCACTTCAATAAATACCGCAATTGCCCTTCAAACGCAAATTTATAGTTTTAATTAAAAAAAAAAAAAAAACTTTACATATTCCCAAGGACGAACATTTTCAAAATGCACAAGCAAAAGAAAGAAGAAGAAGGAGAAAAAAACTCAAATGAAAAGACCTACTCGTTCGTCCTGCTTTCTGATGGCAAAACGTACGTTTTCAATTAGAATTCAATTAAAGAAATAAGCCAGACACTTTACTCGCGAGAATTTGCAATTATAATTACTTTGCATGTACTTGGGCTATGCCATGGTGGTGTATAGCGTAAACCTTATGTGTGTGTATTAAAATACTGTGTTTATTTGTGTATAAAGTGTAGAATGGATTTGCGAAGGAAAAACGGAAAATATTTCATTAAACTTTTCATTTCCAATGTTTCATAGAAAGCTTATGGTGTTCACTTTTGAAGGATAAAGACATGCAGCAGCACAACGAGCGACGACGACGATGTTTTATAATGCCCTCGAGAGGCATAGCTACTTGATGTGTATTGTGTAGGTTGCTGCTGTGAGGAGATTTTCGCATGGATATTTCCGAGAAACGCGCACAAAGTTCAAATTAAATGGATTTCCCTGAGAATATTTTCTTCGAAACAAAAACAAAACAAAAAAATATAAAAGAATAAATAAATTCTAAACCATGTATCTCGTTTCACGCAACATTAGTCGCGGAACAACACCGATTCGTAAAAAAATTCAAATATCTTTTTATTCCCAAGCAGGAATACAATCAGGACGAATGATATTTTCCCCCAACATCACATCTACAATGGGGTGAGTGGGGGAGAGAAACGGCAAAAGATGTAATTGATTTTAAAACATGTATTTATGCAGAAAATTGGATGATGACGTTGCAATAACAAAAGAATCGCAATGACGTTAAGTGTGTGAATCAAAAAAGGACGAGTGGCTGGCGCTGTGCGAGAACGAATTTCTTTTATCTCCAACTCTCTGGTTGATTTAAAGTTGAGCTGAGTAAACTTTTCGATGATGATACTGAACAATCTGAATAAATAATTTTACAAGGAATTTACAGAGTAGTAGTTGTTCTTCTGTTCTCATCATCAGCGCAGTAATATTCTTTATTCAGCATCGATTTCTGACTTACTGATGGAATTTTATTGATCCTTGATGGGAAAGGAACATACCCATTGGTTCTTTTTTTCGATTTACAAAAAAATTTGTTGAAAATAATTTAAATATTCTTGTATCGTCAATGGAAATCAATTTTTAATGGAAAAACTTCGCACCTTCAGTGCTAACGAGAATTCAAGTTGGGTGAACAATGCAACTGGTGTGGGATCGGAGGGGGGATTTGGTAGAGGTGAGCTTTGAGCTCTGAAAGGCAGGAAAGTATTTTCGTTGAATTATGAAACTAGTGAGTGCGAGTGTTGACAAAGGAACGAAGAACAATAGAGCAGCAGAATAATGTGTCCTTTAGTGACTGACTGCCCGAATCTCAGTGGTCTGCCAGAGCTTTCTGAAAATGTCACAGCGGATGAATTCGACTTACAGAAACAACGGTGGACTTTCGGAGTCAAAAAGCAGAAACCTTTGAAGAGACCTATCAATGAGCTACTCCGACATATTTGGTTTAAATATGTCTTTAAGGGTTTTCCAATCCTAGGACAGGGTATTGAAGTAGATATGGGGGCTAATGAGCTTCTGGCAAGCCCAACGACAGCTCTAAGACCAATGCAGCAGAGTACTGGCACCAGACTATACGGCCTTTATGTCTAAGAGGATCCTAAAAGGATCTGGCCTTCCGGATTGGGAATTGATTACATAACGCCTAACCGCGTACAAGTTCCTTGGCTCAAAAAGAGCTAACAGTATTGGTTCATAGTGATGATTTCAACGTTGACAGCCCTTGCGGAAGAATAAAGCACTAAGACATCCATATCAAAAGTAAGATCCCTTAATGGACAACGTGCAACCAGAGAGTTAACAGGAGCAATAAACTGCTTTAAGGCAGATATTGACGCCATTCAAGGAATGCAGCGTGCTATTAGTGCGAAGCAGTTAAGTGGGAGAGCTGAAATCTCTTTGAGATCACGATGCTCGTAACGCCGAAAAAAAGGAAAAAAAAAAATAGAAGAAGGAAGTGCGATGAAATGAGCTGGATGTAAAGAAGATGCCATCTTCTATGGCGACAGGTTAGGTAAGGTTAGGTTAAAGTGGCTGTCAGCTCGGCTGACACACTTAGGCGCGTTTGGCCCATTGTGATACCACAGAGGATCTATTGTATCCTCATCCATCAAAAGATTATGAACTTACAATAAAGAGCGAGAAATGCAGGTCGTCGATGTGAGCAAGAATCACTAGGGTTATTAGAAAAACACGAGCCTAGGTGAATCCTACACTACAGTGGGGCATGAACAGAGAAGGAGGAGAATAGTCTCCTCCACCTCCTCATCCATATACAGCTTCTGCAAAAATCGTTTGAGGCGACTCCTAGCCTTGCGGCATGTCGTCCAATAAAACACTGTCATGTGATGACACCTATCGTCGCACTAATGTGTTTTTTGTTGAAAGAGATCAATCCGTTCGACCACTTGAGATCTAGTTCGAGCCAGATTTGTTTCGTTGCGGTACACGTTAAACTGCTTGGCAATCTCAGACAACAAAAGCAACACTTATTTGGGTGCGAGTTTCTTGTCAGACGTAAACCAAAGAATTAGGTAGTCAGTCAAAATTTCAATGAGAATATTATAATGACCACTCGAATCAGGAATAAAATCACCAAAATTCCCCTGACATGCGCCCAGGCTAACAAAAAAGTGGGATCTCCTCAAAGAAACATATGAGCAATGTCTTTAACATGATGAGGAAATCGTAGTTGACGATCTAAATGCAAGACTATAGGAAAGAAGGACGCTTTGGAAACACAATCACCTATCGAGGTAGCCGTCGGAGCGGAGTTTTCTCCGCTCGGAGATTCAATTTTGCTTCGAAGTAGTTGTCGTCGTAAGAAATTTTTCACAAATGCGGCAATACATTGCATTCCCAAAACAAAAATCTCCGCCACAAAAACTTATCGGAGAACGTCGGATCGTCCGATGGAAGGACTACCACGAAGCAAAATGCCTCCTATCAAAGAGAATTCCGCTCCGACGGTTACCTCGATAGGGCCGACAATCGGTAGGCAAGGCCTACGTGACAAAACCTCAGAGAACGGACTAAGGCTATTCGATGCTACGTTGCTAGATTTTGTTGTTAGTAGCACGTGCTTCCCGCATCTCAAATTTGAAAGAGGTACGAGGGCAGTCCGATAAGTACTTAGCCTCTCCGCCCAATAGCGCCACTATCGCAAGAGAAACTTACTATAGTGTAGTACATTTTTTTAGAAGGCTACTGTCGAAATTTCAGCCAAATTGGACTCGTAGTTTTGTTTTGACCGCGTGTGGAAGCAAACGTGTCAGAGGATTTTAGAAAAATGGAAAAAGAGCAATATCGGTCAGTGATTCGATTCTTGTTTTTGGAAGGGAAATCACGCAGTGAAATCAAAGAGCGGTTGGATGCTGTGTACGGTGACTCTTCTCCTTCGATGGCGACCGTCAAAAATTGGTTCAACGAGTTTCAACGTGGTCGCACGTCGGTTTTTGATGAGCAACGCCCAAGTGCCCCGAAAACGGCTACCGCAGAGGACAATGTGACAAAAATCCACGATCTCGTATTGGCAAACCGCCGATTGAAGGTGCGCGAGATAGCTGAGATAGTAGGCATCTTGAAAGACCGCATGGGTCATATCCTGCATGAAAATTTGGGCATGAGAAAGCTGTCGGCGCGATGGATGCCGCGTTTGCTCACTCCAGACAACAAACGCAACTGTGTGACCACTTCAGAGCTGCGGCTAAATTGGTCTAGTTGGGCTATGAACTATAGCCCCATCCACCGTATTCTCAAGATTTGGCCCCGTGCGACTTCTTTTTATTTCCAAACTTGAAAAAAATCACTTGCCATGCAGAAATTTGTGTCGAAATTTGAGGTCATCACCGCCACGGAGGCCTACTTTGCAGAACTCGAGAAAACGTATTTTTCAGATGGGTCAATGAAGTTGGACCATCGATCGCTGGGTTAAGTGTATCGAACTAAAAGAAGATTATATTGAAAAATAAATCAGCACTTTTCCAAAATTTTGGTTTTTCTTTTGTAGGCTAAGTACTTATCGGACTGCCCTTATATGCCAATCCGAGAGGAATTGACAAGTCCTCCGAAAATGAATTCATTGCCATGAAAATCGCTTTCTCAATTTGCCGTTCGGAATCGACAGAAAATTGTAGGTCCCCTCCATTCCTTCACAGCGTATGGTTGTAAGCACAATGTATGGTTATGAGAGATGCGCTAGGCCCCGGGACTCCCTGCTCAGTTGCGTCACTCTATGTATGTTTGTACATGACGACGCGAATATCAATCAATAATCGACCAGGTTGCGATCGGCGCAAGACAATCTTCCAAACTTTCCAAGGAGCCAACTCGAACCAACAGCTTGTAACCCATCATCAGGCACAAATGAGGACATCCTGTTCATGACCCACGGGAGCTAAATCTATGAAACGATATGACGTCGGAAAGCCAAAACGAAGGGAGATAGCCAATGCCAATCGAGTGACCCTCCAAATCCAAATCTGAATCCTGTGCAGCCAGTATGAAGCATGGAAGACCAACGGTAATAATGTCAACCAGAAATTAAAGTCGTTGCCTATGATGTTCTTTGTTTTACTCGGCCAGCAAACAAACCCTGCGAAGAATCCGAGCAGGCAACAACAGAACGACAAATGTTAATGCAAAAGAGAACACCCATCAAGGACTGCTTTTGACCAATATAACGAGATTTACAAGGAGAAAAAAAGGGAAGAGCACCGAATCCTCAAAAAGAAAAAGAAGCAGCATGAGAAGCGTTCGTTTGGGGCAATTGAGAGATACCATATCATAGGAAGTGTCACCAAAAACTAAAAAGATCATGCTAATGTAGCAAGCTCCGAACTCAAGCCAGTAAAGAAAGGCCAGCAAGGAAATATCGTCATAGAATCGTAGATGCTATAGTGGATCTGAAAAGACCACCTCTGCAGACTGCTTCACGGCTACGAAGACACTCATTCCGCTGTCAGGCTCTATTTAACTTGAACAATGATCAAGAATACCGTCCTCCCAACCTAGAAAGGTCTCTAACCTTGACTGCGGTGCCGATCTTTCCAAAGAGATCAGTTGCAAGGGACCATGAAGCGATGAATGGAACCTCAGTATCGTATGCTTGATCATAAGAAAAGGAGACCCACTCAATTACGACACTAACAAAGAAATAAGCCTCCTTAACTTCGCTTGCAAGATTTTGTCTGCTATAAAATGTGAACGTTTGAAACCCCATGTCCACAATTTTAAAGGTCCTTAGCAATGAGGTTTAAGACCAGAAAACCACACAATTGAACAAATTTCTGCAGAACAGCGTTGGTACTCTAAAGTGCCACGCTCCTTCGTCAACGACCGTATAAAGAACTCACTGAGATCTTTCATGTCGAAAAAGGATTTTGACAAAGCGATAAGCTGTCATGCGATTTCCTTAACATCATACTTAAAAAGATTGTGCAAAACTCAAAATCCAACACCAGGAACCAGAGGCACAACCTTTCAAAAGTCTATACAATACCTCACCTAAGCATTCATTCCATTCTCTTGCCAATAGCTGCTACTAAGGTTTAAAAACCCTCTAAGGTATGTTTCTTTTGAGGTATGAAACACAGGAAAGTCGTTATCAATTTGGCTTAATTTGAAGGATAATTTTACGCCATTAATGTTAAAATATGATTTCGGGCATGGGGCCACCGCGGCTGGCTCGAAGAAAGACAAGTCTAGAGGTCCAATTTTCATCAACTTTTTCGAGCATTTGAGGCCGTATGTCGGCAATAACGCCACGAACAACATTCGCTTCCAAACCCCCTAACGTTTCTGGTTTGTTGACGTAGACGAGCGACTTCACATATAAAAGAAAAGAATCCATTGGTGTCATATGTCATATCACACGATGTTGGTGGCCAATTGACAAGACCATTTCTCGAAATTGTGCGCTCATCGAATGTTTCCTTCAATAAATCGATTGTGATGTGCGCTGTTTGGCATGTAGCGCCGCCTTGTTGGAACCACATCTCATCCACATTCACGCCATCCTATTCGGGAACAAAATAGTCGGTTTACATGGCTACATGGTAACTGGCTCACCAGCATCATTTCTGAAAAAGCATGGCGCAATGACTCCGCCAGCCCCTAGAGCATACTAAACAATCAGTTTTTGTGGAAATAATTGCGTCTCAAGGTACTCATGTGGATTCTCTTCACTCCAAATGCGGCAATTTTCCGTTTTGACGTAACCATTCAACCAAAAATTAGCCTCATCAATGAACAAAATATGCGATGAAAATCAGCATCGAGATCAATCTCACCAAAATCACGACGCATTGCATGGCATGGTCTCGCGGCTTTAATTCTGACACAAGGAGGATATTGCAATGTCGTAAGCCAAGATCTTTGCGTAAAATCTTCCATAAAGTTGATGCGCCAATTGCTGTGCACAGTGGCGAATCGATTCAGTCGGGTCAACTTCAACACTTTGCTCTTAACATCAACGCTCGACGAGTTTTCAAAAGCACTTTACTGGGAAATCGCGGAAGGGCTGCTTTTCTGAGATGGCGCAATCAAGTTGAAGAAGACCCCAGCCGAGTGTAAAACTGGAGAAAGCACGACCGAAAACGATATTGTTTTCAAAAGATATTGGTTGTAGCCCATATTCACCCCGAACTGTGAAGCCTGCCTACTGCTTCCGTAGAACTTGCCAATTCCTCACAAAGGCGATATAGGCGGAAGAACTGTTGACATGTACAGATGTACACATGGACAACAGCATGAAAAACTATAAACCTTAATATGTATGTACCAAATGATCCACTTAAAGTTTAACATAACATCACAAATCAATGGCGCCCTCGAAACTATGCCTTGAGGCCCAGATTTTACTCCAGACGCCCCTGGACTTACGCGGCAACTTTTATTTACTAACAACTTTACGGATTTAATAAAAGATTCTTGTTAAAGCGAAAATTATATAAAAATAAAAAAAAAATCCCAATAAGAAAACGCCCAAAAAACTTGTGAGGTCGCAAAAGAAAAACACAAAAATGCAAATGATTTGTTTGGCAAATGATTGCAAAAACACAAACTTTTGTCCGATTCTATTTATCTAAAAGTTGCAAAGTAGACGTGCTAGGTTCGGCTGCGCTGGTGATGGTGATGGCGCTGGTGATGGTGATGGTGCTGGTGACGGTGCTACAACGCTACGATGGCGGTGTCGGTGAGGGTGCTGCGTTAACTCCACAAAAGCTTCCTTCAAAAAAGCGAAAGAAAAAATTTACATAATTCTTTTGCGAATAAGAAACATTATTTAGCATTCTTCGCTCAAGCTCAAGAACCGTGTTCTATAATTTTTTTGTGTTTTCTCGTTTCCAAATGAATACCAATGAATGCAGAAGTGGGAGTACGAGAGCGATCTACAAGTGAATACGTAAAGTCATATCTTTTTTGCGCTACAATTTAACTTTTTTTCTATCACTGAATTTCACAAAAAAGAAAAAAACTTTTCCCACTCAAAAGAATGATGTCGTGACTGTACGCGGTGTCGTCGGTGTGCGGTGCGACGAAACGCGGTTGCACTGTGTGGCTGATGTTGTGGTTCTCCGTGTATAGTGATAGATGTTGTGCAATTGAATTTGCTCTCAATTTTCCTCAACAAAAGAATCCTTGCCATCAAAATTCACTTTTCTGCACTGTTTATTGACAAACGAATTCCGCAAAAGTGTTATGGTGTCGACAGGAAATCCACAATAATAAAGTTATGGCGGGCGCGGAACGACTTGTGTGGTGGTTGGAATTGATGTGAAGGGTATGATTTTAAACACAGTTTAGCATAGGAAACAAAAAGGAAAGAAGGCAAAAACCAGCTCAGAAGACTTCCTATTCATGACGAAAAAGATAAAGTCACGCGAATTATTTGAAACAACAACACGAAGACACACGCACTGCATACCGACAAAGGATAAAGAAGAGAATATATACGATTTTAAATTATTCTCAATGCTGCTCCATTTGCAGCGCGCATGTAAATCTTATTACGGGAGACGAAATTCCAAGGGATTTTGACAAGAACAACATACAAAAGTGTTAGACACGATGTAATAGGTTTTGCTACAAGTAGATGGCTCTTGGATTGCATGTTCTTTGCGTCCCGATCATTTACCATGGAAATACACGTACATATATAAATTTCATACACGCGACATAGCAAAAGAGATAAATTCTGTGAGTATGAGTTGGTGTTAAGGTATAGTTGGTGGTACTATGCTATAGTGGCCTTTCCTCAGTGTTAGCTTTCATCCTGCCGATGATAAACTGGAGGAAGGAAATGAAAAGAAAGGATACTATGTGGGGAATTTTAATGTTGGCAATAAATCAAGGTGCAAGTGGCACCACATCAAAGAGTTTGGTATAGGTACGCTCTAAAAAGAAAGAAACTACCCCTAGTTTCAACTCACAATTTAAACTGGAGATAGAAGAAGCACAGGGCTTGGGTGAGAGTCTTAGTAATTCCGTTCGAAGAAGTTTTTTGGGTCTGTGACGAGGGCGACGAGGGCGACTAGGACGCCGACGAAGACTTTGTACAAGAAGACGACACCCATGTCGGTCGCACCGAAATGAGTAATTGTGTGTGCAAGTGAGTGAGAGTGGTGTAGTACGATGATATTTTCACGATATGATACACTTTCATGAATAACATATAAGATTGGTTGATGGTGATGCTGGGCTGGCTAAGAGCGGATAAAGTGGCACAACGAGACCATATAGTGGAGACGTGTTCTTGGAGTTTAATCAGCATTCTAGAGACGAGAGAGTATGTAGGAGTAGGTACTATCTATACGTTATTGTGTTGAGAAAAAATATCATTCTCCTGGGACACCAATTGGTTTTTCGTTCATTTTGTTTTTTTTATTTATTTTCATCACCCGCACATGTAGTAGCTAGCTACACATACTCGTATTATAAAAATGGAAGACTGACTGATTTATAAGATGAGTTTTTGTAGTCTCGAGCTAAGCGGGATGCGAATGCAATGTTGGGATTTCTTTTTTTTTTATGAAAATGAGAAATACGATTTAAGACTCTCAGTGGTAAAGGACGGGACATGGGAGGTGTAGCAGAAGATGAATAGTGGTTTTATGGTTGGATGGAGCAAACTGAGCGCCACTTAATAATTTCGAAGGAAGATTTCATGTCACACAAGCGCTATCTGAACTAAGTTGAAAGTGTACATTAAATTCAATGTAAGAAAAGAAGAAACTCGAGTGCTTACAAGAGTTCTAACACGAAAGTCGAGTTTCTTTGGACTTTTTTGTAAAAAAAATCGTTGAACATAGTGTGCTGTCATTCAGAACTGCTGAAAATTTCCAATTAGGCTGACATGACAATAGGAAAAAACGCTACTGAAAAGTGGTTCAAGGATTAGGTGATTCTGGTGGAATACTCCTCTGGTCTGCTCATCTGTCATCCCAGTTATCTGATCTACTTTTGGGAAGGGATCTTCTTCTATAGAGCGATCTGTGACTCCTGTGGTGTGATGTTCTCCCAAGGAATAATTTTCTTCGCAGAAGTGAGCTTCGACCGTCAAAGGATTTTCTTCCTTTCAGTCATCTTCTTCTGTGAACTGAACTTTGGCTGTGAAAGGATCTTCTTTCGTGAACTGATCTTTGCTTGTGAAAAAACTTCTTTCGTGGAGTGATTTCTACGATAAAGTAGTCTTCTATGGAGTGATCTTTTCTTATAAAGTGATCAGCTCCTGTGGAGTTCTTTACTACTTTGAATGATCTTCTTTTGTCGAGCATTCTTTTTTTATGGCATAATCATTTCGGTTAGAGTGATCTTTTCTAGTGGAGTTCTTCTATATGGTGATTGTCCCCTATGGGGCGATCTTCCCCTATATATATAATGTTGTTCTATGAAATGATATTCACCTGTGAAATAACCTACTCCTGCGGAATGGTCTTCGTATGAAGAATTATCCTGTGGAAAGGATTTCTCCTTGTGAGTGACCTTTTGCCTTTCTTGATCCTTTGGAGTTTTCTTCTCCTTAGGAGTGATCTTCTTCTTTCGAGTGATTTTCTTCTTTGGAGCGATCTTATTCTTTGGAGTGATATTCTCCTTTGGACTGATCTTTTCTTTTGGAGTGACCTTCTCCTTTGGAGTGATCTTCTACTTTGGAGTGATCTACTCCTTTGAAGTGATCATCTCCTGCGGCTTCTGTGGACTTATGCTCATCTGCAGCATGATTTTTCCCGTGGAGTAATATTCTCTTGTGGTGTGATCTTCTCCGGTGGAGTGATCTTCTCCGGTAGAGTGATATTCTCCTGGGATGTGATCTTCTCCGGCAGAGTGATCTTCTTCGGCGGAGTGATCTTCTCCGGTGTAGTGATCTTATCCGGCGTAGTGATCTTCTCCGGCAGGGTGATCTTCTCTGGCGGATCTTCTCTTGTAGAATGATCTTTTCCTGATGAGTGATTATCTTTTGTAGAGTTATCTTCACCTGTGGAATGATCTTCTCCTATGTAGCGATCTTCTCTTATAGGGCTATGTTTTCCTGTAGAGTGATCTTACCTTGTGAAATGATGTTGTTCTTTGAAGTTATCTTCGACTGTAGAACAATGTTCTTCTATGGACTTATCTTTGGCTGTGAAATGACCTTCTCTTTGGAAATTATCTTCGCCTGCGTAATGACCATCTCCCATGGAATCATCTTTTCTGATCTTCTTCTATGGAGTTCATTTTTAATTTGGAATTATTTTCTTCTGTGCAGTGATCTTTGCTGTGGAAAGACCTACTCTGGTGGAATTATATCTGTCTGCAGAAAGATTACCTTTTGATGAAATGATCTTCTCTTGTGGAGTGATCTTCGGCTATGGAAAGATGTTCTTCTTCTTTGCCTGGGGAATGATCTACTATTGTGGAATGATCTACTCTTGCGTGGAATGACCTCCAATGACTATCAAATGCTCTCATGAGCACCGTCTCTTCATCATTTCTAGTCTTTTGTGAATAAGCAAACTTGGTTACCTCTATTGATAGATCTTTGATATACATTTAATGGTATTCATAGTCAGGACAAGCTCTAGTGACATTCATATTTGTTCTGATCTTCATAGCTTCTTCTGGTTTTTTTTTTATATTCAAAACATCTTATGTTCCACATAGCTGCTTACAATCACCACCTATTGGCACAAAAGGTCTCAACTAGACACCGCAGTGCCCAGAGTTGTATATTAGCTAAGCCCAACACAAAATCTATCTTTTGTGATGATCATAAGGTGATCTTTATTTGTCTTTAAAGTATTTAATATTCTTAATGATATTCATAGAGCCTAGTGATCTGAAAGCTTTACATATACCTTCATGAGATCTCCGCAGTCTCCAGAGGCATCAGTGACTTGAAGAGCTCTTTTGTGACACTCATGGCTTACGAGTCAGTTATAAGGTCTATTCAAACGATGTTGGCAGAAGTTGCATCGATGAGAAATGGAGACAGTCCCAAATCCTTTCTGATCATATAATGTTCTCTTCATGAGAAGTAATCAAGGAGACATATTTTTTGAGCACCCAACCAACCTCACCGCTTTGATGAAGGCCCTAAGTGGTTAAGTTAATCAGTAACTTCCTCCTTTTTTCGTGTGGTACCACAATGGGCCTACTATTGGTCTAAGTGAGTCAGCTGTTTTGTGCAGAGGCAGCTTAACCTAATCTAAACTTTCAGTTCTTTAAAACACAGTGAGAATCAGCTTGAAAAGAAAGTATACTCCATCAAGAGATTTTTAAACATCCAACTCATCTCGAAAGTATGTACCATCCAGTACCAACCAGTACCATCTTGGACAAAATTCAGCACGACCGGCTCAGTTGGTATTGTCATGTTCAAAGGAGAGATCCGCAGAACCCCGTCCAAAAGGCAATATCGTACAACGTTTCAACAAATTCGCGACGAAAAAGAAAAGGCAGGCCAAAACACTCCTGGTACAAGCAAATGCAAAAACAGCAGCATTTGGTTGGCCTCAGACATGGAACAATCCAAAACCGGGAGGCTTGCCGACGCTTTCTGAGGTCAACGCGGCGTACCCCACAGGCGGATCACTAGTGTGAAGCAGAAAAGTGGGAGAGTTGTGATCGCTTCAAGATCACTACTCGTAACGCCGGAAATGAAGAAGAAGAAGAACTCATCTCGAAAGTTTTGAAGAACCTTAATAGCTTTCATACTGATATGAAAACCTTGGATACTCAATTCTTGGATTGAAACATCTACCAAATGATCTAATGAAGCTTTACAGACAGACCAGTAGTACCTTGTGATTCTTATACCTTCCATATGCATTTTTTATAGTCTTTTTTTATAAAAAAAGAGGAGACTTATGTCAATCTGGAGCACTCAGCCTGTAAAGATGCCGGTCCGTTGTACTACCAGGGTAGCAGCTTTCTCTTCTTTAGGGTGCAGTAGTTGGAAATAAGGTGGTTGTAACTTCACATAAAACCTCAAGGAAAGATGAAACTGGAAGGCTGAAAGAAAAGTTGATGCCCAGAGCGGGATTCAAACCCCACTCGTCTGGCCTATCTACAGAACACTCTACCACTGCACCATGGCTGCCCTTTCACAGCCGAGTGTGATCATCAAACCTCTAATTGACTTTCGTAGTTGAAGTATTTACAGCCTGAAAAGCCATAGGAAAACTTTAATAAAGAAAAACAACATTGGCTCCCAGCTTTCCACTACTTGTACACCTTCTGTCGACAACTTACATAACGTCACACTTCACTGTCGTTATTGCTTCGAGAAGAACACATTCTTTATGAGTCGTATATGACATCTTATATTAAAACACCCACCCAAACCGATTATGCAAAATAGAAGCGGTTTACCTTTCCATCTTAAAGCACCGCCATCAACATCCCAGCCCTTAACCTTGTGTGTATCTTTCCTCCCTCGCTATCAAATCATCGGGAGGCGAATTGAGCTCAATGCCAAAGGTTCAAGAATATAAAAGCATCCAATGAATAAGAGAAGCCAGCTCTTTGTTCATTCCGGACACATATGCTGTCACACGTGCCAACATTTCACGTCAGACTGGTCAGCCAGAAGAATAACAACACGAATTAAATATGTTCCCTTCCTCCACCCAACCCACCATATTGTGACTCTGCATATACAACACTCCACATTTGTGTATTAGGATTTCAAAGATACATTTATCTATTTCATCCTGTTGGTTTGTCGGATACCTACCGTTTGAAATTTCTCATGCAAATCCTATCCTTTCTAGCCAGCCAGCGTTGCACACACACATGTTGTATTATGTATGTCGTGAATGTTCCAGAAATATTGGCCTTTTCGAGAGGAGGATACCAAAAAAAAAAGCTAATCCGTCTTCGGCTTGGTTGCGGGTAGGGCATGGGTTCATTTTTTTCCCCTTCCGTTTGTGATTAAAAATGGTGGGGCTGAAACATTTATTTCCATTATTGTGACTGCTTCCTGTAGTTTGCCGTTTGTCTTGGTTTTTGCTTTGTTTTTAAGTCAGTCTATTTTTCATTCTATCGATTTTTCTTGTTTTACTTTTGTTTTCATTTTTGTCTGTCATCTATTTCCATTTTTCACCATTTTGTTGTCCGCAAAACGCCACAAAAGTTGATTACATTTGCCACAAAAACGAGGCCAACTGAAACTAGACCCAGACTTGTAGTCCTATTGTCCTAGTTACCCTCGTGGGAGGAAATGTATTAAAAAAAATTAAAAATAAAAAGTACACCACCAGTTCTACATTTTCGTTATTTTCTATTTTCGTCCGTTGATTTGCTTTTGACGGTCCTTTTATTGGCTAAAAAAAGGTTTGTTTTTGCCTCTGAAAGTTTTTGTGCTTCTAATTGCAAAAGTATGTAAAATAATTCTGTTTTCCGAGAAGGTACATTATTATTATTTAAAATTATTAGCGGTTGATCAGGCCGTTGTTTTTGGTAAGGCTTCCTTCAATCAAGGACGGTTTTGTGAGTTGAAATGACAGTCAACTACTTGAAATGGGGTTTATATTAATTATTTAGTCTTGCGTGGATGACAATACCGATTACCGATTGAGAGCAGCTTACGAGAGTAAGGTTTGACTTTAATCACAGTAATGCAGAGAAATGGGATTCCGAATGCGACGCATATTTTATATTGGTTTGAATCAAACAGAAACGAAAAATACTTGTTTTTGAAGCTTTGAAACATCAATAGACGTTGTTTTTAAAGATATGACGTGTGGTGTGACGTGTTAAGCATGCCTCTTCCAAAGCAGAGTTTCGATAAAAAACAAGGTTTTACGATCTAGCCTATCGCAAGTAAGCTTTGAGCAGATGAGCCTTTTGCATTTTACGAAAAAGACTTATCAGGGAAAACATTAGAACACGTTAAGTCTTATTGCAGCAAAACGTAGTGGGGTACCAGAAGGTGGAGCACTATCGGCGTCACTTTTACAATCAATTTTGTATGATTGATGCAGTGAAGTATAAAGGGAGATGAAAAAAATTTCAAAGCCGCAGAAAACAGTTCAGTTTAAGTAAACTGCTCAGTAAAGCCATTGGTTGTACTGGCTTGTATGCAAAAATGTTGAACTTTGTTTTTTTCGAGATGCAGCCATCCAAAATGGCGGCAAATATTTTTCGACGTGGGAATTTTAGTTCTCTAAGACAAGCTCTTTTATTGGAAAACATTAATTAATATTTTTGCTGTTTCAACAGAAATATAAGTCGATACGAAAAAGGCAGTGTCTATCGGGATATCGCATGAAATAAACAAAGCAATTCCTTATGGAAGTGAATTTGTAGAATGGGCACATGGGCAGCAATAATATACCACTGCAAGGCACAGCTGCTGATCGACGTGGGGTGATTCAGCTTTTTTAATATTGACAGAAGCTAAAGGTTCACGATGATTTGTGTGTCTGAGACTTGGATGAGTTCTAGTATGAATGAGAATTTATTTAAATACACGGTTTTAAACCACCATATCGTGCTGACCGCCATAAAAGAGTTGGTGGTGGTTCTGCAATATACATAAAAAGCCACATTAAATCTCGGGTGTTGTTTAGTTCATCTGACTCGCATCCTTACGAATACGTTTTTATAGAGGCTTTCAGCGGCGAACAAAAAACAATCATTGGAACCATTTATGCTCCTCCTAATACTGCCAACCATATTAATATCTCTGAAGTTATAGAGCAAATTAGTGACCTTACACCAAAAATTGTAGTGTGTGGAGATTTTAATATTAACTTGCTCAACAATTCGTATAGTGCTCGCCTAAAAGAATCTATGAATGCTTTGAATTTATCCTTCACAAACACATCAGCAGCTACTCATTTTATCCCACATAGAACACCGTCTTTGTTAGATGTAGTATTAGTCAGTGACCATAGTCTTTTAAAATATTATCAACAGCTGTCTGCTCCTGCTTTTTCGCACCATGATCTTGTTTTCTGTATTTTAGATGTGAATGTAAACACTGTGCCAAATTTTTCGTTCGAGTATCGTGATTTTCGGAATATCAACGTGCTAAATCTCCTTAATGAATGCAGCCTTTTAAGTTGGCAAAGTATATATACTACCCCTGACACTAATGAGCAAGTCTGTATATTTAATAATAACATTCGATACTTATTCGATAAATATGTGCCGTTAAAAACTCGAACAATTAGAGACCGCAACCAACCCTGGATGTCAAGTTCCATTATTAATGTCATGAAACAAAGAGACTCTGTCTATCGTCGATGGAAAAGGTTTGGCTGTGCAGACATGTTAATTCAATTTAAAGAGCTCAGAAACCAGACAAGCCAGATGATTAGACGTTCAAAATACAATTTTTATAATAATCAGTTTAATTCAGACAAGTCGTCTAAGTTTTTGTGGAACAAGTTACGTGAGATTGGACTGAGTAAAAGTTCGTTTAGGCTCAATGATAACATTTATGTCGAAGATCTAAATACTAATTTTATAAACGAAAGGACTATTTCAACAAACCTATATCCTGCTGATGTTTCTTCGAATAATTCCGAAGATAGTTTTTCATTGTCTGTGGTGGATCCTATATGTGTTGGAAAAACAATTTTTTCTATTAAATCTAAAAGCACTGGCCTAGATAATATCCATCCTGACTTTATTAAAATACTTCTTCCTATAATACTTTCCCACATTACCCACATTTTTAACCATATCATTACAACTTCAAATTACCCAAATTTATGGAAAACAGCTAAAATTGTCCCAATTTTAAAAAGTGGTAAGACAAATGAGTACCGTCCCATCGCAGTGCTCCCATTTCTTTCTAAAGCCTTTGAATCCTTAATAAGCGGCCAAATAAAAGCTCACATTGAAAACAAAAAACTTATATGTCCTCTTCCATCTGGCTTCCGATCAGGACACAGCTGTATAACGGCTCTGTAGAAGGTATCCTGTTGCTCTCAGCAAAATTTATATGCGCTTCCATGAATCCTTAAATATTCCCTCTTCTACTGTTTCAAAAGACCTTTCCACTTATGCTTCCCATCTTAATTTAAAACGTTTACCTTTCCCTCGTCATAACCGCAATTTTAATCTTTAACCTCAATTTATCTTCTCGGCATGTATTACCAACTGTTATATCTCTTTACTATCAGAACGTTAGAGGCCTTCGCACTAAGACCTCTACCGTGTATCTGAACTCCCAATGCTTTCCTTATGATATTTTTGCTCTCACGGAAACTAATCTTTGCTCCGAAATTCAAGACAGCGAAATATTTACGTCTGATTTTACTGTTTTCCGTGCTGATGGTCAGATTAGTGACATAGCTCCTACTGGGCGTGGTGTTCTTTTCGCTGTCCACAATCGTCTCAATGCATCTCTGATAGAAACTTCTAAATCACCTTTGTTTGAATACGTTTGTATTAAATTGTCTATCTCCAATCGCTGTTTTTATCTTCTCTGTTGTTACATTCGTCCCTTACAACCCTGTCATGTTTATCAACAATTTGTTGCCTCATTAAATCCCCTAATCGATGCCGCAAATTCAAACGATGACTTCATTATCGTGGGTGACTTTAATTTGCCCGACCTGAAATGGATTCCATCCGAAGATGAAACTTGTTTTGTTCCTTCTAATCCTTCCTCCGAAAAGGAAATTATTTTCACTGATTGCTTTCTCCAGTCTGGCTTGTTTCAAATCAGTGGTATCCTTAATAATCTTCAGAGACAGCTCGATCTCACCTTTTCCTCTGATCCTTTCAACTCCTCTGTTTTTAAAAGCACACACCTTCTCTCTACTCTAGATCACTATCATCCCCCTCTATCCTTCATTTTCCGTATTGATGATAGCGTTCCAACTATGGAACCTGAAAACTCCCCTAGTTTCAACTTTCGCAAAGCCGACTTTAACATGCTTTGTAATCTTCTCAGTAACATTGACTTCAATCTATTCATCAACCTGTCTACTCCCATCGACATAGCTCTTTCCTTCTTTTACTCCTCTGTCTTTGCATGTTTGATCCAATGTGTTCCTTATACGCTTCAAAAATCCTGTGTTTCTTCTCCACCCTGGTATACAAAAGAATTAAAAACCATCCGCAACGTCAGAAACAAGTTATGGAAAACATACTTAAACTGTCCGACACCTTCTAACCATTGCAAATATCAACTAGCTTCCTCTAACTTTTCGTCTCTTTGTCACACTCTCTACCAAAATTACCTTGATAAAATGCAAACCTCTCTAATTTCAGAACCAAAACGTTTCTACCAATTTATTAACGTAAAAAGGAAATCTGACGGTCTACCTTCAACGTTTAATTTTCTAGGCAATTCCTCCTCTGACGCCAAAGTAATAGTTAATTTTTTTGCTACTTTTTTTGGTCAGTCATATAGCAATAACCCGAATGATCCTGACCTTGAATATCATAAAAGGTCTCTGTTAAATAGCCCGCATACATCTCTAGTTTCTGTAATTATTTGTCCTCAGACTATTCGAGACAAATTAAACTCGCTGGATGATGATTTCTCCCCTGGCCCCGATGGCATTCCAGCTATTTTTCTTAAAAAATGCGCTGCTGCACTCTTCGAACCCCTTACTTCTCTTTTTCAACTTTCGCTCTCCCAAGCTGTTTTTCCCACTCTTTGGAAAGAATCTTTCATTTTCCCGATCTTCAAAAAGGGTGTTAAAAACGAGGTCTCTAATTATCGACCGATAGCTAAGCTTTCTGCTATCCCCAAGCTTTTCGAAAGCATTGTGTACGACACTTTGTCTTTTCACTGTAAATCAATTGTTTCCCCACTTCAACACGGTTTCTTAAAGGGAAGGTCTACTACGACCATCCTTACCCAATTCGTTTCAATGACTCTGTTGGCTCTAGAAAAAGGCAGTGAGGTTGATGTTATTACTACTGATTTTAGTAAAGCATTCGACAAAATCAGTCATCAAATTATCTACCTCAAACTCAAAGTCTTTGGTTTCCCACCAACTTGTGGTGGAATGGATCAAATCATACCTCGAGAATCGAGTATATAGGGTTGCCTTCAGAAAAGCTTTCTCCGATCCAATATTTGCCTCTTCGGGAGTTCCCCAGGGCAGTTATCTCGGTCCACTTCTGTTTGTGCTTGCCATTAATGACGTCGGCGGTACAGCGTCATTCTCAGACCTCTCTATTTATGCAGACGACATTAAAATAATAAAAGTTATTTCATCTGTTCAGGATTCTCTCCTCCTCCAACAAGACCTAAACACTTTCTTTATTTGGTGTAACAAAAATTTTCTTGAACTAAATATCAAAAAATGCCAAAGTATGACTTTCTCTCGTAAGCGTCTACCCTCCAGTCCCCGAATTTATTACTTCCGCAATATGCCCGTCCCTAAAGTTTCGTCTATTCGCGATCTTGGTATTATTTGTGACAAAGAGCTTAACTTCCACTCTCACATTAACCATATTATTGCGAAAGCAAACTCTTCCTTGGGGTTTATAAAACGCTGGTCTAAAGAGTTTTCCAACCCATACGTCACTAAATCTTTATTCACCACCTTTGTCAGGCCTATACTTGAATAAGCTAGTCAGGTTTGGTCTCCCTACCAAATAACTGAATCTCGCAGAATTGAAGATTTTTAAGATTCGCTCTTCGTAGCCTACCTTGGTCTGACCCTTTAATTTTACCCCCCTATGAAAACCGATTGCTACTCATTGACATGCCGACCCTCTCTAAACGTCGTCGTATCGCTGACATTGTTTTTGTCCATCCAGGTTATGACTGGAACCATTGACTCCCCTGCTTTACTTGAGATGATTTATATGAATACTAATCCCCGCAACCTACGTTCCGTCCCCTTTTTCCACCTACCAACTCTTCGTACCAATTACGCCCACTTTAACCCAATTTGCAGGATGCTTCGCTTAGCTAATACAGCAGGAATTACTTTCGATTTCTCAAAAAGCTCCTCATCCCTCAGAAAAATTATGTACGCTTCCTCTATCTAACCCTCGAACCTGTTTTGGATCCCCTTCTTTAACCGAGTAAACATTTTCTACCAATAAACATTAAGATGAAGTTAGCAAAAGCGCTTATAGTTCCGATTTTGACATATGGTTGTGAAATTTTCTCAGATATGGACTCTTTCTCATTTCGTAGACTTAATGTGGCTTTTAACTCTATTGCCCGGTATGTATTTAACCTCCGTAGATACGATCATATTTCCTTTGAAGCTCGCCAGATTCTGGAATGTACTCTAGAAAGCTACTTCAAATACAAATGCTGCACCTTCTTAGCTAATCTAATATACAGAAAACAGCCTAAATATCTATTTGATAAACTAACAGTGAATAGATCCAATCGCTATATATCGTTGAGACCTCTTATGCACACTTGTTTAATTTCGCGAAGACAATTTTTCATTCATGCTATTTGCTTATGGAATCACTTGCCTATTGTAACTAGGTCCTATGTTGACCTCAATAAACTGCCTTCTGCAATATTCTCTTTTTTCTCCAATCAAAACTGAAATTTCTCATTATAACATGTTTTTTTTATATCTTTTATATTTTGCAAGCTTTAAAGTTTTTGAAATTTTCCTACATGTATTCACTTGTTTTAAAATCTTTAATTATCCTTCCTGTGTACTTAAACTTATGTTTTTTTTTAACTATCAACTTAATATTCACTCTATCCACAACTAAACCTGTATGTATTCTATAAGAATTTATAATTCTCAAATGTACAGAGATACTTACATCAATAAATACTAAATACTAAATACTATCAAATACTAGATGAACTACTGGTTGAAGTATAACATAAAAAGATATAAGAAAGAGCAAAAAGTGAGCCCAGGTAAATACGGGAAAATAGATTATTGTCTCTTTTAAAAATCCAACCAATTTGCTCATTGTTTTTAGTGCTGTACGTGTGATTTAGAGAAGCACGAGAATCCCCAACAACTGAAAAACTAATTGGCATTCCAGACAAATGAAACCCTTGGAAATCATAAGACCCATATACATGAACATCTCTCCGATGCAACAATAGTGAAATCACTATGATCTACTTGCCGTAAAGCCTCATCTTACGATCCTCAGATGACTTACCAAAATTTAAATGTGTGAAGCAGACAAATTCAAGGCAACTTCACAGGCAAATCAAATCAGTATCAAATTTAGGAAGGGCGTTTACTTCGCAGACTACACGTAGGTAATCTAACAGCCCGATTCTATCCTTACGTCAAAACTCACAATGTTGTAGCCTGGTAGGAGCCACATCATCATTTAGAAATTTAGTTCCCTGATTATGATTTTTATTCAAAAATCTATAAGCTTTTGGTTCTTTAACCTCATTTCAATTTTGAAACTGATTACTTTTCTGTTTATTTTTCTCACATTTGTCGTTGGCAACAGAAAACGTATCGTCGAAGAGAGAGCAATTGATGAGGATGCTAGTTGAAGATGAACTTAGAGATGCTGTATTACTTATTTATAAACAAACAGGTTAGTATTAAAATGAATGTACACATAACTTTTATGAGCTTATGATTATAAAAAATTTATAATTCCAGGAAATTGAAAAGGAACTGTAGCACGGAAATGTTTCAGCTACAACGTAACAGCAGTAGAAACAACAGCAAACTTACCATATTGATCAAAAACCAAATATATTGAGGAAGAATGCAACTTTTCTCTATTATTTTTGTATTTTTGTTTTTGGTAAGCAAGTTTTAAATGAAGCGAAAAAATTATTTAATATCTCATTTCAAGATTTACTAGTCCGAATAAGACAATTTTGGCCTAGCTACCAACAGCTTAAAACACAAGAAGAGAAAATGTTCGCATATCTCGACTTTGTCGCCTCTATTGTGATATGATGGCGGCAAGTAACATGAAAATTATTTCAACAAATTTTAATTCAATTATCTCCCATGAAAGAAGACTTGCACTTTATAAAATCCTTAAAGACAAAAAACCGCAAATATGCTTCCTCTCTGAAACAAGGCTAAGTGCTAGACATAAACCGTCATTCGACGGCTTCAGTATAATACGAAATGATTCTGGTAGAGGTACTGCAATAATCCTAGATAAACATTATAAATATAGTAGTATTCCATTTTAAAGTAACATAATTCTCAGTAACCTTGGCTGCAATAACTCTACAAAACGCTTCTGGATCAATTAAGAGAACTCTAATTGGAAGTATTTATATTCCATCAAGTGCTAGTCACGCCCTAGAAAGAGAACTTGACAGACTTTATGCTCTTATTGAAACATTTGATGCAGCAATTATTGGGAGTGATTTAAATGCCCGACACTCAGAGTGGGGTGATTCAACAAATAACAGAAACGGAAACATTTTTCACAGGTGGTTTTTTAATGGTCCATATCTGAGTCTAGATGTTGTTTCTTCTTATAGCCCAACGTTCCCCAGATCTTCTTCAATCTTAGATTATTTTCTTATTTCATCTTCTCTGAGTGATTCGCATCCGCGAAGATGTAACACATTTCCTTCTCTTGCCGACCATTTCGGAATTTCTTTAGACTTTAATTTTACGTCTATGTCGCCCCTCTTGCAAGCTCCAGAAAAGTATGTTAGCTTTGAAAAGACTAATTGGGATGCCTTTAGGATTCAACTGCATAGCGGTCTCTCTCATATAAATATTCCTGAAGATAGAATTATTTGTAACTCGGAAATAGACTCCCTAATATGTCAGATCAATGATCAAATAGTAGCCTGCACGGAAAACCACTCGGAAATCCGCCAGCCCAACAATTTTAGATACCACAATATTTCTGAATTAACAAAGAAACTACTCAAATTGAGGAATATATGGCTTAGGCAACTAAAGAGATTGTTTCATCGGAACCTCAACAGAATAAGCTTTCAATACCAGCAACTTCACTCTAACATACAGTGCTTGAGTAAAATAATTAAAGATAGGGTAAGGATAGACATGAACAATATTTTTGAGTCGAAACTTAAAGAAATAAGACCTTCACCTCAGGCTTTCAAGGAGATTGACAGACTTACCGGACGAAAATTTTTTGGCACGGATGTCAGAAAGGATATATTGGAATACAACGGAATCCAATTAAACTGTACTGAAAGCAAATTAGAAGCTTTTAAACATTTTTATTCACAACTCTATTCTAAAAAAAACGCCAATTCATGATCAAAGCCTTACCAGTCAAGTTTTTCTTAAAACAAGTCAGTTTCGGGAGGGACAAGCAGATAAACATTTAAAAACTTTCTCTCCCTTGTTTAATGCAGTATCCCCAAACGAACACCCTTTTACCTCTCCAACTCAAGTGAACTGTTTGAGACAAGAATTAAACAATAAAAGATCTGCTGGGATAGACAATATCTCCAATTATGTTTTGAGAAAATGTCCCTACTCTCTTGATGTAGTCCTTACGTGCATTTTCAACCATTGTTTGAACAATGGATACTTTCCCAAAATTTGGAAAAATGGCAGGTTACTGCCCATTGCTAAATCGAGAAACTCGACGAATATATGAGATTTTCGTCCTATTTCCTTACTTTCAAACATTGGAAAACTCTTCGAAAAAGTGTTGTTGGGACACTTGAACGCATTTTGTGAGCAATCAAATTTGATTCCACAAAATCAATTTGGATTTAAAAAGGCCCATTCAACAGATCACGCACTGTTAGTCCTACATGATAAAGTTGTTCAGAATCTAAGGGGGAAAATGACAACAATAGCTTTGGACATAGATTTGGAAAAAGCTTTCGACAACATATGGCATAAGGGACTGATTTTCAAGTTCCTAACAATAGGAGTCCCGGATTTTCTAATTCGAATGGTGCAAAGTTTCTTTGAAGATAGGTTCACATCTATCTCTATAGGATCAGAATCCTCAGACCAATTCGCAGTTCTTTCGGGTGTAGCTCAAGGCTCAATTCTTGGTCCAACACTTTTTAATATATATTTAAGTGACCTTCCACTCGACAACCTTATGACGAGTGATCCATGTTGTTTACTTTACGCCGATAACACAACGATTTTATCAAGTGACATGAAGCCAAGCATAGCACTTCAGAAAATCGAAGAAAAAATTCCAGTTTTAGAAAGCTACTATAAAAAATGGGGGTTGAAAATTAACACGGAAAAGAGCTGTGTCATATGCTTTAGAAACTCTAGCGGTAAAGGCCATTATCTTGCCGTTAAGGAAAGCAAGAGGCTGAAATTACAAATCAATGGAATCAATGTCCCACTTAAAACCGAGACCAAAATACTTGGAGTAAGTCATCATAACAGATTTCTTTTTAACAAACATGCCAGAAGCACACTTTCAAAAGCTAAAATGGTAATAGCTAGCTTAAAACCTATTTTACACTCTAAGCATATGCCACAGTCAACAAAATTGTTCATTTATAAAACACTCGTAAGGCCCATCCTAACATATGGTTTCTGCACCTGGTTTACTATTTCTCCTACCGTAGCAAGAGAACTAGAGAGTTTCGAAAGAAAAATTTTAAGATTTTGTAGTGGAAAGTTCCGAAGACCAAACAAAAAATGGTTTTCAAACCAAACTTTATACGAAGCAACGAAACTGAAATCATTGATGGGTTATCAAATCGAAATAGTATTGAAAAGACTTGAGTCTCTGGGATCCCACCCTAATAGCTTAGTAAGTTCCTTACATGATCGTAATTGCAAAAACTGCATCTATATGATAATTATTACCTTTCGCCTTTTAACCTTCTGCATAGTTCATCGTCTCCCCAATTAAGACCAGATACAAATAGAAATCTTGTTGTACCCTATCACGACAAGGCTCAACCGGGAAACCTAAGAGGATAAATAGATCCGACTTCAAGTACATACATAGACTAACGTTGAAAGTGCTCTTATATTCCATTGTATGTTTATGCTTCATAGTTATACATTTCAATATGGTCTTTAAGAGCTCCGTTTATGTACTAAATAGTTTAACTAATCAATAAGATATTAGACTTCCGCAGGATAACTTTAGAATTTCTTTCTTTTCTTGATGAATAAAATCTATCAGGTTTCTTCTCTGTGTTTGTACGTAAGTTAGTTTAAAGTATTTAAAAAAAAAAAAAAAAAAAATAAAAAAAAAAAACAAAAAAAATTATGTATGTCGGGAGCAAGCATACAATATATTTTAGAGTTCATAAAGTTAGTGACATCTTATTCAAACTGAAATTATATCTATTGAATTTTGCATATAATCGGGAATAGTCAGACATACACTTAAAAGTCGACAAATATTGTTAAATCAGTTATGTTACCAAATCAAACATGTATTTTCTAATTAGTCTCAATAAATGAATTGAATTGAATTGAATTGGTAAGCAAGTTGCATTTACTTCAGATTTTTAATTAAGTTATGAAATATTTGAAGAAGTTTATGAATGTAATGAGTCTTGTACTTTTGAAATGCTGTATTATTACTTCTTTGTTTTGGGAATACTTTTTGAAGAAAATCTAAATTCAATACCATTTTTGTTCATATAAATTCATTTTAGTAAGTTTTTGAGTAATCTGGTGTATTTATTCAAAGTATTTGGCCACAAAATTTTTTAAATGTGTAAACCTACAATTTGGTCACTACAATTTGGTCACTGCGGTGTATGAGTAACCTTTTTTATTCATTGCTTTTCGACTAACAAAAACACATATTCTTTTCTTATCTTTGCTTTTCTATTAATTTATTTATCTTAAATCCACTTGCTAACAATAATGTATAAAGGTAGCAACAGCAACGGTCAAATCCTTCAAATTCTAATGGGATCTTTCATGGTTCTTACTCATTCACGTTAAATATGTTACAATAATTATTTTTATTATTATTTATTATTTATTTAAAAGAAAAGAAACATGGCAGGTACATTAAGAATTCATTCTTTTTGCTTGTTCCTCAAAATTACAATAGTAAGCAGATATAATTTAAGTTCTTACAGTTCAGATTTATCAATTGAGATTTTACAATAATTAATTTTTTTTTTATGAAATATTACATTTTTAGTTGAATAAGTGATTAATTTCATTGTTTCGGACATAGGTATACAGCATTTTCTTAAACTTTTTGCTTGAAATAATTACTCGAACTGGCAATGGTATCGAATTCCACAATCTAACAGCATAAACGAAAAATAGACGCTGACTATTTAAGAAATTAAACTGAGGAAGATTTATATGTCGCGTTCGAGTTGAGCTTGCAAAAGTTATTTTCTCAAATAGATAAGGTGGTTGACGTTTATGAATAGTATTTTGAAGAAATAAGCAGTTTCTAATATTGATGTGCTGCCTTATGGAACACCCTGTAACATTAGATGAGAATCTCGATATATGATTAAACTTACGTAGTCCATATATGAACCGCATAGCTGAGTTAAACGCGAGCTCTAACTTTTTAAAAGATACTGAGTCGGGGTTGCTATAAACGACAGACGAGTAATTGATAAGCGGTAAAAATTACGAACTAGATGCAACTTAGTAGCAACTGAAATAACACCTGAAGATATGTAAAGCTGGCGTAACCCACCATAAATACGTTTAACAATCAAATTAATATGATTTTCAGAAGAAATTTTTCGGTTTATAACAATACCTAGGTTGTTTACTTCATCAACATAAGGTATAATTGTACGATTTATGAAAAGAGCAGATCCATTTGAATTATCTACAGGGTGTCCCGTAATTCGTTTTACATACTTTGGGATATGATTCTTGGTCATATTCTAAGAAAAAAATTGTGATACAGTAAAGTCCGTTTCTCAAGTTTGACATTACTTTTTGACAATTTAAAAAAAGTCTAACTTTGGTGTACCCTAACCTGTGTTAAATTCGATATCTCTGTCAATACAGATGATAGAGACCTTATCTTAGACTTAATTTTTTGTAGAAATGACAATCTTTAAGACAGTATTTAAGTTGAGCTTTCATAGGTTAAGGGTTGCCAGATTTTCTTTTTTACGGTTTTTTATTGCAACAACTTGCAAAGGGGGCAGTTTTCCAAGAATTGATTGTTTTAAGACAATTTTTATGACTTTGCACTGATGAAATGAGTTGAAAGTGTATTTGACCTGCTACCAAAACACTAATTGACTTACCTGTTCTCAGGGAAATTTTTGGGGCATGAATGTTCAATGGGTCGTATAAAAGGATAAGAAAACAAATTTGTTCATCAGTTTATCAAAACAAGTCACGATTGCAGTTTGACCAGAGAATTTTTTGAAATGCCTTCATTTACGAAAGAAGAATACGCAGACATTTTATTCGTATACGGGTTTTGCAATGGAAATTCAAAAAGAGCACAACGAAGATACCAGGAACTTTATCCCAACAGACGACTTCCTTCTCCATATGTTTTTGGAAATACCTTTCGGAGGCTTCAAGAAACTGGATCAGTATTAACTGAAAGACCTAACGCAGGAGCTGGAGTCATAAGAAGTGTTTCGGTTCCTTTCACTAGCATAAGACGCTTGGCTCTACAGTATAATGTTTCCAGACAAAGAATCTCCAGAATACTGCATGGCGAAAATATGCATCCATATCACCATACACCTGTACAGGAACTACTTCCGAATGATTTTGTAATGAGAATCGAATTTTGTAACTGGTTGCTAGAGAGAAGCTTGGATGACAACCACTTTATAAACAGAATTCTTTGGACAGACGAATCCCAGTTCACAAGAGACGGTATCACGAATTTTCATAACCTCCATACATGGGCCTCAAGCAATCCATATTCAAGACGGCAAAGATCGTTTCAGCGCAGATTTTGTGTCAATATGTGGGCAGGTGTAATTGGTAATAGATTAATCGGACCTTTCAAATTACCACCCCGACTTAATTCTACAAATTACCTGGAGTTTTTACAAAATGATCTACCAGGCCTATTGGAGGATGTTCCACTGCATCAGCGAGTTTCATCATATTTCCAACAAGATGGTGCTCCCGCCCACTATGGCCGTGAAGTTAAGGATTGGCTGGATCCTGGATGAAAAATACGGTGGTAGATGGATAGGCAGAAATGGACCAATTCACTGGCCTGCAAGATCTCCCGATCTCACTGTACTGGATTTTTTTATATGGGGACGAATGAAAGAAATTGTTTACTCTTCTGAAATAACAACTTTAACCGAATTAGAACAACGTATTTCCGAAGGATCACTACAAGTAAGACAAGAGCTATCGAGAGCAAACATCCACAATGAAATCCAAAAACGGGCTCTGGCATGCGTTCAAAACGAAGGAGGGCACTTTGAGCACTTCTTATAATTGTATTTGTATAAAATACATAAGAAACTACTAAAAGTTCTTGGAAAACTGCTCCCTTTGCAAGTTGTTGCAATAAGAAATCGTAAAAAAGACAAAATTAGAATTTTTACCTGTTTTAGTTTTTTCCAAGTATCATAAAATGTATGGGTTTTTGAGTGCACTTATTACTAAGTTTTTTTTTTATTATTGTTTTGTTCATCTGTAAAAAATAAAGAAACTCTATGTTTATCAGGTATTTTCTGCGAAAAAATGACCTCAAAGTCAAAACTTTGTTTGGGGAAGAAAATTTGGACACCACTTAAAATTGAAAATCTGGCAACCCTTAACCTTTGAAAGCTCAACTTAAATACAGTCTTAAAGATTGTTATTTCTATAAAAAATTAAGTCTAAGATAAGGTCTCTATCATCTGTATTGACAGAGATATCGAATTTAACACAGGTTAGGGTACACCAAAGTTAAACTTTTTTTAAATTGTCAAAAAGTAATGTAAAACTTTACTGTATAACAATTTTTTTCTTAGAATATGACCAAGAATCATATCCCAAAGTATGTAAAACGAATTACGGGACACCCTGTATATTCATTTTAGAAATAATAATCGCTTTGGATTTTTTAGGATTTAACTGTAATTTGTTGTGACAAGCCCAGGCAAAGATACGCTCCAAATCGTCATTCATTCTTGCAACACAATCATCCAAGAGACTCAAAGGCCATGATAACTTAATTTGAGCATCATCAGCGTAAAGGTCGATTGATACATTATGACAAACATCAGGCAAATCATTAATGAATAAAGAGAAGAGCAAGGGACCTAATATAGATCCTTGAGGAACTCCAGACAAAACTTTTAAAACTGAAGAGGCGCCAGTGTCGGTATGGACTTGTTGAAACCTATTCTTTAGGTAGTTAGAAACTAAGAGTAACGCATTTTTACCAAAGTGGAACTTGTGTTTGAGTTTTGCTAATAGCAAAAAGTGATCGACGCTGTCAAATGCTTTTGAAAAGTCAAGCAAGCAAAGAAAAATGACAAATTGTTTTTATCGTACTCAATTCGCAGCTCATCTAGTATTTGAACAATAGCAGTTGTACAGCTATGATTTTTCCGAAAACCGGACTGGCATAATACAAACAAGTTATTGTGACTTATATGCTCATTGCTCTAATTCTGCATTAAGATTTCAAAAGCTTTAGACAGACAAGGTAGAATACTTATTGGTCTAAAGTCTTCAAGAGTCGTACGGTTAGCATTTTTAGGTATTGGAATGACTTAAGCATACTTCCACATTGTTGGAAACTTAGATTTCATAATAAAACAGTTGATTATGTGAGTAAAAGTATAATATGAAAAGTTCAATTGACCTTCACTCCTTATGCGTTTCGCCCAGGTACAAACAATGGGCTCATCAGTTAGATGTTGTTTGTACCTTTCTAAGACGCAATGTTTGGTCGATGTTTGTCGACACATATATAAAGTTTACAGTGCAAACACACTGTAAACTTTATATTTCTAGGAGAATGTGATTACATTCATGCACCTAGAGAAGGTTTGCCCGTGGTCTGGCCGATGTTTATTGAAAAAAAGAAAAAATAATAAAAAGAATTTATTATTTTCTTATGGAGTGTTGATTTTTAAAATCAAAACTTCAATCTTACAATTTGAGGAAAAATTACGCAGCTCATCCACATGAGCCAATACACTCTGCGCATTAATATGACAAACTTTGAAATTACATCAAGCATTATTCGACTGTGTGGTACCCGTGGTGTGATGGATAGCATGTCCGCCTGTTAATCCAGAGGTTCGAGTTCGAATCCCAATAGAGGCAAAAATCTTTTTTCACGGGTATCGCTTTTCGCGAGGAATTGGCAAGTCCTCCGTTAGTAAATTTATTGCCATGAAAAGCGCTTTCTCAATTAGCCGTTCGGAACCGGCAGAAAATTGTAGGTCCCCTCCATTCCCTCACAAGGTATGGTTGTGAGAAATTCGGTAGGCCCAGGGGCTCCTTGCTCTGTTGCGCCACCCTATTTATTTATTTTTATTAATCGACTGTTAATATTCACGCTATTATACATTTTTAAGAAAATCAAAAAAAAAAAAAAAAAGTAATAGTTGATCAAGTAATGTCTGTTCAAAAAAAAAATTATGAGAACTTAAAATAATTTTCTTTCGCTATCGAACTTCAACTCAAACACTCGCATATAGTAGCATCCACGAAAATACCATCCGCATTGATTTTTGGAAGAATTGTATCCGTCGCGAAAGGGCTTTGGGCTTCAGTGAACGAATTTTCTTCAGAGTAAGATGGCATTGGTAACAATACAAAAAAAATTAATAGCTTTGGAAAAATTTGATGAAATAGAAACAATCTAGAAGAAAAATATAGCTTCTATTTGACGTTGAAGACAATTTTGCCTTGCAGCCGAACACATTTTTTGGCACCTAAATAAATTACTAGGTTGCAAATTGTTTAAGGCGTTCTTATTTATGATGTTATGATAATTTACGATGATGTTTACTAAAGACATTTAGTATTGAAATTCTTTTGATGTACTTAGATGGGCATTACAGTTCGGGGTGAACCTGAGCCTTCTCCAACATCTTACGCCAACAATTTCGATCTGGGCAAGCTCTCACCAGTTTTGCACTGTAAGTCGGTTTAGGTATTCTTTTACTTGATTGCGCCACCTAAGACGATTTCTTCCCCTTCCCCTATTTCCCTGCAATGTGCTTTCGAAAACCCGTCGAGCCGGAGCGTTTGGGTCCATCCGCTCTACATGGCCCAACCATCGTAGCATTTCTTTTGATATAATTGTTCAAAAATTAGAACATGTAAAAGCAACAGGGGGTAACTTCTATCTGTTAGTTTCTAAGGACCTTTTCCTTTATTTTAAGTAGGGCTTAGTCTAGTTCCTAGTAGTACATGTTTCCCGCGTTCTCAACAATCATAAAGGCTTACGACGATCTCCCGATCAATTAGCCATTAACCAAATTTGCAGGACACTCTTCCAGTGTGATAGATGCCCGAACTTTCCGAGGGGACAGCTTTGACTTATGAGTCATTGATGATCCCATTCCAACTGACGCGGACGCGGGAGTATGGACCTTGTCTAAAGCGGACCATTAGCCGTTTCGAAAGAAAGATGCTCCGAATGATCTTTGGTCCCATATGTGAAGACAATTTGTTGAGAAGAAGATACAACAACGAGCTGTATGAGCTGTACCACGACATGGACATAACCAGAAGAGTATACGTATCGCTCGACGGGTTTTCGAATGCACATTGCAGGGAAATCATGGAAAGGGAAGACCCGTTTTATGTGGCGCATTCAAGTTGAAGAAGGCCTCGACCGACTTAGAGTGCAAAACTAAAGAGAGCTCGCCCGAAATCGAAACTGTTGGCTTAAGATGTTGGTTGAGGCACAGGTTCATTACGAATTTTAATGCCCACCAAAGTAGGATGGTAATCTCTTTGTTCGCTCTTTCGATGTCACCTTGCTTTTTCCACTGTGTTCAAATTGCCTACACACATTCTCTTCTCTTCCTTTATGATTCACACTCAAACCATTCCGAAATTTACCTAAAGTCAATTTTGAGCTTGGAAGCAATTTCTTGGAAGAATAACATAAGTTGAGTGCTTTTGAAGGTTTTCATTTGTTCGAAAGAACAAACAACTTGAAACTATTGCGAATGATGGATCCACTTACACTTTTTGAATGTACAATTTTCAACAGTCTCTTCAACATCAGCCAAACACTTCCTAAACAGTTAAACCTCATTTCATGTTTCTCACGTCCTTAATAAATAGAATAGACCCAAAACACAAAGAGAAAAAAGAAAAAAAAAAGAAGGAAAGATGCAACTAACAATAAGTTAACCCTAAAATTGAGCTCAATTTCTGTGGCCAGCAGCAAAGTATGTTTACGAACCTTTCTCACAATAAAAGCAACCACAAGTTTTGTTAAATTTCACACAAAACGCACATACATCACACATTGCTTATAAATAGAAAAGGATCACTCCGGAATTGTTTATTAAACGAGGTTAAGGCTAACTCAAAGACTCTTCAGAAGGTCAAAAACCCACCTCTCATTTCTGCTACTTCAAAATGTGAATCCTTCTTCAATGACCTTTCTCCCTCGCCCTCGCCCTCTCCCGCGTGTCCCCATGCAACAATATACTGCCCAAAGTTGTATCTTCTTTTTTTTTTTTTTGTTTTGTTCGTAGGTCGTACGTACATTATTCCTATTTTACCCCACTTCAAGTCAAGTCAGGACTCAGGACATAGCATAGCCGACAGCAATTGTGTTTATGGTATTGAAGAAGTCTTGTGTTATTGAAGCCTTCCTTTTATCATGTGTTTTGTTAAGAAACGAATCTATATCTATGAATTAATAATGATCCGTTGTTGATGAGGGATTTGGTATATTAACATTTTGATAGAAAACGAGACGAGGAAGTACTCCCAAATGACGTCACGAGTGTATGCTCTGCATTCGTTTATCTTATAGCAGCGGGCATTATAGAAACATTTCAAAATCATTACTCTAGTGCAGGCCCTCTGTGTGAGGGTGGGATGTGAGGGGTTAGTTTTAGAGAGAGAATAAAAGAACTCCCAGAGCTGAATTGTAAAAGATACCTTTTATTCCATCAAAGCTACAGTCTCCTTTTTGTTGTGTGTGAACAGAACAAAAATACATTTCCTCTCGTTTGGGAGTAAAAATTTATTATTAATCTTCAGGCGAGTGAAGTTCAAAGGATTTTCCCCCTACCAAAATAAACTGGATTTTGAGCAACATCCCCGAAAGGAATTTCCATTTATTAACTTTGGCTAAAGGTACAAATATTTTACTTCGCTTACGGATCCTTGGACACAAAACCAACGGAAAGTTTACCTTTTTTTTATTTTTTTTTTGTTACAAAAGATCAACGTTAGTCTTCTGTAAAAATAAAAAAATAAAAGAAGGAACAAGTCAGAAAAGTAAACAGAAGTGTCCCTGTGTGTGTGTGTGTAGACAGGGGCAATGCGAGAGCAGTTGTCGAAGGGAAATTTTTGTTATTTTCAAAAGATTAAAAAGAAAAGTATTTATAATCAAATAAGGATGCTGCTGCCAGGAGCCAGGATAAGGGAACTCATAAAAATCTACGTACAAGCAGCACAAATATTCAAGAGATAGAAACGCCAAAAATCAATGACACCCCAAAAGTCCAAAAAATTATGTAAAACTGTGTGAAAAGTTGTGTCTTCGTGTGTGTGTGCGTAAAAGTGTTATTCAATTTTGCACAAGCACTTGCACACATTTGCACCAAGTTTAAATCAAATAAGACCCAAGGATTTTGTTTTATATGCAGGAGCATCAGCATGAAGTTCACAGTTCACCCTTGGAGAACATGGTTTGCATTCGGTGCAACTTTAATTCTCCACACCTCCTCTCCCTCTACTCGCTGCTAGTTCCACAGCACACACACAGAGCCACAGTAAAATAAAAACTTTCGTAATTCCCTTGAAAAAAACTGAAAAGAAAAACGACCTCAGTGGGCGGGGGTGGTGGTGGCAGCTTGGTTTTGCGCACACCTTTGATGATGGTTAGACCTACATATTTGCTCAATTTATTGCACTGGGTTAATTAATTTCAATGACTACATCCTATCCTAGGTTGTGGCTTATTGGCTTAAAAAGTATAGCTATCTGTTCGGGGCCATAAATAAAGTACCTCTACGTATACGATACACTCTTTAGTTCATCTTAGAAGGATATACATTACACATTTATTCTTAGGCATGAATATATGCTAATTTGCTGAGTAGACATTTCTGCACCATAGAAGCTCCTTTGGTCATCCCTCTCTTCCTATATTACCGATCATCTCTTAAGTTTGCAAACATACAAAGTTGGTGAAGGCTGATATGGATATGGGGATGGTGGGATGTGAAGAGGCGGATAAATCGATAGCTTTGTCTGGTTAAACGAGGGATGGCTCTTTATTGTGGGTAAAACGGTTTAAGCTTGTTGTGAGAGAATCTAGAGATGTAGCGATAATAAGTGCTACCTATTAGTGGGTAATCACGAGACGTTTTCGTGTGTTTATTTGTGAGTGTGTGTTGTGAGTGAGGATGGGTGGAGAAGGATGCACTGGACAAACAATATCGACCAACAGATTGTCTCGATAGTAGGTTCGGTTAATTAAACATAACCAAACAGAAGTGGCGACATATGAGTAAGTAGGCATAACACTGGCATATCATTTGGCAATTGTGTGTTTGCGAAATGGAGTGTGGTTAAGTGGAAACTAATCACTGAAATTATCTCCTTGGTGCGCGTTGTTAGCTGAGTAGGTGAAGGTGTTTGGAATGAGGCAACATAGTTTGTTTGTTAAAAAGGGATCAAGTCTGGGTGCTGTGATTAAACAATGTTTGTGACGAAATTGACGTAATTGCGAAAATAACGCTTTGCAAGCATGGGCGGCAAAGTAATTAGAAATGCTTTTGACTGTAAACTAAGGGACCGAAATAAAAGTTGGGAGCAGGAACACGTTCACAACTTCAACAAACAATAAGAACTCTTTGCCTTACGGCTAAAATCTCAATGATGCTACGTCCCGCTACTGAAGTCCCGCAGTTACCAGGGTGAACGCACTGAAATGTTCACGTCAGCGGTCGCGCAGGCATATATCCAGGACAACCAGTGGCTTTACTGACGTTCACGAATTGCTTTCTGCAGCACTTTTATCGCCCTTTAACTTTACAGTCATTCAAAATTGTTTATAAAAGTGGCGGCGAAAGTACTTCTCCTTGTGGTACCCCAATTTGTATTGCTTTCTTTTTGGGGCTTACTAATTTACTTAGGTGGGCACTATGTGACTATTTTAAGAATTTGCTCAATGCACCACAATTTTCACCACTACCACATTACGCAGCCCCTTATTTAAAGGACGAGAAACTAGATGCGCCTTTCACGATTTACGAGGTAGAAAATGTAATTTCAAAAGCCAAAGCAGGAAAAGCCCCTGGTGATGACCGAGTCCCTGTGGAGTTTTATAAAAATTGTAACAGAATTTTTGAATACGCTGATGTTCCGAAAAATTTTCAAAAAGCAATAATATTCCCCTTACATAAAAAAGGATCGTATGACGCACCGGAAAACTATAAAGTACACTTTAGTACACTTATTTTCAATAGGCTTACCCAATGGGTAGAAGATAAGAAAATTCTAAATGAATTTCAAGCTGGATTCAGAAGAAATTATTCTACGGTAGATCAAGTATTCTGCTTGCGGAACATAGCGGAGAGATTTAAAAGAAAAAAGCAGAAACTTTACGCCTTTTTTGTCGATTTTCGTGCTGCTTTTGATTCAATTGCTCGTGAAGCACTTTACTTTAAACTTTATAAGTTGGGAATTTCTGGTAAAGTTGTTAGATTGCTAAGAGCGATGTACGAAAATAACGTTGCATATGTATGGGATGGTGAGTTTATTTCCGGAGAGTTTTCAACTGAAATGGGAGTAAAGCAGGGCTGCATCTTGAGTATGCTACTCTTCATTCTATTCCTCAACGATATACTGGAGCAGATTGGAGGAGGAATCTCGATCAGAAATATGCGAATCCCAGGGCTTATTTTCGCGGATGACATCGTATTTTTCTCGGATTCGGTTGAAGGGTTGCAGCGTATGATTAACCGGTTAGAAAATTATTGCGGAAACTGGAACCTGTCTGTTAATTTGCAAAAGTCCAAAATTATGATATTCAGAGATGGAGGCGGTCGATATGCTAATAACGAAAAGTGGACTTACAAACGAGAAAATATCGAAATAGTTCGTGAATACAAATATTTAGGTGTACTAGTCACTTCAAATCTAAACATGAAAAAACATTTAGAGCTAAAACTAGCGGAAGCTAAAAGAGCAATTTCTTCAGTGTGGGTTCGCTCCATAGGAAATAAGTACATCGAACATAGTACAAAGCTAAAAATTTTTCATTCAACCTCAGCTTCTATTCTTCTTTATGGTGCCCAAGTCTGGGGTTAAACCCAGTTTGAAGAAGTAGAAAAGTTCCTCAAGTACTTTTTAAAACGAATTTTTCGGTTACCAACTGGTACCCCAAACTATGTGCTTCACTTGGAAACAACAGAACCACCATTGTTCCTTAGGACTCTAAATCAGCATTTCAAGTATATATTAAAAGTAATGGAGATGGATGAGCAAAGGCTACCTAAAAAAGTTCTTCAGGAGGTGATATTATCCAGGGGAGATCTCGTCGAAAAGTGGGAGGAACTAGCTTCGCGAGTAGGAGAAAATTTTAAATTTTCTTCCGATATGAACCCAGTTGACATAAGTCAAAAATTCAGCACCATATTAGAGAAATTGAGTCACACCATGCATGAAAATTTTAAACAAGAAGCACACTCCTCACAATATAGGCAGATTTACAGCAAACTAAATACAAATTTAAGAGAGAGCACATATTTAATGAACCGTCATCACATTAATATGATAAAAGTAATATTCAAACTCCGATGTGAACTGATCAAACTAAATTACATTCCACACCGACCCGATTTGCCGATTCTATGTGATCTATGCAACCTCAAGGAGAGAAGAAGATGTGAACCATTTCATCGCCAGATGTCCAGTTTTGAAGGAGTTTCGGTTAAGGTACTTTGGAGTAGCTGTTATGGAATTTAGCAGTACGTTAGACGTCCTAAATGGAAAACTAGGCTGGGAAATTTTGTATAATTATACTACCACCGCACTCAAATATCTTCGAAGGAAACTTTTGAAATAAACAAATAATCATTATGTACATAAAAGTTCAATCATAATGTCAATCTGGTAGACGGCTATTGGCCAAACCATATTAAACTTAAGTTAATCAAATCAAAATCTTAGGTGGGCACTAAGGTTCGAGGTAAGCCTGAGCGTCAATCAACATCTTTCTATAATAACTTGGATTCCGTGCGAGCTCTCTTAAGCTTTACCATCTAGATCGGTTGAAGCTTTCTTTCACTTGAAATTTTTCAGCTCCGCTAATAAAAATAATGTTTTCTTTTCTCTTACACAGGAACTTCTTCGTTCAAGTCGGTAGCGCAAAATCAGCCACCAAAAGCATCAGAGCAGGAGTTGCTCAAGGATCGAAGCTAGGGGCATTCCATTTCAACATAATGACGTCGGACTAGTGTACCCCAAGGGACTGCGAAAACTTGCTTTACGCTGACGACTCTCTAACATACTGTACATCTTCATCGCCATCCATAGCTGCCCGGAGAGTGGAAATTCACATCCACAGACTATATGCCTCTTATAGTAACCCCACTTACGATACAGGTAAACTCAGCCAAATCAGAGGTCGTCTGCTTCAGAAGGCCTGGAGTCAATAGAAGCTGTCGTACTGCTGGAAAATGCAGAGCAACATCACTACAACTGCTGAGGCCCGTCAGCAACTACTGTAGCCCAGTTTGGTTTACCATCTCAAAGACAGCGATGAAGGAGCTCCTACTTTTCGAAAGGAAAATTCTGAGACTCTGCCCCGGTCTCACTTTCGACCTCCAGCACCAAAGACACTACAGCAATCGCCTTGTGTACGAGGAAGCCAAAATGAAGCCCTTGGATCAATACGTGTTATTGACAGTAAAGAAAACGTCTGCAGATATCAACCACCACATGAATCATTTGGTGAGAAGGATGACCAGTGAGGACCAATATCCCGAGGGAAGATACCTAAGCGTGATGAACACTTTGGACAAAGAAATAATACCAGCCAACGTTCGTCGAAGCCACCAACTTCTACGCTGAATCTGGGTCAGCATATTTTCGTACCCCCCACAACCTCCCCATGCAAAGGGACGCCAGCGACATGTCACCTCTTGAGTCTTTTTTTAAGTTTTTTATATCAATGTAAGCATTAGGCTATGCATTACATATACATGTCCATGGCGGAATTTTTTCAGTATCAGAGGGGCTTTAGTGTCATGATAGTGTTTTTGTGGCGGAAGTGGAACCATCACTGAATTAAACTGAATAATGTTTTGACAAACGATTTACAAATTGTCACTAAAATTTAGTTTGAAAATGACACCAAAATCTGTATCCCTCTCAAATGGGATCTAAAACAGATACAAACAGTCAAATTCCTATGATTAAGGCAACAAAAAAATGTCGGTTTCAAAAACTGCCAGTATTAAATTCAACTCAGCAGTTTTATCGTCGCAAAACAAATAACGACTGCACCTTCCCGGTACCGACACCAGAGCACCACATACCTTAAATCGAACAGCAAGTCCCAAAGTCCAACCAATATACGTTTTTTCACTAAATTTGAATAAACTTTTTCGTCCTCTATCTTGTTTTGCTCATTTTTACTTTTTTTTGTTAATCCTTGACAGGTGGCCATTAGCTTTGGCTGCAAAAAACAGCTTCTCTGTCATGTTCTGGCAATACCTACGTGCATTCAATCCCTAATGTGCAATTCTATTTTTTTTATTTTTATTTTGAAAAAAAGGACTCAGCAGGAGGGCCAACCCAACTAAAGAGCAAATGAAAAAGAAAAAGGAAAACGATATATGTACCAACTAATCCGCTTTATGAAAGTTTTACTGACCGTGTTCGTTGCAAAAACCCCCTAACAACAGACGGGGTTTATTCCGAATGGACTGTAGCCCCTGACTGAGGGTAAAAATCGTTACACCAAAATGCAGGATTGCATGCCTCAGCAGTGTGCATATCCTGTGTGCTGTAAAAAAAGAGCTTAAAAGTGTAGATACATTTTTCTGCCGAACTCGATTCGAAATAAAAATAAAATGAAACCGCCAAGTTTGTCGAACGCCCCTTATTTGTTCTGTGTCTCTTGTAAGCCGCGATGCTGTGCACACAATTCAAACCCCACACAGGTAACACCATCAATCTTATCAGCTTGAATGAATTTTTTTTTCGCTCTTGGTTTTCGGGTAACTTGGTTTGGTCGGAATCCACATATCCCTTTACAAAGGTTATTCGGCGGAGAACTTTATCATTTTTTTTTTTGCTCCTTTGACAGCGCTGTCAATCCCGAACTCAGAACTGTCATGTCTAATTTAAAACCATGGAGATAGATGTAAGCCCTAACTAATGCTCCAATTATAAGTCGCATCCATCGTAAAGCTTCTTAAAAAAGGATTCCTCACAGAGCTCATAACAATATATAATCTTCCCTGAATATTATGCTAATTAAGTTGGCCCAACTTCAGAAACTCATTCCGACAACAGATTGGTTTGATAACCATTTTGCATAACGAATTGTTTGTCATCCTTTAATTGTCGCATGAATACATCTCAAGGCGTTTGGATATAAAAAAAAATGAGAAGAAGACTCGAGACAAGAAGGACAAGATTGGGCAATGGGCAGGGAGGATATCCCTCTTCTGTGGGTTTGAACGATATTTATAAAGATTTCTTTTTTGTTTCGGTTTTGTTTAAGGATTCTCTCGGCGAGCCATTCCTCTTTATTTTCATTAAAATGACGACATCCCTCGCTCATAGATAAATGCGACATTTTGTCTCCCACGCCACACTCCACACACCATAGCAGTTTATTGTCCTCCGATATGGTATGGGCTGCGGCATGGTGGACCAGCTGGCGTTTCAAATTGATTGCCCATCATCCATTACCGGAGACACGCATTTTTCGCAATTCCGCTACAGCTGCTAACTGGGTCGATATTTAACCGCACGTAACCGAAAATACATTCCGACCATTGATTTTGCGAAAACTAAATATAAGTACAGCGGCTTTGACGTGATTGTGGTTTTGTGTTAATCAATGTATTGGAGCACGATGTGTTCTACGACTGCTACTGCTGCTGCTGCTGTTGCCAGTACGCTGTTCGCTTGACAATGCACCTCTTTTGGGGCAAATGGCTAACCACATTTTTACGATGTCGCGCAAAAAATACTTAACTCTCAGAAGCGGGCCAATTCGAAATGCGGTTCGAAAATTTTGGTTCGTTTGGCCCAGCAGCTGTGACATGAATTGCCAATTAATAGTGTACAGCACACTCATATATGTATACCCCGTTTCTAAAGGCTGGCCACTTAAATGCATGTCAAAAGAAATTCAAATAAAAATAAACGCACCACTTAAATAAACATTTTTTTATTTGCAAACTCGAAGGACCAATCGAACGAGTGTTGTGGGCTCAATAAAACATTAAGCTGTCAGTGTGGCCTTTTGAACTTTTTTGAGGCTATAGGATTCTGGAGTGACACCGTTTAGAATTGAATTTCAGTAGTGAATGAAGATTGAATAGAACTGCGCTGACAAGTGACAACCTAACACACCAAAACGAAGACTTTTGAAAGTGTGCGTTTCGATACTACGTAAAGTGGGGCCTCTTGTTCATGATCTTCTCATGATCATTTGAACAAACATCGCTTGTATCTTCAAGAAAAAAAGGGAAGGTTTACATGAAAGCATTCGGCAGCTGAAATTAGGTGAAGATCTATACAAGATGGAAACCAAAATAAGGTGGAAAATGAAACTAGGCATATACCGAAATAAAGTGAAGTCTGAAATGAGGTGAAGGCAGGAGATGATTAAAAAACAGAGTAGTCCCAAATTAGCTGCAAACCGAAAAAAGGTCAAAACCGAGATAATGAAAAAAACCGAAAAAACCTGAAGACTGAAATTAAAAAAAAAACTGAGAAAAGGTGAATTCTACAAAAAAAGTGATAAAAAGTGAAGTGAAAACCAAAATAATATGAAACCAGAAAGAGGGTTCAGGCCGGCGAAGTAAGGAGAAAACCGAAATGAGGAGAAAGCCGAACTAAGGCGAAGATCTAAATAAGGTGAAGACTGAAACATAGTGGAGACCGAGATAAGGTGAAGCCCGAAAAAAGGTGAAAACCGAAATAAAGAGAAGACCAAGCCAAGGTGAAGACAAAAATGATGTAGAACCCGAGATACGGCGAAGTTTAAAATGAGGTGGAGACTGAAACAAGTTGAAAACCAAAATAATATGAAAGCTGAAACAAGGTGAAAACTGAAATAAGGAGAAGATCAAAGTTAGCTGAAGACTAAAATGCGGTGGAAGCAGAGAAGACGTAAATTCGAAGTTAGGTGGAGACTGAAATGAGGTGAGCACCAAAATAAAGTGAAAACCGACAAAAGTAGGTAACCAAAATAAGGAGAAGGTCAAGATAAGATGAAGTAAGGTTAACAACAAAATAAGGAGACGACTGAATTGAGGAAAGAATTGAGATGTTGTGATGTTTGAAATCAGGAGAACACCAACATATAAGGTGAAGATTAGATGTGGTGAAAACCGATTGAGGCCGAAACAAGGTGAAGGCCGGAACAAGATGGAGACTGATATGAGGTGAAGTCTTACATACGAAGAAGTTCGAAGCAATCTAAAAACCGTAAAGGTGCGTCCACACTATGCCGATCGGCATCAATCGGCACATGCTGATCGGCAATACCGACCGGACGTCCCGATCGGCCTTCCTCCTTACCGAAAGCCGAACCGAATTCGAACCCAATGAAATGGATCCGTTTGCCGGTCGGCATAGTGTGAACGCACCTTAACAAGGTGAACAACGAAATAAGAAGTAAACCGAAACAAGGTGAAAACTGACATAAAGAGAAAACCAGAATAATCTGAAGGCTGAAATTAGGTGGAAACCGACATAAGGTGAAGTGGAATCGAAGTGGAAAATGAGGTCAGCACCAATTTCAATAGAAGACTGACGCAAGGTGAGGACCAAAATAAGGTGACAATCTAAACAAAATGAAAACTGAAATAAGGCGAAGACCAAAATTAGGTGAAGTCTAAAATGAGATGGAAACTGAGATAAGGTGAAGTCAGAAGTGAAGCGGAAACTAAAATTAGGTGAACACCAACTTAAAGTGAAGATTAAAACGAAGTGAAAACCGAGATAAGTTGAAGTTCGAAAGAGGTGAAGACTGATGCAAGGTGAACACCAAAATATGATGAAAATCGAGACAAGGCGAAAACAAAACAAACAAAAGAGCAAAACAGGGTGGAGACTTAAGTGAGGTGGAAGCCGAGATGTGGTAAAGTTCAAAACAAGGTGAATAGTGAAATCAAGTGAAGACCAAAATAAGGTGAGAATTGAAATAATATGAAAACCGAAATGAGATGAATTCCGAAATAAGGTAAAGCCCGAAACAAGGTGTAAACCGAGTTCAGGAGAAGACAAAATCAAGGTGAAACATGAAACTTGGTGGAAACCGAGATAAGGTGATGTCCAAAATAAGTTGAATACCGAAGGAAGGTGAAAACCAAAATAAGGAACAGACCAAGACAAGGTTAAGGCCGAAGTGAGGTGAAAACTGAAATCAAATAGAATAAAACCAAAATGAGGTGACTTAAATGAGGTAAAACCAGGATATTGTGAAGTTAGAAATGAGGTGAACACCAAAATAAGATATAAAGATAAAAATAATAAAAAGACAGAAACAAGGTGAAGACCGAAACTACGAGTAGACCAGAAAAGGTGAAAAAAGAAATGAGTTGGAGACCGAAATAAGTTGAAGTCAGAAGTAAACTTTAATGAGTTGAACACCAAATTAAAGTGAAGACTGAAACCGATTGAAGAAGGTGAAGTCCAAAATAAGGTGAAACCCGAAAAAAGGTGAAAATTAAAATAAAGAGAAGAGAATGATATGGTGACAACTAAAATATGGAGGAAACCGAAATACGATGAAGTTCGAAATGAGGTAAAAACTAAAACAAGCTGAAGATCAAAATAAGGTGAGAACTGAAGTGATATAAAAACCGAGATGAGATGAACTCCGAAGTGAAGTGCAGACTGAAATGAGGACACCAAAATAAAGTGAATGCCGAAAGCAAGGTGACAACCAAAATAATGAGCTAATCAAGATAAGGCGAAGGCCGGAATAAAGTGAAGACTGAAACCAAATCAATTTCGAAAATAAATGAGGTCCGAAATTAGGTAAACGCCAAAATATGGTGAAAACTGAACCGAGTTAGAAACCGAGACATTGTGAAGCTCGAACAGCAAATTAATTTTAAGATTCAAAAAGTGAAAAGAAAGTGATAAGGTGAAATTTGAAGCAAGATGAAGACCTAAGCAAGATTAAGGCCGAAAAAGGTAAAGACTGAAACAAGGTGAAGATCATCACAAGGTGAAGATCAAAACAAGAAGAAGACCGAAGCAAGGAGAAACCCAAAATAAGGTGAAAACTGAAATGACGTGAAAATAGAAAAAAGTTCTAAGCCGAAATGAGGTGAGGTGACTGAAATGAGGTAACAACCGAGATATAGTGAAGTTCGAAATTCGAACACTAAAATACGGCGTAGATTCGATTTAGAGAAACCCGAGATAAGGCGAAGATAGAAACAAAGTGAAAACCGAAATATGATCGAAGCAAAATAAAGACCGAAACAAGGTTATGATCGAAACTAGCTGATGATCGAAACAAGGTGAAGTACAAAATTAGGAGAAGACCAGAATAAGATGAAAACTGAAATGAAATTAGGCGAAAATCAAAATTAGTTGAAGTACAAAATGAAGTAAGGGCGGACAAGAAGTGAAAATCGAAGTGAGGTGAAGGCCAAAATCAGACGTACACTAAAAAGAAGAAAAAAAATGTGCACTGAAATGTGGAGGCTAGAAAGATAAAAGCTTTGAATGTCGCTACTGGAAGTAACTACATTCTTAGTCTCCTTAGCTTAGGTCAGGTTTGTGTTCAAAAATAGCCTGAAAGTTAGAAGGCTAAATAAAAGAAAAAGGAATAAGCGGAAACCGACAAGATTAATGCTAGAAAAGTTGGACCTGGAAAAGAGTGGAATGTTTGAAACCAATGAGTAACAAAACTTGAAAAAAAGATATTTTCTTACTGTAGCTAACTAATAACCATGACCAACTCATCAAATAGTAAAAGATGTGAAAAAGACAAGGCCAATAGAAGACTGATAGTGAAGGGAAGAGTTAACAAGTCTTGAATAAAACTCACACCTTTCTTTGTGTTGCATTCGCAAGGCTTAGAAACCTACTTAAAAGTTCGGTTGGTATGTACAGAATTTGACAACAGTCTTGTCATCGAAGGATCGGTTCCCTTTAGAATACCGTAATTAAATTGAGTTATGTCTCTTGTGATTGTATCAGCCAACGGTGTTTGTGACCAGTGCCCTGTTCTGTAACTATCGCCTCAATAAAAGCCGGCGATAAACAGTGGAAAATGGAACGAAATTCTATGAACTTAGTAGAATTTCGTTCCGGTTCTCACTGTTTCTCGATCGATGTTGTCGATGCGTTAGTTACACAACAGGGGCACAGTTCTACAGTATGTATAATTTTGCTTCGAATTTGATTTGATTGAGTTCAGTGCTACTGCTGAGCTGATTATACAATTACTCAGTTGCGACAAAAACACATTTACGCGATCTTCTTTTCCCTGAACAGTATGAAAAGAAAAGCGAATTACGGCAGGAGTGCCTCAAGTATCCCCATTTGGTCCATATCTGTTTAGTTTTCCTTCAAACTGAGAGGAAACTTACAGCGAACACGAACCCAGCGTATGACTTTCACTTAGTGATACTCTCTTTCTAAAAAAATTTCTTTACTTGGTCCACCCGTATTTGCTTCCTACGCCACTCAGCAACCCTGAAAATAACATAGAACGAAATTGTATTGGAATAAAGAAGACTCCACCTTCTCTGCAGATTTGTAGTGATTAACTCGTTCATTCGATTTGTTGAATAAGAAGGAAGCAACTGTTTGATTACACACGGCCAGTTTTATAATTACATCTACACAACGAAGCCCCAGCTGTTGAAGGAGGAAGGTAGTCAACGACAATTACAGGTATGGCTGTTGTATCGCGTAGTAGAAACAAGCTCAGTGTAGCAATGAAATTAGAGCAAAATCCTGTTTTAAAAACAGGACTTCAAAAAACAAAAAAAGTGAACAGAAAGACGAACAAGAAAAACAGTACAAAAGATATCCAATTAAAATTCTTCCATAGTACAACCAATGGTAATCTGAAAGCAGATTTGAAGTCCTTATCTAAACGAAACGATAGCAACAAATATTCCCAGGGTTTTGTGTGGTTACAACAACGAACAGTACAATGACAAATTGTCTTCCATTGGAGACTGGAGAGTTTGTGGAATAAATATACCAAACCGACGAACGACAACCAACCGACCAAGCGACCAACCGACTCCGACTCCGGCGATGAAAGAAAAAGGAATCCCTATTCCTTATCCTACCGAACCGACCGACTGACGTATCCATTCTCGCATCTCTCTCCCCTTTATTCCTCTCCATTGTCAAAAGGGAAGTTTATAGTTATCCTGGGCAAAAAAGGATAAAAGTTTTATAAATGAATCACAAATACTGAAATGAAACACAAACTGTGCATCGCATTTGGTTTGGTTGTAGCTTGGTAAGGCAAGGAACGGGTCAGTGGTGTATTGAAAAAAGGATGGGTATAGAGATGGTGCATCTATATTTTTTCATGTTACTCTTGTTGTTTCGAGTAGCTTCCCGAGCTATCTGATGGGTAATTTTCTTTTGAAAAATACATTCATGGGGTGACATAGATAGATACTTGCTCGTACCTTTCTCGTAAGGCTTTTCTCTGCTTGTGTTTGAAGAAGTATTTCGCTATGGAAAAAGAAGTTCTTTTTTTTTAAGAAGAGTTTGCATACACCCCTGGGTCCAGAATTCTTTTTCTTTCTTATCGCATGTACTTGAACTACTCTCGCAAAACCGCCTTGAGTTTATAAATACTTCGGCTGATGCTATGAAAAAGAAAAGTGCTAAGTGTTGCGCAAAGTGTTTATAGAAGTTGTTATCGTTGGCAGCAGAATTGTAGCGTAAAGGGATGTTGTCTTTTGAAGTTTCATTTCCAAACAAGGAGTCAGAGTTTTGGTGCTTTGTTTTTGTTTTAAAATTCCCTCTTGGTGCGCTGCTTCTGTGTGTAATTAAATAACCGGCTATTTAGTTTTGATGGCGCTTAAGTGGTTCGTTAGTTCTTTGTGTTTTTTTTTTGCGTTTTTTTGGATTTTTTGTGTTTTGGTTTTGTGTTTGTAACTTTTCATTCTTTTTAAATCAATTTGATGAGTTTTTCGTAGGAAACTTGCTTTACAAGTTTGTTTGGCGTGTCATTATAAATGCATGGCTGGAAAATTGTGTTGGCTGACTTAAGGCACAGCCAACGAAGTGTCGTGGTGAAGTTTGGCGCTAAGGAGCAGTTGACGATTATAGCTAAATTAGTAGTTAAGTAAACTGACGCTTAAGTACTCTAGAATTAATAGCAAATGTTTTTCTGGTGCACGAAGAATCAAGGAAGGGGGAGGGAAATACCATTTCCTAAAAAAGAGGAGTGAGCTGATGCAAACAGTTTCTAGGTCTTCAAATGAATTCTCTTACGTTTAGGAGCAATACTCAAGCTGAATCTTAATATAAAACGAAAACCAAGCTGAATACGGGCGAAACGCTGGCCACAAAGCTGAATACAAATGACAACACTTTCAAACATGGCCGACTAAATACAAATGAAGGCTATGGAGGATCCTCGATTCCCAGATAATTTAAGCACTGATCCAGCTGAATATGTGCAGAAAATGAAATTGTTGCGGACCTAACCATCTTTTACACATATAATACACATTAGCAATGTAGTTGAATACGGATTCTCATACGGCTGAAAATGTGTGAGAAGAGATCTGAATGCGGATGAAACCACCTTCGAGATTCCTTCAAGCTGTTCAAGGAAGAAAAATTGCGTTTAGGGGATTGTGCAGCGACATAATACATATTGGCAATGCTTGAGCTGAATATGACCTCAGAGTATTGACATAACGAAAAATAAAAGCTCAAAAGACTCTACATTATCCTGGGCTCTAAACAAGCTGAATAAGGGTGGTAAGTGGGCTAAGCAGCTCTACATAAACCCAAATACATATAAAAGACGTTCGTCCTCAAATTCTAGGGTCATCTTCGATCCAGATTATCTCGACAACGATCGTGTTAAGGTCTTGCTCAAAACGAGCTGAATGCGCTTGACACAGTTTCAGAAACTGATTTTAAATGAGAAAGGAGTTGCTGTTGAAGTTTTTGAACTGAAATTTATTGCCAAAAAAAGCAAAACTTGATTGCTTGATATCGAAGATAAATAAAGCGCTCCTTAGATTCGCTTCTGAAAGTATTTTTACGTTTTAAACGAGAAAAGAGCAGGGCTCGTATACGAATTACCAAAGCGTTCTTAATGGAGAGAGTGGTTGGAAATTACTTATACGTTATTGCTCACATGCGGTTTCATATAGAAATTTGTACGAGAACTTTTAGGTTAACCTTCATACCAAATCATTTAAAATTTTGTTCTAGCTAAATTATAAGCTCAGTTAATTTTGGTTTTTTTTTGCGCTTTTGTTGCAAATCTTTGAAACACATTCCTAATTTTGTTTTGTTTTAGCTAAACTAAAAGCCCTATGTTTTTGAACACTAAAATCTTTTTAAAATTTTATTTATATATCATTTGAAAATTTAAATTGTAAACAATATCTTTGAACTATGTATAATTCCAATTCGAAGAGTCATATTTTATTTTGTTTTTTTGTTTTCTATATTTATAGCTTATCACTTTTGGTTAATATACCCAAATGTATACCCTTTTCTCTCGAAATATTAAAAGTATTAAACTTTCCGGCAGACGGCTTAAAGCCATGCTTGTAAATCTTAATCAAAATTGTACTTATTATGGAAAAAATAAAGATTCTTTAATAATAATAATAATAATAATAATTACCAAACACAAAGCAAAAAAAATAACGAGACCCAAAACAACGACAAAAAAAAAACCACATAAAAATATGGTGACGCAACAGAGCGACGAGCCATAGGACCTAGCGAATTTCTCACAACCATGTCTGTGAAGGAATGGAAGGGACACCTTAAATTTTCTGCTGGTTCCGAACGGCTAATCGAAAAAGCGCTTTTCATGGCAATGAATTTACTAACTGACTGCTTGCCAATTCCTCGCGAAAGGCGATACTCGTGGAAAAACAATTCTGTCTTTGTTGGGATTCGAACCACGAACCTCTGGGTCAACAGGCAGACATGCTAACCATCACGCCAATGGTACCACTTTATTATTATATTACAAAACAACCACCAAAATCAGTCGTAATTGAAAGCGAGTATCGTGAAACGTAATCGCAACGTATGTAACGATATCGGTAGTTTTTTTTATGGTATCGTTGTTCGTTATACGGGATGAGAATATCTTCGAAACTTCTTCGAGAGAAGTGCCTGGCTAACTCTGTAGCGGTTCGTTTCAATGGCAATCTTCGCAATCAATTTCAATATGGACAGGATATGAGCGATTTAATTTTTGGAACTGTAGCGATAGCCAGAAAAAAGGAGACCTTAGGTGTATTTTTGTCACAACTCTATAATCAGATCAACTCTATGATCAGATCAGCAATGGATTTGAACAAAAACAAACCAATACTGAAAACAGTTTGCTTTTCTTATTTTGCCTTAAATGACTATGCTTTCACCATAGAGCTAAATTTTTAAGCGGTTGTCAGCTTAGCACAGGTCACACATGGGACATGGCTGATTGCTGCTACCCACTACTGCTTGCCGATGCAAGAACACCTTGGGTTGAAAACAAAATTCACCAAACTCAAAGTTAGGTGGTGAGTATTTAGTAGTGGTTAGCAAATTTGCTGCTAGCAGAGGCTACTAACTCAAAAAAATAATGCGGCCCGTCGTATTCTGCAAAATTTACATTAAAATTTTTTTTTGACAATTGATATATTCAGAAATGGAAATTGCGGTTGGAAGTTAGGTTCAAAGCCCGAAATTTATATTGCTTTCTGTAGTTGTTCGATAGAAGCTGACAATTAGGAGCTGATAGTGTTATCGAGTTTCTAGCATCTGTTTGCTTCTGCTACTGCCAGCCACTGGTAGAAAGTGGCTGGTCAGCAACTTTTCTAGTTCCCACTGCGCTGCTTTTGCTTTAAGAACTGGTTTTCAGATAAGTTCAAATCAGTGAGAACCAAAAAGTCTGCTTGCCAGCTTTTAACAAACAGCTGGCAGTAGCAGAATGTTCCTTTTACTGGATGTATTGGCAGCATTGGAGATAAATGAGCTGAATATAAAATCATACACCGACACCGTAGAGATTTTCGTTAACAGCTTTTTGTCAGAGTCAGTATAAGAGCGGAGTACAGGATAGCAACGAATTACAGACAGCATCTTTTTGGTACCCAGCTTAGATCAAATGCCCAGGAGGTTCCCTAATTAGAGGAAATTGAAAGAGCAAATATAAGAAGAAAATGAAGCAATATAAGGTTAGGTTAGGTTGAAGGGATGCAATCGACAAGGCCTCACTCGGATCTCAAAGATCCATCGTGTTTCCCGGGACTACCGCGGATAAGGAAGTACGAGGGAGGAAGATGTGATAAGTAAGGAAGTAATGCGTTGGTGATTAAGTTATCAGAATTGGAGAACGTCATTGAGCGATTTGGAGTCCTGAATGAACATAAGGATGCTTTTCAGTTTAGAGATGTCATCCAGTTTTTTGAAGAAGTATTTTCCGAAGGATTTTCTCTAGTGTTGGCCAAGTTTGAGCACTAACAGCGGTAGCAAAATGCTCCTTATTCCATACATGAAACCGATGCATCCCGAAAAAACGACAGTTTTGTGCGATTTGTAAACTAGTAGCATCATCTGTCCATTTTTCTTCAAAAACGACCGTAGAAGAAACTTTATCGTCAACAACGAACAATATCGAGCCATCATACGCCATCATTTAGCCTGTTGACTGAATTGAACTTTTTTGGCATGTGGTTTCATCAAGACTGTGCCACATCCCACACAATGGACATGTTGAAGGATGAATTTGATGAGCAGCTAATCTCTCGAAATGGCCTTGTGAGTTGACCGCCAATATCATGAGATTTAACTCTTCTTGTGGTTATGTAAAGTCGTTAGTCTATCGTGAAAAGCCGAACACGATTGAAGCTTTAAAGGACAATATAACACGTGTAATTCGTGGAATACAGCTCGAAAGCTTGAAAAGTGTCGAAAAATTGGACCTACTGAATGAACAAAGAATATAAAAAAGCAACTCAACCAATTTGATGTTCATTTTCAGGGACTTATGATATTTGGTAAAAGTCGTAGCCATTTGTCAGAGTGTCGAACTGAATACTCCAAGTAAACAGACCTCTTTCTGTGACTAGACCAATAATAACGAATTAGTTATTGTTTTTGATTTTAATTGTGAAGTTGTTAACGTTTAATCAAAACAAATCTCTTTCCACAGCATATGATTCAAATTTATGACTGATTCTTAAATATTTCTTTTCCACAGCACATACCTCACAAATAATCATGACTCACAATCGTGAACCTATGGTAAAAACGCAGATTTCCCAAAATTCTTAATAACTAAGGCAATCATAACAACAATAGGCAAACATCACATCCGATGTAAAACCACACAAATTTCTTTATTAAAGTTTTTGACAGTCTTATCACTTTGAGATAAGAACACGATCGTGTTAATGACCCACATTAAATACGGGTTAAAAAATATTTTTCTAATAATATTTTAGAGGACAAAGAACTGTTTTTTTATTGCTATTGATTAATGCGCAAATTATAAACTCAATAATAAATTGAAAACAATAGCATATAGCACGAGTAGTTAATGTCTAACTATTTACATAAAAAATGTTTCTAGAGCCTTCAATATTCAGACTGCATTCTGATACGACTCAACAGAATAGACTGTCAAATCGACTGTGTCTATATGTCATCATGTGATTTACCGTGTGTGTGTTTTTTTTTTAACTACGGATGTGCTTTTGAAGGACACAAGGAAGTGCTCATATTCAAATCAAATGTTATTCAGTGCAAAGTACGTATTCATGGCTTTGAAAAAATCTTCGAGTAGTTTCGATTAATTGGATTGATAATGTTCCACAAAATGTTCCATAAAGTGGAAAGGCGCAGATATCTTGTTGTAAGTCTAGTAAGTAAGATTTGAAATTTGTAGGAAAAAGAATCAAGTGGTACAATCTGGAGAAAACCAAAGGACAGCAATTCATTTCGTATATGCAAAGTCAGCTGTGTAATACCATCGACGCGCAGTTTCAAATGCAATCACGGCACAAAATATGTGGGATCGCCTACAACGAACCTGCTTAGAGAGAGCCAAATCACTGTTAAGAGTCTCAAAAGGACACCACCAACAAGCTAAAGAAACCTGGTGGTGGGATGATGAAGCTAAAGCAGTGATTAGAAAGAAGAAAGCAGCTTTCGAAGCTTGGTCGAAGTGCCCCTCAAGAAATACAAATGAAAAAGCGCGTTTCAAAATGGAATACAAGAGCTGCAGAAAAGAAGCGAAGAAAAAGTGCGCCCAACTTCAAGCAAAAAGCACGGAGGGCCTGTATCGAGAGCTGGAAGAGATTTCTGCCCCAGCTGCTGAAGCAAATCAGGCAATCCAAGAGCTAAGACAAAGCAACTTGAATAAGGGAGCAACCATTTTCAAAATAGCCGCTCAGAGAAGGAGAAATGCGCAGGAGATTCGTTCGCCGAAGTTCATAAATGATGCTCAAGGACTGCTACTTGTGGATGACGACAAAATTCTTCACAGGTGGCGACAGTATTGTGATGATCTTTTGAATGAACAGTTTCCTCGGCGCCACTTTCCAACAGCTGCACCTAACTTTACGGAAGTATCCGACGTCACAGTCGAAGAAGTTAGGGAGGCAGTTAAGAACTCCAAAAAAGGCAAAGCGATTGGGCCAGACGAAGTACCATACGAGTTTTGGAAAAATATGGGAGACATCGGGTTGAGATGGTTCACGATTCTCATCTCCAAACTTATAAGAGGTGACAGTTTGCCTAATCAATGGAGGGAAAGTTTTCTTCTTCCAATGTACAAGGGAAAGGGAGATACCAGAAGCTGTGACAACTATATCGTTCGATCAAGTTGATGTCCCACACTATGAAGATCGTTGAGCGGGTTTTGGATAGCCGACTGCGGAAAATAATAAGGCTGTCTGATGACCAATGCGGGTTTGTCGCGGGTAAGTCAACTACAGACGCAATCCAAAGTATAAGGATCGTTATGGAAAAACACCGAGATGCTTTAGAGGATTTGCATATTGTGTTGGTTGACTTCGAAAAAGCATTCGATCGACAACCACGAGATCTGATATGGGTGGCCCTCAGACACCGAGGAGTTCCTGAAGCCTATGTGCGAATAATTATGGGCATGTACGAGGGAGCAGTTACAAAAGTGAGATGCCCAGCTGGAGTCACCGAAGAATTCCAAATAACAGTAGGTGTACATCAGGGAAGTGTCTTGAGTCCACTGCTCTTTATTGCTGTTCTGGATTATTCACTCGAAGGAAAAGTAACGGACAATAAAGTACAACAATTATTCTTTGGTGACGATGGAGCCATCATAAGCGAGGATCCTACATCCCTGCAACGAGCTCTTGGCATTTGGATTGATGTAAAGGAAGGAAATGGGTATACGGTATAGCGCTAAAAAGACTGAATACCTGTGCTGCCCTTTTTCTGATCCAGACAAGCCTATTCCAGACATTTATTTGAATGGAAATGTGCTTCCCAAGTGTGAAAAGTTTAAATATCTGGGATCTATGATCAATAGTGAAGCAACTTGTGATGACGACATCAATCATCGAGTAAGCGTAGGGTGGATGAAGTGGCGAGAAAACTCCGCTTATCTTCTGTGATCGAAAAATGCCCCCTAAGCTGAAAGGAAGACCCTACACAGCTCTGACATACGGTTCACAATGTTGGACAATGTACAAAAAGTATGAGAGCAAATTGACGGAAGCCGAAATGAAGATGCTTCGGATGACAGCAGGAGTAACAAAGCTTGATCGAATTAGAAGTACTAAGATCCGTGGAAGCCTTCATGTCAAAAGTACCATCTTGGACAAACGTTTCAGCAAATTCGCGACGAAAAAGAAAAGGCAGGCCAAAACACTCCTGGTACAAGCAAATGCAAAAACAGCAGCATTTGGTTGGCCTCAGACATGGAACAATCCAAAACCGGGAGGCTTGCCGACGCTTTCTGAGGTCAACGCGGCGTACCCCACAGGCGGATCACTAGTGTGAAGCAGAAAAGTGGGAGAGTTGGGATCGCTACAAGATCACTACTCGTAACGCCGGAAATGAAAAAGAAGAAGGAAAAAGAATCATTACCTATATCATCTCATAAAGTGACTTTTTTTCAACTAGTGCTTATTTCGTGAATGGTAACACTAAGCTCATGTCTGATTTGACAGATAATTAGTTTTATCCTTCCGCTGAACGAATATGGTTGTGTATACGCTTGCACAACGCTGGGAAGTCCATAGGCCATATTTTTTTGCTTTTTGTTATTTGTAAATAGTAAAAAACAAAGTCGCTTTCCGCTGTCTGTCGGTATGCTTAGATTTTTAAAACTACGCAACGGATTCTTATGCGGATTTTTCAATAGACAAAGTGATCTTATCGCGAGGAAATTCAATGCCATTAAAAACGTTTTCTCGATTAGCTGTTCGGAATCAGCAGAAAATTGTACGTCCCTTCCAATCCCTAACAAGGCATGGTTGTGAGAAATGTGCTAGACCCTGGAGCTCCTCGCTTCTTAGCGCCACCCTATTTATTTATTTATGATAGCGAAACTGAAATTTAAACCAATGCGGCTGAAGAAGATATGAAAAGAAGCACAGGGTGATCAAAAACCGGTTCGTTATCGTTAACCAAATTTTCTTCCAACAAAATGAGAATAAAAGCACAACAATCATAAATCGATGATAAATTTTTATAGTCTCAACGACCAATGTAAACGTGGAAAGTTTTTTGATAGGTTAGGTTAGGTATAAGGTTGAGGTAGCAGTCGGGAAAACGACCTACGCAATCATCAAACCAATAATAGGTCCATTGGGATACCACACGCAAGTTTGAGGAATCGCCTCTTTTTCAAACCATTTTGAGCTTTCTATGAACCCATGAAAACTATCATTGTCTGTGTTTTTATGATCACTTGAAAAAGTGTTCTCCGAGATTTACGCCTTTGAGAGAAGGTGGAGCACGTGCAAGGAAGATGTGCATCCGTTTCCCTTTCTTCCTCTTTCAAACACCCTTCACAGAAATCATTTGATGGAATATTGAGTTTTATGGCAGTGTCCGGTTATAACACCAAGAATGAGTTCTCAAGCTTCGATTCACAATAAAATGAAAAGAAAAACTCTGGACAACCTCTTAAGCAAAAGGCAGACTTCAGAAAGTTTTGTAGACAATCCACGAGGTAAGAAAAATTAACATGTGTAAAGAAACCATTGCAGATTCATTCAGTTCTCAAAAATTGTATTCTTTAAGTAAAGCCAAGTGTTGCCAATGCACTCAAAGTGCAGTTCCATTGCTGAAGCAACAAGCACAACAATTCATTTACGTATTAAGCTACCGGCCCGGCCTTGCTCAGGTCTGACTTATTCAAAAGTGTTGTACTTGTACACACAAAATTACCAAAAACAGTCAGAACCACCCGCTGGGGAAAGCTGAAGGTTGTCTGATAGTTTTAAATTTCCCGTTCCAATTACCGTGGGAATATGGGCTCGAGTTATTTCCTCTAAATTCAAAGTAATTTTGAGAAATTGAGTGAACCAGTGCTGAACCGATGGAAAGTTGACGGTGTATTTTTGACGCATTTTGAGTCTGGAATCATCGAATCGGATGACACATCCAGTAGACGTGAGTCAAAAGATATCCTGCTTACGAGTTCCTCAAAACAACAGTGGAAATCGCGCCAGTGAATACATCTCTTCAAACGAGAAATGCCCTTGAGAGTAAAACCCATGATGTAGACATCAAGGGGAGGAAGATTCAGCAGTGCTTCGAGAGCAGTTCCGCCAAAATAGATTGTTTTTTGCAATTTAAAGAACGAAACAATAACGTGAGAGCTTGTTCACCAAACGGAATGTTTAGCATGTCTGCTTGTTACAAGGGAGGTTCGTGGTTCAAACCCCTCTACAATTCATCCACGGCTATCACATTTCGGAAGGAATTCGCAAGTTCTCCGATAACAAATTCATTGCCATGAAAATTGCTTTCTCAATTAGCCGTTGGGAATCGGCAGAAAATTATAGGTTCCCTTCATTCCTCACAGGGACTCTGTTGCACCACCCTATGCACGTGCAAGTATTGTACGATTGTACCACCAAACAACTAACGCATAGCAAATGATTGGTCTTATCATAGTCGGAAAGATCCAATGTACCCCTTCCGGTGGCAGGCCCCATGTCTTGTCAAAGGCTCCCTTACATTGCCTGATGACTGACAGAGCCCCATAGTAGTTCTTGACATATTTGGATTAAGAAGTTTGCAAACTCGGATGTTCCACGATGTTCGACTTCAATTGAGAGGGGAATGTTGACGCCTTTGAGTGCAAGTGATCCAACTTGTCTACCAGTCTGCTTCTCGTTAACTGAAGAACCTTGGTCTTTAGAGGAATTATAAAGAGACAGCTTCTATCAAATCAGTTGTCAATCAAAATCATACGGCACTCTGTCTATCTTACCAATGTCTTATGCGTAAGGCAGCTGTAACAAAGCTCCTCCTGTTTCATTTAAACCTAAAGGTTTTTTTTTTCAAGTCATTGGTAGCCCGTCACAAGACGCGCACATACTTTTTCTTAAGACTGAAACGAAGTCGGCTATTCAATCGCAATGCAATTTTTTCTGTTAGGTTAGATTTTCTGTCAAGCCCTTCAGTTTGTTCAAAACGATGCTCGCAACGCCTTTTTGCAGTTTAAGGCCCAAAATAAAAGTTAAACACAAAATTTATCATCTCGAGCAAGCATTTTGAAGCTCCTCGCGGTTGTAAGCCTACTTACAGTCTCCAAGGCTCAAGGCGATTAACTTTTTAACAAAGAAGGTTATAGGTATGCAAAAATATTGAATACAGCGCACGTAGAAAGGACCCAACTGATCAAATTATAATAAACAAATGTAATTTTCCTTGCTATGACATTTTGCCCAAATTGGATTGGTCTGGTAGGTACTCAATTGCAATGTTGAACAGCAGCGTACACAATCTAAGCCTCCTACGACTTACTCAATACTCATGCCTCTCTCTCTCTCTCTCCCCCTCCAACCCCTTTACTCAGTCAAGGATTGCTGAAGCTGTTTAACAGCCTTTGATTGTTTTCATTGGCTTCAACAAGTTGTTTATTGCTCTAAATGTAGATTGATTTGGTAACTTTTCCTTTTGTATATACGACCAAATAAAAATGGGGTAACGAATCTTTCTTTTTTCACACATCATCCTTTTGCTTTTATTCTAAATAGCAACTCAATTCATCTATATTCGTATTGTTCCCACGCCACCACTGATCACGTTCACGCGTCGTCATATCGCCGGCTTCACATAACCATAGGCAACGTACAAATACTCGTACAAAACAAAATACAAAATACAACCTACTCCTTGGTGTCAGGATATATTTTTGATTGGATGAAATCCCTGCACACACTTCGTTCGGGTCGTGTTTGGGGGGCTGTTGGCATTTGGTTTGGGGGCATTGCTTGACGTACCATAGCAACGCTTCGAGTACAAAAGGAAATAAGTTTAAAAATGAACAGTAATAAACACTTTTATTGGGGCTACTCTATCAACAACAAACAATGTTATTACTTATCTTTATTTTTGTTTCATGAGCGATTTTCCGGTTCTCCTTTTTTTGTTTCGTTTTATTTTCTTTATTTTTTATTGATGCCCAATTTTGACTGGGCCCATCAATATGAGTGCAAAAGCAATACAATATAGAGGCACTTTGGTGGAAGGAAAGTGCCGTCTTAAAAAAAAAGCCTCATAAATCAGTCAATAAATATTTAATAGTTTAATTTACTTCCATTGCGGAGGGTCTATTGGCTGCTATCAATCTCGTATGGTATATGAGGTTGTACTCGTAACACTGGTCTCCTTTTGTTATTTTATAAGTTTTTTTATTTCGGAAGGACCTTAAGAGTGAATGGACGCAAAATTTTACTAGTGCAAATGTGTTTCCTTCTTTTTTAAGGAGCCTTTTGGCTTTCGACGGAGGACATTCGCTTTGTATAACGTATAAGAATGGGAATATGGTCACTCTGGCCTATTAAGGCAGTGATTTATTATCGACCGAAGTATCTGGGTTTGATTAATCGGTATTACGACGACGGACGCGGAGAACATTGTCTCACAAGAATTCTATGCTTTGCAAAGTCATGAATGGGACTACATTAAATGCTTTTATTTTTAAAGATTCAAGTGGCGACATTCTTTTGTGAGGACTTGATTATGTCCTCCTTTGACCTTCTTCCTTTGAATAGTGGTGTAGCTGTCCTTCGGTTCTTATGGGCTGAAGTGAAAAATGTTTAACATTGTCAGATAATTTCCGGTGGCAGACTTCTGGTTTGCATTTTGAATAGATTGAAAGTGGTTAAGAACATACTGGTGATTGTCTTTGCTGAGTCCAATAGCAAATAACACCACCTTCGCTGATTGACAGCAAATCTTTTAACCACTGCTCCATTCACAGGTCACAGGGTGTATTTAGCCACATTAAGCTTTAGCCAAGATTTTTGTGCAAGTTTAACCGAAGAGCTAGCCATCTTAAGGATCGTGCAGAAAATCGACGTCAACTTGGGAAATCTTGTGACTCTTTGAAAATACGTTAAATTCATGCAGATGTTCCTTATCACTAAGCTAAGATTTTAAGGTCCACCCTATGCCAAACGACACCAATCGGTACAAGCCACTGGGCAATTTCGAATTAAATTGGAAGTCCAAATCGGTTTTACTCCTTACAGAAAGCTGACCGGATTCGAACGAAATGAAATGGATGCGTGTGAACGCACCTTAAAATGCCACTCACGAAGTCGCCAAGAATGAATTCGACTTGCAGAAACAGCGGTGAACTTTAGCAGTTAAAAACCCAGAAGCCCTTGAAAGAGCTACTCCGACAAATTTAGTTTAAAGGTTTTACAGGGTCTTTCAATATAGAACAGGGTATTAAAATAGATATAGTTTTGGATGAGCTCATGGCGATCAAGGAAGCTCTCACACCTCTGCTGCAGGGTACTGACAGCGGATTATCCGGCTGTTTTTGTCCAAAGGGATGCTAAAAGGACATGGCCCTCCAAATTGTGGTTGTGCTTGGATCTAACTACCCATCCACGAAGAGGCTTCACGGTTCCGAAACGACCAGCAGCCTCGAAAACGAAAAAAGGGCAAAAACCTCCGGATCTCCACGTGAAAAGTAAGATCCCTAAACGGATTACGTGCAGTTGGAGAAGTAGCGGACGCCCTGGACTGCTGCAAAGCAGACATAACCGCCATCCAAGAAGTGCGATGGAGTGGACCGGGCATAAAGAAGATGAAATAGTGCGAGATCTACTATAGCGAATTCTACTGACAACAGAAACAGTGCTTATTTGGGTGCGGATTCGTCGTTAGAGGAAGACTCAGGGATAAGGTGACTAGCCAAAATCCAGTCAATGAGCGTATAATGACCATCCGCATCAGGGCTAGATTCACCAACATAAGCCTAATATGCTCCCACGCCCCCATAGAAGAGAAAGACGATATCTCCAAAGATTATTTCTACGAGCTCCTTGAAGAAATATATGAGCAGTGCCCTAGACACGACGTGACAATCGTTCTTGGCGATTTTAACGCAAAACTAGGGAAGGAGGACGTCTTTGGAAATACAATCGGTAAACATAGCCTCCATGACAAAACCTCCGAAAACGGACTGAGGCTAATCGATTTTGCTGCGGGGCTAAATCTTGTTGTAAGTAGTACACGCTTCCCGCATCTCAAAATTCATAAAGGTACATGGCGATCCCCAGATCAATTAACCGTCAACCAAATTGACCATGTTGCGAACGACGCAAAGCACTCTTTCAGTGTGATAGATGACCGAACTTTCCTAAGGGCCAGCTTAGGCTCGGACCACTACCTTGTTGTAGCCAAGGAACGAATGAGGATAGCTTGTTTACGACCTGTACGAACTAACGCTGTGAAGAGATATGACGTCGGAAAGCTACAATGGTAGGAGTTTGCAAGTGCCTTTTCCAATCGAGTGTCCCTTCAATTATCCTTGAATCCCATGCCACCAGCATCAAGCATTGAAGGCCAGTGGCAGCAATGGCAAGAAGCTGCCTCTGAGGTTCTGGGTTTCACTCGACCCCCAAAACCAAACCCATTGTTCGATGAAGAATGCAGGCAGGCAAATGCAGCCAAACAAAAGGCACGTCAAATGCTGATGCAAAACCGAACAAGGGCTGCTTACGATCAGTATAACGAGATCTACAAGGAGAAAAGAAGGGAAGAACACCGACTTCTCAAAAAGAAAAAGAAGCAGCATGAGAAGCGCTCGTTTGAGGAAATTGAGAGATGCCATGACAGGAACGAAATTGGGAAGTTTTACCAAAATGTAAAAAGATACTGTAAGGGTAGCAAGCCCAGAACTCAGAGGCCTGTAAAGACCAGCAGGAAAACAAAATAGTAGTAGAGTCACAGTCGCTACTGAGGATCTGGAAAGATCATTTCTGCAGACTGCTTAACGGCGATGAGGACACAAATTTCGCTGTCAGGCAGATTGCCCCATTCAACTTGGATGATGATCAAGAATACTGTCACGACCTAGAAGAAGTTAAGCTTGCCATATGCAAACTTAAATCAAAAAAGACTGCAGGTGTAGATGGCCTTGAAAACCGAACGTTTCAAGGCAGCTGGAGACCAGTTGGAAAGGAGCATGCACCAGCTGATCTGCATGATATGGTCGGAAGAAAGCATGCCAAGACCCTCACAATTGCACCAATTACAGAGGAATAAGCCTCCTTAACGTCGCTTATAAGATCTTGTCTGCTGTAATATGTGAACGTCTGAAACCCCACGTCAACAACTTGATAGGTCCTTATCAATGTCGTTTTAGAACAGAGAAGTCCACAATAGACCAAATTTTCACATTACAGCAGATTTCTGGAAAAACCCGAGAACGTAATATCGATATTCACCATCTTTTTATCGATTTCAAGGCCGCGTATGACAGCATTTACAGAGACGAGCTGTACAGAGCCATGTCTAGTTTCGACATCCCTGCAAAACTCGTACGACTATGCAGGATGACTTTGAAGAATTCACGCTGCTCCGTCAAGGTCGGTAAAGAACTCACCGAGACCTTTGATGTCGAAAAAGGTTTTAGGCAAGGCGACAAACTGTCATGCGATTTCTTCAACATCATACTTGAAAGGATTGTGAGAAACTCCAACGTCAACACCAGAGGAACAATCTTTCAAAAGTCTGTACAATTACTCGCCTATGCAGACGATATTGACGTAATGGGAACAAAAAAGCGTGATGTCAAAGGTGCTTTTGCGAGTATTGAAACAGAAGCGGCAAAAATGGGTTTGATGGTTAATGAGGGCAAAACGAAGTATATGCTGTCATCAAACAAGGACACAGAACATCGACGAATTGGACAAAACGTCACAATAAACAGACATAGCTTCAAAGAAGTATAGGACTTCGTTGACCTAGGATCCGCTATAGACACGGAAAACAACATCGACCAAATCGATGTCGTTCTAGAAGGATGTTGGTTGAGGTCCAGGTTCACCCCGAACTCTAATGCCCACCTAAGTTTTTCCACACTCTAGAATAAAGTTGAAGGATTGAAGGACGTGTGTGAATAAAACATCTTTTGTCAATTGGTCATTTTTAAATGAATAGTTTCGTCAACAAGCACATTTTCCGATCTTGTGTCGATATCAATCCACACGAGGTCTATCTGTCCCCGCTTCTGCATCCTGAGTGTGTCACTGATGTGCACCGTAGGCCGGCAGTAACATAAGTTTATACTTCTTTCAGGTAAGACGGCACTTCCATCACCAGTATGTCAGCCTGTACCTACCATATAACGTGGGAGGTTGAAGGTTCGAATCACAAAAACAGCAAGGTTAGGTTAGGTTAGGTTGAATGGGGGGTGCAGCCACAAGTGGCAACACCTCGCTCGGATCTCAAGGATCCATTGTGCTCCCCGGGAAATCAGAGGATGAGGAAATGGAAGGATTGGAGATGTAGATGGTTACTGTGGTAGGGAACACCCATTGAACCATTTGGAGCCCTGAGTAAATTTCAGGACGTTGCTCAGTGGGAGATTTGAGATGTCGCCCAGTTCGTCGAAAAAGTGTTCTCCGAGGGTCTTTTTCCGAGTGTGGGCCAAGCTAGGACACTCATAGAGGAAGTGGAATGATCCCTCCTCTGCCTCCTCATCTTGGCATCCTCTACATAAGTCGGATGTGCTAATGCCCATTCTCATCATGTGGGTACCCAACGAGTTGTATCCCGTGAGAATGTCAATCAACAGAGAGAGCCGAGGTCTGCTTAGCTGGAGTAGAAATTCTGTTTTTTTTTTTCTTGGAAATATCTGGCCAAAGGTTTCTAGAGACTCGGGATGTTTCTAAAGATGAGCACCTGTCATTGGCGGTTTTTATAAAATTGTGTTTGATTCTGTTTTTTTCTTGCCCAAGTGGCCTTAGAACTGAGGTGTTCGTTTCGCTGGATTCGAGTGCTGACCCGATTTTAGCCAGCTTATCCGCCATTTCGTTACTTTGCTGTTTTTTACAAAAACAGAAGAAGAAGAAGCAAATGTTTTTGGCGGATATCACCTTTTCAAGGAATTGGAAAAGCCTCCGAGAGCAATTTCACATTGTCATGAAAAGCTCTTTCTAACTAAGCCACAGGGTCCTGGAAATGGGTTTCCATAGCTTTGTTGCGCCACCACATTTATTTATTTTTATTGACATCATCATTGCAAGTGAATGCAATTCCCACTTAATAAAATCGAACATGCTTTGATATCTCACACAACACACAGAGTGCATTTTCCATTTTCATATTATCGACCTTTTTTAATACCCTTCACCTATGGACATCGAAAAATTCAATCCATTCTATGAAACAGCTTTACAGCGCGGTGTTAATGGTTCTGGTTATACGATGTTATGAAGCGATATATTTGAAAAATCCAGCAACTGATACACAATTTAGTTCTGATGTCTGCTTTGTGCATTATTTTTGGACAATTTTTGACTCTTTCTTAGTTATTGGTGGACCATATTCTTGTTCTGTCTATTGACAAGGATATGGTGCTCCAAAACCACACCACTTCTATAAGTCTTTGTTTTTATTAAACTTATTTTTGAATGAAAGTTAAATAACTTTACGTTCTGAAAGCAATTCACTGACTGTGATGAATTAGTTTTACCTTTACCTTACCTACATCGTGCCACAAACAGTTTCAACTTCCCAACATACCTTTCAATGTCATCGGCGGTATGTTAACTTTTGAACCATGTGAAATCTCTTACCTGGAAAGAAAAGAAATGAAAACCTTGTTACACATTTGTGGTTAAATTCAAATTTTGTAGTAAATAATTGTACTCGAAAAATAAGGAAAAACAAAACTAAACTACTCGTCCTTTTGTGAATAGGCTTTTTTTTAATTGTTAAGAGACTTTCGTGTGCAGCTTGCGTGGCACATTCGTTATACTTGTTTCAATTAAAAGTTTCCCCACTTTCACAATTTTCTAACTCCTGACCAACTTAGCCAAGGTCAAGGCCGCTCCAAGCAACGACACTCATTTCACTTTCACTCTTATTAAAAAAAAAAGAACATCATACAGCTTCCAAAACAAGCATCAAATGAGTATATTTTAACAAAAGATTCGAAAATGATAATGAGAACTTGTCATGCCCTACATGAATGGCACCCTAACACACCACGGGAGGTTTACATAGTCGTCTTCCAGCAAGGCATTAACTTAAGCTCCTTCATCAACTATAATAGCACAGCACCAACTTCACAGTAACTGCACTGCATTTGAAAATTTCAAATCAGGAAAAATAAAACAGGAAAATATAAAAAATAGAAACGGTAGCTACCCTGATTAGCATAGACACCTCAAAAAAAAAAAAAAAAAGGAAAAATAAAACATCCAATAGTGGAGGCAATTTATAACGATGTTTTACTTAATAAAACAAAATTGCGAAAAGCTCTAAGAAACAAGGACGACAATGAACACCGACGACCGACGCGACGCTACGAGTAGAAAAGGCTGACGTCTCTCTGTCTCTATGCAAATTATCAAAAAGCAACTCATAACAGTTTCGTTTCGTTACACAGACGCCTCGCGCTCGCATTCGAAATGAAATTAACGAACCTGTTGGCAAATTGCTACGTGTACCTTAAATAATGCAAAAGCTTTTTTTATCTCTCCCCAGCTAAAAACAAAAAAAATGCGAAAAATAAACCAATTCGAATATAACCATAAAAAGGACATTTTGAATGAAATCAAATTGAAGAAATTATTCAAAGGGACGTCTGACAGGACAGAGGACACCCTAACACAACGGACAACGTACAGTCAAAAAGGGAATTCAAAATGCCCAACTAAGTGGAAATGGACCGTGGCAAACAGGAAGAAACTATATTTGAATTCATGTCCGTGTGGTGTAATCCAACCTCGCGAGGCAGAAGTGGCTTCTACTGGATTTCATAAGAGTTCTGGTCCTCTGACTCTTGGAATTACAACAGTAGTATAAGTACATTTCAATGAATTAGATTTTTAATATCAGTTTGGTCGGATTTTGACTAAAGGGAGCTGAAGAGACATTCGCTGTTCATTAAAGTTCAAGAACTGTTGTGATTTCAATGAAACTTTTCAAATCCTTCCACAGCTTAGGAGTCAAAAAGCAGCTGTCCCGAAAAGTTTGAACAGGTTTTTTTAATCTCTTGACGGAAGATTTTTATAGCAAGATATTCTTCCAACTCTGTTTACCGAAATTTCCTTTTCCCACAACTTTCTTTTGCCATAGTAGAAAGTAGAATCTATCCCATTTTATTTGAAACCATTAAATGATGCGAGGCTGTCCTCTGTGGACGCAACTCTTTGTTTTCAAATTGAAAAGAAACTCAATCAAAAGCCGTAATTTTTTGTTGGAAAAGAAGGTAAAGGTTCGTCCACACTATGCCGAGCGGCATCAATCGGCACATGCCGTTCGGCAACACCGACTTAGTGTGATCGGGACGATCGGCCTTCCTTCTTACCGAAATCCGCACTGAATTCGAACCGAATGAAATGGATCCGTATACCGGTCGGCATAATGTGGCCGCACCCTAATGCTGAGGACATTAGCTACATACTTCGCAAAGGTTCCTTTTCGTATGTTTTTTGGAGCTTCGATTCCCTTTATGATTTCAATGAGATTTCTCTAGATTTTATTTCATAAAAAAGGAGAACAATCGCTTAAAGATGTGGCACTGACTATCCAACAGTCGTTTTGATGAGGTGTAAGAAAGAACCTACTCTTTAATTGGCAATGGTTACGATAATTTGCTTCAGTTTGATTGTAATTATGGTCCTAAGAATCTTCGTTGAGCTGTCTGGTGAGAAAGAACGTCACACAAAAGAACTCGTACCAGTAAATCGTAAGCCAATTTGACTCATCCCATGAGAACTCATACCAGTACAAGCAGTGCAACGAGCACTCATCAAGAATTCAACAACTCAATTGGTTAAGATTAAATAATTCAAAAAGCGCAACTCAGACCAGGTATACTCAAACCAGCACGACTCATACCAGAAATACTCAGACCAGCACAACTTATCATAGGGCAGCTCAAATTTACAAAACTCATATCAAGGTATTCCAAGCTATCAGAGCACTAGAAACACGAGTAACTCATACCGGTTCAACCCATACCAAAGCATTGAAGTTGAATGCGATTCCTATCAAGACTACTCACATCTTGCTAATACAATTCAAAATATCTGTTCCCGGATGGCTTATAGCCCCATCACTCTTACTAGAAAAACTAAAACCAGAACAACGCAAACAAAAATTGGTATCGGGACACCACACAGCAAAACAACTCAATGCAAGAAAACTAATACCATGACTACTTACACTACGGCATCTATTACCAGCACAACTCACATCAATGCAGTCAATTTTAGAAAGACTTTTATCACATATCAAAACTCATACCATGGAGATTTAAGCCACAGTTACCCATACCAGGAATGTTCAGACCAGGACGACTCATACTAGGACAACTGTAGTAAAGACAACTCATAGAAAGGCAAGACAAGGCCGGACAACTTAAACAAACATATAAGAAGTTCCAAGATAACTCGTTTCTAAATAACAGAACTCGGCAAAAAAACTCATACCGATTAAACACACTTAAGGATGGCTTTTAACAGGATATCCAACATTGGGACAGCTGAAACTAGGGCCAAAACAACTCATCAAGACATCTGATTCTAGAACAATTCCTACCAGAGCCATAGCTGGATACCTATAACGGGATAACTCATACCAGGAATAATATATAATAACAGCTCACACAAGAATATCTCATACCAAGAAAACTCACACAGCACTAAGCAGTACAACTCATAACGGTACAATTTATTTCAGGACGACTTAAACGGTTTTGGATATCAATGAAATTCTTTATTCCTGTGAAAGTGCGTTCGATGCCATTATGTATGGAACTGGATTTCTTTTGCATGGCCACCACGGGCACGTTAGCAGAAGTCCAGACACTGAAAACAATTTTCAACGGTTTTCGAGCATAAATCGGCCGATATTGCTGCAATTTCACGTTCGATATTCGTACGAAGTTAATCAATCGTCGCTGGCTTGTTGGCATAGATCATAGACTTGACGTAGCCCCACAGGAAACAGTCTTACGGCGTCAAATCGTACGACCGAGGCGGCCAAGCGACTGGACCACTTTGTGAGATAACACGTTCTCCAAACTTGGTTTCCAATAAATTGATTGTGACATTCGCTGTGTGGCTTGTGGTACCGTCCTGTTGGAACCACATGTCTTCCAAGTCCATATCATCCGATTGGGGCCAAAAATATTCATTTATCATTGAACGGTAGCGATCCCCATTCACAGTAACGTGCCGGTATTGATCATCACGAAAGAAGTACGGCCCAATGACGCCGCCGGCCCATAAACCACATCCAACTGTACTTTTTTCGGGATGCAACGATGACTCATGGAGTACGTGTGGATTGCTGCCTGAACCGCATATTTTGTTTATTGACGGAGCCATTCAGCCAGAAATGAGCCTCATCGCTGAAGATGATTTTTCGATGAAAATCCGAATCATTTTCATGTAGCTGCTCAGCCTAATTCACGAACATACGACACTTCTGGTGGGTTCTGGTGGTCAAGCGGCTTCAGTTCTTGCGCCAATTTAATCTCGTAAGGATGTATGCCAAGATCTTTTCGCAAAATTTGCCACAACAACGTCACAGATATGCCCAACGCTTGAGAACGACGTGTGAGAGACACATTTGGGCTTTCTGCAACTGAAGCCGCAGCGGCAGCAATATTTTCGACATTACGGGCACTTCTTTGTCTCACTATCACGGGAACATTTTGTACTGTGCTTGTGGATTCAAATTTTTCCACTAAACGTTCAATTGTTGATCTGCTAGGACGATTATGACGACCATAAATTGGACGTTGCGCTCTTAACGTTAAGGCCACTGACTCCGAATTTTGGTAGTAGATTTTAATATTTTTGGCTCGTTGTTGACTCGTTTATCTTTCCATCATGAAATGGCAGACCTTACTGAAAAGAAATGTCAGAAGAATGGCAAGAAATATGGCGTCGTTTTTTGTGCCTGTTGCTCTATTTTTGTAGCGTCCCTGTTGAAAAACGTTTTACCTTACTTCGGGGTGAACCTGGGTCTCAACTATCATCCTTCTATAGCGACTTTAATTTTGGGGGAGCTCTCTCCAATTTGGCACTCTACGTCGATGGCTTATACCAGGATATTTTAAATCGAGATAGCTCTAACCAAAGCCTCTAATATAAATAAAGCTCATAGTAGGACAACTCATACCAAAACAATTCACACCAGAACACTTTATACCAGCATAGCTTTTACCAGAACAACTCACACAAGAACAATTCATACCAGGAAAACTCACACAGCACAATTTACAGCAGAATAACTCATACCAGATCAACTCATTTAGCACTACAGCTCATATACAACACACTTCAGGGCAGCTTATACCAGAATGTCTTGCGTTGAGACAGCTCATACCAAGGTCTCTCATATCAATACAATTGATACCAGGGTAACTTTTACAAGGAATATCCATACCATAACAACACATACCACGACAACACATACCATGACAACACATACCATGACAACTCATACCAGGACCACACAATTCAGAACAGCTGATACTATTACCGAAAAACAAATGAAACCACAAATATCCGAGATTGTGGAAGCATCGAAAAAGGGAACAAAAATAAAGCACCTTCACAATAAAAAACCAAGACTTCTGGAAGTTGGAGACTTAAATAACAAACTCTACCACCAATGACAAAGATCAATAAACGCAGTTCACTTCACTCATAACAAAAGCCTTTAGTGTCATCCTTCAAAGCAACTTAACATAACGATTGCATCTAAGCATCGTTTCTCAATAAAAGAGTGAAAGCTTATCGATTGTTCAAACACAATTGCATTTGAACAAATCTAGTTAGTTTACGGAAACTTTTTTTTCCAATTGCAAGAACGAAGCCTTAAGAGTATAAACGAACACAATAGAAAGCACAACAAAGTCCTCAGTTCAAAGTTGAATGAGGACATTTACAAAGATGGCATATGTAAGTCAGTCACATAACCATCACTGTCTGTCTCGGGCATCTTGTCGTTTTCATTTAGAGAAGACAACTTTTAAAATCATCACAAAGTACTCAGCTCATTTGTTTCTATGCAGTAGAGATACCGTTTTTGTTGCCAGTGTCCCATATTTTTGTTTTTGTTTATTTTTTTACATATCAAAGATTTGCAAGTAAATAGCACAGATACGACTTTCAAGGGTCAAGCCAGCGCAGATAAACTTAGCAAAACAATAACGACATCTATCTGATCGAACGATAGAAAGTTAGAGAGCAATGTGATGGCAACAAAGACGAAGAAGGAGAATAATGCTTTAGAAAATATTATTAGCTTTCACAATATAGATTATACCCTTGGGGAGCAATAATAGAGAGAACGAATTTGTATGGTTTGTTCCCAGAGCGTCGCGTTGTCGGTCGTAGTCGTCATTGTCATCGTCATATTGGCGACAAATACGAAGAGAGAACAAATTTTTGAAGTCAAATAATCCTTCTACAATACTTCGTGTACGAGTATACCTTGGTACATACATGCGAAGTAAGTGTACTTACTTTTGGATGGCTTTTTGTGTCAAAATAGCAATTGTACAAACGACAGACGCGACGAGAAGGTACATATACGAACTAGAGAGCTCTGGGAAATCCTTTCATGTGCGCGATGGTTTCCATCCTTGTTCACAACATTAAAGTTCTCGATGGTAGATTGTAATGTTAGATATGGACGCAACACAAATAAGAATAGAGGTAGGTGAGGCGAAAGAGAGGGTTGGGGGCGATTATTGTGTACAGAACTTTCTGTATTGACCAAAGGGAAGCTAGTTCTTAAACTTTTGCATTCATACATCACGAATATACACACAGTTAAGGTGAAATTTTCCAACTGTATTTAGAAAGAGAGACAAATTGACGGGATATCTGCAAGCTAAAGCAATGTCTTCTTTTTTTTTTTTCTTTTGGTGTGTTACATTGTGTTCGAAAGGTTTTTGCAGATTTATAGAACTTTTCGATCTTTGCCCTTTATCATTGGTTTTATAGGATATTCTCGTACATGGACGGGGAGGATAGTACTAAAACTCATAGCTGTGATTTGAAAGTATGTATAGTCCTTAAAGGGAGAGCTTGAGCATGCCAATCAAAAGGACATGCAGAATTTAAAAAACAACTCGGTTCAAAGGGCTAAATGGCTCTCTTGAGTGATTGATGTTTTCTTAGTGTAGTGTTGCCAAGATGTTGTTTGCAAGAGACAAAACTTAAACTATATGAAAAAATGTCGTAACTGTTAAATGTCAAATGGCAGGAAGGACTGCAAATGACGAGTCTTACTCATTTGTCGAAACAAACTTAAGACTTAAAGACAACAGATAAAAGACAAAAGACAAAAGACAAGAGGACAAGTGGGCAATGGACAAGTGGACAAGTGGACAAGTGGACAAGTGGACAAGTGGACAAATGGACAAGTGGACAAGTGGACAAGTGGACAAGTAGACAAGTGGACAAGTAGACAAGTGGACAAGTGGACAAGTAGACAAGTGGACAAGCAGACAAGTGGACAAGTGGACAAGTGGACAAGTGAACAAAGGACAAGTGGACAAGTTACTAGTGACAAGTGGACAAGTGGACAAGTGGACAAGTGGACAAGTGGACAAGTTACAAGTGACAAGTGGACAAGTGGACAAGTGGACAAGTGGACAAGTGGACAAGTATAAAAGTGGACAAGTGACAAGTGGACAAGTGGACAAGTGGACAAGTGGACAAGTGGACAAGTGGACAAGTGGACAAGTGGACAAGTGGACAAGTGGACAAGTGGACAAGTGGACAAGTGGACAAGTGGACAAGTGGACAAGCAGACAAGTCGACAAGTAGACAAGTGGACAAGTGGACAAGTGGACAAGTGGACAAGTGGACAAGTGGACAAGTGGACAAGTGGACAAGTGGACAAGTAGACAAGTGGACAAGTGGACAAGTGGACAAGTATAAAAGTGGACAAGTATCTAGACAAGTGGACAAGTGCCAAGAGACAAGTGGACAAGTAGACAAGTGGACAAGTGACAAGTGACAAGTTGACAAGTGGACAAGTGGACAAGTGGACAAGTGGACAAGTGAACAAGTGGACAAGTGGACAAGTGGACAAGTAGAAAAGTGGACAAGTAGACAAGTGGACAAGTGACAAGTGGACAAGTGGACAAGTGGACAAGTGGACAAGTGGACAAGTGGACAAGTGGACAAGTGGACAAGTGGACAAGTGGACAAGTGGACAAGTGGACAAGTGGACAAGTGGACAAGTGGACAAGTGGACAAGTGGACAAGTGGACAAGTGGACAAGTGGACAAGTGGACAAGTGACATGTGGACAAGTGGACAAGTGGAAAAGTGGGCAAGTGGACAAGTGGAAAAGGGACAATTGGGCAAGTAACAAGTGGACAAGTGGACAAGTGGACAAGTAGAAAAGTGGACAAGTGGACAAGTGGACAAGTGGACAAGTGGACAAGTAGACAAGTGGACAAGTTACAAGAGACAAGTGGACAAGTGGACAAGTGGACAAGTCACTTGTCACTTGTGGACAAGTGTCCACATTTAGTCGTTGACATTTAGTCTCCGTGAAGGAAATCTAATCGTTGTGGCTTGTCCTCAGCCGGGCGTTTGGATTCTCCTTATTTTTAGACGTTGCGTTTCCGTGAAGGAAATTTATTCTTTGTGGCTGGTTTCCTGCCGGGCGTTTAGATTTTCTTTGATTAGGCATTGCGTCTCCGTAAAGGGAGTTTTCATCGTGGTACGTAATCGCAAACCTTTTCTACGAAATCCGCCGCCGCCGACAGAGTTTTTTGCCCCTAGTAAACGCAGGCACTTTCTACGAAGTCCGCCGCCACCGATAAATTGGTCTGCCTTTCACGCAACGCAGACTTTTGCTACGAAATCCACTGCTGCTGATAGAGCGCCCTGCCTAACGCAGATCTAGATACATAGGAGTTCACCGCCGACGAACAAAGGAAATAATTGCCGTGGTATACAACCGTATCCCCAGAGGAACCATCGCCACTGCACCAGTGAAGATTGATATCAACTATTCCATGGACCAGCACCAGAAATAGACCATACTCGAGAAATCATAAAACTTGCTTTTTTGTAAAACAGAATATAAAATTTGTTAATTTGTAAACCTAATCCTGAGAGAAGATATTGTCATAAATTTGGAGTTAATTAAAATTAAACCGGCCGTTTCGCGTATCATTTTGAGAAGTTGGACGGACCGCCGAAACCCAAGTCTTACGAAGCTTCCTTGGGTAGACCCTGGACACTATGAGTCATACCACAGCCTTTGAAAAATAATCATCACAGTTTATAGTTTTATGTCGGCTCAGTACGCTTATAATGCTCCAGTTTGAGTTTATCTCTAATATTTCCTTTTAAGAGTTGTTCTGGAATGAGTTGGCTTGGTATGAGTTCAAACGCGTTGTCTAGCATGAGAAACTCTGGTTTGAATCGTTTTGGTATGAGTTGGGTCCGTATGAGCAGCCTTGCTTGAGATTCTCGTATATAAGCTACTCTAATCTAAATTTTTCTTGCTCATTTCCATTCCCGAGTTGTCCGCGAGTAAGTTATCCTGGTATGAGTACATATGGTTTGTATGGTATGAGATATTCAGGCTTAAGAAGTTCTGGTATGAGTTGATATGGTTAAAATTATACTAGCCACAGTTTTCTAAGAGTTAATTGTGTTGGAATTTAACACTGTATTAGCTATCCTATCATAAATCGTCCTGGTATGAGATGTCATGGTATAAGCTGGCCCGGAAGGACAATAGTCATTGGAGTGAGTTTATTTGCAACGATCTTAAGAATAACACTCTCAGCTCTTACAATTTGATGTTTAGCCAGTAGGTTCCTGACGATATATTCTAGACTCCACTGCATTTCATTGACCGAAGCAAATCACCTGTAGCAAATTGTGACAGTCGACAGAAAACTTTGTCCCATTTTGCACTGGTAGTATGTTAACTTACTTACTTAAGGTGGCGCTACAGTCCGGGTCGGACTAGGGCCTCAACCAACATGCTTCTCCAGCCAGCTCGGTCCCTAGCTAGCTGCCTCCAGTTTTGCACGCCAAGTTGGTTGAGGTCCTCTCCTACTTGCGTGCGCCACCTGAGTCGCGGTCTTCCTCTACTGCGCCGTCCCTCGGGATTGGATTCGAACACTTTCCGGGCCGGAGCGTTGGTGTCCATTCGCTCTACATGACCCAGCCATCTAAGCCGCTGGACCTTGACTCGTTTGACCAGATCAGTGTCGCTGTACAGCCCGTACAGTTCGTCGTTGAATCTTCTTCTCCACTCTCCATCTATGCAGACGGGACCAAAAATCACCCGAAGAATTTTTCTCTCGAAGCATCCTAAAGCGTTCTCGTCTGCCTTTGACAAGGTACATGCCTCTGCGCCATATATAAGAACCGGGATGATAAGTGTCTTATACAGGGACATTTTAGTTGCTCGAGAGAGGACTTTACTACTCAATTGCCTTCTTAGTCCGAAGAAACAGCGATTGGCAAGAGTTATTCTTCGTTTGATTTCAGCGCTGGTGTTGTTGTCTGAATTAATAGCGGCGCCTAGGTAGACAAAGTCCTTAACTACCTCAAAGTTATAGCTGTCTATCGTGACGTTCTGTCAAGACGTCGGTGTTGGGAGTCCTTTCTTGATGACAGCATATACTTGGTCTTGCCCTCATTTACCACTAAACTCATCTTCTTCGCTTCTGTCTCAATGCTCATAAACGCGCCATTGACATCACGCTGCGTTCATCCAATTATGTCAATATCGTCGGCATATCCGAGCAATTGAACGGATCTTTGAAAGATTGTGCCTCTTGTGTTGACGTGGGAGTTACTCTATTTTTTCAAGAACGATGTTGAAGAAGTCGCATGACAGTGCATCGCCTTGCCTAAAACCTTTTTTGACATCGAATGTATCGGTGAGATTTTCCGACACTGATGGAGCAGCGTGCGTTCTCCATCGTCATCCTACACAATCGGACAAGTTTGGTAGGGATGCCAAAACTAGACATGGCTCTATATAACTCCTCTCTATAGATCCTGTCATACGCGACCTTAAAATCTATCAAAAGGTGTTGGGTATCTATTTGAAGCTCCTGGGTTTTTTCCAAGATCTGCCGTAGTGTGAAGATTTGGTCTATGGTGGACTTTCCTGGTCTAAAGCCGCACTGATAAGGACCTATCAGGTTGTTGACGAATGGCTTCAGACGCTCACACAAAACGGCAGAGAGGATCTTGTATGCGATATTAAGAAGACTGATACCTCTGTAGTTGGCGTAGTTCAGAGGGTCTCTTTTCTTGAGAACCGGGGAAAGAATGCTGAGGTTCCATTCATCGGGCATGCTTTCTTCCGACCATATTTTGCAAATGAGCTGGTGCATACTCCTGACCAGGTCATTGCCTGCCGCTTTAAACAATTTGGCAGTGAGGCCATCAGCTCCAGCAGCTTTGTTAGACTTTAACTTGGATACTGCTGTCTTCACTTCGTTCGGTAGTATGTTAACATCATGGTTTAAACAGCTTGAAAAGACTTCTTCGGTCGTATGAAAATACTTGAGAAAGTATTTTGTTACTCTTGTTCTCAATGCTCCATATAGCATCGTGAGGATACGTTACTGGAAGTAGGCCAGTTTTCACCCGACTACTGATAAAAGGGCGTGCGTGCATTGGCGAGCCAAGACTTTAGCACTAAACAACACATCAATGTGAACCACTTGTATTACGCAATGTTTGTATTGAATCAAATTTGTTTTAAAGGCACAAAACAGAGCTAAGCCTCCTTCTTTGAAATGGAAATTCACTTAGACCTAATCACACCCAGAACTCAAAGATTAAAAATTATAAGACTTAAGAAGATTTTTCAAACAAAGTAACCGAGAAATAAATGGCATCCCGAACATAACCCAGCCTCCATGACTAACAATGTGAACAGAAAAGGAAAACAACCGAAACGTGACATATTAATGTTAACCGATGCTGGGTACTTGTTTCTTCAGGAAAGTAAACTCGTTTTCTTACTCATTAAAAGTTGTTCATCTTGCAGTAATTAACGCAAGGAAGAACTCCTTTACAAAAGTTCCTCTCTCTTCATAAACAAAGTGAGTTCCTGCCTTACTTACATGAAAAGCAAAACACAGGAATAATAATAATAAGCCCCTAAGCCACACATGACTCTGGAGGAAACGTTCGCTTTTTCAACTTTTCATTGAAAAAGTTTTATTCCCATCATCAGATCACCTTTACCTAAACACACTTTCTCCCAAGTCCCACACCGCCCTTACTTCGTCAAGGCTCTTTCTTCCTTTTTTTGTTTTTTTACAAACTTTGAATCCAAAATCGAAGCCGAAACAGACATCGTACCCTGCAATCCCTCAAAGGAATTCTTTGCCGGCTTGTCCCCTCTCTTCTAAAAGTATGTGGGCATACAAATTTGGTTCAGTTTCAACTCCTGTTTCATTGAAACTCATGTCAAGATTCACTTGGATTATTGTCATAATGAATTTCTTTATTCACAAATTGCTATCCGCAGTCCACACTCTGAAGGTATTCCTATATTAGGGGGAGGGGCGTCTAAGGCCGAAGGAAACCATTGATATTACAACTCTGACTGATAGTCGTACATAGACAATCTCCAAGGGTGCACCGAAAACGTATACCGCACACGTATACAGCGTTTTCAATTAAGCAATCTCACCATAAAGCGTACGTTCGCATATAACGCTGTTGGAAATTTGTGCTGATGCCAGAGCTACCTGTTCCTGAATTGGCAATCATCAATCTGTCTCAAAGGAACTGAATCTGCCGCGTCAATAGAAACGACACAAGCTGCCCACCTGACAGGCATCATAATAAAATACATATTCACTCTGCTCTAAGGGAGGAAGGTAGGGTACCCCTATACACAGTTGTACGGCATATACAACTCTGGTATTAGTTTGTGGTAAGGACTTACGGCTTTCAGCCTTCGGGTTTCGGAACACAGAATATCAGTTCTGGAAATCGTTCCGAGAACAAAAGGAAGCTCCACCGAAATCGGTTGAATATGGAATATGAAAGATGATTGCTTCCTATGGATTGGGAGTGGAGAGACTTCGTTAATGTGCCGTATACAGCTCCGGTGTGATGTCGTTTTCTGTATAATATACTATGGTGCTTGTCTGGCAAAATTTACTGTCAATGTACAACGTTATTATTGTGACAGCAGTGCGTCACATTTATGTGTTCTGGGTGTGTGTTTGGAGGCATGTGAATATTATTAACATATTGAGCGAGGAACAGTTTTGAAGGAGCCATGTTGTGCTGTTCCCCGTAACCATCTTGTTCTTTCAAAAGGAAGAAAAAAAAAAAATACACACACAACAAAGGAATTCTCAAAATTAATGCCGACTGTGTTCTCTGGATGGGCACGAGGTACGTGAGAGAACTGAAATGCCAAAGTTGGTACGGTATTGGTATGTTGTGCTCGGGCTCGCATGGCAACTTAGCTTTTCATTTCTTTCTTTTTTTTTTTGTATAAAATTTTGTGTATGACAATTTCTTTCTTTCACTGTCGGAATGTTTGACATTTGCCAGAATGTTTTCTTTCCACTTGAGAGGTTTCAAATCTTTTTTTTTTTTGTTATTTCAAAAAGAAACAATAAGTGCGTGCGTCCTTTGAAGTTATTTATTCGTGTTTCTTTGTTCGACGATTAATATGTCAGGCCAATAAGTAAAAGCTGCTCTGTGATTCTAGACACATTTCTTGGAAACAAGCAAAAGTTTTGCTGTGTCCAGTAAGTACAGATTGGACCTGCCATTCGAAAAAGTTTCGATTTAATTTGAAAGAGGAAGTTTTTCTATGGAAGAGAACATGGAATTGGGTAAATGCCTTCCGGTGGAGGAATCTCATTCGTTTTTCATCTATCGGATTCTTTAGGCTTTGGCATTGGAATGAGTGTTTTGAAATGGACCTTTGAGTTGAGTGTAGAATCAAAGGTGTGGGGTAGGAGAGCTGATATGCCGGGAATCAATTTGAGCTGAACTATGTCTAAGGACGGGAATATCTGCAGTAGTTCGTAATTTCACAATTACTCAGGCAATTCGAGAAAAAACAGAGTCCATTCCTTAAATAGAAAAGTTCATTCTCCGGAACGAACTAAATAAGCAAATAGGATGGCGCAACAAAACTCAGGGAACCTCGGGGCACTACCCGTTTCATGGGCCTACAATTTTATACGAATACCGAAAGGCTAAATAACAAAGTGCTTTTCATGGCAGTGTGTGATTAATCTCTGAGGACCTGCCCGTTCCTTCTGATAACCAAGTAAAAACAATTTTACGATTTCGGGATTCGATCTTCGATCAAACCGAGAAATACCTCTAAAAAAGTTGTGACTTTGGGCAAGGTACTGGAAAAAACAAAAATTGTAAGACCAAGTCAATCCTTAATAACCCAATGATTGCCATTCGCGAGGAACCCGATCGTATTTTCATGCTGTGAAAAGCGCTTCCTCGATCAGCCGCTCTGAATCGGTAGAAAATTGTAGGGTCCTTCCATTCACTCACAAGGTATGGTTGAGAGAAATGAGCTATGCCCCGGGGCTCCTCGCTCTGTTGCGCCACCCTATCTATTTATTTATTTGATACCAGTCCTACTTAAAAGCACGAACTGATCTGAGGAAACCGGAATACCTTGATCATTAAAAAAAAAATGCAACGTGTAATCTTTTGTCCCATTCTCGACAACGATAAGTGAAGACGAAGATTTAACGAGGAACTATATAAACTGTCCCGCGATATGAGCGTAACAAGAAAAGTACGCATCGAGAGACCACGATGGATGGAGCGTGAAGAGCGAACTGGCACCAGGGTTTTGGCCCGAGGAGTTTTTGAAGCCATTTTGTTGGAAAATCGCGAAGAAGACCTCGTTAAAGGTGGTACTTTAAGTGGATGAGACATCAAGTGACCAAGGGTGCGAAGCTGAAAAGAGCTCACCCGAAATTGTTGGCGAAAGAATTTAGCTGACGCCACTTGTCGTATAGCCGTAACAAAGGTCAACCTGTTGCCAACATTGTTAATGTCTAAGTCACAAAATAGAATGAAACTAAGAAGATGGTTGACTCTCATGCTGCAGCTGGGGCTTCCTCAAACTAAGTTTTGAGTATTAGCATCACAGCATTATGATAAACTGAGGCTTCCGGCTTTCGCAGAACTCCACCAACTCCACAGCTTGTCGAGTGGGAGGGGGTAAAACGGAGTTCCAAAAAAAAGTAAACTGACGCAATGACGAAAGTTTGCAACTCATCGTTCGTTTCGTAGTTTACCGTCGCCGCAACCAAATCTTGACCGCAAAATTGATCAAGTTTAGTTGATGGAAAAGAGCTCGATATGACGAGACAGATTCAGGGTAAGACAGACCGTTAGTCATAGAAGGTGTTATAACACCGTAGATATCCAAGACCAACAACTCAACCTTTCCAGGCCAATGGCTCGAAGCTCGAAGTGTGATTTTGTACTCTGCACTGAAAGTCTGCTGCATAAGAGTGCAGTAGCAGCCTTAGAGTGCTGGAGGTTGATTTGTGAACAACTTTCGGAGGTTTTTTCCTTTCCGGTGAAGGTTTTATCCTGTCTGACTGAACTTGCAAGCCTTGCAACGTACGGTTTCGTTGTCATTCACCAGTGTTTCGGTTGGACTACCAGGAATTTTAGCAGATCCTCGCAGAAAAGGGGAATATCGATAGAGAGCATCCAGAAGTGGAGGGTAGAACCTCTTCCTAAATCTTCCTTTTCACCTCCACTGACAAAGGGTCACAGTTAGACTCGGGGCCCTTGGCCACCCTAGTGCACTGAGGATTCACCGTCTTTCTTTTCTCTGCTGGCACTTGAAAAAAAGTTCTTTACCTTAAAAGAGATTTGCCTGTTCAGCCTCACTTGATCCTGCGGTAGCACTACTCTGATCAACAGCTGAACCTGAAAAGGCTTGCAGAATCCATTGTAGAATAGATTGATAGTCTCCGTGGCGTATTAGATAGGACAGGAGTTCTACTTGGTTCCAATCCAAAAACAAATTCAATCGTTTTTTACGAGTATAGCACTTCGATAAGAATTGGCAAGTCCTGCGACAGTGTAGTTTATTTGCCACTTTTACACTTGTAATAGCTCCCTTGCATTACAAGTACTTGCACATGAGTTACAGGCCGCTGGGGCCTGTAACCAAAATCTACAATTACTTGTATGTAAATAACGACAAGTGTAAACAATTTCTGTATCACAAAGCAACAAGAGTGTTTGCTCCTCTACAAGTGTAATGGACATAACCCTACAAGTGCCTCTTGACTTGTAGACTTTGTGTTACCGGCCCAGGTTCACGATGGGAAAGTCTGACGAAACGCGCCGTCTATTTAAAAAATCCTTTTGTCCAAATTGATTGAGGCAACGTTTCTCTAGCGCGTATGTCAGATTTTTCGTTCCAATATGTTAACGCTAAAACAAATAAAGATTATGCCTGAATCACAATGCCTCTTTGATGTTACGTGGGTTCGTGAACAAGACAACGTAACGTAACTCCACCTCAAAGCAAAATCACAATATCAATTCAAAGCGAACCAAAAGAGTTCACAAGTAACAGAGTCGTGTGTGATTAAGGTACTGATAAAGGTATTGCACCTCTACTTGAATTCACGTCAATTGCGACACACTGGTAAGTTGACACGTGTCGCGTGAAAAAAAGCAAACCGTGTCACAAGAAAATCTTAAATGTGCTAATCATTTGTTCGAAGAACTCAAGTTATGTCCAAGTTGAACAAAATTACACTCGGAAAGTTTTTCTAGTTACCGTGAAAAGCCCGTCGAAATCACAAAACGATAATATTGTGCTATAAACAAACTGATAACCCACAAAAAAAGAGGTTAGACCTCAACTAGTTCCACTATCACGGAATCTAACAATGAACACAATGAATTATTGTGTATCTGCACATTTTACGTCTCTGTCAATCACTTTTTTGACCAACTAATGTCAAGGGTCGTTCCTTATTTTTAAACAAATTCTTCAACAGCTCTGCGTCATAAAAATGTAAGCTCGCTATTAATTTTCCACTAATCATACGTCAGTTTACTCGATCGGTGAGATCAAACAAAAGATTTCCTCTCACTGCCTTTCCGACAATTTCCGACATGTGTGTAAAAGTCTAACCCCCTGTTATCAGAGGTCATATTTGATGTTTAATTAAACACAACTCACATTTTCTTTCCTTCTTTTCTTTTTACTGCAGTCAACTTTAGTTTGCAAAATGTCACAGCGCTGTACATTGATAACGAAGTCTCGAAACCTAATTTCTAAGTAGCGCTTGATGATATCAATTTCATCTGGAAGCGTCACTAGATGGCAGTTGAGTTGAGTACTGATTTCATTTTTGTTATTGGAAACTGCGTTTTGTTCAAAATCACATTTGAATTGCAACAAAAGAGTTGGTGATTTGAAGGAGAAGATTTGAACGCCGCGAGTAGTAAGTGGAACTTTATGTTGAGCTCAGACTCGGAAGGTTGCCAGTACAAAGCTTCGCGTCACCAAACTGAGGGCATCACCCCAAAGTCTCAATTCTACCGACTGCCTGATTGTGAACAAATCAGCTGAACATGCATAACTCGAGTTGATAAACAATAATTCAGTCAGTCTCCTTATCAGTAGCTTTGGACTAATTATTATTAATTAGAAATATAGACGATCGTTTTCTTGTGATAGTGTCTAATAGACACTGTCTAACATGAATATCAAATTGGGGATTGAGTTTCATTTTTTGTTTAATCTAATTCCAAGCCGAGGGAATATGAATTGAAGAATTTTCCCGCACCTTCTCAATGAAAAATTTCAAATTACAAAAAGGAAACTTTTTTCCAAGGATGTGTTCCTATGCACTTACAGAGTGGGCAGTGTAAAGTTATGAAACACGATCTTAATCAAATCATTTTTGCCCTCAAAAAACATACTACGCGACTAATTTTGGTTCACTTAAAATGAAATCACTCAATCATTTCTGATGAAAAAGGTTTCCTATTGGTCAAGCTAAAAAAAAGCTCATTGCTGTCGTTTAAGTTGAAAAGTTTATGGTGTTGTCAGAGTTAGAGCGAATTTGAAATTGTTATTAGTTTAGTTATTGCAATACGAAGAGAAAGTCTTAAGCTATTATATTTCTAACTGCATGTAATTGAGGAATAAAATTATTTGAATATTGCATTCCAGTAGCAAAAACAGCTTCTTCTAACAGCTTAAAGTGTCTTACCATTGGACAAAAAGAACCGTTCAGGAACATTCTTAAACCATTCTATTAGTGCAGAAAGATCGCTCGAATTTTGGTAACACAATGATATATTTGAATCAAACGCAATGAACTCATTTAAAATTGACCAATAGTAGACCCGTTCTCTTTAATAATGACTGAGTCGTTTAGTTTCGTTTCAAACGAACCAACACGAGCCATATTTTATAGTTTTCAACTCATACTACTGCAATTAGCTGGTTTCAGTTTAACCAATAGGAAACGGAATTACCTTTTTGATCTGAAACCACTAAGTGTTTTCGTTTTAAACGAACCAACACGAGACACACGATCTGTTCTTTTTCACCTCAAATTACTCAAAAAAGTAATGTTTAACTACACGATACCTTTTTGATGACTCAGATGGCTAGTTTAAGCTACTCTTACGTGCATATAAAAGCGTGTACTTTCAAATCCTTTTCCAATATGGTGTCCAATTGTGCATCGCACTAAACACAATCAACATCGCCGTTTTTTTGTTTCATTCACTATAACTGTTTAAGTTGAGAAATCGGTAAGTTTGAATAAATCTAAAAAACATCAGGACTTGACTTTAAACTTCGAAAGAAGAAATTTGAAACATTACTTTGCCTCTCTAGAGCTATTTATCTTTTTGTCGTTCGAAATCGACATAAAATTGTACGTCGATTGGTCTAACAATGCTCCTCAAGTTTTGCCGCGCGAATTTATTTATTTATCTACTTATGCGGTTCGAGTTTCAGTTTGGCCTCATAGTTTAAAATCATATATATCCGTAGGTTCCCCTAGAAGTGCAACTTTTAAATGTAAAATTGGGCTGAATGTACACTAAGCAGTGAGGTTGACGCAGCTAGGCCAGTTCAACACCACAAATTCTATAGAAGCCCGCGCTCTATGCAGCCCTATGCTCCCAAGTTAAACTTACAGGCTGAGGCAACGGAACTGTCTAGAGAGTGCCTAGTCTTATAGCTGAGTGAATCATTGTCAGATTTGATGGAATCTGAGAATATCTCACATACTCACATTTGAAAAGAAAGAAATCTTCCCAGCGCAGGAATCGAACCATCAATGTTAGAATCTCAGCTGCATCACTTACAATGGCAAAGTTATAAAGGGTGGGCCATCTAGTCGCTTCTTTTTCCCGCTCAAACCGTTGTGCAACGAAATGAATAGTTGCTGGCTTGAACAATGATGGGAAAACTTATTTTTAAAGTGATTGCTGTGTAGCCCTATTAGTGCATTTTTTGAAAAAGATGTTGTTGTCGAAATGAAACATTCATCGCGCCTTCTGTATGCAAAGTGGTATACAAAGCTCTTGAGACTGGCATGCTAGCGAACAACACTCAAACACCGTACGGTGCTCACAGACGTGAATGGGGCTGCTGTATAGCCGAGAATTTGAGAAACTCAATGAACGAAGAACAACTCGCCATAGATTTCAATAGCTCAACATTTCACGGCTCACACACTAGAAAATGAGGAGAATTCTGCACGAAGATCTTGGATTATTCGGTTACAAGGTCAAATCGACTCATCAATTAATTATTGCAAACGAACGACCATCTCGTTATGGTCATCGAACTTCCAAGTTCTGATGACACTAACAAAAAAGCCGCCACGAAATTCTAGATGTAAGTTATTCATGCGCGAGGAATTGGCAAGTCCTCCGTTAGTAAATTCATGCCATGAAAAGCGCTTTCTCAATTAGCCGTTCGGATCCGGCATAAAATTGTAGGTCCCCTCCATTCCCTCACAATGCATGGTTGTGAGAAATGCGCTAGGCCCAGGCAGCGTTGCCGAAGTGGCACAATTGTGCCATTTTGGCACCCTTCAGTCTCGATTGGCACCTTGGCACCTTTAGCTCTCAATTGGCACCTTAAGAGCTTGATACATTTTAATGAAGAAAACTTAATAAAGTCATTCAAAAAAGACTGAAAGGAATGGTTTTCTTCAAGTAGTGAGACATACATATCGTGTGTGTGTGTGTGTACTAATTCATGCCCAAATAATCGTAATGATACTTTATGGGAAAGTATTTGTTTTTTGTGTTTATAAATATCTCTCTACCTTTGAAGGGCTGGTGGCACCCAGTTGGCACCTTTGGTTACCGAAAATGGCACCTTAAAAAATTTTACTGCGGCAACGCTGGGCCCAGGGGCTCCTCGCTCTGTAGCGCCACCCTATGTATGTTTGTATGTATGTAAGTTATTCATGGGAACGGAAACGAAAAGGTTCCGATTACGATACCTGTTGTTTCCGTTGCCAATAAAACTATGAGTAAGCAAATAAGACATTAGCTATGTGTTAAGGTAAATTTAAGTAGTCAATAAAGATCAGTCATTACGTGGACACCAACAAGAGAGTTTTATCTTCCTCGAGATTTAACTCGCGTAATTGTCGAGGAGCCAATGCACCCTCAGAGAAGGCGACAGTTTGGTGCAAATTATGCCTCATTTTATTTGAAAATGAGATGAGTTTTTTAGTTGATATAATCCACGTGTTTTTTTAATCTAATAAATGAAAAGATTAGTAAAGTTTTTAACAGTTAAAATGAGGCTAATAGCAACGTTTCGATCAACGCTGGGCTTTACAGAACCATTTTGACCGACTTTTCTTTACTGAAATCGATGTCATGAATTTAGACAACCCGTAGAGTAATGGTTAGCACGTCTGCCTGTTAAGAGGTTCGTGGTTCGAATCCCAACAGAGGCAAAAAGGTTTTCCACGGGTATCGCCTATGGCGAGGAATTGTCAAGTCCTCCGATAGTAAATTCATTGCCATGACAAGCGCTTTCTCGATTAGCCGTTCGGAATCGGCAAAAAATTGTAGGTCCCCTCCATTCCCACACAAGGCGTGGTTGTGAGAAATGACCTGGGCCCTGGGGCTCCTCGCTCTTCACCCTATTTATTTTTATTTGGACAGCCATGCAACACAACTCATGACAAAATCCATATCTTGTGCTCCGAATTCCCAAATCGTGTAAGCAGCCGCCTTGGCTATTTCAATTGGCGGACTGAGCTGCCTTTGGAAGTCTTTAGTGTTTTTTTAGACGAACCGTGAAAGGCCGCTGTTATGCCAACAATCCGGAAGATAATGATGTACTTGAGGCCCATGTCATCGTTAAAGCAATCCGTAAGCCTAAGATTGAGACCATCAACACGGTCTTTAAAAATTGGAGTGACAGAATGCGTTTCTGCGAAGCCAACGATAGCATTGACTTCCATAATTAGTTGGAATGTTTGTTCTAACAAATAAAGCAAAAACACATGAAAAGAATTGATAATGTTATTGCATTTGCAAAAAAAAACATGTATTCAGTCTATTCTATGATCTGTGCATTTCTCTCAACCTTTTAGTCAGTAATAAAGGACGCGCACAGTTTTCTTCCGCTTACAAAAGGCTGGATGAGAAGACACTTTGGAAAGCACGGTCTGGATTCCGCAACTTTTTAGACGATTATAGTCCAATCATCGGTTGTATCATCAAAAGAAAAAGCGGGGAGACCCACGGCCCAACACATTTCTCTCAACCATACCATGCGAGAGAATGGGAGGAAACTACAATTTTTTGCCGATTCGGAACTGCTAATAGAGAAAGCGTCTTTCATGGCATAAAATTAGTATCGGAGAAATTATCGATTCTTCGCAAAAGGCGATACCCGCGGATTCGAGCCTCGGACCTTCAACGTAACGCCATAAGGAGAGGAGTTCTCCCGACCCGAAAAATTCTTCAAACTCCTGCGTAAAAGTCCAACTTATAATTATTGCACCTCAATAAAAAGTGGGGTATACAAAAAAGCAAAGCCAGTTTCTACTCGAGAACCTACCTCAAGTGGTGCGTAACTAAGTGGTGAACTGAGGTAGTTCAAGGTTTTTGTCATATTTCAAGACAAACAAAATAAAAAACACATTAACTTATATAGAAAGTTTGAATAGGACAAACTTTGTGAAGCGAAGGTCGCTCCCCCAAACAAGTTAGCGATAAACAAAATATTTCCTCTTTTCAAAAGTGCTAGTGTAGGCAAGTTTGTTGAACCATCATTTAATGCGTAGCTCAAAATCTAATCAAGAGCTAACTTCCATTACTTGGAAAGTGTTTTAAACAGTAATCATAAACTGAAACTTTTATTTGAAAACACAACCCCAAAACAAAAGTATCCCTCGGATATTATGGCATCTAAAACACTAATCCAGGTCAAAAATAACGTCCCTCTAACTTGGTGGGTATATGTACAACGTTCGAGCCCTAAACTAAAACATACGCTGTTGATAGTAGGTAGTCCATTCCCGAGAAAGCTGTAGATATAAGCAAAAACAAAAAAAAGGAAGAAGCTTCTCTGTTTATCACGACTTGAAAGCAGCAGCATTTAATTTCAGCAATGAAAAACGAAAGGACCTTTTTTTTACGAGTCCATACGTGCGTCGTGTGTAAGTAAGTAATGCTATCTTAACTTTTACAAGCACCTAATGAAAAGACCATCAATTTTATACGTTTTAGAGCGTCAAATTACCTCAATCCTATTGTGTTTCCAAAAAATGTATTACAACGTTACCCTGTGACACAAGCACACATTTAACGAGACATGACTCTTGCTTCGACTGTTAGGGGGTTGGTTGTATTTCGACACCATATTGCGAGGGAACTTATCCCACCAAACATGTGTAGGTAGAATGTGCAGATAAGGATACTTCCCACTTTTGGCTATAAATCTTGTTTAAATTTAAATTCATGGGGATAACGGCCATCAATAGGTCGAGTACCCCTAAGGACGGCGAAGCACGTCACCGATACCTAGACTTAATAAAAAAGAAAACGGCAAACCTACCTGTCAAAAGATGTGCGGATCTTATTTTGGTCGATGTCCTTGCGATGAGTATTCCATTCAATATCACCATCCACCATATGAAGTTCTGGAATCCTTCCATTTTGTTGTAAAGTTACAAACACAACACGACGACACCACGTTTTCTGATTTTTCGTTTTTCTTTATTTCCCCCCACACTCAGACCCACAACACTGACACACTCTCACGGTTTCCGAGTGATTTCTTTGTTTTTGAATGTGTATCCTTTTCTTATATCGAAACTAGAGACACTAGAGAAGCCTCCTTGCCAAAGTGTCACTTGACATTGAAATCAGAGATGACAAAAAAAAAGAGGACCACAATGGAAATCACCAACACGAAAAAAAGAAATGAAAACAAATACCTACTCCTCCGCCTGGACGGTTGAGTTGAGTGAAAGTAAATAAAACACTTTGTTCCTTCAGGATACCTAACCCGTGTGGCTGTTGTTTTTCGAGTTGCTATTGGGTTTCACTGATGAAATATTGAAAACGGAAACGGACGAGATGAATTCGGGAAGGAAAACAACATAAATATATTCACTCGGCAGCATCAATTTCTCTTTTTTTTCTATTTGTGTGTGATGATTACTTCAAAACATCCCTCGCTCTATGTGGTGTCTCGACGAACAAAAGGTTTTTTTTGTTGTTGTTGTTGTTGTTGTTTCAAACTTGTCTCCACACTATAAAGCTCTGCTTTTTTTTGTGAACATCTAAGGATGTAACTAACGAGTAACGAACAAAAATTTTGAGCTTTTCACAACGCGAGAGGACACCGAATGTAACTCATAACAAAAAAAAAAATGCATGAATATAAAAAAAGAGAGCAAACAAAACGCGACAGGACGAAATTGACAGGAGCAACGATTATATTAGAAGGAACGAAAAAAATATATCTCTTCTCGAGAACTCGACACTCTGGAAAAACTTGATGACGAGAAACTTCAAGTAAAACGTTGTCAATATGTTTTTGGTTTTGTTTTCACAATTTGAGGGTTTTTCAACATAATTCTCAACCACTGATAAAGATTCGCTTGCGAAATCGATTTAGAACACAATCTGTTGTTTTTTTTTCTATTTTTTTGGTTTGCTCCTATTTGGTTGGGAGTATATCTATGTGTCTTTGAGACACACACTATGTGCACGGTGCTTTGACTGCGATGAAATTTGTTGACGTCCGGTTTTATATAAAGTTGGCAGATAACTGAAGCTGTGGCATCTCAGCTTTGGCGTATCAAAGCTATGGATTGGATGGTCCATCCACAGAGCAGTGCTAGTGACTTTTGTCCTCTCTAGGAATGCTCTCTGTTTCTGAGTTGGTTTGGTATGGACCAGTTAAAGTACTAATCAGGGCTGTCGACTTGAGAAATGGAGTTTTGTGATTTTTTTTTTTGTGGGTTTGTATATTTTTACTACGTTTTCTTGCATTTCATTACGTTCTCAAATATCGTTGAGACTTTGTAAAATTAGTTGGGGAATAGGCGATACTACGTCAATTGACGCAATTGACGAACTTAAGAACCGACATTGGCACTTTATAAGAAGCTAAGGTTGATAAATAGGTAGGTAGTGTAAACGAAGCGTGTCGGCATACTCCACGAGCGGATCACTACTGTGAAGCAGTTAAGTGGGCGACCTGTGATCGAGATCATTCAACATCAGAGAAGGAAGTAGATGAAGAAAAAGAAGTTGTAAGCAAAGTGGATATCAGAAGTCGTAAATAAGTCATAAAAATAGAAAAATAAAAATAAGCTCCAAAGGAGAGAAAGTTACAGTTCCCGAATTTGAAATCTGCAATTTACTGACAACTCAAATTAGTCTTCATTCGGATCTCACTACCAGCAAATTGCAATAAGTCCAAAATTACAAAGCTCATAAATACCAACTGAACAATTTGTTCTCGTTTCATTAACCGCTGAGTCTTAATGAAAATGCATTTGATATTTTCTTGGTCAAAATTTCCAGTGCGAATGTGACTCATACTTTCTCATGTGGGAGGGAGGACCCTAAGCCTGGAAGATTAAAGGAAAAGGTTTAAATAGTTCGCACAATTCTAACGCCAATTATTTGGCTTGAAAATAACGAGTTCTGCTTTCTACCTTTTTGGAGTTTCTTCTTTTCCTATTCTGTATCAGCTTTAGCTTCTGATTATGTTTCTGCTTCTTCTGCTTCTGCATCTGCTTTGGTTTCTGCTTCTGCTTGCTTCCTCTTCTGTTATTCCTTCTGCTTCTTATTCTGGTTCAGCTTCTGCGTTTGCTTTTGGTTCTGTTTATTCCTCTGCTTCTGCTTTTATTTCTGCTTCTGGTTCCTCTTCTGTTATTGCTTCTGTTCCTGCTTCTGTTTTTGCTTCAGCTTCTGCTTATGTTTCTGCATCTGCTTACATCTGTTTCTGCTTCCGCTGCAGCTTCTGTTTTCGGTTCTGCTACTGTTTCTGCATCTGCTTCTACTTCTGTTTCTGCTTCTGTTTGTGCCTCTGCTTCTACTTCTGATTCTGCTTCGCCTTCTTCTTTCTCGTCTTTGTCATGTTGTGGATTGAATTAGACTCTCGATGGGGCTAACTTCTTCATGAAAGATGTTTTCCACGACTTTCACATGCGTGTTGTGACTGCATGGCCTGTTTCAACGCAAGTACTTTCGCGCTTCAAACACTTCAACTTCCAAGACTGTACTCGAAGCTTCTTAGACAATGGGAGGATAAGGTAGTAGATTTTTGGTTAATCGTGCTGACATTGCCTGAAGACAACATACCTCTGTCGTATCGGATATCAGTGAAGTCTTAGCTCCTAAGACTTTAAAGCGGACGTGGTAAACATTTATCTTGTCGTGTAGTCAAGACGAGATAAGGAATTTTAATCAGGGTTCCACCAACATCACATGGCTACACCAGTACAGAAATCAATCAAAGCATCACTTTATCAATTTTAATAATTAGGTTGTCTTTCAAATAACCAAAGAGAAGCTAAAAAGCAAATCTCGGTCTTTATCCATTGTTTCTGAAGCATGAAATATTTGAGTGAGACATTTTCGACCTGCGCAGCTAAATTGACCCAATCGGATCGCCGGACATTGAGTGACTGAGTTAAGTGACCAAAGCAATAAGAAATTGTAGAAAGCAAACTCATAAAATTATTCCACTACAAACTTGAGATACAACGAACACGAAGACGAGGAAGGCCCCACCTCAGGTAGGGCGCCTAAATGGAAAAACGTTCTCTCAACCAAATTGGTTTATTTGTATGGAAATAACGAGCTATTAACTGGAGTGACTGCAGTGACCTAATTGTTTCAAGCCTTCCACTGATCTTTCTTAGACTGCTGTGCAACGAAAAGACGAGTAATTAAATTCGACCACGATCAGGAACGGGCCAGATTCAAGTGGTTAATGGAAGAGGGCTACATAGGCTCTTTTAGTGACTTTCCATATTTCTTGCAAAGTTAATACCCGATAAGGTTCTTTGGAGACTCAAACGTTGGGCATAGCCACGTACTGAGCAGCAAAGCAGCAAAATTACAACAAAATTGAAAGCTGAGCGGCAAAGCACTGTCGCTTGGTTTTCAATATTGTTCTAATTTTGCCAATGGCCGCTCGTGGTTCTTCGATGACCGGCACTTAAGCAGATACACTCAAACTTATCCCTTGTTTAAATAATAAACTTAAATTTTCAAATAAATCGTTGGGGATTAGAGAGCTGGGCTGGATATTCAGCAGCTTCACTTATTTCTGCTCACATGCAATTGAAATGGTACCTACTGTGTTTATAGCTTTTTGTGACTTTGATGAGGTTTTTATAGTGACTTCCCTGTTTGAGCCACGTGGAAAAGTATGAATACAAATGTGTTCAAAGCAAGTAGATCGACCTATGGCAACCTAAGGCAGAGTTAAGAAAATGTAGGGACAGACTAATTGTCATTGATGGCCATCGACTTAAATGAAAGGCATGTTGTAATAATTGAATGTACTCGAGGTCTAGACTGCACGCAAGGTCTAGAATCCAGGCAAGAATTTGGATTCATTCAAGTCTTTAAATGGCTGCTAACAACTCAGACAGTACAGACTATACTTTAAAGCGAACAATTTGACCAAATATTGAGCGGTAAACCAATAAACTGAATGAAATCGAAAGTTGAGGAGCAAAGCAATGGCACTCTGTTTTCAAATTGCAGCCCAATTCGTCGTTGCAAGAAATATGGAAAGTCATTGAAAGTGTCTTCTCGCCTATGTACATAGCTCTCTTCCATTCCTCACTTGAATCTGGTCCATCCCTGGTTGTGGTCGAACTTAACTACCACGACGTGACGCTGTTCCAAAGTTTGTGGTATGCTTGAGTAATGGTTAGCGTGTCTGCTTACCATAAGAGTAAGAGGTTCGTGGTTTTGATCCCAGAACAACGAAAAAAAAATGTCTCTTAGCAGACTGTTGTTAGCTGCCTGCTAAGTGGGAGGTTCGAGGTTCGAATCCCAGAAACAGTATCGCTTTTCACGAGAAATTGTCAATTTCTCCAATTGTAGTTTTATGCCGGGAAAAGGGCTTGTTCGATTAGCCGTTCAAAATCGTCAAAAAAAACTGTACGTCCCTTTCATTCCCTCACAAGTTATGGTTTAGAGGAATTCGATAGGTCCCGAGGTTTCTTCCTCTGTTCTGCTAACTTTTTTATTGAGATAGGGTTTGGATAACTTAAAGAAAAAAATCTAGAATGACCACAAGTCTGGATTAAGGCCGCCCAGGGGCCTGGAACCCAAAAACGCTAAAAGTCTACAAGTCAAGAGCTACTTGTAGAATTATGTCCATTACACTTGAAGAAGATCAAGTAAACATAAACTTGTATATTTGTTTTACAGGAATTTCTTTCACTTAACGTAATTCGCTAGTATTACAAGTACTTGTATTTTTGTGTTACAGGCCCCAGAACTCAATTCTAAGCCAAGTCTTTCGCTTTTCCTAATATTCTTTCTCCCGGATGAATTGGTATGTTTTTTTTTAATTTTCTTCACATTTTAATCCTTATCACTCGACACATTCAACTTAAAGGAATCAACTTTCAAACAACACTACTACTTTTGCTCCTCCAAAATCGGTTGTAAAACGAAAACGACAGCACTGATGTGTGTTTTTTGTGTTATCTCCCAGCTGAACTGAATGCAGTCTGCGCATAGAGGGCATAGAAGACACAGAGGGTATGGGTATTTAGTTAATGTTTTTGTGACAAAGCTTTCGCTTGGGCTTTTCATCAACTGCGCACTTCCTCTCGATCCAGAAATTCCAATGCCATAATGGAATAACCCATAAAAGAGTGGTTTTGATGTGTGCTGCTCTGAACGACCAACATTATGTTGACGTTTCGGGTTAAAGTCTCATTTTTCGTGGGATGACATTTTTTCATATTTTTTGTTGGTTTGTTATTCTTTTTTATCATTTTTCAAATGCCAGCCGTGCCAAACAAAAAGAGCGGAAGAAATTAAGAATATTAGTTATGGTGATTAGGGAAAGCTTTTGAACCGATATTTCAATTTTGAAATTGAATTGGGACATGCCAGGATATTTTATCGAGTCGCTGGTTATATATTCCCAAGTGTCAGTCGCGGTGGAAATTGGATGGAAAATATACGTTTTTATGGCAATTGTGCCATCTCTTATTTTGTTTTGTTTTTGGCAACGGATAAATTTAGGGTTTTTTTCATCATCTTTTTTTTTCTACGTTTGTGATAGAAGGAGTCGGGTTTGAATGGCATTTGGCGCAACAATACAGACAGTGGCAGTTTGAAGATTGACAGAGTCAAAGTTAGTCACAACATGAGTTGAGTAGCTGGTTTATTGGTCTACAGGGAAAATGATTCGTTACTTTAGTGGCAAAAAATGTAACGATAATGACTTGGCTTGTTTAAAAACCATGAGTTAAAGAAACAAATTTATTTCAATTGGTAAACTGGTAGAGGTGGAGTTTGTATTTTCACTTAAAATGTGGGGCATTCAAAGGAAAAAGTTTTATCTTCTGGTCAGTTGGGAGTACCCACAAAGGTACTTAGTAAGAAGCGTAAATTTCAATTTTTAACAAACGTTTGTTGCATGTTTAGGTACCTAATTTATTGAGATTGTTGTATGGTACCATCTGACATTAAATCGCATGGGGAATGCTGATATTTAAATGAGAGATTCAAATCTAGGGCCTCACATCGAAGCCAGAATAGGGTCAAGGCTTTACAATTGCGACCAAGCGAAAGTACTTTTATAACAATCTTGATAGCGTCATCTGATACGTAGGTTGCTCTTTTCTTGCGAATCTTTGCAGTACATTTTTCCAAATGATTCTCTCGTAAATGAAAAAGGAGGACTAGGCAAAGGTACAACTTCAGCCCATCCATACTTATTCCTTAGACAACAAGAAGCCCCACACTTTTAACCGAGCAAATCAAACGTCTTCAGAAGAAACACCAGATTATAACATATTCCCAAAAGACAAAATTTGCACCGCTCACTGTAAAGAAAAGCCACACATCCCTTCGAATCGTGGTCCCTAGAATCCTTTAGAGCAAAAGCCGACGTCATCAAAATTGAAGATTGATGCTACACTGGGTGTGTTCAGCATCAACACCAGAAGAAGTTCTAACACAAGCAATTTCTACCACGATTTTTCCATTAGCGGCAACATCATTGGTCAACATTGGAGCAGATTGCCAATGCTCAACAGCTACGATGACACAATATCAAATGACGTCTGAATTTGGGGACACCTCGGTGAACTGGTTGAGGAGAAAGAATTAATCCTCCGTTGTGGTCTCTAAGTCAACATATTCGAAAACGCTATGTTGTTGGACTTCTCTTTCCACGACCTCCAACTTCCTAAACATCTTCTCCAAACTGCAAAACTACTGGAGCAGAGCCTTAAAAGGAGGTGCAGATCGTAAATCAGCAGAACTTAAATTCAACTTTGACTATAGCCAATTCCCAAAAAAGTCATCAATTAATGAAAAGGACTTTCTCGATAATCGTTTCGGAGTCAGGAAAGAACTGTAGGTCCCCTCCATTTCAACACAAAGTAACGTTTGAGAGAGTGGCCAGTGGGCCCCGCTCCGTTGCGCCATTTATTTTGTTTTAAGCAAGCAGTAAATCAATTGCAGCCGTTTCGGCGTTGAGGTTTCCAAGGGAAGATTGAAGAATTAATGTGCTACGGCATTGTTCAATAACGACGACATGGAGGAAGCCACGCTTTCGAGACATAAGCTTAGGTTTGGAATAGTTTCGCTTCCTTTTCGTTAATTAAACTTTTCCAGAACTTGACGTCGAGTCCTGTGGCTTGTCTGCTTTTGCTATCGGAGCAGATGTGGATAGCGATATGGTTATACATTCCTTCTTTGACCCAACATATGATCTATCTCATCGACAGATGGGGATTCCCGGGGCTTAGCTTATTTCTGAACTCGTAGCCATGTCCAATGAGGAAAGATGGGGACCTACAATTTCTTTGTCTATTCCGTACAGCTAGATCTGAGTCAGAAGAACCTCATTCCGAAAGCTACCCTTTCTTCGGTTTTTGACCTGTCGGATAATCAATGAATTGCATTGAATTATTTCTCAAAAGTTCTTCATGTTCCCATTTGCATTTCTAATGAGCTGTGACTTGTAAGTTGTGATCGAAAAACACCTGAGGAGTGGTGTAGTCGGAGTCAGTGAATTGTGAATGATCTGAATAAATTTAAAATGGCGATGCGACCAGTTGAGTTATTAGTCAACTAGAAGATGCTTTTGAGTCGAATGGCTGTGTTCGCCCCCAAATTATTCAATGTTGAAGGGTGTATTATTAAGAAGTTTGTATAAAGCGCTTGGATGTGTTAGACGAAGAACCTCGCTGACTGATAAACGAGTTGTGGCAATTTGAAACCCGAAATCGACCGATATCTCCCGAGCTAACAACACCAGCTGGTTCGTTCTTGTCTCGTTCGAAAGAGGGGACTCTCCTCTGGTAGGTTACAGTTAAATTTTAAAAGCGGTAGCACGTTTGGTTTGTGTTTCGCGCGTGTTTTTGTAAAGCAAGGTTTTTTTCTACACGTCTCGAAAATGAGTGACGTAATTAAGAAGCAACGCGCGGTTATCGAATTTTTGGCTAAAAAAAACGAAACATCCGCGAAAATCTGCCGCATGCTTAAAGAAGTGTATGGAGATGATTCTCTGTCGAAAACTGCCGTGTTTGACTAGGCAAAGCGGTTCAGGGAGGGGCGTGTTTCGATAGAGGACGATCCGAGGCCTGGCGCGGCCGTCACCTCTCGAACCTCCACCAATGTCGATCGTATCCGCACGTTGGTAACATCTGACCGTCGGTTAACACTCCGGGAGTTGTCCTACCAGTTGAACATCAATCAAAGAAACGATTAAGCAGATTTTACACGAGGAGCTAGACATATGAGAAAGATTTGTGCCAAGATGGTCCCGAAAATGCTCACGTTTCACCAAAAACACCTTCGAATGTCCATCTGTAGTGACCTTTTATCGAAAATTGAGACGGATGGGAAGAATTGGATGAGTACTGTGGTAACCGGAGATAACGCAGTATCTCAAGGGGACTCACCACGGCAGTGTACTGAAAGAAGCTGCGACGCATGCGCTGAACACCCTAACTGCAGACGACTACCGAGGGTGCTTCGAGGGGGGGAGCGGAGGTCAAAGCGGTGCGTGGAACTCCAAGGAGACTACTGTGAAGGATAATGATCGAAATTTCGCCAAAAATTAATTAAGCTGCCCCTCAGAACTTGATTCCGGGTTTCAAATCGCCATACCTCGTATACATGCAGGTCACTGGACTTTGATTAGACTGTCACACACTGTTTCGGTCCTATAATTGTGAAGATAATACTCAAACGTTCGCAGAGTTTGAAATAAAACTTTGCTTTTACTTATCATCCGCCTATAGTTAGGACCACTTTTATTCGACATAGGTACCATTCAATTAATAACCATACACTAAGCCAACAGCCCTTTTATATAGGAAAGCTTGCCACATATGAGAACATTGCAGCAGTTTGGTACAGTTTATAGGAAAGCACGAGAACATTCTAACAGACTTTGTTGACTTTATTCTTGATAGCAATATCATCAGGAAAAGATCAATAATATCAGTCGAAACTATGCAAGAGTAAGTTGAGACAGCCCAAGACAAATCAGAAACACACCCAACGATTCGTCTCAAAGGAGCTAGAACAAACCTTAAGCACATGCAGCAGACGAATATTCAAATTATGATTTTTAGCGATGATAAGCAGGTTATACTGACTTTACAATTCTAGATGAAATAGCCTGATTGATCTTTAAAAAACACTATCCAAACCCAACATGGTTTCAAACATAATAGTGACGAAGTCTCCCAATGCTTCACATAGAAAAAAGGATGTCTTAAATCGTAGCGTTTTCGGGGCAGCGACATAAACTCTGTGTTTTTCGCAGATACAGTACGGGCATTCTCATACGTTGCTGTAACTTAATTTTGACAAACTGAATTTCCACCGCTGCCACGACTGCAAAATCACTTGGACCTGAGAGATCCTTTAAGTTGGCATCCTTCGACTATAACTACAACATTTATTTTTCTCATTTTGTTTGTTATAAATCGACTTTAATGTTAATAAAAATGATTAAGACTGCCTTAAGCATTTCCTTAATTATCTTACTGACTTTTCAATCCATCACTCTGCGGCTTGGCGAAACTAATTTGTGTAACTAGGACACTTAAAATGAATAAGCAGAAACTATACGTTCAGATGCTGGCATTGACATTGACCTATTGCCCTTTTTTTTAGCAATGACATTCGAAGGAAGTCGGTCAATTGTATTTTAATTTGTCTCTATCGTATTCCTGTCCCTGGTTACAGGCAAATTGAGTAAATTGTGCTTTTTGATAGTATACAATAGACCGGTATTAAGGTCGGAGTGTTCCATTCTGTATTTTAAAAACCTCCCACAGGTAAGAGAAAATCTTCGGCGTACCCAGAGTGAAACAGACAAAACGACAGAGTTGTGATACCTTTTCGGCCTCACAACACTCGTGGCGCCCAAAAAGAGGAAGATAAAAAGAAGATGTCCTTCCTATCCCCATTGAAGTTTTTCCTTATGCGAATTTCACTTTTCAAATTTGTATGGATTTCTCTTGTGCGTGAATTGTTGTGCTTTTCTTCTATACTCCACCAACTTGGCCACCTTCTGACATATTTTCAACACAAAAGACATACATTCCCCCGCATTGCTATTCATAAAAATATTTTTAAAAAATACACAAAAGCGCGCGAGCACTCAGGATATGTTCCTTTCTTTCAACATTCCTTCTTCGGAAGGAATAATTTAAATTCCATCTTGACAACAACACTGGTTTTAACGACATGAGTCTTTAAATAAATTGGCATCCGTAAGGCAACTCACAAAAATTAAAACAACTTCCTACACAAACATAATTAATTTCAATGTACACTTAGGTAGGCTTAATGGTTATGGGGCAGAACTATGTTACATTTTTGTTTTGTTTTTTTTTTTTTTTATATATATATATATAAACAGGTCCATGGCCATAAAAAATAACACAAAGTACTACACAAAGTAATCTCAAGAAATTGCTTTTGCAGCAATAAACGAACCACCCTGGCTCGTTGATTGTGATTCTGTAAACAGCTCATGGTGTTATCACTTTCTTGACATCACAGATTTATTGTGTGATCATCAATGTGAACCCGACATTTCCTGAACACACGTCAGCTCTATTATACTTGTTTGAATTGACTTTGAGAGGTTGGTTGTGTTAAGAGCGATGGACACCAAAGATTGTGATAAGGTTTTGGAAAATAGTGTCCTTTTTGGGATTTTCACTAAGAGGAGAAAGAATTTCCTTCATCCCTGGGTTTGGTAGTAGAAAAGGAAAATTTAAACAAACACTCTAAAACCAACTTGCCCCTGGAATCATGATGAACACTATCAAACGAAGACGATTCTATATTTGTAATTAATAATAATTAGTCCAAAGCCACTGATAAGAAAACTGACTGGATTATTGTTTATCAACTCGAGTTATGCATGTTCAGCTGATTTATTCACAATCAGGCAGTCGGTAGAATAGAGACTTTGGGGTGATGCCCTCAGTTTGGTGACGCGAAGCTTTGTACTGGCAACCTTCCGAGTCTGAGCTCAACATAGAGTTCCACTTACTACTCGCTACGGCTAAGTCTTCTCCTTCAAATCATCAACTCTTTTGTTGCAATCTAATTGTTTATTTGAATGAAACGCAGTTTTCAATAATAAAAATGAAAACAATACTCAACTCAACTGCCATCTAGTGACGCTTCCAGATGAAATTCATATCATCAAGCGCTACTTAGAAATTAGGTTTCGAGACTTCGTTATCAATGCACAACGCTGTGACATTTCGCAAACTAAAGTTGACTGCAGTAAAAAGAAAAGAAGGAAAGAAAATGTGAGTTGTGTTTAATTAAACATCAAATATGACCTCTGATAACAGGGGGTTAGACTTTTACACACATGTCGGAAATTGGCGGACAGGCAGTGAGAGGGAATCTTTTGTTTGATCTCACCGATCAAGTAAGACTAACGTAGGATTAGTGGAAAATTAATAGCGAGCTTACACGCAGAGCTGTTGAAAAATTTGTTTAAAAAACAAAGAACGACCCTTGACATTAGTTAGTCAGAAAAGTGATTGACAGAGACTTAAAGAGACACTCGAAACTCAATAATTAAGTGTGTTCACTAAAAGATGGGATGAAAGTGGAACTAGTTGAGGTTTAACCTCTTTTTTCCGTTGAGCTATCGGTTTACTAAGCCCAAGATTATCGTTTAGTGATTTTGGTAATTTTTCTTAGAAAGTTGACAAATTCTTCACGTGACCGTACATATTAAAGCTTTCGGAGTGAAATTTTAATCAACTTCGTTGAATTTATTGCGACAAAAGAAAACACATGCCGATCTTGCTAGAAAAACGGTGCCTCAATCGATTTGGCCAGTTTTCAGTTGATAGGTGCGTTTTGTTGCACCTTTCCATCGACTATGCAGCTCCATTATTTGTTATAAACTAAAAGCCATATTATTGAGAATTCGTAAAACTAGAAATGAAATTAGTTTCAGGTAAAACAAGTTTCGTTTAAAGTTTTGCAAAAAATAATCAAAACTAGTTCTAAAATAAAATTAACATTATTCATTTCTGAAGGAAAACTCGTTCGAGTTTTGAAATTCGTTTCTCGTTTTCAGTAACAAAACTAGTTTTATCAAAGTAACTGCTGTGGTTTTGACAACGAAATAGAAAATTCAAAAAAAAAATCTTTAATTTTCAAACGTTTGATTTTTAACACGAGTATTATTCGCATCTTGAACGAGAAATATATAAAAATAAAATAAAGGTAGGTATTGTGTTTACCAGTTTTAAGCACACAATCTTTTTTAATTTTCTATTTCATAAGGATACTTTAGATATGTGTCGACCACAGAAGCTCATCTCGATTGGAGGCAATTTCAATAAAGAAAAGAAAACTAAAAGTGAAAAATGGAAACCCTTGCATCGCTGTGATTATGTCATGGTAGAAGCAGTATTTTGTCCAAGGAGACAAACAAAGCGACTACCACAAAAAAGGACATTCAATGGATTACTGTCCAAACAGTTTTCAATTTAGTAAGTTCGCACTCTGTCATCTATATCGGGATCAAAAAAATCATCAAAGAACCATAATCTTCTTTTTCCAAAAAGTTTTTGAGCCCCAATTCGTGGAATATCATTCTACGCGCCATCGTTGAAATTATTTCCTTTACACGAACTATTTGATGACGTTTCAAAATTTATTTTATCTTTGTTCACTTTGATGAATAATACAAAAAGCCTTCAAAACTAGTTTTGAAGTCCTTAAAACTAAATATTTCCAGTTTTATGAATTTCTAGTTTTATCCAAAAACTAGTTTTACGATTTCGGGTTTTATATGTCATTTTTGTTTTTAATAATACCGATTTGTTCAAAACTTGTAACTTGGAAACTTTTCAAAACTAGTTCTATGTAAAAACTAGTTTTGAAGTGAGTCCTTAATATGGCTTAACGACGAACATGCTCGTCGAACATCCTCAATCCTCATGCTCGCCGTATTTTCGTCGTGTAGGAGCTGATTCGCAAGCCGCTCGCTGTTGGCAAACAATTTCGATTTTGTCACGTTCGTTGGGTTCTTTACTATCTAGCAAACCTGGGGGGTAATTCTGTAACTTTTCAAACGATTATCGTTCAGTCGTCTACCGTAGATTGCATCGTCAAAATCGTTTAGGGCTAACTTTTAGCCTTGTGCTTTGCTTTCATCTGCTGCGAATTCAACGATAAGAAAACCATTGTTTCGATGAAAATGTCACTTTCCTTATTATTCGAAAAAAGCAATAGGACGCTGTCAAAAAGAGAATGCGATGTAACGAACAGAGTCATTATGAATTTAGATCACTTACTTTGAATCAATTAAGACCCTAAACACCGACGCCGACGTTTACTTGTGGTTAGTTAAAAATAAAAACTCTTCTATCATTGGAAAACAGTTTGTTACTGCTGGAATGTGCTTTACCAGTTGCGGAAGTGTCAGTGGAACACAAAGGAAGCTGCGCATCGTCCTTGGTGGGTTCATTCAGCAGTTAACATAGGGTAACGTACAAAATGTTCATCACTGCCTGAACATTGCTCAAGTAAGCTGTTGGTATAAGCCAAAGAAGAAGTATTTACTCATAAGGAAAAGTAGCTCAATTTGACTTAAGGAGAAAACCATTTTTTGCATTCTTATACTAATTCAAAAATTAGCTTTTTTCGTGTCGTATGGGCTTGTCTCTATTCGATCTAGAATTCCCTTTTTGGTGATGATTGTCAAAACGGTCTATTTCACCAAAATGCATATCATTACATTTGGAAAGCGCCTTAACTGTGGTTCTCTTATTTAGTCTTATGTCTTACTGAGCCGCTTAAGGAATGATCGAAAAGTCAGCAATTACAAAAGGAAAAAATCACAAAGTGTAAAAAGCCGCTTTGCAAATTAAATGTACAAAAACTTAAAAGAACTTAGGCCATTTTTATATTTTAATATTCTGATACACAGGTCTGCAAAGAAAAAGCTCTCTGGATGCTTTCAACTGATTTCTATGTATTAAGGTGTTCTGAAAACTGAAAAAATACTCAACAACTTCTAGAACGTCAGGTTATTTTGCTAAGCCCGAAATTTTCTTAAAAAATTGTTGTTTTTTCAGCTAGCTTGGAGTCATAAACAGAAAAGTACATTTTTATTTTGTTATTATTATTATTACTTTTTGTGTCTATGGGATAGTAGAGACCGAGCAAATCACTAGACCAAAAAGTGTTGGCCTTCGAGGCAGCTTAAGGTTGGCGAAATAACTTTGGTATGGCATGTAACTTTGGTGTCTCGTCATAAAATTCTTTTACCGCCGCTTCACATAAAGCTGGAATTTATGAAGCAATCTGTAAAGTTACTTCTAATTGCTTCAAATATGATATAAAAGTTTCCAAGCCTCTCGGAGATGATGGTGAGATGACAACTTGTTTAACATAGATACATATTTTGTCAGAAAACGTGACGTTCTACGAGCAAATGAAAGTCATTTTCAGATTCAGCACACCCAAAAACATAAGTGTATCACAAAAAAACCAAAACAGCTCGCAACTTTGATTTTATAACTCAAAGGTGTAACAGAGAAGTAGAACAAGAAAATAGTCGCTTTATTTGCATGAACTTTCGACAAATCGATCAATGCGAACTAGGTCAAAAATGTCACAGAAGTTTTTAAACGTACGAAGGTAGAGTTCTTCGACGATTTCACTGGCTTTCCTCAAATGATAAACATGGCAGTTCATAGAAAAGGTTCAGGCATGATCTTTGGTGTCTTCTATCTCTTTTTTTCAAATGACAGTTAAACAAGATCGCTATATGAATGCCATCAAATTATTCACAACTTTTTGTTTTTAAACCCGTTTGGTCTGCGGTAATGCACGGCTTTCTGAAACGCACTTACTTTGCTTTGTATGAAATCACTTTTGTGGATTTTCTTCTTAATCCTTTCTTAAAAATCAAATACTCTTTTCTGCAATGAACTAGTGAGGTTTAAAAACTTTAAGCTCGGGATCATAGTCAGGAATTACAACTTTTGTATTCGAAAAATGGTTCCGAGACTAAAGTTTTTGGGAATGGAAAGTGTTTTGGAAATTTACCATCGTAGGTACTTTTGATTGGATGGATGTGTTCAAATGTCCACTGATCCCTATTTTTGCTTAGCGATGGAAGTCACTTATGGATGAATGGGAACGTTAAAAAACAAAACTGTCTCATTTGGAGTCATGATATTCCACAAGCCAAATTCGAGACGTCACCGCAACGACTTCCTCAAAAAATCAATGTTTGGTGTTCTCTATGGGCTGAGGAAATCATTGGTTCATATTTTTTTAAAAGAGAAGACGGCTATAACGTTACAGTCAACGGGGAACGCTATAGAGCTATGATCAATAATTTTTTTCGTCCCTGAAATTGATGATGTCGATATGGCCGACCTTTGGGTCCAACAAGACGGCGCTACTTGCCATTCAGTCAGTGAAACAATAAATTTTTTGAAGGAAAATTTTGCTAACTGATTTATCTCGCTTCGGAACCTTGTAGCGTGGTATCCAAGACTGTGCTGGACTATTTTTTGTCGGGTTATGTGAACAGTAATTGTGAAGTAACTTGGTCACGCAAACAAGTCCGAGGCCATTGACCCCATGGAAGAGAATATTCGGCTCTTTGATGCTGACATACAATTCCAAATGCTGCAAAACGTGTGTGTAAATTGGGTCTCTCGGCTCCAGTTTATTACTGCCAGCCGCGACGACCACTTGCTTGAAATCATGGAGGGAGCCCTTTTCCTTATAACAAATCTGAATTCTTGAACATATCCTAAAGTTACTTGCGTTTTATTTCCTCTTGAAAACCACACGTCTCAAAAAAACATCCTTTACACCTAAAAACTTCTGTATATCTAGCACTGAGCATCAATTTTTATTTTTTCGTTTAGGTTTGTGTATACGACGATGTACACACTTCGAGAGTTCAATAGAACGATGCTACCCGCTTGGCTTGAAACAAAAATAAACTAACCCCTTCAGCAAGAGATCGTGCTGCTAATTAAATCAAAAGGCTTCGAGTTGGATCATAAAAACCATGTTTTATTGAAAGAAAAGCACCAGTTATCCTGCTGCTACTTTCACTAGGTAGAGGAGCTCTTCATTATGGCTATCCTCATCAAAGTACCTACCAACCTGGTTTAGTGGCATACTCTAATGAAACATCCTTCCGAGTGTCTCCCTTTCTCGTCCAACCACAGCAATGAGCATCACAGTTAAATAAATAAAAATAAAAAAGAACCACTCAATCCCTAAACTAACTTAACTTCCATTGCATCTCTAGAGACTACCACCGCTTCGATGTTTGGCTTCAAAGAAAAATCGTTTCATTATCAAAAACACATTTAATGGAAAATGAGGTTTGCACAATCCACAAAAGCGTTGCAATTCCGTCTGCCTCTCAAATCCTGTTGCCTCTTCGGTCCTGTTTTGCAATGGTATTTAAAAATCGCTTGGAATTTTCTGCCCCCGCAATCCTTAACAAATCCTTGTACCGCATGCCATTCGCCCTCAACGCCCGGCCCCCGAGCCCCGACCCAGACTCGAATATTTCGCCATAATGAACACCCAAACCGGCAAAGCTGATGCAACACACAAAACCAATGCAATTTTTGAAGCATTTCTCTTGGCCTTGTTTCTAGTTTTTCTGTCTCTTTCCCTCTCTTTCTTACCAAAAAAGGAAAGAAAAGAAAAGAAAAATACTAAACGCAATAGAATAACTTGATTTCAACGTCTTGTTTTGCTTTTGTGCTTTTCTTTCCCTTGGATTCTCGCATATAGATTGCATCAAAGGAAGTAGTTTAATCCTGGCAATAAATAAACACAAACCAAGGAATATACTATAGTTGGTGTTTGTATCCTACAGAGAGAAGTATCTCCTCAAATAAAGACCTAAGCCAAACGAAATGGCAACTGGCTGGTGCGGGGCTAGTGAAAGGAAAAGAAAAAGAAAGGCATCTTCGCACAGCAATTCTTCTCATACCAAACAAAGGAATTCCAAGGAGCAAAAGAAAAATGTTCTCAAAAATGTTGCCTTCTTTTCAAAAAAAAAAAAAAAGACAAACGAACTTCCATCCACTGCCGCCTGTACTTTGTTAGAGTTACATTGCCGCGCCGCGCCACGCTTTTGCTCTCTATAAAAATATATATATGGAAAGGAGGTCCTTTATCAATGTCAAAAAAAAAAAAACATTCGCCATCCACTCTCTGCTGTTTTACGTGTTCTTTTTATCAAATTATTTTAGAAAAATGATAAATCCATTTTGAGTTTCTTGAGTGACATTCTGAAGGACATGTGTAACAGAGTGGGGCGGACGAGGTAGGTAGCAGACGAGTCGTGTGTATGTGCGCGAAAACTGAAACTAGGACAGCATCAAATCACATTGAAGAGATGTTTTCCAAAGTAGGTGTAGGTATCTCTGTGAATTTAACTTTCGTTCCAAGTAAACATGGTCAACATAAGTTGTGCTGTAAGTTTACACACACACACTCATAACGAAGGACGTGTTTCTAATCCCCGCCGCCAAGTTTATCTAAAATGTAAGGCCCCAACTAGAATCACATCACATCTTTGGCATTATGGTGCTTCTCTTATTTCAGATTTTTCATTCATAAAAAAGGGACCCAAAAGAGAGAAAAAAAAAAAGAAATTGGAGACTCCCTCCCTATTATGTCAACAGACACGAACGCAGATCCACAGGATTAAATTTGGGGAAAAGAAGAATAAAGTAAATGGCTCTGGATTCTCGGATCTATGAAGCTAACATAGATTGAGAGTATCCTTGGAAGATAACCCCCTTCACATAGAGACATTCGATTCTTTTTTCTACCCAGTTCAGTGTCCTGCCACAGGAGTTAAACAACGACACGTGATATCGCAGGGAAGGTGGTAAGCCACACACATGTCCCACGATAGAGCTCCTTAAACGAATAAAGGTTCCCACGTTAAAAAAAAAAAAGTAGCAAAAAAATGCACCACACTCTCTCTCTCGTGTCCCTCCAGAGAAATTGCTATTTTCCATGTCATGGCATTTGCCTGTCTCCTGTCAGAGCGAGAAGCTATCACACAGGAGATAATTTTTATCAATTTTTATTTTATACCTGAAGTAGCTATAGTTTTCATCCCCCGTTGAGATTGTCCCTTAAGTGAAGTTATTACCCCAAAGGTGTCCCTTACCTACCTACCTTTTTTTCCGCATCAACACGATGTAAAATCGAGGGTAGTTGTATCATGAGAGGTATGTAAGTAAAGGGTTCCTATTAACACCCTCTTAGCGCTTTATTTTGCACTCGTATATGGCTTTAAAGGGTTGAAGTTATAAGCTATTGCTTAAGTATACCGTTATGAGTCATAACATTGGTTTTCATTAAACTGTTAGGGACGCTGGCGCTTCATAAAGATGATTTAAGCTGAGTACTATGTGATGTACTCTAATAATAACACAGACATGCATCATTAAGTTGATAGCCGTTTTGAGAGTCTCAGTATTTCAACATAACTGTGTGCCATTCATTCAAAATTGTATTTCGGACTAAAGTAGTTAAAAAGTTATAACACTCGCTCTCTATGAAAGACGAAGAGGTGCGGTGTGCTTTTGTTTCATATTACGGATTCTTTACTTAAGAGAGTCTTGTGGTTGCGTTTTCAAATCTAAACTGGAGCTGAATTACTTCCCAAAAGTGGAAATAAACTTTTTATCGAACGATACAAAGTGTGGTTGTGGTTCGTTTATTTAAGTTAAACAATGGAAATTGAGCAATAAGTTTGAAAGTATCAGAGTTGTAGTTGTAATCTTGTTAAACTTTAACTGGGACATAAAAGAAAGAATACCCCGAGGGATGGTTTCGTAGAGTTTTGTTGAAATGAACTGCATCTTGCTGTCAAAATGATGTTGATAGTGCGTTCAAATTCTGTGAACTATCAACGAATTTAGTTTTATTGAACTTCTACTATGTTTAGCTTATGAGGATTGAAATTTGAGCGTCTTGACACCGCACCACCGGCCTCCCAAAGTCCTCCAAAGTGTGGAGCATGCGGTGGTGAGAAGCACCAATTGATTCCGTGTGAACTCAATTCGCCTGCTGTGACATCTTCTTGAAACGTGGTTGAATCCAATAGTTCAGCCCATTCACGAATTCGTTGGTTCGCACCAACGAAGTTGGTACCATTGTCACTCTTAAGATCGTGTGACATTTTCCTCTTCTGGCAACGAAGCGTCGGAGTGCTGCTATAAACGCTACCGATGACAACTTTGTGATAACCTCTAAATGCAGAGCCTTTGTTGCCAGACAAATGAATAGAGATACGTAAACCTTGTATTGCTTGGCACCTCTTCCTTTCCAAGATCGAACTAAAAACGGACCAGCGAAGTCAACCCCAGTGTTACCGAAGGTTATCCCGGATGTTAATCGCTTCTTCGGCAGGCTTGCCATTTGTGGTTGATAAGGAGTTGCCCGCTCTCTTTCACACGTGGTACAATGATTTATATAGAACGTCTTATCAGATGATGAACCCCGACGATAAAGTATTCAAGCCCTATAAGATATGTCATTTGACGCATACCGGCGTGCAAGTTACGAGCATGACAATGATCTACAATTAGTCTTGATAAGCGATGATCCTTGTGTAATATTATGGGATGTCTTTGTTCAAAGGGATTATCAGCGTTTTCAAGCCCTCTCCTACGCGCATTATACCCTCCTTATCGATGAAAGGACTCATAAACGAATAGTCACTTGGATCGCCATGTTTTCATAGTTGACGTAGGCAACTGAATGCAGCTGAGAATTTTATAGCTAGTGGAGTAACGAATATCAATAAAACGCTGTACTCCCTTTACCTGTCATCCCTGTTGCTCACTCCTGAACACTGACTTATTTCTTTTCACGAATCGTTGTTCACTAATCGTTGTGGTTTTCACTTGTACGATGTTTAGCGATGTTTTGCAAACTTGCATATAGAATCCCAATAAAACACAGTTAGTGATAGTGAGGTTCAGTCGACAGGCGTCGATAAACTCTGTCACTCTAAAGAAAAGTATTGAAGGCATGCTATGCATTTTTACTTTCATAACCTTACACTTACGAATTCGGTCGCTTTTCCCCATAAAAATGAACGACATAAATATAACTTTTTTCTAAGCAAATTCGGTCGGCTTCTTACTGGATTTGTTTAGTAAAGTAGCGACACAACGTCGTGGAATATGATTTATCATGTGAAAGGAGCCACAAACTCGCAAAAGTTGAGAAGAAGTGTGTCTCGTGAAGGCAGCAAACGAAAAATAAATCTAAACTCGAAGCTATCGCTTTATTTTCCAAATGTAAATGTGACAAGACTCAAACTGTCATTGAAACATGTTCGCCTGAAAATATGCTAAGAAATTATATTCAGCTAAAGTTTTACCCATTGAAGTATGATGTACGTTTGCTGTTTAGACAGTGACACCAGAGCATCTCAAAGGTTTTTAATTGAAAATAGGGTTTCATGTGTGGCTTTTTTGTATATACTACCCCCACGAAGTACTTCACTATAGTTCCTTTTTGTGAATGTGTTCTTAAATGGCTTTTGGCGGAAACCTCGTTAAGGCATCGATGGTTGCAAATGTATGCTTGGTGATTTTTAATGCTGAAGGTGTTCGTCTGCAACAGCTGTCATAATTCATAAGAAAGTTCTTCACGTCGATCAAAAAAAAAAAAACAAAAAGGGAGAGAGGAGCCAGTTTGATTTTGATTTTGGTGGTGATTTGCTAGCACAGATAGAATGCGAGTTCATCTTGTGGTGTTGTATATTTCAATATTCAATGTGTTTTAAATTGGTTGTGGAAAATAATGAATAAAATGTTGATGTCAGCGGAACAGAAAAATAAAGTGAGTTTGCCATACTTGACGCTTGACGGGCTCAAAGTCCAGTAGCTTATACCATTCTTCATATAAACTATAGTAGGAATGTGTAAACTTTAGGACTGGTGGCGAACCTATTAGTCTCCGTTTCAAGCTATTGGTTTCAATATTGTATACACAAAAGCGATTGCTGCGTCACCGGTGTCCTCCGGTATATAAAATTGTTAAATTGCCTCTTTGACTTAGGGGCCAATTACAGCGGTAAGGAAAAACCATCAGGAAAAGTTGAGACAAATGGAAACATGAATTTTTTCCTGATGAGAGTTTACAGCGAACAAGTTTCATGATCTTAGTTCTTGACGTTAAGCGATTTTTACACATTTGGAAGCACAATCGGAAAACGAAACCTCGACAACGAACTCAAGTTAATCAGTTTTGCAGCGGTTGGGGTGGTAAGTGCAGCAATCAGTAGCACACGCTTCCCACATCTCAAAATTCATTAAGGCACATGGTGATCTACGGATCAATCGGCCGTCATACCATGTTGCTAACGACACAAGACAAGTGCTATGGATGACCGGACTCTACTAGTTGGCATACTTTGCCCTTTTACCTTCGAGTATTGCTCCAACTCTCCTTGTACCCAATGCCACTAGCATCAGGCATTGAAGTTCAGCAGCAACATTAGTTTATTGTTGGTGATTGTGTTGCCGTCCATTACAATCATCACATCTATGTACCTATATCAGTGCCGAGATTCAGCTTATTTCAGTCCTGTGAAAATGCGCAAAATCTTCCTCTCGAATTTCATGACGTACAACGTAAATTCGTTGTACAGCCTGGAAAAGAGGACGTCATTTAACATGTTCATGAAGAACAATAGCCCGGACATAGCCCTCATCAGTGAAACAAATGTCGCAAGGCGCAACAACATTGACGTCATAGGATACAAAACCTTCCGACAGGATAAATCCGAGGATCGCGTTGGAACAGCAATCTATGTCAGAAATAACATAGTTGCCAGCACTAAGGAAATCTTCGTCACAGGCCTACTGACCAGCGAAGCAACAGCCGTCACCATCCAATTAGGAAATGATGAATCCCTCTCAATAATCGGAGTATACTTCAAATGCAACTCAACTCGAAGGAATATCCAGAGTGATCTTCATATCCTGAACAACATCATCTCCAGAAGCACGTATGGGCTCATTGGTGGCGATTTTAATGCCAGACATACCCGCTGGCACGACACGATCATAAGTCCAGCAGGCAGAGCGGTTACAGACTGGCTGGATATGTTTGGCACTCAACATTCACTGGCAGTTGTCTCCCAACAAATACCAACATTCCCGAGGACGCCATCAACACTTGATTTCTTTTTAATAACAGCAAATTTTATCTCTCTCGTTCCAGAGTTGCAGAACTACACCTGCTCAATCATATACAGTGACACGGACCACGAAGCAGTTCAAGTAAACATAAAGCTGCGCCAGCCACTTCTTTTAGCCGCGGAAGCGCCGGAACATTACATCAACTACAAGAAACTCGACCCAGAGAAGCTTAAAAGGGACGTTGAGGAAACTTTGGTACTGCCTGACCAAAACAGGAACCTGCTCAATTCGGAAATTGACGCTGCTGTTGAGACGCTAGAGCACGCAATTACCAGCGCACTTGACCGCCAAAAGCAACCGAAGAAGAGTAGTGATAGATACCAGCATCTTCCTGACTACGTGAACAACCTGTACAAGCACAGGCAAATATTGCGTAAGAGGCTACAGCGAATCCACCAAAGGGAACTCAACACGACCAATGTCAGCTATCGAACTGTTTGGAGCGAGCTCCAGCAAATCAATGTAATGTTCCGGAATGCGATCCGTCACTACAATGATGTCCAAATCCAAAAGAGGCTACAAGAAATAAAACCTGGACCTGATGTGTTCAAAAAAATCAACAGGATAGTTGGTTGTAAGAATTCAATCCCGGAAGCCATCACAACCAACGAAGGAGATGCTAAAACCAATCAGGAGAAAGCGGAAGCGTTCGCAAAACATTTTGAAGGCAACTTTGTGCCCACACCAACCGATGACCCTGACTTTCTGGACGAAATCGAAACATCCGTTCAACTGACCCTTGGGCCCAACACTGATGAAACCACTTTCAGCAACACCAATCTGTCGAGTGACCCAGTCAACTGTCCAAACCTGTGCAATCCGGAAGAAATTGCAGAAATAATCAACAGCTCCAAGCCCAAGAAGTCAACAGGACCAGATGGTGTTTCTAATTTCATCCTGAAGAGGCTCCCACAGACAGTGATGATATTCCTGGCCATCATAATGAATAATTGCGTCAACAACAGCTACTTTCCCGGAAAATGGAAAACGGCCAAGATAGTGGCGATTCCGAAAAAAGGCGATCGGAATCTCATCGTCAATTACAGGCCCATCTCCCTACTGAACAACCTAAGTAAGCTCCTGGAGGAGCTTTTACTTAGGAAATTAAAGAAGTTCTGCCGGGAAAATAACATCATCCCAGATATGCAGTTCGGTTTCCGGGAAAAGCATTCAACCCTACATCCGTTGATGAAACTGCATAAAGACGTCACCGCAGCCCTCAACAACCATCGAGTCACCGTCGCTTGCTTTTTGGATGTCGAAAAAGCATTCGACAGCGTATGGATTGATGCTCTCATCCATAAACTCCATCTACTAAATTTTCCAGCTCCGCTAATAAAAATAATTTTTTCCTTTCTCTCCCACAGGAACTTCTTCGTTCAAGTCGGAAGCGCAAAATCAGCCACCAAAAGTATCAGAGCAGGAGTTCCTCAAGGATCGAAGCTAGGGCCATTCCTCTTCAACATAATAACGTCGGACCAACCTACCCCAAGGGAATGCGAAAACTTGCTTTACGCTGACGACTCCTTAACATACTGTACATCTTTTTCGCCATCCATAGCTGCACGGACAGTGGAAACTCACATCCACAGACTATATGCCTATTATAGTAAGTGGGGTATACGGGTCAACTCAACCAAATCTGAACTCGTCTGCTTTAGAAGGCCTGGAGTTTATAGAGGCTGCCGTACTGCTGGAAAATGCAGAGCAACATCACTATCGCTACCCGATGGAACCAGACTGACTACCCAACTGAACGCGAAGTATCTGGGCGTCAACTTTAACGAGGTGCTTAGATTTAACCCGCACTCACGCGCTGTACTAAAGAAGGCCAACTTCGCTTTCCACCGACTTTACTCTTTGATGAGAAGAAAGACAGGACTAAGTCAGTCAACGAAACTTCTGATGTACAAGCAACTGCTGAGACCCGTCATCAACTACGGCAGCCCGGTCTGGTTTGCCATCTCCAAGACAGCGATGAAGGAGCTCCTACTTTTCGAAAGGAAAATTCTGAGACTCTGCACTGGCCTTACTTTCAACCACCAGCGCCAAAGACACTACAGCAACCAGCTTGTGTACGAGAAAGCCAAAGTGATGCCCTTAGATCAATACGTGTTATTGACAGTAAGGAAAACGGCTGCAGATATCAACAACCACTCGAATCATTTGGTGAGAAGTATAAGCAGTGAGGACCAACACCCCGAGCCAAGATACCTAAGCGTGATGAACACTTTGAACGAAGAAATAATACCAGCCAACGACGAAGCCACCAATTTCTACGCTGACCCTGGGTCAGCATATTTCCGTGGCTAATGCCAACCCCTACCTCCTCCCCATGCAGAGGGACGCCAGCGACAACCGGGACGGAACATCCCGAGATCACCCAAGTCAACCGACTTATAATTAAGATTTTTCTTTTCTTTTCAGCTATATAATATTAAGTTATTATTTCAATTCTAGACAATGTATTTGGTTAGGCCCCCTATGTGCCAACATTCTAACATTATCATTTTTAAATTCTAAAATTATCTAGTATAAGTATCAATTGTATATATATAACGTTCAATAAAATAATTATTATTATTATTACTTCCTCTCGAATACGGCCATTTCAGTTTTGGATATTGTGAACCAGACGGTAAAGCAGTACGTGATGTCTGGTTGTATTAGCTGCTTGTACAGCAGTGACTTTGTTTTTTTGTCCACTTCTTTCGCGCATCAGCGGATGGACGCGATGGGAAGCATAGTTAGCTTTCCTTACAACTCCAATCGCTTGCGATTTGAAACGCATCAGTTCGTTAAAGTGGACTCCTTCTCCTATAGACACTTAACCAGCTTCTTTGGTCTGAACTGTGTTCTGTCAGGAAGGTTGGTGCACATGTTGTGGCAGTTTGTGGCTACGTACATCTGATCTCAAATACATTCGAATATAGAGTCGAGGCTCTTATAGAATTTTCTGAGCTTATTGCATGTGAGTTCTAATCTAATGAAAATGTCGTAAGACATTAACACTGAGCCTCTGCTAATGTGAAATGTTGCTGTTTTACTGATAACCTGTGTATATGTCGAGGATTTATAACTTCCATGCAGTACAAAAAAGAGCCGTCTATTTCCTGGGAAACTTTTGTACCCCTTTTTCGTGCACAAGTTTAGTCTAACAAATGCTACTACTCATCCCCACTCAGCACATTACAATTTACTTTTTTTTCGGTTGGGGGTTTTTAAAATACCAGCTGGAGCACTCAGACCTAAATACCGGTCCATTGTACTACCAGTTAGCAACCTTCTATTTGTTATAGCTTTCCAGATGTTCGGAGAAAAGCCAAAAGACACTGCCATGATAAGGAGCCTAAGTTACCAGCTCTCACCATGTCTGCGCCGAGTATCTGTAACCTCATGCGAGAAAAAGCAGGACATTCACAGAGGAAGTGCTCTGCGGTGTCCTCATCTTCTCCACAAGATTCACAGAGTATGGTATCACTTAAGCCTAACACGTTTAAATGCTTGGCAAAAGAGAAATGCCCGCTGGCAACGTCAATAAGCTTTCTACAGTCTTTTCTGCTACGAGCTAGCAAAAATGTTGCAGTCTTCTTACTAACGTTGGGGAGCATACGCTTGGTTTGTCTGCATACAATGGAGGCATGCCATCTACGGTTGCGTGCTCTTCACAGATCCAATCGTTGATTGAAGCCCTCACTGAGGACGCTGGCAGAACAAGCGACGGTTCAGGTCCTGAGAAAGCTTTCTGAGATCCTTGCCTAGCAAGTTCACCAGCCATCTCATTTCCAGTTATGCCGTGATGGCGCGGAACCCAAATGAGACTCAAGTAATTTAATCTTCCGATCGCATTCAGAGAGCTTTTGCATTCCTGGATCACTTTCGAAGTGGTTAGAGGGTTGAGAAGAGCCTTAAGCACAGCTTGGCTGTCGCTGCAAACAAAGATACTTCTCCCCGTCCATCCATTGTTCGTTACGTGGCTCAAGGCCATTAGGATAGCATAAGCCTCCGCTTGGAAAACGGAAGCGTATGATCCCAAAGATGAGTGCAGTCGTATGTCGTCGTTCTCCACAAAGGCACCAGCAGCGGAACCCTCGTCGGTTTTGGAGCCATCTGTGAAGATACGATAACAGTTCTTTCCAGGCTCAGATTCTGGAGCGAACCAGTCCTGAATTTAAGGAAAGTTGACTTAGTAATTTTGACGCAGTTTGAGCCTGTGGATCATCGTGTCAGACGACATATCCATTAGACGTGAGTCAAAAGATATGCTGCTTGCGAGTTCCTCAAAGCTCCAGTGCGAATTGTGCCAGAGACCACATCGTTTTAAACGAGAAATGGTCTTGAGAGTACACCCCATGATGTAGGTATCAAGGTGAGGAAGATTCAACAGTGCGTCGAGAGCAGCTCCCGGTGTGCTGGGGAAGGCCCCAGTAACACCAAGACAAATTATTCTCTGAAGTTTGGCAAACGAGGCAATTATTTACGCAAGAGCTTATTCCACCAAACAACTGACGCATAGGAGATGATTGGTCTTATCATAGCCGTATAGAGCCAAAGGACCCTTTTCGGTGAAAGACCCTATGTCTTGCCAAAGGCTCCTTTACATTGCCAGAAGACTGACAGTGCTTTAGTAGTTTTAGACTCGACATGTTTAGACCAAAGAAGTTTGTTATCCGTGCGCAAACCAGCGCGGCCTGCAACTACTTTTTATTTTACCGTACGCCCGCCGTTAAGATGCGTGGCAGGTGGCTACAAGACTACAAATGAATCATTTCGACAGCCAAAAACGCCGCCTTGCACTGACATTGAATATTTTTTCCAAATAAATTGAGTGTGAATATTCCCGACGATTCTAAGGACTATGGAGTTCGTGTTTTACATGTATTCTGGTCAATGTACAATCCAATCAGCATTAATGTAATGAACAATTAATGCAATTTTAAATATTTCACGACTTCACATGAGATGCTTTCATGCGCTGAGTGGTGCATGCCTTGAATGCTCCCAAGGAGTGTCTTTCATAACGGTGTGTGCGCATCAATCTCCATACTTCATTTAAATTTCTGTGTACAACATCAACGTCTCTTGTCGAGCTTAGGCGATGTATACGAAACACTCCTTTAAATACATTAATGCCTTTCAAATCAATCCTGCAGGCTGTTTCGTTAATAATAATTAGTTTCCCATCATCCTGTGATTATATCCTTCTATCTAGGCTCCAAAACTGTGTGTTTTCATTTCAAAGAAACGATAAAAATACACATAGGAAGATAGATAAGGCAACTAGGTACGAGTACCTACCCAGTTGTTTTCACAAGCACCCGTCCATCTTGCTTTCTGCAAAAATGAAATTTTTCGTAAATTTTCGTTCAACTACGAGAGGCAGTCATAAGAATATTCCTGAAAAATGCAAATTCCCTTCGTGCTTCCATATTCTCCGACAGATGAATTATTCCTTTTCATAATTTTTCACTCTACTTTTCAGGACTGGAGAAACATATTCCAATGTTCGCCACTATCAAAACACACCCCCACCCCCCAACTCACACCTTCCACAACACAATACAAGACAATAGATCTCAAATTGCAATCTAAGCTTGCCAAAACTTAAAAACAGAAAAAAAATCACAAGAAAATTATAATTCGCTTCCTTTGTCCGTTTTATCATTTTCATTCAATCTGCAAATGAATATCCTTTCATTGCTCCCCAAAGACGATGAAGTAGGTAGGTAGGTACTTGCTACTGCCCCTTGAAGCGCACCACAATCCACAACACCGATAACAAGGCAAAACCAATTTTGCAACGCTGACCTACATAAATTAGTGTAAGTGTTTGTGTGTGTGTATCTGTGTGTTTTTGTGTATGCAATATGCACATTTAAATTACAAAACCCGCGGAGAGGTGTCAAGAAGTCGTCGACAGTTGCCTTCCTTTCAAGGACAATCTGATTTTATTGGCGAGAGTTTAAAATACAAGACGGAAAGGAAGGAGCCTGCTTGTCTCCTCGCTCACTTTTCGATGCAAATCACGTTCGAATAGATTGCATTTGCATAATTTTCCTACTGAAAGCTCTTAATAGCATTTGAAACGTGCACTGGCTGTTTTCATTCGTTTTTCTTTTGAATTTCGTTTTTGTTTTTTCTTTCGAAAAGAAGTACCGACCGACCTACCAGCATGTCTTTAAAAAAAGGCTGCCTTAAAGCAAACCTCATTCGAAAGGAAAAGAACGAAAACATACAAAGCTCTCCCTACAGCACTGTCGTGTAAACATATCAGCCTTTTTTGAAGGATGCATTAGGAGCGATGACGTGTGCATATGTACATCAAACGATGACAGTTGCAGCAAAAGCCCTACGTATGCCGGTTTTTGTCTGCCATTGCCGTCTAATCACCCCCTTGTGGGCACAAATGAGGGACATCAAAGTTATACAAAGGTTCTTTTGTGTGCTTTCAACTTGTTCGTGTGTCTCTTTTGTGTGATCTCAATCTCACTCACTACTCCACCATCAAAGTAGTTTAAAACTTCCACGACAAAAAGAAAGGAAACAAAAAAGAAAAGACTCCTGTAAACATTTGCAATGAAACTCGATAGTTCCTCCACAATCCACAATCCGTCGATAGGGGTCATGAGTCAATTATATGGAGTTTCGGGTCTGTTCGCTGGTGGTGGTGCTGGTGGTGGTGGTGGTTGGTGTTGTGTGTTGTGGGGTAGGTCAACACGAAAGTCAGAGCGCGCAATGTGTCCTTAGGCGATAATAGCCAGACGGAAAAAGGCAGTCAAGGAGGGCTAACCACCCTTCCGCAGCCGACAACCCTCTGTTCTCGCTGGAGCATGAACAAATAATAAAATAAAAAACAAAAAACAGAACAAGAACAAGGACTTTTCGATGAAATTGGCTCTTTTCGTTGTATTGGGGTCAATTGGAAAGTTTGTTTTCTTTGTTTCTTCTCAGTAATTGTGTAGTTGGTTGAGGGGTTTTCTTACTGTTCTGGATTTCTAATCTGCTTAACAAGTTTGCGCTGTTTTTCTTCATATTTCTTTCTTTACCGCTTGCTACTTGTAGGACAGCCAAAGGGAGATTCCATTTCTTTTATTTTATTTTTTTTTATTTTTTTGTCTTACCCCAGGAATCAATGGGTTGCTGGTTGGTAAGACAAAATAAAAAAAAAAAACAACACATCACCACTGACTAAGGGAGAAAAATAAAAAACAACTCATGTGCGGATGGAAAGTATTGCGGTTTGTGTAGGGAATTTGATGCGGAATCCCATTTATATTCACAAAGTGAATCGGTGCGGTATATCTCGTGGAAAGGTACACGAGAAAAGGTAGGTATAGCTAGTCAAGATAAGTTAGCTCAGCATGGGGAGCAATAAATCGAAGAGTATTGGAGATTGGCTTCATTTAGTTGGGCTTGTTACACTCGTACCTTACACATAGCGATGATATTGGTTACGTGTGTAGTTTACACAGGAGGAATTACGAAAAAATAAATAAATGAAAATATTACTGAAGTTGAAGCATTTATCATCAGCACACCGCATCAGTTGGCATATAATGGTCCAGGTGCTGCTGCTGTCTCCGAACTGCAACTTTCATTACCTACCAACCTGTTTTTTTTGGTCTTTCAAAGGACCAAAATCTAGGTCTAGGTCGTTTTCATTCATCATGAATCACAATCAATCTGTCTACGTACCCAGGTGTGTACCAGGCTGGTTTTAATTGCTGCGCCCAGCAGAGAACAACCTTGACAGGGAATTAGTGTATAGGAGCGTCCAATTGGGGAGAAACGAGAACTCTGGTGAGAAGTTCGTGGGCCAGAGAAAGTTTAAGCACTCAACGCAATTAAAAGGAAAAGGCGATGCGATGGTGTTTTTATGTGGAGAATAAAATAAGAAAAAAAAACATCAAGGAGCTTAACGTAGTCTGCCGGTGGACAATTCCTTGGGTTGGCGTGGGAATATCTTTTGTTGTTTGTTTTTAAGATAATTCGAAAAAGTGTCTGAGTTTCTGGCCTTGGGAAGAACTAAGCAGCTGTCGGTACAAATCAGTTCATTTGAGAGAAATTTCGCTTTAGATTAGATAACTGGGTGTTGTGCTATCGGAGATCTGAGGTGCAAAGGTGAAGGTTATTTTTCTGTTTTTGGGCATTTTCTTTGCGTAGGACAAAGGATCTGATAATTAAAAGAATTTTATGTTGGCAGCTGTTAATTTGATAGTTACCTGAGGTGAAATGATTGAAATGTTGAACTTTGAACTGGGAACATACAAAGTTCTCTATCGGTGGTGTAATGCACGGGTGAATCACTAGTGTGAAGCAGTGAGGTGAGAGAGTTGTGATCGCTTTGAGATCACGATGCTCGTAATTGCGTAAGAGCTTGAGGCAAGAATCCAATAAAGAATACGTGACTTTTAATGCAAAACTTCATTCCCCACGCTTCACTTTTTAAATTAGGGGTAAACTGGTGACTGCGTTACAAAAAATTTGATAAGGCGAGGTGAACGGAGTTTTTATTGCATACTTGTAGGCATGGGGATTTCATTTGGATGATTCTAGACGCTTCTGTACTTGGTGTTTTAAATTCCGTTTCCTTCGTGCGTTCTAAAGCACACTCGTCTCTTTTTTTATATTGCAGCACTTGAAAAGCTTAACAGCTGCAAACGTTCGTCAACAAGGAGATGTCTGCGATGATGAATTTCATCCAAAAACTGGTCGAAAATCCACTGACACTGTTGTGAAATAGGCACACTGTTTAGCTGAAGGTGACTGCTACCAATGACATTAACAATTATTTGACGGCGAAAGACGGCAGTTCCTGAATAGGCCGCGTTCAATTGCAACTTAACGTTTTCTCTTATCTTAAGACACACAAAATAATGAACGGAGTGAATACAAAGGCATTTCCAAGAGGAACTTTGCAGCTCTGAATTAAATTTGTGAACACATCCACTCCCTTATCATCGAATTGTCATTGTCGATCTACTCAGTAAACTCATTTTTATCATCAGGAAGGCACACGAAATAAGAACGTCTGAAAATTATAAAAATTTTCTATCAGGATTCTGTGGCGATGACAGCAACTTTAAGAGAGTTAACTCCAATTTTCGGTCGTAGTTCTTGCCTTAGTAGATAGGTAGTAACAAGTTTAGTGGAAAAAATTGTGTACACACATTCGTGGTGATGTGTCAGTGAGACGACGGGTTAGTTAAAGTGCAAAAAACATAGCTGTCGTTCCGACGTCCGTAGAAAACGATCCAAATCATTCAATTCAATGATGAATTCGAGAAATGGGCATGACTTAGACCACTCTTGGTATAAACCAGGAACTCCCTTTTCGTAAGGACCTTGGTTTATACCCATATAAGATCACCCTGACTCAAGAAATGAAGCCGATGAACCATTTGAAGCGACTCCGACGTATGTACTTTCTCCGATAAGGTTCTGGAGAAAAAGCGCCAAGATGATGAATTTCATCGCAAAATGGTCTTCAGTGAGGAAGCTCACTTTTGGATCAATGGGCTTTGCAAAATATGCGTTATTGGTCGAATGAAAATCTACATGTGCTTGATGAGTCAGAGCTCCTCAGCCAAAAAATAACTATTTGATGCGGTTTGCATGCCCGCAGCGTTATTGGCCATATTTTTGGTCAACGATGACGATCGTTACGTTATTGTGAATGGCCGGCCTCATCGGACCTTGGTTACCAATTATTTTTGGCCCGAAATGGAATATATGGACTTAGAGGACATGAAGGTTCAGCAGGATGGTGCCAGAGGCCACACACTACAATTGATTTTTTGATATATCGATTGACCGCCATGTTGCGATCGACGGAAGTCACTCTTTCAGTTTGTTTTGTAAGCAAATAAAAAATATCATTCAGGAGAGATGTTCGAACTTTCCGAGTTGCCAACTTTGACTCGTACCCTTGGTCTTGTTGTAGCCATGACACGAATGAGGAATAAGGATACCCTGTTCATGACTCGCGCAAACCAACGCTGTGAAACGATATGACATCGGAATACCACAATCGAAAGAAATTGCCAATCTTTTTTTCGAATCCAGTATCCCTTCAACTGTCTTCGAATTAAATGCCTTCAGCAGCGTTGAGCTTTGAAAACCAGTAGCAGCAATGCTAAGAAGCCATCAGAGGTTTAGTCAGCCTTAAAATCAAAACCTAGGTTTGATGAAGAAGGCGGGAAGGCAAATGCAGCCGGACGAAAAGAACGACAAAATGTTGATTCAAAAAAGAACAAGGGCTGCTTTTGACTAGTAAAACGAGATTTACAAGAAGAAACGAAGGGAGGCACACTGAAATCTCCAAAAAAAAAGCAGCTTGAGGAGCGCTCCTTTGAGAAAATTGAGAGATGCTATGAGAGGAAGTGTCACCAAAAGCTAAAAAAGATCATGCGAGAGTGGCAAGCCTCCAACTCAAGCCTATAAAGACAAGCAAAAAAACAAAGTGATAAAATCACAGTCACTGCTGAGGATCTAAAAAGACAACTTCTGCAGACTGTTTAGCACCTATGAAGACACAAATTACCATTTGCAAACAAAAATCAAATAAACTTTAGGTGCACATGCCCTTCAGGCCTTGACGCCGAGCTTTCCTAGGTAGCTGGTGATCAGTTCTGGGTCATTGTTTTCTGACAGCATAGTAGTTATGTTAAACTATTAGTGAGGGCAAAGCGAAGTACATATATGCAGTTATTAAACACAGAACAAACAGACAGACAGGCATAACTTCGAAATAGTACAGGACTTCGCTTACCTATAGGATACGCTATAGACATGGAAAATAACATCGGAGCGGTCAGTCGCTGCTTCGGTCTTAAAAGGAAATTGAGAAATAAGCGGATTTGGAAACACTTGTGCTGTCAAACATCAACTTGGCAGTACTTCTTTAAGATTTGACGTTTATAATTAAAATGGATAAATCTCTTCGGCGGCCATCGTGAGTCTTAACGCCATCTTCTTTTTCAGTTTTCCATGAGCCGTCTCGTCAACGAAAGAAGAACTGGGCAACAAAAAGAGTTTTATTGCAAAGAATCTGAATTTAGAATTGTCGTAGAGTACAAGTATTTGGTCGTTTCGAAACAGAATTTTTCGAGTGATTTCCCGCATGTGAGGACGATGTGCGGCATGAGCTGTACCGCGGCATGGGAATAGCTAGAAAAGTACGCATCGCAAGACTACGAAATTTGGGACATGTTAAACGGATGGACACTAACGCTTTACCTGCATTGGCTTTCGAAAGTACATTGTATCCGGGAAATCACGGAAAAGGGAAGACCTCGTCTTAGGTGGCGCAATCAAGTGAAAAAAGACCCCATCCGACAAAGAGTGAAAAACTGGAGAGAGCTCGCCCAAATTGGTTGAAGAAAGATGTTGGTTAATGGCCAGGTTCACCCGAATAGTATCGCACACCTAAGAAGAAGATATAAGATAAGCCATCGATGGGTTTATTTTTACAAACAGTGGTAGTGTCTGAGATTTATCGTAAAAATACTTCACTTCAGGCCATCCCCAAATCGTACGCATGAAAGCGTTAGCGACGAGCTACCTTTGGTTTCCAACGATGGACTGCGACATCGAAGAAACACTGAAGTGGTGTACAACTTGCCAACAAATGCGTCCTGATATTCCTCTTTTCACGGGATATACTTGCGAAGAACAAAGAAAATCCATGATGCAGAATCCACATAGACTGTGTGGGTCCAGGGATGTGTTTTGGTTTCTTGTAGTAGATTAATACTCCAATCACTTAAAGGTTAATACAGTAGCCTCTACGTCATCTTCTTGCGCTATGTGAGTTTTAAGACATCTTTTTGCTATAAACAAGTTTTTTGGCCTCTACTGTATCCATCAATAAATGGCCAAGTGGAACGAATGGTACCCACGACTAAAGAGTATTCAAAAATCTTTCCAAATATCGAACAGCGGTTTTTTGTTAGATCAACACAAAACACCGCATTGTGCTACTGGGCAGTTACTGTATAGCACGCGTTCGATTGCAACTTAACCTTTTCTCTTGTTTTGAGACACACAAGGCAAAACAATTAACTCGAATTGACTGAATATTTATATGCTCGTATTAACGTGAAAATAAAAGTATTTTATTCGAAAACATAAACACTGTAATACGAAGCCAAAGTGTCAGTAAGTTGCAATGCACGTCAAGTCAAGCGACACATAGTCAAATAGACGAGTGGGCCGGCCTAGAAGCACTTTTTGAGTAGATATCAAAGTTTTAGTCTACTCTGACGTCCGATGATGTTGACGTTGGTTGACTTATTTATAAAATTAAATTATTTTGAAATTTATTTTTACCTCCATCGAAAGTCGCACATGGATATGATTCATTTTCCTATGTGCTACAATCGCGTCGCAAGAACAACAAGCTCGTTAGCAACTGTTAAAAAACATTGGTAGCAAGGAACTACATTAGCTTGAGCTCATTCTGCGGTAGTAAGCTCCACCGGCACGGCGGCACCGTGCTCCGTTTTTGTGACAGAGAAAGAAGAATACAGAACGGAAAAACACAATTTTCTAAAATGTGCTTAAAGCTATCAACAAACCAACTACATCTTGCTCGCCGAATATGCTCACCTTCAGTGCCGGATTAGCAACGTAGCAAGAGTAGCAAATGCTACGGGCCCCGAGCTCAAACGCCTAGTAAAATATCTTGCTTGCCCTAAATGGGAAGCTCTTAGGCTATACTTCACTTCAACCTAAAATTCTAAAGCAAAAGGTTTGTATGAATTAATAGCCCAATTTGATTCTTTTATGCCTAAACATACTAAGAAAAAAAAGGGACATACGCCATATTTATCAAAAACAACTTGTGATGAATTTATTCACTCAATTGCATCAAGCGTACTGGATCAAATTATTTGCGAAGACGGAAATACTATTCACTTTCATTAGATTCTACTCCAGATACATCGCTTGTAGACCAACTGCCTCTGATAGTACACTACGTTCTGCCATCTGGGCCAGTGGAATGATTGAGGGTCATACTGCTGAACAACTCTCTCAAAGTTTACAAGAGTGGCATTGATATTTAAAGATGTCAGGGGCAAACCTACGATAATGCTAGCAAGATAAGTGAGAAATGCATCGGCTTGCAAACTCGAATTAAGGAAATAAATAAGTACGCAGAAAATATTCCCTGTTTACACATTCATTTAATTTAGTAACAAAGTGCGCAGCAGACTGCTGTACAGGAGCATTACGTTACTTTAATTTTATTGAAAATCTCTTTAAATTATTTCCCGCTTCTACCTATCAATGGAGTCGTCATACAAACGTACCTGAAGATTCTACTTCAAAACTTCCTATTTTGAAACGGCTATCGAACACTAGGTGGGCAACCCGAGCTAATGCTACGAAGGCTTTTTTATGTGGATTTATCACTATTAAGCAAGTTTTAGAAGAAATTTTCAATAATGTGGATCAAAAAGCGCAGTGCTGTAATCTTATAATATAATTGATTTCAACGATGAATAAGTTAGAAACAGGAAAAATGACAATTACGTTGAACCGAATCCTAGAGCGTTTGCAAACGACTAGTGAATCGCTTCAGTCGCTTGATCAAGACCCTAATACGGGATACGCTCTCTATGAATCATTATGTGGCTACATCCAAGCAATACGGTCCACATTTTCAGGTATTGACACAAGAGTCAAAGGTCTGACAAAGAGACAAACTGAAGAATACCAGCAACAGATATCAAGACGAATCTAGCGAAATACAAAGTACAACCTTTCAGAGGCTCTAGTACGCTCGACGACTTTAATGAAAATCAAACAGCTGGACAACCTTTCGAATTTGAGGTGTACTGTATGGTTTAACTCAACGCATGAAGTTATATCATAAAATTAATAGCGTTTTAGAAGTATCTCCACAGCTATGATCTCTTACAACAAAAGAGATTCTGGAAAATCCTCAGATGATTTGGAGAACAGTCTAGACGGCAAATTAGTGCAGTTCGCAGAGCTGCTGAAAACAGATAAACAGATGTGTTTACTTTTATTGACAGCCAGAAACAGGAGGCACTGGAACAGCAATATTATAAACTTTTATTAACTAACTCCCCAGGATCGTGTTTCCTTAACTTAGAAATTGCCTTGTCGAAGGATTTTTTGTTTTTTCATCATTAAAACGTATTAAAAATGAATTAAGGTACACGATGTGACAAGAACGTCTTAATCATCTCACTTTGTTGGATATAGAGCATGCTTTGCCCAAAATAAGTCGATATTAAAAGTATTGTCTCCTATTTTGTCCATATTAAGTCCAGAAAAGTTCATTTGTAACAATTTTGTTTTATTTCGTACCCTAAACTTAAGAATGTAAAGCAAAGCAAGGGCCCCTCAATAAAATTTGCCACAGGTCCTCGCTGGCCTAATCCGGCACTGCTCGTGTTGATCATTTTCTTCTCGTCTGATGGCTGGTTCGGGAGCCACCAGCCACTCGCTGTTGGCAAACGATTCTGATTTTCTACTGTTTGTTGGTTTTCATGTTCGTCGTGTAGGGCCATGCTCGCGAGCAACCCCCTTTTTTGTTGTATTTCGAATTTAAAGAACCAACACGAATATAATGCTCGCCAAATGTGTTCGCCGTTTTTGGGATAAGTTTCAAGGGGGGATGTTCGTCGAGCATGTTCGTCATTTGTGACTAGGCAGCAAAATTGTTTTTCAATCGTTTAAGAACGCAGTGCCTAATAGAGTCTTGAAATTCCGTCTTCCTTCCTAACCTAACTCGTTTTGTTATTCAGACCATGAAATGGCTCAAGGACGAAGAATTCGTTTGCAAACCGGCTTTTTGAAATCTAGGAAATTACGAAAAACAAAAATAGATGTCCAACAGCGCCGCGCTGCCTTTAAGTCGACATATCAGTAGCGTGCTACAAAAATCAGAAGACGATATTCTCACAAATTTAGCGTAGCGGTAACAATTACTTTTCGTTCCACAAAAGAGTCTTCGCGATTTTTTTTTTATGGTTCGCGATAATGATACGATCACAACAAAAACCAGAATAATAAAACTATGAAATATCAACGTTTCCAATGGACTTACCTCTTAGCCTGCAGGTTGACACCAACTCATCACTGTGATCGGCGCAGTCTGACTCGCCATCGCATACGAATCGAATGGCGATACACGCTCCGTTCCCACATTGGAACTGCTTTTCTTCACATTCGTTGACAAGATTTTGTGCTGAAAATAAAAGAAAAACTCATTATCAGTCAGTGGGTACAAAATTGACAAAATCAGAAAGACTACGACAGACACTTACAACTAATCAACTCAAAAGAATTACATCCGAGAAAACATTTCGTCAAAATTAGAATACAGCAGACGCATTTCGAGAGCGTTGTAGCAACACAATGTTTGAGCATGTAGACAAATCAAAAAATTAAAGAAAACTGAAAAACGCGAGGCGAAAATAGAGCCGGGAAAAACAGCAGCTCTCAAAGTATACTCGACGGAACTAATCAAAAAAAAAAATTATATTTTATAAAATTTTTCCTTGGGAATTAATAAACTCTACTACGCAAAGATGTCATCTGAAAAAATACTTTTTTTTCTTTTGCTTTTGTGAACAAGTGTGTGTCGGCAAAGTGCCAGGCTATTCGAAATCACCTTCGTGAATGCCAAATTCATTGGAGGAGGCAAATCATTTGTAAATATTTTCATTGTTTGTTGCGTAAGTATTGATGTGGTAGACACATGAAGGGCTGGTTCATATGAGGGAAATGCTATTCCACAGCCCCTTAAGAAGCATTGATTGCTTGGTTGATTGCAAGGTAGTTTTTTATGTGATTCGTCTTCAATAGGTTTATTGTTTTGTTTTGAATTGTTTAATAGACGAATGAGAAACATGTGCGTTGACAATATATCGGGCGGCCCGGCGCGGCGCCCCGACGTCGATCGGATCAATTTTACATTGAATTCGGGCGGGTTTTCGGTGAGTAGAAAGTGTTTGGTAGTGACTATTGGCAAAGTGGAGACGCATCTGAAAGCTCTCCCAAACCCAAGCAATTTTGAAGCAACAGAAACGTTGATGACACTACTTGACAGAGACAACTACAAATAAATAGACAATCTGTGTTGTTCTTTTCACTTCAGTGCTGCCAGGCTGTCAATGATATAAGCATTAGCCCTAGCGAAATATTTGTTCGGAGAGGAAAATTCTTCGGTTTTTTAAGCTTCGGGGGGTGTTTTCCTTCGAGGCTGTTCGGAACTTTTTTCCGGCATTTGTTGCATACGCACCCTGTAATCAGAAACCAGCATTCATACCAATTTTCACGTGATGACAGTCGATATGACAGCTGTCTCTTGATAACGCACGATGTGTGCACATTCGACCATTCTCCGTTTAACATCAATTGAATCAAGTCGAAAGTAAAAATTATATCCCTCATTAAGAAAAATGTATTAAATTAAGCTTAAGAAGTAAATGAATTATAAGAAGTAAACTAAATCTTGTAACTTGTTAATTTGAACACATAAAAACACATTATTTTTAGACATTCGGCGAACTGCGTTGAACTGCGACCAAGGACATTATTTATAAAATTTCTGACAGCTTGATGCAATTTTTTTCGAATTTCCTCCGACGTTGCCAACAATTTTCCGCTCCGAACGGCTACATCGCCAGGGCTTTGCATTGGACGAAAATAAAAATCAAAGAGCGTTTCGGGAGAATTTTCAAAACGTACCAGTGGTGGTGATGCAAAAAGATTTCTTCTTACGATTCTGAAAAGTGAACTTCTTATATTCAGATGTGGGAAGGATTTTGCACTTCAGTTCAGAAGGCCCCAACCCATAGAACGCGTTGCGCGCGTGCAGCACCGCTTCCAACTGACAGCTCGATTAAATACACACGTTCTTATGAGAGGTGACCCATAAGTACCGCGAGCAACGCGCCAAACGCGCCGAGTAGCCCAACTTTCTACTTTGCCGCGGCTCTCACGCGGTGACATTTTTGCTGTCAAAACCAAATTGAAGTTCTCTCTTGTTGCTAGTGATGAGATAGGACAAACTGATACCTCAGAGATGTGACTCAACTGTGGTTGCTACTGCTGCTAAAATAACAGTCTAAGTAGCATTTTCAATCAGATTTTATTGTTAAACTATTTTAAATGTTGAAAAGTACAAATTATTTCTTGAAAATAGGTTAGTTAAGCCATAAAGATAGATCAATTTTCGTTTTTTATTTTTTGTTATATTTTACTGTAGTCTCAATTTAAAAAGCTTGTGTTTGTTTGTTGCAAAAGAATTAATTCTTTGAAGTCAAGTGCCAATATTAACAGCAAGTTTAATAAAATATCTACAAAATACAATGGTGTTTATATACACATATAATATGTGAATATATGAACTTATATGGCTTATAGTCTATTCCCACTGGGACAAAAAGTGGTTTTCGTAACAATTCCCAAATACTAACAAATTTTCACATTAATTTTTCTAGAACCTCATGTTTTCAGTAGCGAGATGTTTTCAAGTCGCTTATGATGAAACCAATAGCAAAAAAGTGACGGAATAGCTATTTTATATTCTAAACTTGTTCACCATAAGCAAATGTTATAACAAATCTTTTCTTTTCACTTCTAACACATAATTTTTTTAATGTTTTATGATATAAATTTATTTGTGTTTGACTCAATCTTTCCATTCTATAATAAATGAGTGTAACAATACAATAACATTAATAAAGGTGATTTTTATAAAAACATAAAGTGCAAAATGGAGAAGCGTCAAACAAAAACTGTTAAGGAACGGTTCACTCCTTTTTGTAAATGAATTGCGTTTTTGTCCCAGTGAGAGTAGGCTATTTAGAGATTTCCCAAACCGAAGCAATTTTTTTGTTGTGAAGGCAACAGTTTCACATACAAAATTTAACATTTATCAAGAGCACGTAAGTAACCACACAAACATGACAAAATATTGGGACAATAGCAAAATTGCAGCGTCAGTGGCGTAGTTTTATAGTGTTTTTTTTTTTCAAAGCCAGAAGCTGGTAAAGTATTTCAGTTCAAAAAAAAACTTTCAAAATCTATGGCGCGTTACTCTCATTTTAAAATTACAAACTTTTTGTAAACAGTGAAATTATACTGTTTTCAACATAAATTATTTATTCAAAGTAAAGACACCCCTGTTTTTTCTGTGATAAATAGAGTAAGTAGATTACTTAAGTTGTGTTTTTTTTTTTCAATCCAGTACTAAGCAAAGTATTCGAATTCAAAAAAAGGTAGGGAAAATGCTGGTATCGCCACCTATATCCACAATTTCACGAACAACTTTTTACAAATCAGAAAAGGCGAATCGTAAAACCAGTGGAACGCATAACTTTATAATTTTTTGCAAAGGCAGCATTGTTTCGTAAACAAGCTTAAAACAAATTTTGGCGGCTAAAGTCAAAAACTTTGCTGTTTAGTTTTTAACGTATCATAAAAAGGTATAACTGACTTTAGTTCGATTAGTTCGATCTGAAACAGGATTCAATCCTAATGAGGTATTTGAAGCATTCAAGAAAATATAATCCATGTACCAGTGAAAACCTCACCCATCTCTAGTTTTCGTGAATTATCGACTCATCCCTAGTTCGTTTGACGTTTGTGTTGCCTATTGAAAAATAATTTTAGCAAATAAACAATTGTCAAAACACCGCTCCGCATTCATTGGGTCACCCGTCACCCCTATCAGTTGCGTGCGGCAAACCCCACCGCATCAGTTGCCGCGCCGCACCCACCGCACGCAACGCGTTCTATGGGCTGGGGCCTTGAGACTTTTTTCTTCTTCTTACTCTTTTGACTTTATGAGGTCGCGATCTTTAAGGGTTCACAGGCAACTTTTCTGCTCCACACTAGTGATCCGCTCTTAGGGTATGCTGTGTTGATTTCACAATGTCGGCAAACCTCCCTGATCTGATTTGCTCCTTGTCTGAGGCCAACCAAATGCAGATGGCGTTGCATTTGTCTGTACCAGGAAACTTTCAGAAGGGGGGGGGGGGGTTCTCTGGATCTCTTCTTTGACAGTACCAACTGATCCTAATTTTTCCTAGACGATATTTTTTACGTGAAGGCTTCATGAAGTACTTCAAATACGAACAAACTTTGTTAATCCTGCTGTCATATGGAAAATATCCATCTCAGTAACAGGGCAGGATGCCCTCGGGCATAGTCCATTTCATACAAACATGTCTTGTGAGTGAATGGAGGGGACCTACAGTTTTCTGCTCATTCTGAACCGCTAATCAAAAATTTACTTTTTGTACATTTTCCAAATTTGTGAACCGTATGTGAGTGGTACCCGTGGTGCGATGGTTAGCATGTCCACCTGCTAACCCAGAGGTTCGAGGTTCGAATCCCAGCAGAGGCGCAAAAATGTTTTTTCCAGGGTATCGCCTTTCGCGAGGAATTGGCAAGTCCTCCGTTAGTAAATTTATGCCATGAAAAGCGCTTTCTCAATTAGCCGTTCGGATCCGGCATAAAATTGTAGGTCCCCTCCATTCCCTCACAAGGCATGGTTGTGAGAAATGCGCTAGGCCCAGGGGCTCCTCGCTCTGTAGCGCCACCCTATTTATTTATTTATTTATTTATGTGAGTGTTAGACACACAACCGTGGTGTAGGGGCTAAGGGGCACTTTTTTAACACAGAAATTGACGGAGTTTTCATATTTATCACGCTTATAGGTACTCGATGATTGGTGTCGTCATCACAAGTTGCTTCGGTGTTATTCATTGATCCCAGACATTTAAACTATTCACACTTGGGAAGCACATTTCCTTTCAAATAAATATCTGTAATAGGCATGTTTGGATCAAAAAACGGGCAACAGAAAAACTCAGTCTTTTTTAGATTGTGAAAATTTTACTCGTACGTTAAGTTTTTCTTCCAGGCATGTATGATTCTCGCTTATGATGGCTCAATCTTCCGAAAAGAAGAGTTGACGTAATTAAGTGTTCTGTACTTTATCTGTGTTCTGTACTTTACCGCACTGCAATAAAAAGTAGAGGACTCAAGACGCTTCCTTGCTGTACTCCTATTCTGACTAGCAAAGCTTCGGTAACTGCAGCTGTATATTTTCTCTTCGTCACAGCTAATTCATAAAAATCCTCAATTATCCGCACATAGGCCTCTGGAACTCTTTTTTGTCTGAGGGGCACCCATATAAAAATTCGCGATTGTTGATCGAATGTTTTTTTGAAGTCAACTAGCACAACATGCAAGTCCTCAAAGGATTCACGATGTCTTTATTTTAGGATCCTTTGGATAGCATCTGAAGTTGGCTTGCCTCTGAAAAAACTGCATTGTTTGTCAGATAGCTATATTGTTTTCCGCAGTCGGCTACCCAATACCCACTCAACCATCTTCAAAGTGATGGATATCAGTTGAAGAAACGGTAGTTATCGCAGTTTCGTGTATATCCCTCCCCTTTGTACCTACACCATATATGGTATCTCGTCTGTCCTATAGCATCTTTGTCATTTATGGATTTCTTAACTGCCTCAATAACTTCTTCGACTGTGATGTCTATTTCCGTTTAGGTTCAGTTTCTGAAATTTCTTTTGAGGAAACTGTTCGTTCTAAAGGCCATCCTAAGACTTTGAGACTTCGAGACTTTGTCTAGTCTTTGTCCTCATTCAGAAGAAGCACATTGACAATCCTCAGGAAGCATCGTTAATGAACTTCGGTTTACCAATCCTCTGAGCATTTCTCCTTCTTTGAGCGCCTATCTTGAAGATGGTCGTTTCCTATTCAGGATACGCTTGGTCCTTGAATAGCTTCGTTCGCCGGGGCCGGGGCAGAACTTTCTTCCAACTCCCGATACGTGCCGTCCGTTTTCTTTACTTAGAATTGGACGTGGTTCTTCTTCGCTTCTATTTCGGAGCTTCAGTATTCCCTTTCAAGGAGAACTTTTTCATTTTATTTATTTGAGGCGTACTTTGACTATCCTTTGAAAGCAACAATCTTCTAACTTATCACTGCTAAAGATTCATTCCATCACTCCACCACCATGTTTCTTTGGCTGATTAATAGTATCACTTTCAATGGTGTGGCTTAATCTAAGGAAGTTTGTTGCAGGCTATCCCATATCCCATTTGCGCTGTACTTCCTGTGCCCCTGTTCTGTAACTATCGCCTCGGCGATAAACGGTGAAAATGGAACGAAATTCTATGAATTTAGTAGGGTTTCCTTCCATTTTCCACCGTTTATCGCCTGCTTTCATCGAGGCGATAGTTGCAGAACAGGGGCACTGCATTCTTTGAATATTCAAAATGAATTGGTTGCCATTCTCTTTCTTTAAATTACACCTTTCTCTTCATAGCCCTTCACCGAATCTATTAAATATAAAAAGTATCACTTGCAGTCTTTCACGTCTCATAAATTTTTCTATCAAATGGTAGTCAATTTAGGTTTCATATTCGTAAGTAAAAAAGTGTTGGCCTTATTTGATGAACATGGTAAAATTATAAGACTATGTGACTGGCACATACTTAGGATATCTTCACCAAGTGGGTTCCTTGTGCCATATCCCGATGTTCATCGTTTTTGTTTGTCTTTCCAACATGGCCGTTCAAATCTCCACCAACAAACAAAAACTCCTCTGTTAAGATATCCTTAAGCAGATTGTGAAAATCTTGTCCACCTGCTCGCATCCAATTTGGGGAGCCTGCACTGACAATATTCCACACTATTCATTCAATGAGCAATTTTACAGACAAAAAAATGGTCAAAAGACTTCGAAATTGTCAACACGCTGACGAGCAGCTCTTCCGCAAAGATGACACTAATGCCGTTTTTACTTAGATTCGTTCTATAGCAGAACATCTTGTAGACTTTTGTCCTAACACCAAAAAAAACCTGGCCCGTTATATTTATACAGTCATTTTGTTTCTTGGATGTCTACTCGCCTCCTTCATATCATCTCTTGCAGCGTTCCAGTTCAAAACCGCGACCAGTCATACTACCAACTCCTACTCTTAAACTTCGCCATGTACACTAGGGTGGAGCACGGATGTATGGGGATTTTTTGAACGCGTAATTTGTTGTTCTAATAGTGATGATTATATGTGTTGCACTAAAACAAACACATATTTTTTTTTTTTTGTTATTTGAACAATATCTTCTGCCTCCGCTTTAGCCTCAAACTTTAAGATTTATTTTAGAAAACGAAAGGTGTTTTAATGTACTGTCGTTAGCTTATAAAAGGATGCAAGTTAATATTTTATTTATAAGTAAGGCATGTTAAGATAGACTTATTATAAAAAAGAAGAAAAGTCTTTCACAAATATGTTTTAAAAAAATATTTCAAGCCGACAACGGCCTTGTCAACCGAAAAGAGTCGGTTCCCATTAGAACACCGTAATTAAATCGGAATGAGCGCTGATAGTGACAAGATGGGGGACCGTCCTGTACTACTGCGTGCTGTTGTCATGTGTTATTTGTTCTATGTAGTATTAGTGTAGTTAGTCTTGTGGTGTATCAGCTAAATGGTCTATGTCGCCCGGCTGCAACCCCCCTACTTCGCAGATTTATGTGTGGAGTAGGTTTCATGTAAATGTAAATGTAAAGATATTTCAATTTGCTCGAAAATCACGTTTAGTCTCAAACTTTGGCATTTCCTTTTTCGCCTGTATTTTCGCGGTGCCGTGAAATATGGCCAAGTGAAATAAAGTCAAATTTTAACGTTTGGCATTATATCACTTTGTCAAAGTCTTATTTCCCTTATAAGCCTTATTTCCCTTTGTCTGCTTGGCATTTTTTCACTTCATCAAAGTGTAATAATGCCAAACGTCAAAATTTGGCTTTATTTGACCTTTAGAAAGCGAAATTAGGCCAAATCCTTCAATTTGGCCTTGTGTCATTGCACCTATTTAAGCCTTTATTGTACCCAAACGTGTAATTTTTTTGCACTGAAAAATGGAAGCTTCAGTCGTTATTTTCACAGCCTGCTGCACAGCTTGAGTATGGCATGGCAGATTTAAAAAGATCAGTTGGTCTTCTCCATCCGATGATGCGATGTTCTCTATTTCCTCTGTTGTAATCGATGGTTCACTTACTCTCGTCTGCCAGTCAATTATGTCGATGTGATCGGATGTATTGAAGTTTACCATTGCCACTTCAAAATGCCTAAGAGTTGATGTTTCAGACACACTGCGGGTCTTCAGCATCCGTCGAGCTCCCAGCTCACGAACATTTTCAGCCATGCGTAAAGTAATTATTTTGTTGAATTACTGGATCAGATCTTCTGAGAGATACCTATAGACTGCCTTGCAATCATACTGTAGAGATGTCGCGTACTATCTTTGCACGACGATTTAGCTGACGATGGAATCTCTTTGGCTACATACAGACAAAGTAATCGAATGGCACGTGTTAGCCAACGAGCATGAGACATTCTGCCCTATCATAGATTCCATCATAATCGAAAAAAGTCTAAGTTTCCCGATGTAACTATCACATTATCCATTCGAAGTGGAACGAATTTCGAAATTCGTAAATTTGGTATCACCAAATCCAAGTGGAATGTAAATTAGTCGTCTTAATATACGAAAGAAGTTGTGTTTGCAGAAAAATGTGAATGATCTTTCACATTTGGCGTAAAACAGCTGATTTCGAAAAACAGGACGGCGGTATTTAGCGTTGTAACTGGAAATGCTTTCTTCGATTCCGTTCGGATTTTGTGAACACAAATTTTCGTAGTTCGTAACTTTGCTGTCCGTGTGGAAGTTTTCTACGATGGAATCTGTGATAGATCTGATTTTTTCGGAGAACTTATTTCCTAAATCTTATAGAAAATCTCCTGAGAGTACCGCTGCAGTAATGTCGTACTAGTTTGAAGTGCTTTTCACAAAGGTCTAGTGTAATTTTCTGGCCCAGAAGTTGATCCATCAAAGTAGAGAAAAAAGTGTCTCAATGGCAATTCATTTATGTGGAGTAAACAAATTATCCACTGAAGTTCTTTCTGCAGCCTCTTTTCAAGTACCTAGGCGTATAACACCACCATTTTTTTTAAGTATTAACGATTTATTTGTGCATTTGGACGCCATGGGTGATATAGGCGTTGAAAAGTTTCATGTGAAAAATGAGAGTTGAGGGAAAATGCGGCGTTTTAATGCACCAATTGAAAAAGGGAACTTATATTTATCTAGCTGAAAGCAAATGAAAAAAAAAAATAAAGTTTCGTTTAAAATCAAGATCTTAGAAAATTTCAATGACCTGGCGGAGGCAGTTACTCTCAGTCGATTCATATTATATTTTAACTAAGTAAATATGAGCCTAAAAGACACATAATTTTTGCTATTACATGTCGGTTAAGTGAAAAAAAAAATTACGCTCCACCCTAATGTACACGCTCCATGTTTTGAGTTTTATGTCTCTTTTACAATTAATCCCTTAGCCGCCCTTTTACGATACGCAGAGGAACTGTAGTGATATTCAAAGCCATCACGCATCACTACACAGACATCGTGAATTTCTGTGTTCAAAGTAAAAAGTAGAACCTATAATGTTAGTTTAAAAAAGGTCCAGGAAACAACCAGATAGATCGAAAGTCGTTGTCTGACCAAACAATCACAACTTAAAAATGGAGACGATTTCAACAATAATTCTTGGGTTTTCCAACCTCCAATTGCCAATTGGGCCTCATCGCTCAACATAGTTTTTCGACGGATTTCGTAATCATTTGAATACATTTCAGAGGGGTACATTTAAGGAGTTTCAGACAGCATATCATTTGTGCGAATAAGGAATAAAATCGGACACGAAACGGAACCCTGGGGCCCACCAGTATTTATAAAGTCGGTAGCAGACTTAAAAACATTCAACACTGAGTTGTATTGAGCGATCGGAAAAATAAAATCTAACGAAGAAGAGACTCATCGACACCAAAAGAACTCATTTTTGATAAAAGAACCAAAATCTATAAAAATGCCCTAGAAATATACAGTCGTATTTATAATCCCATTCCAAAGTATATCTAACTTTGGACAGTTCTTAGAACAGTGTCCAACTCCAAGTCGTTTTTATAAACACTTTCATAGCTGTCAAAGGAATGTCTATCTTTAGACACCGAAATTGGTTGTCTAAACTGTGGCTAAATGGACATTAGATACAACAAAAAACAATTTTATTGAACATGTTATAAAACAATGTTGAGAGTGTTAAGATCGAAAATATTGAGCAGTTTGAGGTGCAAAAATAATACTTTCAACAATTTCATTTGTAAATTACACTAATCTCATCATTTTATGTGACTTGGAAAAGCTGTAACACAAAGTCAAATCAGCTGTTTTTTTGGTTTAGTTCAAGTCCTACGCCACACTCTTTCAGAACCTTTTAGTTGTTGTACTCGTATATCAAAACACAAACAATGGTTATGCACGGATACATAATGAACGCCACCATCTAGTTTTTCGTTCAAAGTTGACAGTTTGAAGGGTTGTTTAGACAACTGTTGGAATGTATTTATAAATACGAAATTGGCTAAGGCTTGTCCAACTCTTTAGACACCGTCTCGCTGGACAGTTGTCTAAAGATGTTCTAAGCAAATTTTATAAATACGACTGATAAAGTATAACAGCCCTGCTCACTATCTCCAAATCAATGTAAAGATTTGTTCGGTGGTTTTCTGCGAGATATGCCATCACCATTGGACACTTTGCTACAAAAGTCATTCTGTCCGGCATTGAGAAGCTTTTGTTCTTCAAGATTTTTCTAGAATTGACTATTTATCAACGAGACTTTAGGATCTCCTTTCGCAGGGGAGGACTATATTGGAAGAATACATACTATGCTCCATCATCTCAGGAAGAGTACAGCGGAATAACTTGAGCCGAGTTTCATCGGGAATCTGTATTCACTTTAGCAAAACATCGCAAATGGGAAAACAACAACTCTAAAGTGAACAACGATAAGTGGACAAAATAAGTCACATGCAGAAGTGAACAACAGGGATGGCTGGTAAATGGAGTTTATGATGGGATAAAGTTGTATAAGTGAGTACAGCGTTTCATTGAGCGCCTAAGTGAAGTGTATATAAAAATTCCCAATAAAACTCAGCTTTAGATCGAAAAGCAGTGATTTTGTTTCCAAAAAAGATAACATTATTCGCACTGTGAGGAATTTTTCACTACTTGAAGCTAATCAATTGTTCAACTTTTATCTTATTCGACAAATGGATTCAGGTGCGATTGTGGTAAAATCAATCAAACAAGAAAATTTCATTCCAATTAAAGATATCACACAACATCCTGAAACATATTGTCTGTAAACCTCGATTGAACTAATTGGAAGCTCTTAAGGGAGAGTTCTGTTGTATTCACCAAATATTTAGAAAGATAAATATCGTTTTACTCTTTCTCCCTCCGACGGCGCAACGTTTATCATGAAAGCGCTCAAAAATTTTACACATAAAGTCGCTAATTACTGGAGCCCTTTTCTTTCACACTTTCCTTCGAAAGATTCTCGAGTTGTTGCTGGGAACGAGTTTGAGTTATTCTCACGGAAACTCCTTCGCCCATATTTTGAATTTTCTTAATGAGTTTCTTAGAACTACGATTACAATGCTGGCTCATAATTCCAACAGCAATTAATGTATAAAGGTCGCAGCAACACGAAGTTGTTTTTCAAAGCAACTCTCTCGTCCTCATAACAACACCGATGGGTGGTATGGATACACCCCAATGTTTTTCCAATGAAATGTTAACACCAGAGCACACGTTTTTCTAATTATGTAAAAGATTTATCAGTTATCATCACCTTCTACGTCTGTCTTTATTCAAGCGTTTGTCTATTTATTTCCTCGAAAATAAAAAATCATTGCCATTGAATCTCGGCACCCATATGATCGTGCGCCAACAATGGGTATCAGTTCAGTGTTCAGTCTTCAGTGTGATGTGGAATTATGGTATCTTCTTCCTTGAAGATATTTTAATTGAAAGTTATGAAGGCAATAACCGAATGTGCACCGAGATTCTTCTACATTTTATGATGAGGTATATTTATTGCCATGGCTCGAGATTCTTCCGCAGCTATATTACCTACCTACCTACCTACCAAACAGGATGTTCACTGAACTCCATTTAATCTTATTATTTCATTAGTAGGGTTGGTATTGGTTTGGTTTGGTATTTGGTTGGCATCATCAACTTATTAGTGTGTATATCTATGGGGTGCAAAAGAACGTTATACGTCACCATCATCGCCATGGTATCTTGTGGTGTACAGCGGGGTGGTCGTTCTCGTTGTCGTATCTCGCATACATATAACCGTATTCAGTGATTCTTCCCAATTAATTTGTGCTAAATGGCGCGGGAAGAATTTCGACATTATTCTTCTTCGTCGACACCAAATCAAACGTTGAGGTCAGTGTGCAGAATAAACGAGACCCGACCATGATATAGAGATACATGGGAACAACAATCACGACTCTTTTAGCTCTCGTTCAACTAATGGAATCACATGTAGAATCGATAAAAAGAAGCCATCGAAGTTTATTATCACGAGATGTATTGGCGAAGATATATTTTGTGGTGGTTCTTGTGGAACATGGAATATGGAGAACACCATTTGGGGTTAGAGATATGGATTTCGGTGTAGTATGTATGAATACTAATATCGTACGACTACATCCACAACTATACAAATGGGCACATTATGATGAAAATTTGTATCGATTTCGGTTGATTTTGTGTGTTGAAAATGCTTGCTCTAATAATTTTTGCTTTGCTGGTAAGAAATTCGTATAGAGAAACAAGAGCAGTGACTTGGAGATTTTTGTTGCTATTTATTCTGGTTTCCAATTATTGATTTATTATTCATTGATGTAGCCTTCGGAGAGAGAGTGGTGCGCTGCAAATGATATGAGTTATGGATTTTGAAATAAATTGGCCTTTAAGTGAGGTGACATTCGTAATTGGATTTCGAGAGCAGCAGCAGCAGCTTTCCTATATGTAGTTGAGACTCGGGAGGCTGTTTGAATAAATTTCAATATAGGTTTACGAAAAGTCGCTTACAAAAGAGCAAATGGATGAAAAGAAAATTGAGTTTGGACGAAGCCTTTTAGTGTGTATTTTATGTCCACTTAGAATGTAGTTAGAGGTAGGTACATTAAAGGTTAGACTTGTGGAAAAGGAGGCAAGTAGCAGGACTAGTCGCAGGTGATTCCAGCACGTAGATGAAGACCTGCGATTGCTAGGCTGATTTGAGATGGTAGAGTAAGCTCGTGGTTTATTTAAAAGTGTAGGTGTAGTCTGTAAGTAGAAATGTACTCGTAACTAGAGCTGTGAGTATAAGATCGTAAGTGAGTAGCAATGACGTAAGAGAGTAAATAAGTGAGTATGTAAATTTGTGAATAAGTGAGTAAATAAGGAAGTGAGTAAGTGTGTAACTAAGTGGGTTAGTAAGTACGAAAGGCAGTGAGTGAGTATGTGAGAAAGTGAAAAGGTACTCGCACACCTATTCACTTTCTCCCTTACTGAAGGGAGTTGGAGTGTAAGTGAGTAAGTGTGTAAGTGACAAAGTGAGTAAGTAAGTAAAAAAGTGGGTTGGTGAGTAAGTTCAAAAGTGAGTTAATAAATGAGTAAGTGAATTTGTGAGTGAGTGAGTGAGTACGCAGGTAAGTATAAGTAAGTAGGTGTGTTAGAAAGGGAAAAGTAAGTGAGTAAGAGTGCAAATGAGTAAGTGATTAAGTGAAAAAGTAAATAAAGAAGTAAGTGAGTAATTGAGAAAGTGAATGAGTAAGGTGGTGAACGAGTGAGTGAGTGAGTGAGTAAGTAAGTGAGTAAGTGAAGTGGTGAGTGCCAGAATATAATACCATAATAAGGAGTATAGGTTACCAGCTTGCACCATTGCTGGACACTACTTTCGAAGTAGTAAGAGGGTTGAGTAGAACAGGACGCTACAGTCAAAAACGCTTCCTTCCACCTTCGTATGGAAGCTTATAGCCATTTGAATAGCATTCGATCCCGCCTGGAAGAAGGATGCGTATGTTTCTAATGAGGGGTGCAGTCGATTGTCATCGCTCTCCACAAAAGCACCCGCTCCACATACAACCTCGCCTTTGAAACCATCTGTGAAGATTCGAAAGCAATCCTTTCTTGGGCCATTTTGCAGAATAGATGTGTTCTAAGCCTTGCTAGTTGACAGTGTTTGTTTCTGATGATGATGACGCAGTTTGAGTTTTGGGATCATCGTGAGACATTAGTCAAAAGTTATGCTGCTTGCGGGATCCTCAAAGTTCAAGTGCGCACAGTCCCAGAGACTACTTTTTTCTTAATGCTAAATGACCTTGAGAATGCTCAGTGAAATAAGATATCAAGAGGAGTATGACAACAATTTCGTCGACACATTGACATATTATTCTTTAAAATTTGCCGAACGACGCGACGCAGTAACGTATGAGAGTTTGTTCCAGCAAACAACAGACGCATAGTAGAACTTATCGTAGCCGTGCAGTTCCACAGAATTCTTTTCCATGTCTGCCAAAATCTCCCATACATTACCAAAACACTTGAAGTGGTTCAGCAGTTTTTGATTCGAAATGTTTGGACCCAAGAAGCTTGATATCTACTCCAAGATGTTGAACTTCATTCTAGAGTTGAATAAGAATTTCACCAAGATGATAAACTTCATTTATGAGAAGAGTTTAGACGTCGTCGTCAATTGCTGACTGAGCAGAGCCAGTCATTTTTCTGCTTCTTGAAGAGATAACAACCTCGGTCTTAGGATGATTGACGAATTAACCGTTTCTAGCAGCACCCACTGTCATTAGTTTAATTAAACACTGGCATCGCTTAATTTAATCAAGCGAAGCTAGTATACTCAGGAAACAAAGCTTGTGAGCTGGGTCTTGCAAAAACACGGCGACGCGACGTCATGTTCGTCGGCGTATGCTTATGCTTACTAAGCATCTCAGGAACAGAGGCAATCACCATGCAACACACAAAAGAAGATAGAATGCCACCTTCTGGACAGCCCTTAATCACTCATCATCCTGTAACTCAAAGCTACAAGTCTACAAGTTAAGAACCATTTGTAAGATTGTGTATATTGAACTTTTAGACGAGCAAGCAAACTTGTGACTTTGAGTTGCAGACATTTTTTACACATGTCATAATACTTGTAATTTACAATTACTTGTAGTTTCGTGTTAAGGCTGGAACAGGCCCGTTTATAAAGGAATTTATTCGAGGTCGAAAAATACAATAGCACGCCGCGCAGCTGCAGGTATGTATAAGACCCGGCATGGAGCAATAGACGCTCAAATACTCATAACTTTGTCAATTTCACTCCGATCGACTTGAAATTTACAATATTCTTGAGATATCATGCATTTTATTAAAAAAATAAAAAAAAATTAAATTCAGAAGTGCCTAATTCTTAAGGTTTCTCGATGACTTTGCAAAGATTAGGTCCAGAGAACAATTTCGTTACTTATTTGCTTGTTACAGTTACAAACCTCTGTGCTCTGTGCTCTCCCATTCAGTAATCCAATCAAACGCGATTGGAGAGAGATTTACTGTAGTTTTTAGTTGTGGTATTTTCAACTTCATGTTCAGCCTCTTAAAAGAATTAAAAGGAAACTTCTTCGAGTAGAGGCTTACAATATCTTTGAACCTTTGATTTAAGACTAATGAATTCTCGGTCTTTGGAATGCCTCCTAGAAAATAATAAGAGCCACTAAATTCACAGTGAGATAGCACTGGACACCTGGTGCCTTTTTGGGCCGAACTCACTGTGAGTTGTATTCTGTAGAATGAATTCAAATGGAAAACTTCATTTTACCATTGACGCTGTGCGTGCTAAACTACACACTCCGCAGTACTTGTTCTATTTTTTTTTTTACTTTTTGCTGTAGATTTTCGAAGGCAAGATATAATTATGCTTTTTTTGTTCTTTATTTTGGTGGTTGAATGGTTCATAACATTACTTTCTTACTATTGTTGCGCCACCAGTGGCGTACCTAGGGGGGGGGACAGGGGGGGCGGTCGCCCCGGGCGCAAAACGATTTGGGGGCGGCAAAATGAGCTCCGCTGTTCCTCAAAATTGAGAAGTAATACACAAAAAAAATTTTAATCGCAATCAAATTGAGTTTTACATCTATGAAAAAGATGACGTTGACATTTTATATGAATTTTTGATGAAAAATTAAACTTCGATCTTATTTTACTCTCGAAACATTGAAACCTCAAACTTTTTCTTCATAACAATGAAAAAACTCAAAAGTTAACTTTTCTCCCTTTTCGTTTTATATGATCCTCATACATACAAACTCCGTAGATCACGTCCTCTTATAATTTTCCAGATAATTTTTTCAATTTTGATGATCTATTCATTATTCACGCAAATTTGCGTACATATTCTTAAGTTACTGACCAATCGTTAATACTTGGTCGGATATATTTGGTATAAAAACGATGAATACTATAGATAGTATCATAATTTTTAATGTGTTTTGGTCTCCGAGCTGCTCAATTGATTATAAATGAATATAAAAAGAAATAGTTTTTTAAATATATAAAAATCTTTATTTAAATAAATAGTCAACTAAATTTTATTTTTAGCGTTTGGCAACTTATGTTTTTTTGAGGATGCGACGCGTTTCGGAATCAAGTTCCATCGTCTGGCGCTTTCAACTGTTTGATCTTTGGTGTCTGAGCTTTGTTTTAGATGTTGTTTTTGTTGCTTTTTCATTCTTCTTCTTTTCTTGTCTTCTTTTTGCTTTTGTTATTTCAATGTTATGTTCGTCTTCTTTTATCTTGTTATATGTTTTAGTGCTGTATCATATAATGCATTGTTTTTAAACGTTAGTTTGTCGTTTAGGAGTTTGTCTTGTTCTTTTTTGTTTGATCTATATATTTCAAACTCTTCTAACGCGTCTAAAAGCTTACCTTTGTTGCAAAAGTGCAATGGCTTAAGGTTTTTGTCAAAATTTGTGTAGTTGTGTTGATTGTCCATGAGGTGTATTGCATAATTTGACTTTGTGTTTTGTTTGGGTATGTGCTCCAAAAATCTGTCGTGAAATGTTCTCCCTGTTTGTCCAATGTAGTATTTGTTGCAGTCGTCGCATTCTATCCTGTATACCCCGGAACTTGCTTGCGTTTGTTTATGTCTTTCTTTTTTTGGATTTAAGATTTTCTGTATATTGTTGTTGGTTTTAAATGATATTATAATGTTGTGTTTTTTTATTTCGTTATGTATTATTTGTGGTAGTAAGTTTGTATAGTTTATTGATATGTATTTTTTATCGTTTATGTTGTTATTATAATTGTTGTTATTTTTGTTGCATAGTTTCTTTTTTCTTTTGTAAATTAGTTTGTCAATTATTTCTCCATCATATCCGTTTTGTATTGCTATGTATTTGATTGTATTTAGCTCATTTTGGTAATCTTGTTTGTTCATTGGGATTGTTAATAGCCTATTGATAAATGCATTGTATGCAGCCATTTTTTGGGTGTGAGGGTGGTGTGAATCTTTGTGGATTGTGACGTCAGTTGTTGTAGGTTTTCGATATATTTTATACTTGAGTGTTGTGTTTGTTTTTGTTATGCTTATATCTAGGAAGTTTATCGAGTTGTCTTCTTCTATTTCTGATGTGAACTTTATTGTTTTGTTTATGCCATTTATGTATTTATTTCATATGTCTATTTGTCTTATTGAACCGTCAAATATTAAAAATGTATCATCCACATATCTGGAATATGTTATTATTTTTTTGTGTTGTTTATTGTTTTCTGAAATAATGTATTTGTTTTCAAAGTCGTTGAGGAATATGTCTGCCATCAACCTGCTTAAAGGTGATCCCATTGCTAGGCCGTCTTCTTGTGTGTAGTATTTATCGTTGAATGTAAAGTAATTTTGTTTTTGTATAATTTGTAAAAGTGATATTAATTCGTCTATTTGCTTTTTGTTCAATTTTGCTGTTTTTTCTAGGTTTTCTTTTATGATTGTTATAGTTTGTTGAACGGGTATATAATAATAACATATTCCAGATATGTGGATGATACATTTATAATATTTGACGGTTCAATAAGACAAATAGACATATTAAATAAATACATAAATGGCATAAACAAAACAATAAAGTTCACATCAGAAATAGAAGAAGACAACTCGATAAACTTCCTAGATATAAGCATAACAAAAACAAACACAACACTCAAGTATAAAATATATCGAAAACCTACAACAACTGACGTCACAATCCACAAAGATTCACACCACCCTCACACCCAAAAAATGGCTGCATACAATGCATTTATCAATAGGCTATTAACAATCCCAATGAACAAACAAGATTACCAAAATGAGCTAAATACAATCAAATACATAGCAATACAAAACGGATATGATGGAGAAATAATTGACAAACTAATTTACAAAAGAAAAAAGAAACTATGCAACAAAAATAACAACAATTATAATAACAACATAAACGATAAAAAATACATATCAATAAACTATACAAACTTACTACCACAAATAATACATAACGAAATAAAAAAACACAACATTATAATATCATTTAAAACCAACAACAATATACAGAAAATCTTAAATCCAAAAAAAGAAAGACATAAACAAACGCAAGCAAGTTCCGGGGTATACAGGATAGAATGCGACGACTGCAACAAATACTACATTGGACAAACAGGGAGAACATTTCACGACAGATTTTTGGAGCACATACCCAAACAAAACACAAAGTCAAATTATGCAATACACCTCATGGACAATCAACACAACTACACAAATTTTGACAAAAACCTTAAGCCATTGCACTTTTGCAACAAAGGTAAGCTTTTAGACGCGTTAGAAGAGTTTGAAATATATAGATCAAACAAAAAAGAACAAGACAAACTCCTAAACGACAAACTAACGTTTAAAAACAATGCATTATATGATACAGCACTAAAACATATAACAAGATAAAAGAAGACGAACATAACATTGAAATAACAAAAGCAAAAAGAAGACAAGAAAAGAAGAAGAATGAAAAAGCAACAAAAACAACATCTAAAACAAAGCTCAGACACCAAAGATCAAACAGTTGAAAGCGCCAGACGATGGAACTTGATTCCGAAACGCGTCGCATCCTCAAAAAAACATAAGTTGCCAAACGCTAAAAATAAAATTTAGTTGACTATTTATTTAAATAAAGATTTTTATATATTTAAAAAACTATTTCTTTTTATATTCATTTATAACTATAGATAGCTTTTAATGATCCGATATTTTCTCGTGGCCACAACATTGTGATACATTACGGTGTAATGAAAATATGAAGAGTGTTTTGCCGGTGATTTGAATTTGAAAACATGCGCGCGCTTCTGCAAATGATATCAATCGATGTGATCCTGAAGATGACAAGAGTCCAAACGCAAGTGGTGTGCATGCTACTTTTACACAAGATGTGGGAACTTGGCGTGTTAAGATCGATTCATCTTTTCGCGATTTTATGGTTGGGCAAGGCACGAGCAAACTTCAAAATATTAATGCGGAGATCCCACAGGATGATACTGGACGATCTTTAACCAAAACTTGGTTTGAGAAAACTTTGGAAAATGGCGTTGGATGTGTTTTCCTGCTTTGTTTTGTTTTTGTTGCATCTTATTCCCACAAAAAAGTTGTCAGAGCAATCAGAGTCACTTTACCAATGCGTTGGGGTTTTCATCGTGGCGTAAATTAAATCCACGTGTCCAAGATCATGAAAATAGTCCTGCTCACCGCTTAGCTTTCTTAGAATGGAAGAAATTAAAACGAACTCTGAATCAAGGTGGAGGTATCGATGATGATTTACAACGCCAAGTTGCTGAAGAGGAAAAATATTGGAGGAATATACTCGAAAGAATTATCGCAACTATTCAAACGCTTGCACAACAAAATTTGCCTCTGAGAGGACATCGCGTGTCAGTCGATAATCTAAATCCTAGGAATTTTTTGGGTCTGCTGAGATATTTGGCCAAATTTGATCCTGTCATGAAATCTCACTTCGAACACATTTCTTCACAACCAGGATGCTTATCGTATCTTTCTTCCAGATGTCCTCTGAGAGGACATCGCGTGTCAGTCGATAATCTAAATCCTAGGAATTTTTTGGGTCTGCTGAGATATTTGGCCAAATTTGATCCTGTCATGAAATCTCACTTCGAACACATTTCTTCAACCAGGATGCTTATCGTATCTTTCTTCCAGAATTCAAAACGAACTCATCACAATGATGCGGAACAAAGTGCGTAAGTTTCTCATTTCTCAGTGCAAAGATGCGAAATATTGCAGTCTAATGTTCGATTCAACTCCGGATTCCGCACATGAGGAACAGATGTCTCAAATTATCAGATTCGTCGAAGTTAAACCAAATTCAGTAAAAATCAGAGAAGTCTTCATTGATTTCATACTTCTGAAAGTCAAAACAGCAAAAGGAGTTACTGAAGCTATTATGAACAAACTGGACGAAGATGAATTAATCCTGAAAGATTGTAGAGGTCAATCATACGACAATGCACCAACAATGGCCGGTATCCATACAGGAGTCCAGCAGAGAATCATCGACCTAAATGTACAAACTGTTTTCGTTCCTTGTGATAATCATTCTCTCAAATTGGCAGGAGGACACGCAGCCCACGTCAATGTCCGAGCGGTAACATTTTTTGGAAGAATACAGCGTCTCTTCATTTATTTCTCCTCCTCTTCCCACAAATGGGACGTTCTCAAAAAATACGTGAGTATAACGGTCAAAAGGCATTGTGAAACTAGGTGGAGCTCAGAAGCTGAAGCTGTGAGACCAGTATCAACACAATTGGACGAAGTCATTTCAGCGCTGGAACACTTGAGAGATACAGTCACAGAAAATATTGATACCAGACAAGAGGCAGCGTTGGTTTTATCAATGCTATAGAAACATTTGATTTCTTCGCTCTTTTGTTTTTTTGGGCAGAAATTCTCGTATCATTTGATAGAGTTCAGAAACGGTTACAAGAAAAAGGAATCAGTTTCACTTATGTACTTGGACAATTGCAAATGTTGACAGACAAACTGAATGATTGGAGAATCGACCGTGCCATTTGTAAGGCTACAGAAAAATGTAACGAGTTGGGTGTGAGCACCGCCAAAAGAATTCGAAAAAAGCGAAATATGCCAGGAGAAACATCTGAAGATTCTGAATTGAATTCGGAAGAAAAAATGCGACGATCTCTGATTGAAATTTTGGATTAACTTTCAATGGAAATATCTACACGTTTCACAAATTTGAAGAAGCTCGATGAACGTTTTGGTTTCCTTTGTAACTTTGAAAAAATAATACAACTTCCCAGAGATTCTTACAAAGATAAGCTTCTCAAAATAGAAGGAAAATGCAAGAAACTTGCCGAGTTTTATTCAGATGACTTGTTCAATGATATTCAAGACGTCCTACTTTTATTAAAAAGAGCGAAGAAAAACGAAGAGGAAATTGGATTTTCGCCTGAACAACTTCTGTTATACATTTCATCAATGGGACGAGAAGCTTACAAGACATTAGCGACAGCTTTGCAAATTTTACTAACCATACCTGTTTCAGTTGCTTCTTGTGAAAGATCATTCAGCAAACTTAAATTGATCAAATCTTACTTGAGATCAACCATGAGTCAAAGTAGATTATTATAATAATACGTGAATTTGCAGCAATGAAATCGAGAAAAGTTAACTTTTGAGTTTTTTCATTGTTATGAAGAAAAAGTTTGAGGTTTCAATGTTTCGAGAGTAAAATAAGATCGAAGTTTAATTTTTCATCAAAAATTCATATAAAATGTCAACGTCATCTTTTTCATAGATGTAAAACTCAATTTGATTGTGATTAAAAATTTTTTTGTGTATTATTTCTCAATTTTGAGGAACAGCGGAGCTCATTTTGCCGCCCCCAAATCGTTTTGCGCCCGGGGGGGGGGGGGGGGGCGGCAAATCATTTTTTGCCCCGGGCGCTAAATTTTCTAGGTACGCTACTGTGCGCCACCCTATTTATAAACTTATTTATGTTTTTCAAGTGCTTGTAGACAGAGAAGGGTACCTTAACACCCTTCAAAATTTTCTTTGGTTTGGCCTATCTGAACACTCTACTACTTCATTGAGGCCGCAAAGTAGCAGTAAGCCTCAAAGTAGCAGTAAGCTACCTATCTTTGTAGTTAGTGGCGTAACTAGCGGGCCAATGGGGGCTGCTTCACGGAGGGAGAGCCCCACCCCCCCTTCCCCAACCCCCCTGGAGATCAGAGACGTAAAAATAAGAAAACATTAGACAAACAACTAACTGTCATAGCATTGAACTACGAACAACTAATCGAAGTTCTCAAGTCCTTTTACGGCTTAAATGAGTTAAAAAATCTCTCAAATTGAGCGAAAACGAGTGAATCATTTGAAACTTTGCAGGTCGCATCGCTCAGTTCAATGTCATGTGGAAGTTTTGAACTGAAGCCGCTGGTTTTGTTTTATTTTGTTGACCTAATACTAAAATTTGGTATCACAGCTAGCCCATCCATCATCTTAAGAAACTTGACTACGCCACTGCGTACAGTGAAAGTATGTTCGATTCCCCATCTTTTCTGAAAGTACTTATAATGAAATTGTCTCTAGTCTTCCTTTTTTGCATAAGCATCGTCAGCTCATAGTTTCCTAATGAAGACTCAGGAAATTAAGCGGGCAAACATTACTTTCTTTCACTTACCTCGTGCCAATGATAGTCTAAGGAACTTTGTAATCGGATTGCCCTCACCGAGCAAAGTCTATTCCTTTTGATACAAATACCCTATCTTAAGGGTATGAGAATTGACGTGAGGGTATAAAAATATACCATCACCATCACTTAATTGAGAAAATAAGAAGGCAAATCAGGAACATCATCCTCACAATTGAAATAATGTTTTTTGTCTCCACTTTCGTCTCTCTTAAGGATCAAAAGGAAACTTGCAAATCCAACATAATACGCCTTTTGAAATGATTGCCAGGGCGTATATAACAATGATTGATTCATTTTGCAAAAACCCAACGCGTACAATTCTCACACAAAAACATATTTTCCTATTCCCATTCGGAAAAAGGGTAAACACTTAAATTAATTAAACGAGAAATATTCATCAAAAGTGAGTACAAAGGAAACCAGGATTCAAATTCTCCATAGCAACGTACACGTTATACCATCATACCCATCAAGACAAAGACAAAGACTAAGACCATTCCAGAAAAACAAGAAGATTCGTTTCAACTATTTTGTACAATTTCAAATTAAAACTATGCGGGTTTTGGGTATCCTACCATCCTACGACCGACAAACGACGACGCACGAGTACGAGCATAATGTCCTTGTTTTGCTCAGTTGTCTCCTTGTGCACTGTAATATAATTAACGTGAGAGTTTGTCTTTGATTTTCCAATTCAGTTGCTTAATTACGCAAAGGTCGCTTGTTGCAAATCACAATTCAAAATACAATACAACAAAAAAGACACACATACACAGAGAGACTCTTTAAAGTCACCTTTAATAAAACAAAAACTCGAGCTAATGGCCTGGCGTCATGGAAATGTTTAATTTTTGTGGCTTTGAATGCCTAATTCAGTTATGTTTGTCTAATTCATGCATAAATTTTGCGGCGGCCGTAATAGCTAGCTCTGTTTATTCCACAGCACTTCCATCAGACCAACAGCTAAAACAACAACTCTTCAAATTTATGACATAGAAAGTGTTTATATTTTGATTTTAATTTATTGTCATCACCTCCTCGCTCCTCTTCTTCTACGGATTAACTCATTTTTATTCTTTTTGTTTTTCTGTTTGTAGAACGACATTTCCTGTGTGTGTGCAGAAAACGTAACAAATTTCGCATTGTCACATACCCGGTCTTGTCACCTTTATCAAAGTACTCAGGTAGTGATGTGCTAGCAGATTGACTAAGAGTACACCTAAGGAATACAAATGAACCTCTTACAGATTCTGTTGCGGAATTAATTTCAAGACTAAATTGTGTAATTCGCACACATAAGCCAAGTCATAAGCAAGCAGAGAGTATAGAGACTTATAGAGAGACGAGTCGAAAAATCATAATCACACACCACCCATAGCCCCCCGAAAAGTTATTAAGTGGAATGTCTGTAATTTACGTGACCCCATTAACTGAATAAATAACATGACCCAGCTACTACCCTTTAAAACGATTTTAATTGAATACACATAGAAAAGAACGATGGAGCGATATCAATTTTTTATAACCATAAACCCATTTCCAGTACGTCAAGCATGACCTCTTTTCATTGCATTGGATCGGTTCGGTTTGGTATTCGCTCGCTATTCGGTTGGCCTCCCTCCCGTGTCCCGGTTGCGGGTATCAATTGACGTTTTATGAGCTGAGGACTTTGCTTTAGCTTTTGGCAAAACTACTCCACCGTGTGTTAAAAAAATTTTGTGAACTGCAGTTGCACTGTGTACGGTATTTAGTTTTTGATTTTCAGGTTAACCTCTTGTGAAAAAAGGACTTTACATTCGATTTGAGAGAGCTGGATTTTTTATTTTTGGTTCATTCATGACGTTTTCAAAGTTGGTTAGGTGTAGCGTGTATTCATGTTTTTAATGACGCTGTGCAACAAGTTTGGGACTGGCCGGGCTTTGTTGACAAACCAATCAATCAAATACTGTTTACAATTGATTTATTTTTGCATGGCGCACTAATAGATTTGTGTACTAAGTGAATGCAATTTATTTGGCTGAGAATGAAATATTCGAGTAATTAACAGCAATTTGTTGAGCAGTTGTTGGTGATGCGACTTTGGGGGTATGAAATGATGCCTCATTGAGATTCTGTAAACAAAACAGAACGTAAACAACAACAAGTTACGTGATTTGTTTGCATATTGCTGCTTATTGGGGGTAATTATTTGGATGTTTGTTGTTATGCATTTGGTGAAATAGGAGGACCAAGAAGTCAATTAGGAGACTTTGCCTTTTCTCTTGTTGAAGGCAAGAAGCTAAAGCAGAGGAGGGTCTAGCAGGTGAGCTAATATTCGAGTGGTTTAGCTGGGAAGTTCGATGCGAATTATCTATTCGCGTAATCTACTCGTCTCAGCGGGTACCTAGGTTAGGTTAGGTTACAATGGCTGTCAGGAATACACCCGACACACTTAGACCAATATTAGGTCCATTGTGATACCATAGAGATTATGCGAGGATTATGCTTAACAAAACCATTTGGAGCTTACAATAAAGCGAAGGAGATGCAGGGGATCTGTGTGCGCCAGATCGCTTGGATCATCGAGAAAATATTTCCCCAGATACCTCTTTCTTTTAGAAGAGAGTGCAGGACATGAGCAGAGGAGGTGTGGGATTGTCTCCTCCTCCTCCTCATCTAAGCAACTTCTGCAGAAGTCATTAGAGGGAACGCCAAGTCTTATGGCGTGTCTTCCTATCAGACAATGTCCGGTAATGACATTGATTACGGAGCTAACTTGCAATCTGGTAATGGATAACAAATGTCTTGTGCGTTTTGGATCTATTCCTGGCCATATCCGTTTTGTTGCCACGCACGTGGTGATATTGTTCCACCTGTCATTTGTTCTATCCATTGCCTCTTGCTTTAGCATAAGTTTACATGTAGCGATTGGTATACCAATATTCAACCTGCTGGTTGAGATCGGTAGAACGGTTCCTTCTCTGGCGAGTTCGTCGGCTTTGCAGTTACCAGCGATATCTCTGTGCCCCGGCATCCAAAAAAGGTGAATATTGAACTGTTCAGCCATCTCCTTAAGAGATAAGCGACAGTTGAGGGCGGTTACTGAGTTCGTAGAAACAGCGCCGAGTGATTTGAGGGCTGCTTGACTATCTGAGAAAATCCGGATATTCGTTGAGGATATCACGTTTTCTTTTAGCCATGATAGGACCTCTTTGATCGCCAGAATTTCCGCTTGGAACACGCTACAATGGTTTGGAAGTCGGTTTGAGTACACCCCGCAGCCTACCGTCTTTGTCTTCCCAGGTCGTTCTCGGTGGGATTGAGACTTGGAACTTATTATCAAAAATCAATTGGGGGATGGTGTAGTCGGAGTGGCAAGGGATTAATCCGAATAAATTCAGGATTGTAGCGTGACCGATGTTATTTAAGGTCCATTGGGAGATAGCTCTCATACGAATGGCTGCACTGGCGGCCATTTGTTTGCTGAAGATATCTAGTGGTGTGAGGTTAAGAAGTGTATTTAGTGCAGCTGAGGGTGTTAATCTCAGTGCTCCGCTTATACACAGACAGGCTGTTCGTTGGACCTTGCTTAAATTGTCGCAGTAGGTCCTTTTATAAAGAGCGGTCCACCATACCACTACTCCGTATGTGAGTATTGGTCTGATGACCGCGGTGTAGAGCCAGTGGGTGATTTGGGGGGAGAAACCCCATTTATTACCAATGGCTTTTTTGCAGGAAAATAAGGCCACGGTGGATTTCCTGATTCTTTCCTGTATATTGGCTTTCCAATTTAGCTTTTTGTCTAGGATTATACCTAGATATTTGGCTTCGTTTGAAAGTACAAGTGAGATTCCATTTATTGATGGAGTTATTAGTTGAGGAATTTTATATTTCCTGGTGAAGAGAACGAGTTCAGTTTTCTGAGGGTTGACCCCTAGATCACATTTTCCCGCCCATTTTACAAGTTTATTTAGAGCGGTCTGCATCAGGTCCGTAAGGACGTGAGCATGTGTACCTACCACCCCAACATGTCATCGATAGTTGCCACCGATGAGGCTATCAAAAATGCTGTGGAATCATATGACAGCTTCAATTCATCTGGTATACTAACGGTTTCTATCCAATAGAGGGAGATGCAGGAAGGAAGAAAGGCAGGAATTAGGATGGGGAGTCGATTACGCCAGTTATTAATTGGTGCACAAAGAGTATGCCGGCAACATCGCGACGTCTAGCTAGGGTGTGTAAGTCGATTAATTGTAATCTATCTTTATAGGGAGGTAAGATAAGGGAATTCGACCAACGTAAGGTAAGGGTTTGAAAATTCTTTAGACCAGCGTTTTATAAAGCCAAGGGAAGAGTTAGCTCTGTATATAATTTGGTCAATGTGGGAACGGAAATTGAGCTCTTTATCACAATAGATACCGAGATCGCGAATGGAAGACACTGCTGGAACGGCTACGTCGCAGAAGTCGTTAATTCGAGGGGCGAGAATTGAAACTTGCTAACATTAAGTTCAAGGAAATTTTTTTGACACCAAGTTAGAAAGGAATTTAAATCATGTTGAAGCAGGGGAGGGTCGAAAGGTGTCAAAATGACCCTCGTTATTTTTATGTCATCTGCATAGATAAAAAGGTTGGAGTGGGAATAATCTTGTCCACATCATTTATGACGAGGACAAATAAAAGAAGGCCAAGATGGCTGCCCTGAGGAACACCAGAAGTGGCAGAAATGGGGGCCGAAATAGAGCCTCGAAAAACTACCCTATAAAATCGGTCTTCCAAATAGGATTTGACCCATTGGATGAATAGTGGTGGAAAATCAAAAGCTCTTAGCTTAAGATAGATAATGCCGTGAGAGATTTTATCAAATGCTTTAGAAAAGTTTGTAGTAACTACATCAACCTCGCTGCCTTTTTCTAAAGCACAGATTGTCATAGAAACGAATTGTGTAAGGTTCGTTGTGGTTGATCTGCCCTTTAAAAAACCATGCTGTAGTGGGGATACAATTGACTTGCAATGAAAATTAAGCGTATCACAAACTATACTTTCAAAGAGTTTAGGAGTTGCTGAGAGTTTAGCTATGGGACGGTAGTTGGAAATTTCATTTTTGCAACCTTTTTTGTGAATAGGGAAAATAAAAGAATTTTTCCATACTGTTGGAAAAACAGCTTGTGTGAGCGAGAGTTGAAACAGATTTAAAAGCGGTTCACTGATTGTGTTGATGCATTTTTTAAGAAATATGGCAGGGATACCGTCCGGACCAGGAGAGAAGTTGATTTTTTCGTATACAGTGTCCCGACTAACCCCTAGAGAAACAAAACTGGTATTCGAACTGTTTGTCAGATAACTGAAATAGTTAAGATCGGGTTCAATCATATCTTCACTATACGATAGCCTAAAAAAATTTGCAAAAAGATTAGCGATAACCTGAGAATCAGAAGAAGAGGGTGTCAAGAAAATTAAAAGAAAGAGGAAGTCCGTCAGATTTTCTCTTAATATTTATAAATTGGTAGAAACGTTTGGGTTCGGAAAGAAGACTGGTTTGCATTTTATCGAGGTAGTCATGATAAAGAGAATCACATAAAGCTGAAAAATTGAGGAAAGCTTGTTGGTAAATTATGTAATCAATAGTTGTTCTTGATTTAATGAACGTTTTCCATAATTTATTTCTTAGATTACGAAGTGATCGCAATTCTTTCGTATACCAAGGGGGAGATAACGAGCAATTCTTTTGGGGCAAATGGGGAACACATTGGATGATGCATTCAAAGAAAGCCGTGTAAAAGAAGAAAACGCAATGTTGATGGAAGTGAAAGAGTTTATGAAATTGTTGAATTCAATGTGGCTTATTAAACTATTAAGTCCATTGAAGTTAGCTTGACGAAAATTAAACAGGTAAGATGCTTCAGAGTCAGCAGCGGAAATACTTTGATTGAGTGTGAAGATGCATGTACTTTGAAAATTATTTTCACTGACTGTCTAGCCCTTGCGCCAAAATAACATTATCAAGGTGTAATTTTTGATAAAAAAAAAAACTAGCCTAGAAAACTAGTTCAGAAGAAGAAGTAAATAAAGCAAAGGCTGCACTTTTCTCGTGTTCGAAGGCTATTGGCTATAACCATCGGTCATAAGACCAATATGGGGTAGTAATATATTGTACCGCACGGGACAAAAAAAACAGCAGACAACTTGTTAAAGCTTGTCATAGTTGAGCGTGTGCATGAGCTGAAATGATATCTAACTTAATTCTCAACGGCATGAGAAATTTTGTTCCTCACAGAAAGTAAGATTATTGCGCTTGATGTTTCTAAAGCATTTCATAGAGTTTGGCATCAGGATCTTTTATCGAAAATGCGTGATTTTGGTATCGATGAGTTTCTTCTTCGTTGAATTAGAAACTACCTTTTCGACCGTTCAATACAAGTTGTATTGGATGGCTTCAAGACTGATACCCACTTCATAAATGCTGGTGTGCCCCAGGGCTCCATTTTGTCTCCGACTCTCTTCCTCATTTTCATTAATAATCTCGTGCCTGAAACTTCTAATCCTTTCAATTGTTTTGCTGACTCGACCCTCAACTTTTCATATTCGTTTCCAAATTCACGTCCCTGCTCTTCGGATGTGGAACTGGAACGGTTGCGTATGAAAAGCTCATTGAATTCTGACCTTGATAGCATTGTTACATGTTTTACAATTCAATGCTTCGAAAACTCAATGCTGTCTCTTGTCGTTGAAGCTTAATATTCCCCCATTGCCATTATCCATCATGAGTGGTACCTGAATCCAAGAAACCGAAAAGCTGTCAGTACTTGGTGTGTGTGTAAACGATGATCTTCGTTGGAATGACCACAAATTTGAAGTCGACAAAAACGCTGCTAAATGCTTAGGCTTCTTGAGACGATGCAGGAAGTTCTTCAGTCCTTCTGATCTGGCTACCATTTATAAGGTCTTCATCCGCCCAAAACTGGAGTATAACTCCCATATCTGGTCAGGTGCTGCTCAAACATCTTTGCACCTGCTTGATAGGGTACAAAATAGAGTGTTTAAATTGATAGGTGATCGATTGATTCTCTTGAACATCGTCGAAATGTTACCTGTCTCACTCTCTTTAATCGCTTTTTTCACAAACAGTGCTCTAGTGAAGTAGCCAGTTGCATTCCTCCCTGAAACAATTTAGCCGCAACACCCGCCACGCTAGGAATGCCCATCAGTTTTACCTTGAGCCCAAATTCGGTCGTACATTCAAGTATAGAGATTCTTATTTCAGTCGCACTACCCGAATGTGGAATGCTCTACCTGACCCTGTCTTTCCCCTATATTTACAGTTCACAAAAAACTCAAAAGCAACGTGCATCGGTGTCTCCTTTCAAATCCTCTCCTATTTTTCTAAATGCTCGCACTGTGTTCTATAACATTATAAGGGTAGTCATAACACCTTAATGTGCGCGTTAATTATAAAAAAAAAATCTGCGGTGCGCTAAGGACAACTCCTTCAGATGCCCTAGATGCCTAGACATTCTACTAAACCTTACACCACTAGACATATTCAGCAAACAGTCAGAGCAGCGAACTCAGCTACTCGACTAAAACCAACTCTCAGTGGACCAACAATCAAATTGGTCACACTAATATTTTATAAGCAACTTAAGGTTCATCCCGGATCGATTAGACTACGCCACTCCTTAGTTGGTGTTTGATAACAATTTCTTAATAATAATACCCTGAAGAGAAGCTTTGGAGGACGGCACTCTCTTGGATAATAAAGCCTTAGAGCACTTCTACACTGACGGATTTGAAACCTGGAACCTGGAAACATGGTATAAGAAGTGGTGTTTTCTCAAATGGTCTGAATTTAAGCCTTTTACTTTGCCTACCTGATTACTGTAGTGAAGTCCTCTCCTGGCTCAGAGAAAACGTTGCATCCTCCATGGATATTCTTTAGTTTTCGGACAGTCAGGCTGCTCTCAAAGCTCTTGCCCCAGTCTTTATAAAATCTAATACGGTACAAAACTGTCACACGTCTATAAAAGAGATGCCAAAACAATTCAACATTCACCTTTCATGGGTGCCAGGTCAGAGGGATATACCAGGCAACTGTATGGCAGTCGAATTCGCCAAAAAAGGAACGACTTCTCATCTTCGACCTGAAAGGAGCAATATAGGTATACCTATCGCTACATGTAAACTTTTGATAGGACGCATTTGAGAAAATGAGCACTAGATGGACGCAGAGTAATACATGTCCTTACGACTAAACGAATTTGGCCATATGTGAACTAGAAACGTTCAAAGATCTTATTGAATCTAAATCGTCTGCACATTAGTTCCACTATAGGTGTCCTTACAGGACACGTCAAAAGACTTGGTGTCCACTCAAGTAACTTTTAAAGAAGCTGCATGGACTTTTCGACGACACCAGCGATTTAGCCAACAAACCCCCATAGAGTGTCTCCCTTTTCGTACGAAGTTCTGAATGGTTTGACTGACTGGTTTGACTAACGAGTAATCCAGGTTCGAGGTTGATCAATCCTTTGGTCTCAGTGCTATCACAATGGACACTCTGTAGTCTAAGTGTAACGGTCTCCGTATACTGACGGTCACATCTAACCTAACCTAGCCTTTGCGTGTATTCATTGGTAGAGTGGTGGCCGTGGTGTAATCGTTACCTTGTCTACCCTGTTACTTGGGAGGTTCTAGGTTCAAATCCCAGAAACATTAAGGAAATAAACTGATTTTACGCGGTTATCGCCTTTAGTGAAGAATAAGAAGGTCCTCTCTGATGGAACTTTCATGCCATGAAAGTGGCAGTGTTATTGCTCTTGGAGAAACTGCCCTTCTTCTTTTTATTTCCGGCGTTACGAGTTGTGATCTTGAAGCGATCACAACTCTCCCACTTTTCTGCTTCACACTAGTGATCCGCCTGTGGGGTACGCCGTTTGGAGAAACTGCCCAATCTTAGAAAAAGGCGGTACCCTTCAAAAAATCGTTTATTTTATGCTTCTGATGGGATTCGGGCCTCGAACCTCGAACCTCGAACCTCCATCGTAGCAGTGACCATTGAAAGCCTGCTCTAGAGTTCCACGTAATCTGAATGGCTTTTTTGGAAAAAAGTTAGGGAATGTTCGTAAGTCTTCCGTCACATTTCGATAGCAAACTTCTACAACTTTCGACACTTCCATGGGACTAGAAGGAGATGACTCACTATCTGCTGTTTCAATATTGTGCTGACTTTGAAAATGTCAAACAGCTTGGGTTTTCTTACTATATTGAATAATTCAGAAGCGCAAGACAACGCTTTGACGAGTGTTGAACAGAGAATTGTAATTTTATCATGTCATCAACGCTCATAGCACAGAGAAAGAAGAAGAAGGAGGAAATTAATTATCATCAGCGTAATCACAAAGTGGATTACTAGTTTTGAACAGATAAGATTTGTGATGTCATCTGTGTCATCATTTGCTCATAACACAAAAAAGGAAGAAGAAGAAGAAAGCACATCGGAAAGTTACCGATATCTCTTAGGGCACGGCGCGGCGACACGACGTACTGACTGGTAAAGCGGCAAAATTAGAACAATATTGAAAACCAAACGATATTGATCTGCCGATGCCACTAGGCTTTCAATTTCGTTCGAGTCTTGCCAATCTGCCGATTTTCCACTCAGTACGTGGCCTTAACCTTAGCGTCTAGCAACGTTTTGACCCGGCAAAATGGTATATCGGCAAAATTAGAACAAAATTGAAACCAATCAAGATCGCTCTGCCGCTCATCTTTTAATTTTGTTCTAATTTTTTCCCCTTTACCGCTCTGCTACTCGTTACATGGCCAGGTATTTTGACTGGGTTTTAACGAGGACAAAAAGAAGTATATGCACTCATCAACAAGTATCAAGTTCCATCAAAGATCAGAACAGAACAGAAAACCGATAGGTATAACTTTGAAGTTGAAAACAAGCGTAGAATACATAACATTTGCTTTACTCTTTGTTCTTTTTTTGGGCTAAGTATAGGCAATTGAGAGTTGAAGCCTCATCTAGAACTGCCAAGGAGCCGCTGTACAAAGCGGAAATCATTTCGGTACTGCTTTTTGGTGAAAAGGCAGGCTTACAAACCACAAAGTTGAACGAACGGTCTGTTACTGTGTATAAATGACTTACGTACGGTTCAAGCTTCTTTCTGCATAGAGAGAGAAGAAGATGGTAGAGAAACAAAGCCTTTCCTAGAATATATCACAGCGAGTTGAAGTATTTACAAAAATAAAAGAAAGTTGGAAGATAAGAGCTGTCAGAGCTGTGAAGCGAATGAGCACTAAATTTTCTCTTTTTTACGTTACGAACATCGTGATTTCAAAGAAACCGGAGCTATCCCACTTCTCTGCTTCACACTTTTGATCCGCCAGTGATCTTTTCGAGATCACAATGCTCGTAGAAGAACTAGTGATCAACCCGCTAGATACGCTTCGGCTTGGGGACTTGCTATTGATTTGGGTTGTTCCATGTCCGAGGTCAACCAAATTTGTTGTGCCATTTTTCCGTATCAGGAATTTTCCAGTCTGCCTTTTCTTTTGTTTTCTAGCGATCGTGTCTTAATGTTGTACGACATTGCCTTTTTGACAAGGCTCTCTGGATCTCTTCTTTGAGAGTCAATGAGAACTGTTTTAAGTTATTGTGAACACTCGAGATAATAACTAAGCCAACCTATCCATCGTTTCACAGTTTAGCATTTAAAGTGATGAAAGATGAACTAGTGAAAGTTTGGTTCCTCGATTCAATGAGAATCAAAAAGAGCGAATAGTTTTCCCCCAAAAAAATATTTCTAATAATTTGTTCGTTGAAGTCCTGGTGTTGCCATGTGGTCGCCACAAAGCGTTTTTTTTTTTTCAATAACCTCAACTAGCTCGGAATTGACAGTGATACTGTGTGGTTTTGAGCCCTGAGTTTGACCTCAACTGACCCTAAAGTAGCACTAGGTTTTTGATGGCGATATTTAGATAACGAATTGGACTATCAAATGGCATGCGTTTTTCATCAAATCACAGGTATGTGTAGTGATTTCATGGCTAAGTGTTTTTGGAGAACCGAAAACCCAGGTTTTTTGACAGCTTTTTGGGTTGTCAAGAAAGTCTGCGTCAACCTCGAGTAAAGTTCAGCAAACGAACCTAATATAAAATTCTCACTTGTAAAATTTTCAATGGTACTCAGGCACCCGTTAAAATGTAGTTAGTCTCTCTTCTTCCATATTTTTCCCTTTTTGTAATATTCGCGCTTTGTGCAAAACACGTGACAGCAACAATAAGACAAGAAAACGACTTGTACTTGTAAATAGATATACTCGCCCTTTTATGCAGTTGCTGATGTGAATACGTTGAGTAAATTGACAATTCCAATGCCATCTGATGACAGTCAGATAACGTGAGAGCATAAATTTCAATTAAACAACTTCAAATACCACTCGGTTGTGTAGCAATTAAAATCAATCTTTAGAATTTCAGCGTAGGGAAACTGATTGCCATCGTTTGTGCTTCATTTAGTCTTTAACGAGAGATGTTCTTCTGTTCATGTGTTCCGGGTCTACGAATAGCTGATTGGATAAATGATATCAGATTGAAGTAATCGCAATCAACAATGATGATCTGTTGAACTCTCCCCCATCTTTCTCCTATTTTGTGTTTTCATGGGAGAATCTTCCTTCTTCTTCTACCCAAACAGCATGCGAAACCTCAAACTTCATTCTTTTCTCGAACCATAAAAGACTACAGCAGATTGCCATTTTAAAATCGATGGAATTCAATTTATCCCAAAATACAGAACATCGAGTACCTGCGAGGACTACTCAAGAGATTCCAGCTTCCAACCCCCGCCAAAGCTTGTGTTGTAAAACTTTTTGGGCTGAAATTAATTTTCAATGACATGCATTTTGCCAGAGAGTAGGTCTCTAAACCATTAAAGCAACGCTTAAGTGCATTTAGATAATAAATCAATATTTATTAGCTCTCAATAAGTTTACCATGCCAATAAGCCTTTGCCGAACGAAACACACAAAAGAAACCGCATAGACAGAGCCGAACTACACCAGAGCATCATCAGCTATGCTACAGCTGGGTGAAGTAACAAAACAACGCATCCCCGAAAAACCCAAAAGCTTTTTGTCCATAAAACGAAATTCTGAGGCCAACCAACTCTCTACAGTTTTACACTCCTATCCTGGACTCTGGCCGCTGCTGCTGCTGCATATATCACTTAATCATGTTCTCTTGTCCGTTATTGTTAACAGGGTTTTAGTGGTGGTATTTTGTGTTTAGTAAAGCATTTATTTTTTAATTTTTTTTTCTTTCTTATTTCCTTTTATTTTATTTTTTGTTTTGTGAGGTCGGCTCCTTCTCGCTGGCCCTTTGGGCTTTGGGAGGCGAGTATGAGGCGAGTGTGAGGAGAATTGGGTTTCCCTATTTGATGGGATGTGCTTGTACTGTGTGAAACTATGCGAGCTCTTTTCTATTGTGGCATGGAGAGATGAATTGATACAATAAATGTACGTACAACAATGCAAAAGTCCCATTGACCACACAATGTGTAATGGACAAATGGATAACAGAGGAGAGGTGGTGACTAAATGAAATAAGCATGAACACATGAACATGTTGTCATGATGTAATAGATACGGAAGACTGAGCATTGTTTCTATATGAGAAACATACAATAAAGAGTTCCTTAAATAGGACTTACATCAGATGTTCGAATCATAAAAATGGCATATAAATGAAATTGGAAACGTAAGCCATGATGTGGATGGGGTGCTTTGTTGGAAGAATATTAAACAGTTGACATGTCAGCAGGGATATTAAGAACCGCCACTAACTAAAGGTCTATGAGACGCAATAAAAATGATGATAGATTATGTAATACTGTCAAGCAACAAACAGAGGCTTCAAAATTGACAACGACGACGGGGTGTTGACTGTTGAGTTTTGCAACAACAATATCTTTAACAATGAAAAAAAGTGTCAAGGTCAACCTAAATGATAAGAGATGAGTATAAGCATGGTATGAGCTGTGCTGTGGTATGAACTTTACTTTGGGATGAGCAACAACATGGTTTAATTAGTACAGAAGAATTGTGTGAGCAGTTCTATGACCTGTGAGGTAACACAGTTGCAGCAGTGCTATGGTATGAGCAGCACCATGGTATGAGCAGCACCATGGTATGAGCAGCACCATGGTATGAGCAGCACCATGGTATGAGCTGCACCATGGTATGAGCAGTATTCTGCATGAAAACAGATTGTCTTAATCCATATCATCAATTTCGGCTGAAGAAAATATGGGCTTACAAGGCTCTGCTACGCCCACCCACAAGTACTGATTCCAGACTTATTTTCGAAGAAAATTGGTGCAATGATCACGCCACAATCCGCATCAAACTGTCACTCTCTGTAGATGCATTGAATTCTCGACAATAACTCACATGCTTTCCAAGTCCCAGATGCGACAATTTCCTTTGTGAACGTTGCCGCCGAGACGAAAAAGCACCTATTCAGCAAAGACGATTTTTCGATCACAATTGAGAACAATTCAAGCTGCTCAAAGGCTCAAACTGCGAATTGGTGAGGGAGCGAATGGTTCTGCGCCTTCAATTGCTGAATCCATTAGTCTTTGTAGCAGAGTTATCTGTGATCTTCATGCAGAGTTCTCCTTACTCTCTAATGTTTAAAATGTAGAGCTATTCACTGCTGATATCGATGGTAAGTTGTTCTTCGTTGGTTGAGTGTCACACACTAAGCTACAAGAGCTCCATTCACGTCTGTGAGCACCGTACAAATACGGGGACCTAGGTTGTTGTCGATTAAAATGGGAGTCTCCTAAGCTTTGTGCGTAAATAAGTCCCCAGCAAGAGCGGTGGGTGCTTCATTTCGGCCAAAACCTCATTTCTAAAATCATCATTTTATGGTTACACAGCACTCTCTTTGAAAATAAACCTTGAACAGCTTGCAAAGCCGAAACAACGCGTCTTTCAAGCCAAAAACGACTCACTTCGACCTACGGAAGTATTATACCCACTATTTGTCAAGATTTCTAGGAGAAAATCACTGTCAGTTTCAAGACCATTCATGGTTTGAATAGAAACCACTATATAACCATAGGCCCTTGGTTCATATCTGGCTCGAGGGACCAAATACCGAATAATGCACACGGGGATATGTCGATGTAAATACTGACTCTACTTGAATAGCAATTTTTCCTTAAAAATCTTCTTTAACATATTATTTTGATACAAGCCTTTGACTTTATTCACTACTCACATTTTGTTGCGATGCATTTCACGAGCCGATCAGTAGTGTAGTAGTAGAAGCAGTCAAGTGGAAGAACTGCAATCCATTCGAGATCACGATGCTCGTATTGCCGGAAAAACGAAGTACAAGAAGGCTCTTAGTTCCCTGAAGATGTTTACTGCATGATCATGTGTGACCACACCGTGTATTTTCTTCGAACGCAAAGTATTTAATTAGATATTTCAGCGAAACTACATACTTGACAGCTGTGAAAATTGATTTTCAAGAAATTCCGGTCGATTTTCTCGTAGTCGGGCTACAACTGACCAAATACTTCGTCATCTAGAAGATTTTAACAAGGGCTGCTTACGATCAGTACAACGAGATCTACAAGGAGAAAAGAAGGGAAAAACACCGACTTCTCAAAAAGAAAAAGAAGCAGCATGAGGAGCGCTCGTTTGAGGAAATACAGAGGTTTCATGACAGGAACGAGATTCGGAAGTTTTTCGAAAAGGTAAAAAGATCCTGCCATGGTGGCAAACCCCGAACTCAAGCCTGTAAAGACCAGCAGGGAAACATAGTTATAGAGTCACAGTCGCTACTGAGGATCTGGAAAGATCATTTCTGCAGAATGTTAACGGCGATGAGGACACAAATTCCGCTGTCATGCAGATTGCCCCATTCAGCTTGGACGATGATCAAGAATGCCGTCCTCCCGACCTAGAAGAAGTTAAGCTTGCCATATGCCCGATCCTAAAGAAGGGAGACCCTCACAATTGCGCCAATTATAGAGGGATAAGCCTCCTTAACGTCGCTTATAAGATCTTGTCTGCTGTAATATGTGAACGTCTAAAACCCCACATCAACAACTTGATAGGTCCTTATCGATGTGGTTTTAGAAAGGAGAAGTTCACAATAGACCAAATTTTCACATTACGACAGATCTTGGAAAAAACCCGAGAACGTAATATCGATGTACACCATCTTTGATCGATTTCAAGGCCGCGTATGACAGCATTTATAGATACGAGCTGTACAGAGCCATGTCTAGTTTCGGCATCCCTGCAAAACTCGTACGACTATGCAGGATGACTTTGGAGAATTCACGCTGCTCCGTCAAGGTCGGTAAAGAACTCACCGAGACCTTTGATGTCGAAAAAGGCTTTAGGCAAGGCGACAAGCTGTCATGCGATTTCTTCAACATCATACTTGAACAGATTGTAAGAAACTCAAACGTCAACACTAGAGGAACAATCTTTCAAAAGTCTGTGCAATTACTCGCCTATGCAAACGATATTGACGTAATGGGAAGAAAAAAGCGTGATGTCATAGGTGCTTTTACGAGTATTGAAACAGAAGCGGCAAAAATGGGTTTGATGGTTAATGAGGGCAAAACGAAGTATATGTTGTCATCAAACAAGGACACTGAACATCGAAGAATTGGACAAAACGTCACAATAGACAGACATAACTTCGAGGTAGTACAGGACTTCGTCTACTTAGAATCCGCTGCGGAGATCGAACGGAGAAGGCAATTGAGAAACAAAACCCTCTCCAGAAAAACCAAGATAACCCTTTATAAGACCTTAATCATACCAGTCCTGGTTTACGTGGACTTTAAAGCGAATGAGGAAACCCCTGGTCGTTTCGAAAGAAAAATACTACGATCACGGTCCTGTATGCAAAGACAATGCGTGGAGAAGAAGATACAACAACGAGCTGTATGAGCTGTACCGCGTCATGGGCATAGCCAGAAGAGTTCGCATCGCGAGGCTACGATGGTTGGGTCATGTAGAGCGGATGGACCCAGACGCTCCGATTCGGCGGGTTTTCGAAAGCACATTGCAGGGAAATCGCGGAAGGAGAAGACCTCGTCTTAGGTGGCGCAATCAAGTGGATGAAGACCTCAACCGACTTGGAGTGCGATACTGGAGAGAGCTCGCCCGAAATCGAAGTCGTTATAGAAGGATCTTGGTTGAGGCCCAGGTTCACCCCGAACTGTAATGCCCACCTATCAGTAGTGTGAAGCAATCAAGTGAAGAAGTTGAGATCACGACGATCGTGTCTACGCCGCCATTTTAAAAGAAAAAGTTCTCTTGTAGTGACCAAAAACTTAAGAACAGCCACTTAAAGGCACTTCATTACGCTGGAGGCTTTAATTACCAAAAAAGAACTAGATATGGTGGCACAACAGAGTTCGGGGAGCTCACGAATTCATTTCTCTCATCGATGGCTTGTGCGGATCAATGCCGTGTGAGAGACGTGGAAATCAATAAAAACTTAAAATGGCTAAATGAGAAAGTCCGTTTTTGGACAAATTCTTCTTGATCTTCTTTTTACATGATTCTGTAGCCACAAGATACAGCACTTTGATATTTTCAAGGACTCCGATACTTTAGCGCGGCCAGTGAAAAATTTTGAAACAAAAAGAAACTGTAGTCCAGATTGACACTCCGCAATTAAGCTATTGCACAGATGAACATACAGCTTCAACCAAAATTTTCCACCATCAATATCGATTCCAATCGGGCTTTCTCCCGACTTGCGCTCTGAGTCGTTTGAAGTCACTTCCACATCAGTGAACGGAGACTTCAACCAAAATTTTTTCGCCAACAAATCTGATTCCCAGCGGTAGTCGCACTCAAAGTCGTTTTTCATCAGCGGTTTCGATTTTTATATTTGACTCTATTCAGGCTCATATTCCAAGTGGTTTAAGGTGCCCTTTCACATGGGTTAAGGTTAACCTGAACCTTTGCGCCAACATTTTCGATTCTTCAGTCTAGCAACTCCAAATCGTCTGAGGTCCGAGGTCCTCTTCTCCTTTATTGCGCCATCTAAGACGAAGATTATCCCTTCTGCGGTTTTTCTCACTTGTGGCTTTAAAAACTGTTCAAGCCGGAGCTTTGGCTGTCCATCCGCCCTAAATGCCTCCAGGCATCCTAGTCTAGTGACTTTATCATTTCTAGCTATTCCCATGTAAGAGTACAGCTCATGCAGCTCATCATTGAATATTTGCCTTTACGCACCGTTCCACTAACGGGGAGACGACTCGGACTTTCTACATCCACTTTACATAAAGTCTATGCGTCCGATTTCCATAGCAGAACTGTGATCAGGAAGGCCTTTTAAAGGGTTACGTTGGTTTTTCTTTAAAAAAGGTTTTTTAACCCTAAGTAGCAGCGATTGGTAAGATTAATTCTCCAGTGTGGGGATCAAATTTCCCCATTTGATCCCCCACACTGATATTATTCTTCGTGTTTATACTTGAGCCGAGATAGAAGTCGTGGCCCTGCATCTCGTAAACATAGCCGACCATCGTCCAAAATCCGGGTAAATAAACCCTAAGACCCGAAAATTGACCTCAATTTTTGAATGCGATAGGAAAACAGCTTTCTTTCAGTCACTGAAACTGAAATGACATCAAACAACAGACGATATAATCGACATTTGGACGACAATCGTCTAAAAATTTGAGCGATAGCAGCTCTAGACCTCCATGAAGCTATGACTATACCTCTTTTTACAAACTACGGTACTAGCAAAAAAAAACCCCTCTCTATCGTTAAGTTGTGAATAGACTTCAAGATATTCGCTGTAATTTACGATTGCTTTTGGCGATCATACGATTGTTTTTGGCGATCGTACGACTGCTCTTGGCGAGCGTACGATTGCTTTTGGCTATCGTATTGGAATTGCTCTGACACTTTCATGGGATTATTCTCGTAACACATAATCGATGGTGGGTTTCGTTCTTTTTGCCACTCGTTTCATGATTCATAATTAAGGCCTTGAATACAGTGGTGGTCCAGTATAACGAACGATATAATGTCCAGAGTCAATTCGTTATATCGAAGATTCGTTGTATCGAAACGTTTTTGTCATACAAATCTTTAGGTAGACTCAATTTGTACTCAAATTAAAAAAAAAAATCGTTAATATGCATTTGTGTTGAATGGCTCTTCCCGTAAACTTTTTAGAACTAAAACTTTAGAGTTTTCAGTGCCATTTTTTCTGAAATTCGTTGTTTGTTCCTTATATAGAATACCGAATGGATTTGAAAAAAGTGTTCGTAATATCGATCATTCGTTATATCGGCATTCGTTATACTGGACCACCACTGTACTTCTTACTACACTTTATCCGGTTCGTCATTATTTGCCCTTGTCTAAGGACAGATATGTTTCTCGTGAATTTTCAAACCTATTTCTGCCATTTTAGTTTAATTCAATACTCGCAAACACTCCAAAGACATCACTCCTGCTTCTTCCCATTAGTGTAATGATCTTTGAGTGAACGTGCCTAAAGTCTGATGTTAAAAAAAAAACTACATAACTTCTTTAAACTTCCATGAAATTAATTATTAGACTGCTGTCTAAGAAGCCAATGTGTTTGATGATAAAATTAAATTCGTCTACCTTCCATTTCTTGGGAAATCAGTCGATAGGTCCAAGCAACAAGCATACCCATATTAAGATGTTCAAGTGGTGAATATTTTTGCTTGTGTAGTCTGGTCACCCTTCTTCTCTCTCCGCTCTTTGGACGACTTTAATTCAAGTTCCGAATTATAAAAATACTTTTTTGCTTATCCTAAGAGAATTCAGTGCAAGTTCTCTTAAACTTTCAACCTGTTTATCGAAAACAAAATAAACAAAATAAAAAAAATGGGAGAAATGTCATCGCACCAGACGAGCAAAGTAAAAAAAAACAACTGAGCGTGTGTGAGGGTCAGAGATGCCAGATTGGGCGCTTTATCGTATTTTGGGCTACTTTTTTTTCTAAAAAAACGATAGAAATTTTTTCCAGAGCGCCCAATGGAATTTTGGGCTACATATCGTTGAATTTTCTGTTTTGTAATTTTTGATTGTTTTATTCTCTCACAAAACTAAAAAAAATATTTTTCCACGAACGAACCCTCATTTTTTTAATTTGGCAGCATTTTTGCCTTCATGTGACTCTCTGACTTTGAAAGTGGGATAATGACATCGTACCATAGAGGTATGATATCGAGCCCTTCCCGCAAAATTATCGTAAGCGACATTTTTAGCAAAATGGTTTTTTTATACAATTCAAAAGTTTGCAATGTTTTCCAATTTTCTTCATTTTTAGTTTTACATTATAACTGTTTTGCGAAAAGCTACAGCGAAAATAAATTTTATCGTAAGCGACATAACATTTTTTTTTCATTTTATTTATATCGCAAGCGACAGTGTTTTTTCTTATCAAGTGATTTTCTTCATAATTTGCTTCAACAAGTACAGTTTAAAGGTGAAGCAATGAAGTGGTCAAAGGAAGAGTTGTTCCTTTGTCATTGATGTAGGTATACCTGCAAAATGTCCTTTAATTTAAATGAACTTTAACTTATAAGCAAGTCATAAGTCATTGTAATATCTTGTTTTTTTCTTTAAATAAAAATATCTGTTTCATTATAAAAAATAAGAATCGACTTTTATTTTCAACGATATTTGGGCTACTTTTAGGGCAACGATATTGGGCTACATTTTTTCAAGATTTGGGCGCCTAAAGCCAAAAAGCTTCTGGCAACCCTGGTGAGGGTGTGCCTTTTTTCCTCCTGCATCTTACGTCTTGTCATTTGCCAGGCCTGGGCGCACACATTTGATAATTGCGCTCCCACGTGAATCACTTCATTTTGACGTTTAAAAACCAAATAATTACGTGGTCGTTTCACAGTACATATAATGCCTAAATATGTACATGCCCCCAGATGACGCGGCGTTGCTTGTTGTTTATCAATAAACATTGCAGTTGTTTCGTGTGCTATTTTTTTTTTCTGGGTAAGTACACGTACATTCCTACTACGACGTATTTTCAACGTCATGAAACTGCAAAGCAAAGCAATTTGGAACAAAACAAGTGCACTGAGTAGTAATTCGAATATTCCATTCATCAATACTTTCATTTTCATAAATGAATATGAAGTGCTATCATTTACACTGACGTGTGTATGAAGGGTGGTGTATCTATCAAAGGGACAGGTTTTTTTGATTTGCATACATACACGTCTGTTGTTTTTGCCAATAAATGCAAATTAAATATGAAAAACTATTTGTGTATCAACATGGATTCAGGTTTGAATGAAAAACTTGCATAAGAGCTTCATGCAAATGCAAATGCAAGTAGGTAAGTAGTTTTAATAGACTAGCACTTGCCTACAAAAACAATGCTAATTATTTTAATAGCACACATCAGGTGAAATAATGTTTTGATAAACGGGGTTTACGAAATCAGATTGTTTCTTTATTTATAGTTAATTGTTGGATAAATAGTAAAAGTGTCATGGAAAAAATTCAATCGCATTGTTTTTCTGTCAATTTGTTTTTTAAATACTAACTGAAGTACCGGTCCTTTGAAAGGGGTGTTTTTTTAAAGGTATTAAAGTTCAAAATTAAGTTTAACACGTAATTATAAATTATATTGTCGTGACATTGGTTTCCAGTAAAAGATATTCTCGTGACATTAGTTTTTGAAACGAATTTTGGGCTTATGGACCCCACGGCTGGTTCGAATGATGTGTAATTGGGAAGTCGAATTCTCGAACAACTGGGGCCGTGATAACGGGAATAACAATTTGAGAGTATTGTTAGCGTATTTATTATAAAATAACAAAATGTACTGTCCACAAATCTACCGCCAACTGTCGAGTTTACAGTCACTAGAATCAGTGTTGCCAATTTAAAGACCAAATTTCTTAAAAACTCCAATCAGAAGCTTAATCGGGAAGTTTGGCGATTAAATCAAAATAGATTTGCCCAAATTTGCAAGTTCTGAAGTAAGTCTATTCATTAAGTAGAGGCAAGGTTTACTTACCGGAAATATAACAACAACTGTCAAATTGACAATCTTTAGAGTCAGTGCGTCGAATTTAAAGAACAACCCTCTAAAAAAGACAAGTCAGAAAGAAGCTTAATCGGGAAGTTTGCTGAACTGAACCATGACTTTTCAATTAAATTTGCACAAATTTGAATGCGTTGCTCTGAAAGGTAAATTATACTCTCCACAAATACACTGCCAGCTGTCAAATTGACAATCACTAGGAACAGTGTTGCCAATTTGACAAATCACAACCATCTTTTGTTTTAGTTTTCTAGATGTTCGTTAAGTGCAAGAAAACGCAGGTATAATAAGCAACTTAATTTACTAGCATTCACCATGTCTGCGCCGAGACAGAACATCCACAAAGAAATTGATCCGCGGTGGCGTTATCTTCTTAACAGAGTGTGGTATCACTGAAGCCAATCACGTTTAAGTGCTTGGTGAAAGAGATGTGACTCGTGGCAACGCCAGCAAGCTGCAATGAATCTTTTCTGCTTGGAGATAGCAAAAGTGTTACCGTTTTTTTAGTAACATACTTTTAGTCTTTTCTGCATCCAACGGAACCATGTCATCTACGGTGATAGTGTCTTAGCAGATTTAATCGTTGATTGAACGTCTACTGACAGAGGACCCCGGCTAACCAGGTCCTGGGACCAGATACTGAGAGGCTATTTTAATTTTTGTCAAGATAAGAGGCTTACCATGGAACCATTAACCCTGAAAAAAATCCGGTCCCACTATCGATTAATAACCGCCAGCTTCTACCAGCAAACAGACTCAAAAAACTTTGAGGTCTAAAGACTTCTCAACACGTCATGTAGTGTGACGAAGCGTCACAATTTAATTTCCGCCCCCACATCCAAACCACCGCATCAAAACACTGCACGTGTTTTGCCCACAAGCAATTAAATTACACGAATTTATTCCAAGGCCAAATATCATCACTTTATGTGCATCTCCTTATGGGGAAATGCATGGGCAATAGCCAGTCGATTTTTATATGCGAAATTGTCACTGACTTACAATTCACATTTGGTTTCAGTGGAAAATTCATTAAGTAGAAGTGATTTTTGCACTACAATTCAGAAAAAGATTTACGGGCTTTTATGCCTTAACGTATTATTACTTTTTCTCTTCCCAGTGAAGGATATTCTATCCTTGATTTCGACTTCCATAGTCTCCTCTAAGGGAATTATATTGACACGGTTTGTGTTGGCCGATCATATACATTCTTCTTGTCTTATTTACGATTTCTAAGGGAATTATATTGAAGCGGTTTGTGTTGGCCGATCATATATATTCTTCTTTGCTTCTAAGGGAATTATATTGACGCGGTTTGTGTTGGCCGATCATATACATTCTTCTTGTCTTATTTGCGTATAAAGGAAAGTTCATACACGCAACCGCAGACTGTTACTACGAAGTCCGCCGCCGCCGACAGAGTGTTTTGCCTCCGAATAGACGCATACACTTCCTACGAAGTCCGCCAACGCCGATAAATTGTTCTGCCGTTCTCAGGAGTTGAATTAAATCCGGAGAAGAAGTGAACGCAGGCACTTCCCACGTAGTCCGCCGCCGCCGATATATTGTTCTGCCGACCACATTACACAGACCTTTGCTACGAAGTCCGCAGCCGCCGATAGAGTGCCCTGCCTAAAGCAGATAGACGTTCACCGCTGTTGGATAGAAGTGACAGATACCGTGACACCTACACCCAAGGGAACTAACATCGCGGCCCCAAAGAAGAACAGTCGTCCCGAAGACCAGCGCCAGAAACGAACCGTCAGCCAGACATGGTCAAGGCCTATTTTTGAGAATCAGAATAAAACCTTTGTATAAAATTGTAAACCAAATCCTGAGAAAACCACAAAAAAAAAGAAAAAGAAAGAAATAAATTTAGACTTATTTAAAATATATCCGACCGTCTCCTCGTCTTCATTTAAGAAGTTGGACCGCCGAAGCCCAAGTCTTACGAAGCTTCCTTGGGTAGACCCTGGACACCCTGAGTCTTACCCCAGCCTCGCAAAAGAAGCATCACAGTAGTTAAATTTCACGAAGTCTCTGATGGTGCTTTCCTGTGGCAGCAGGTTAAAACTGTTAACAAAATGTGTATGAAAATCAGTCCTTTTATTGCTTCCCCAAAGTTGGGACTGTACCTGGCTTAGGGTTCTACAAGGCTTAGGTATGTACGTATACATGATTTAAAGTGTTCCTTGCATAAATTTTATCCTTGCTAAGATGAATGCTAAAAGTAGCCTTAAACGACGAACATGCTTGCCGGATTGGTTCGAGTTCGCTTAGTTTTTTCTCGTGTAGAGGCCCGGCGTGCAAACCGTTCACTGATGGTGAAAAAATTCTTGTTCATTGGCTTCTAACTTCGTCATGAAGGGCTATGTTCGATAGAAAACTTCTATTTTGAAAGTGAAAGTACCACTGACGACGCAACTTTTTGCTCTTTTTTACTGCACATACTTGCACTTTGAAGCAACAAAACGAATTAAATATTCGGCAAAAGTATTCGCCGCGCAGTATGGCCAAGTACATCCTTCCCTATGAAATGAACATCAGACAGGGGATAAACTGTATTTTTGAAATTTGTTTACGTTACTTACATTTGGCGTTTAAGCCACAAAATAGTTCTTATTTTTAGCTTTAAAGCTAGAAACCATCAGAAACAGATTAAAACCAGCCATCTGTGGCAAGGTAGTGCAATTTCGTCCACAAGTTAAATTAGACTATGAGTTGTTAAAAAAATCTGGCTTTTCCAGTCCTCAAAAACGCTAGACCACAAAATCACACACATCCCTGTCATTTGAATAAAAACACATGCCATTTGACAGCTCTCAAATCGCCACAGCAAAAACTTAGGGCGAGTTGAGGGGAAAACCCAGATCAACCCTAGAGCTCAAAAAACATTCAGTTTGACATTCAGGGCGGCTCTTGGTTTCTCAAAAAACTCTTTGTGGCAAACCAATTTGAAATTTTCTCTCTGATGACATGCGCAGTAAGAACCAATTTGAAATTTTCTCTTCTGTTAACATGAGTGGCCTTGTTGAGTTGAGACACCGCAACGGATTCTATGGGTCACCCCTATCAGTTGCGTGCGGCAAAACCCACCGCATCAGTTGCCGCGCCGCTCCTACCGCGCGCAACGCGTTCTATGGGCCGGGGCCTTCACTCCTTTCCCTGCTGTTTCAAGAAGCGTTGCGCCATATTCTGGGCAACGTTCCTAATATAATCGCTTACTTCTTTACAGGAGCGCTTCAAGTACTAGGCCGCAATAACAAAGCCAGCTGAATCAACGTGCCGCCCGAAGACAACCAAACCATCACCCATCTTTCCAAAACGAAGAAGACGTGCCGGTTGTACTCAACGCCCCGACCGTACCGTGTTCAAAACGCTTGGCGATTAGTTAACCTGAATTGTAACATACTTTTACATTATTTGTGAAGACTTGTCTCTTGATTACTTAGTTTAAAGAATAAAAACTATTGTAATTCGTATTTGCCGTGTCTCGCCTCGTTATTCAGAAGTTGGACTGCCGCTGCCCAAGTTTTCGAGCTTCCTTGGGAAAAACCTTGGACCCGCTGAGTTCTGCCCCAGCTGAAAACAAAGAAGCCTCACAGGGTCAAGATAACTTTGTATTTTCAACTGCCAATGGCTCAAAATTACTCATGAATATTGGCTCATCTAGGTACCTACTGTATTCAGCTCTCCTAAATTCAAATGCTTTTGTCTCAAAAATGCTTCATTCATTTAACTTCATTGAAATAAACCTTTCACCTTAATACGCCATTATTCGTTTTATTAGGCTGAGAAAGCCCTGCGGCAACTCACATTTAAGACTCTTCCAAGTCAAAGCAGTTTGGGTGAGCCTCAATATTTTAATAAATTTTTCTTTCATTAGAATAAACGCAATCCGAAAGAAGTTGCGCAATAGCAACAACAAGCACATTTTTTTTCTTACTCATGTCTCCGATCATACGATCATTTCTTGCCAATTGAATTTTTTGTGAATCATTTAGTCGTTTCCAAGAGCTACTGAATTTCTCCCTAATTGCAGTCATAAATAACTTGAAAATAAAAAATGCCAACGTAAACATTCCAATCACCCAAATTGTGTTTTCCATCACAAGTTTTAAAAATCAAATTTCCAACACAACCATATATAAACGCTGAATAGCAAAAATTTATTAGCCTTTGATAGAATCTTTAATTTTTTGTTGATTTAAAAAAAGTTTTTTTTTACAGTGTCATGCGGAAAGACCGAAAGATATTCAGAGAAAAAAAGAACAAACAGCAAAAAGAGAAGAGAAAAAACCTGATAAACAACATTGGAAAGTCAAAAAACAAGTTTACAAAAATAAGAAGAAAAAAAGGCAAAACTGCGAATATTGTTTCTGTATTTGCGTCGGGTTTTGAACGGTGGTAGTCTGAAATGATTCTGTTGTAGTTGACGAAAATAATGTTGATATTTCTTCAATGAAATGCAAACACATTTGCGTATATTGAAGATAGAAAGATATTAAATTGATTAGACACTACAGACAGATACGAGGGTAGGTATAATCAAGAAGTTGTGCAAAACTGCTGAGCTCATAAAACGATCGAAGTTCTTATGTAAGACACTTTTTGGCCTTCAAAAATATTGATCGTTATCATTCTTTAGTAAAACCATTTGCGCAAAGATAAGGAAAACCGCAAAAACACACCCTTTTTTTTGAAAGGGGGTTAACTGTGTGGAAATCATAATGCCGGAACGATTTGTAGTGAGTTTATGAATTTGGGCATTTGTCTTAGAGCACTAGTATTGAATTATTGTACTAAAATGTTTCATGATATAAAGTAGAATAAAGTTTATATTTGGTTTTCGCAACCGTGTCACTTGGAAGTATAAAAAAGCTGAAAAGCTTTCTCAGCCGTTAATTTTTGAGGACCTGACAGTCACTTGGTGTGACCTGCCGGTGACATTGTAGAAGATTTTTGTCACACACCTTGGACTTTATCATTCATCAAATTTGATTTCTCTGCGCAGAGACTGAGTAGAAAATTTGTATACTCAGCTCCTTAACGCTACTCGTGAAGGCGACTAGAGGACAAATAAAGTCTGAGCACTCTGAGACCCTAGCTGAGCAGTGACGGAACTGCTTATGCAGCGCCTCCCGCTAATTCTAAGAGGAATCCACTAAGGCACTAAGTATATCCGGCCAAGTATTGCAAATAGCGATACTCGCAAAATTCTTCTCATTATCATTACGTTCCGCTTACGATTCACGATACCTGCTGTCATTTACGACTGCTTTTGGAGGTTGTTTTGCTATATTTTCATGAATTTTAATTCATAATGGTCTTTGGGGTGGTTGGCCTTGTCTTGGATTTCGTTCCTTTTTTGCGTCGCGTTTCGAAATTTTTAATATGGGTCCTCTCCTCCTACGTGAGCTTAGTGACGCTCGTATTGCCTTTGAACTTTCTCACAAGTATGCAGGCAGATCCCAAGGCTTACACGACTGGAGATGGCCGGTGTTCAAAAGAAGGGAGAGCAAAGTGAAAAGAAATGAGAACTCACGTGCATTATAAGTTTTGCTAAATTTCGCAATTTTTTTACTACTATTGCTTCGCAAGGTACTTATTCTAGGCCGAGCAGAAACCCTCGGGTCGGAGCTCAGAGATAGGTACACGGGACTAGGGGTCAGCAAAAGAATGTGACAGATTGGCCGAAGTTTAAGAGTCTCGATTTGCAACATTGGAAAGGTTACTGATCGATGTTTTGATATGATGAGTAAGACGCGAGTAGCCATCTTGTGAGTCATAAAAACAAAATGGCGGATTACAGAAAACATGGGCGGTTTTTTGAATTTCAAGACAAAAGCCAAAAGAAGCTTGAAGAAATTTCTACCCCTGCGAACTATTCAAGAAATGTTACAAAAAATCTTGGATAAGAAAGTGATTTTTTTCCCTGATAAGCTCATTTGGTGGACAGTTAAGAGTTAGCTTCAGAGATAGAAATTTCCAATAGCGAGAGGCTTTTGTCAACGCGTTCAGAGGTAAGCCCCAGCTCTCAAGACCATTTCTCGTTTAAAGAGATGTGATCTCTGGCACAATTCGCACTGAGACTTTGGAGAACTCTCAAACAGTTATCTTTAGACTTACGTCTAATGGATATGCCGTCCGATACAATAATTCCGTAACTCAAGCTGCGTCAAAAACACACGGTCAAATTTCCATCCGTTCAGGACTGCTTCACTATAGAATCTGAACCAGAAAAGGATTATTATTGTATCTTAATGTATGGTTTCAAAGCCGATGATGGATCCGACGCTGGTGCCTTTATGGAGAGCGATGATACACGACTGCACGCCTCATTAGGCATATACATCAGTTATCCAAGCGGAGGGGTATGCTATCTAATCCGCTATAAGCTACGTTACGAAGAATGCAAGCTGCAAGGCCCTTCTCAACCCTCTAACTACTTCGAAAGTAATCCAGGAATGCAAGACTCTGAATGCGGTCGGAAGACTAGATTCCTTGAGTCTGGGTTGCAGGCCATCACGGCATAGCTGGAAACGAGATCGACCATTAACTTGCAAGGCAAGGATCTCAGACAACTTTCTCAGGACCTGAACCAGTGTTTGGTCTGCTGGGGTCTTCAGTGTGGACTTCAATCAGCGATTGGATCTATAAAAGGGCCATCCGAATAAATGACATGCCTCCAATGGATGAAGACAAACTGAACGTATGTTCCCCAACGTCAATAAGGAAACTCCAACATTTTTGATATTCTCTAACAGAAAAGACTGTAGAAAGCTTGTTGATGTTGCCATGAGCCAATCTCTTTTGCCAACCATACGTTTTAGGCTTCAGTGATAAAACACTCTACGAATCCTGTGGAGAAGATGACGACACTGCGGTTGAACTCCTTATCACGGCAGAGTCTGGGTTGCTACCTAATAGTACAGTAGACTGGTTTGTAGGACTGCGTGTACCAGTTAGCACTTTGAAAACCCCCAACAGGAAAAAAAAGCGAACCCACTGGCGGATCAGTGAAGCAGCCAAGTGGCAGAGCTGCGGTCAAGTGGGAGAGCTGCCGTCAATTTAAAAACACATTGCTCATAGTGCCGTGTAGAAAAAAGACGAAGACGAAGAAGAAGACTAACACGAACACGAAGAAGAACACGAAGACGAACACGATCATGAACGTGAAGACGAAGACGAAAACGAAGACGAAGACGAAGACGAAGACGAAGACGAAGACGAAGACGAAGACGAAGACGAAGACGAAGACGAAGACGAAGACGAAGACGAAGACGAAGACGAAGACGAAGACGAAGACGAAGACGAAGACGAAGACGAAGACGAAGACAAAGACGAAGACGAAGACGAAGACGAAGACGAAGACGAAGACGAAGACGAAGACGAAGACGAAGACGAAGACGAAGACGAAGACGAAGACGAAGACGAAGACGAAGACGAAGACGAAGACGAAGACGAAGACGAAGACGAAGACGAAGACGAAGACGAAGACGAAGACGAAGACGAAGACGAAGACGAAGACGAAGACGAAGACGAAGACGAAGACGAAGACGAAGACGAAGACGAAGACGAAGACGAAGACGAAGACGAAGACGAAGACGAAGACGAAGACGAAGACGAAGACGAAGACGAAGACGAAGACGAAGACGAAAACGAAGAAGAAGACCAAGAAAAGACGAAAAAACGACGAGCACAAACACGAAGAAGAAGAAGACGAAAATGAAGACGTAAACGAAGACGACGAAGACAATGCCGAAGACAAAGAAGAAACCGAAGACAAAGACGAAGCCGAGGACAAAGACGAAGCCGAAGACGAGGACGAAGACGAACACTAACACAAACACTAACACAAACACTAACACGAACACGAACACGAACACGAACACGAACACGAACACGAACACGGACGATGACGAACATGAAGATGAAGACGAAGACGACGAATAAGACAAGGACGAAGAGGAAGGCGAAGACTAAAACAATAAGAAGACGAAAACGAAGAAGAAGGTAGACATTTCAGCGGTATACTTAAAGTCGCGCGGAACGTACATACTACCGTGCCATAATTGTTAGCATGCTTATTACGTGAGAATGCGCTTCGAAACCCAGAAACGTCCACCGATTTTCGACAGGCATTATCTTTTGTGATAGTAATTAAATCACTTTGCCATTAAAGGCGCCTTCGCAATCAGCTGTTCGGAAAAATGTGTACGTCCTTTCTGTTTTCCACGAAGTGGAAAAAGAAGAAAAATCCACAAGTCCTCGAAGCTTCCCGGGGCTCTGTTGTGCCATCTTATTTGTTTATTTTACTATTTTTTTGGGCTAGGCGCTATGGGATAGAGATAAGAAGATGGACTAAAAGCCTTGGATAGCCTGACATGTCTTCATATTCACTTAGGTATATTCATTATAAAAGGATCAGCAATTTATTTGAAGAAAGCGATGAAATCGCAGAAATTGAGGTGTTGCAAATGAGGTTTAATGAAACTCTTCTTTCACAACCTGTAACTTCGAAGACTCTCATATCATAAGCCAAAGCACAAATAACTTAAATAAAGTCCTATTAGCAAGGATTTAACCGGATAAGCAGCAATTCCTTTAGGGCTTAAAAAAAAAAAAGAAAATCTGTCGACGAAAAGCCATGCTATTTAACAGCCAATATGACAAACTCAATATCAATACACAAAATCTTCTGTTGAATATTTGCAAAGTGCTTTTATGTCAACACAAAAAAAGCCCTACTTTGATTTGACTTCGTTTCCTATCCAGGCCACGCCATAGAACACCAAACAGAACTCACGGCATGGCAATCATTTTTTTTTTCTTTTCTCCCAAAAACCTACACACCACCTGGTCAATTAAATATTTACCAAAGCCGTAAGTTTTTTTTTTTGCCGTTCTCACGGACCGGCTTACACCAATATACCATTCGGCAAATGTCATGAACTTGTAGCCTATATACTTACGGAACATTAATTGGATCAATTTTATACATGAATGTCTTCAATATTAAATGTGTTTTATTGGCGAACTACTTCCATTCGATTCCATTTACATGTGATATGTAAGCGACACCGGATCGAGCTGGATGATTCGATTGAATGTGCCAACCAATTTGTCCATCAGGAATCATTAAAGTACAATTTTTTGCTCCATTAAGTAGTTTGGTTTTTTTTGTATCTTTCTTTCCATTCAATTTACAACGCACAACGTCACAACATAGATAAGTAGGCATGGTCGCTTACATGACGGCTGTTTTTTTCTTTTTGATATGCTTGTGCTTCAGAGTGAAGTGTCAACGTATCTCCACATCAATACACAATCTTTGCTGACAGACGATTTCGATTATTTATTTCGTTCTTTAATGCGTCGTAGTCTTTATTTACAATTGATTTATTTATCACTGGCGTCCCATTCCTTTTTTCTTTTTGGCTGTGTTCAAATTAACAGATTGATTCGTGTTAAAGTTTTGTTAATTTATTCTTCTTCGATATGAGTGAGTCTGGTAGAAAATTGCGAACGGCGTATTTTCTCCTTTTATTTTTTTAATTAAGAGACAATCACACACCTCTTTCTCCTCTGTGCTTACGCTTACATACGTAATGTGCGAACGTTTTATTTTATTTATTTATTTTTTTCCCTATTCTTTGGCATTGAAATATGCCATCAAATAGACAGACAAACCGTACGAAAGCAACAAAGTATGCGGATTTGTGTATCTATGGGAGATAGAAACAGCAAACTTTTAGCAAAGATACATACATAAGTCAAATAACTAATTTGTGTGTGTGTGAGCGAGGTTTCTTAGAGGTTCATTTGATTCGTATCTGTAGCGCGAAATTATTTTGCAAAATGTTTAATTTCGTTCGGATGTGGATATAGAGATAGATCAACGCACGTTGCCGTTAGTGGGTTGGCAAATTTAATCAAGAACGCAACGCTGGGTGTATTTTGTTTACACAGAAAGTGTTGTCGTTGTTGGAATAAACCAAATTTTGCTGCAGTTTATAAATAAACTGGCTGGGCGTGACACTTTCGCACTAATCTCACTCCAGAAGAAATTTCTGGTAAGAACATGATGATGTATACTCAATTGAAGCAGTAGTGATTCTCTAGAAGCTACACTTAGTTGATTCAAGGATCTATAATCAATTTTGTGACTTTTCTCCTTCTTTTAAGCTCAGGGTGTTGATAAAAAGGCGATGGATTTAGGTTTTTGGTGGTTGGATGTGCACTATTTGGGAAGGCTTTTATTGGTGTCAACTTGCGGTCTTTAACTACAAGTACTTGTAATGCAAGTGAACTATGACAAGTGTTAAAAATGCTAGCTTGATCTTCTACAAGTGAGCAGAATGCTACAAATGGCTCTTGGCTTGTAGACTTGTAGCCTTGTGTTATATGCCCTTGGCAACGATCATGGGCCTGTGAAACAAAGGTACAAGTCTACAAGTCAAGAGCTACTTATAGGATTATGTCCATTACACTAGTAGAGGCTAGAGGCTTTTTTTAATTTTAGATTACAGAAGTTTTTACTCAAAACTACAAGTACTTGTAATACAAGTGAATTATTACATTTGTAGGAAATTTCTCCAACACAAAGCAACAAGTTTGTTTGATCTTTTACAACTGTAATGGAAATAGTCCCACAAGTGACTCTTCGCTTGTAGACTTGTAGGTTTGGGCTTCAGGCCCCCGGTCTCCTCCAACCGGAGGCGACCTGCCAAACTATAGCAAGACCGAGTGTTAACAAAGAGACGAAGAAAATACATATGTAATGCTCTGCGAGTAATGAACGGCTGTCCGAATCTCGAATCCCGAGGTAGACAACTACCGAAACTTATTAGAAATGTCACCAAGGATGAATACGGCCTACTAAATCAACGGTGGACTTTTGCAGTCAAAAAGCAGGAACTCCTCAATGAGTTACTTCGACATATTTGGTTTACGGAACTTTTAGGGTGACATGGTGGTGGTTGAGTAGCCAACGGTAGCTTTCTAATCCCTGCAGCAGAGTACTGGCCACAGATTATTTGGCCCTTTATGTCCAAGGAAATCCCAAAAGAACGTAAGATCCCTTAGCGGTTTACGTGTAGCTGAAGAATTAGCGCACAAACTAGACTACTACAAAGAAGACATTACCACCATTCAAGATGTGCGATGGAATGGGCCGCGCATAAAGAAGATGAAAAACTGCTACATCTTTTGTAGCGACTGCTATACAACAGAAACAACGCTTATGTGGGTGCGGATTTTTACTAAGAAGTAGACTCAAGGGTAAAGCTTTCCGCCAAAGTCCGGTTGATGAGCGTTTAAAGGCAATATTCACCAGGGCTAAATTCGCCAACATTAGCTCAATATGCGCCAAAACTCTCATAGAAGATAAAGACGATAATTTCAAGGACTTTTTTAAACGAGCTCCTGGAAGATACGACTGCGAATTGTACTTGACATTACTTGGAAGTCGTCCTTGGTGATTTAAGCGAAAAATTAGGAAGGAGGACATCTTTGGACATCTTTCAAAACACAATCGGTAAGCATAGCTTGTATGACAAGAACTCCTGAAACGGACTCAGGCCAATCGATTTGGCTACCGGGCTAAATCTTATTGCTTAGAGAACACGCTCCCCGCATCTCAAAATTCTTAAAGGTACATAGCGATCCTCAGATCAATCAAACGTCAACCAAATTAACCATGTTGCGATCGACGCAAGACACCCTTCCAGTGTGATAGGTGTCCCAACTTTCCGGGGTGCAAACAGAGATTCCTTCTTCAGCCGTACTACGCGAATGTGGAATGTATTGTCCAGCTCTATTTTTCCCTCTCATTACAATCTTCAGAAATTTAAAACTAATGTGCATCGGTATCTCCTTTCAAACTCTCTCCCTTTTTCCTAAAGCTCGTACTGTGTTACTTAACATAATAAGGGTAGTTACAACCCCTTGAGAGCGCGCAAATTATAAAAAAAAAAACTTTGACTTAGATCACTTCCTTGTTGCAGCCAGTGTACGAATGTGGATATCTTGCTCACGACTTGCGAACCAACGCTGCGAAGAGATATGACCTCGGAGTGCTACAATTGTAATAGATAGCCAGTGCTTTTCCAATCGAGTGTCCCTCCAACTATCCTTTCCTTCAATCCTATGCCGCCAGCGTTAAGCATCGAAGACTAGTGGTAGCAATGCCAACAAGCGATCAGAACCTTAGCCTCTGATGTTCTGGGTCTTACTCGGCCCCAAGACAAAGCCCCATCTGTGATAAATTGCGCCATTTTGGCACCATAAGCTCTTTAGGCCTACAAAAAGATAAGATCTTTTCGTGTCCTTAGCTATCATCAACCTAGGCAGTTTTTGACTATGACTGTAGGTCATATATACGCACTATATAGCCATTTTACATGAGAGTTCAAGGCTGTGCACTACGGCTCCTCCAGTACACCTTAAAATGTATAACAGTCTGCCTAGTGCGCGCCTGGGCTTCAAATCCAAACAAAATCAAAATACTCGTAAATAAAGTGGCGCAATAGAGCAGGGAACCCCGGGACAAAGCGCATTTATCACAGCCATGTCATGTAAGGGAATGGACGGGGCCTACAACTTTCTGCCGATTCCGAAAAGCTGAACGAGAAAGTGATTTTCATGGCAATGAATTTTCCATCGGAGGACCCGTTGAAAAACTATTTGGTTTTCTGTTGAGATTCGAACCACGAACAGCTAGCTAATCGAAAAAGCGTTTTTCATGACATGATGATTAAATCAGAGCGGATGGCCCTCAACCCTCCAATTCGACGGTATTTCAAGAACACATTGCAGGGAAATCGCAGAAGGGGAAGACCTTGCCTTAGGTGGCGTGTAAGAACTCAGTCGACTTAGAGTGCAAAACTGGAGAGAGCTCCCCCGAAATTGAAGTTGTTGGCGTGGTAAGATGTTGGTTGGAACTCAGGTTCGCCGCGAACTATTATGCCCACTTAAGTAAATAAGTAAGTAAACTGCCAATTCTTTACGAAAGACGAGAACGATACAGCGCTGCGATTCCACAGTTTCTGTTGTCGTAGCGTTTCTAAAGATGTCGCACCTGTACAATCGCTTTGGTTTTCGAGAACCTTTACTTAGAGCAAGTACGTCAAGTCCAATTAAAAAAACAGATCTATGATCGATCATTTTGAAAATTCATCAAGATTGCTGAAAAATGACTTCACAAGAAATTAGAACTTTGTCTTTGCATATGCAGAACAGTGACATTGGAGGTGAAAAAATGTTCCTTTTTGTTTCTAGGCTACTTACGATATCTGAATGTTGCATGGAAGCTTTGAGGCTGGATTCCTGAGAACATAAAATTTTTATCCTTTTGCTTCGTCTTTCGTGAGAATTCGGCAAGTCCTCCGAGAGAACTAAGGCTGCTATGAAAAGGGATTTCTAGCTTAGTCGTTCGAATAAAATTGTAGGTCGTAAAAATGACTTAGTACCCGAAGTTTCCATAGCTCTATTGCTCGACTCCATTGTGTTAGTCAAGCTGACAGCCACTTTGACCTTTTGTTCCACTCTATTCATACATTTTACATCGCCCGGAAATCCAAATTCTAAACTAAACCACTGAATCGATGTGATCAGCTTGTAGATTGTTCCCCTTTACTCGCTGGTCATCAAATAGCTTGACAAAGGCTTTATCGACCGTTTTCGATGTGGCGGCTTCCCATATTGGGTGTGAAGAATGCTAGACGGCATTTGTGCCATTCACATCGAAATTGAGTAAGCAAAAAAAAAAGAAATAGGTTTGCAAAAAAGAGTGAGGAGCCCCGGAGAGTAGCGCAACACTATGCCTTGTGAGGGAATGGATGGGACCTACTTTCTTGCGTCGATTTCGAATGGCTTTTTGGGAGAGCGTTTGTCATTTCAGTGAAACTTCTGTCGGAGAACTTCCCTATTTCTCTCGAAAAGTGATACCCTTGGAACAACTGTTGCCTCAGCTTAGATTGTTTTCAAAGTTCTAAGACTTGCTTCCCGAGGCTTGTGGTGCCACCCCAATTGTTTTCATTTTGTCTAGCAGATATTATGGTTATGTGAGACAGATACCCTTACCCAATCTTTCTGGATTTTCTCCAATTAGCTAATATGTAGTTGCCTTAGTCTGGTTATAGCTATGCTCTTTTTATCGACACTCAGCACGAGTTAATTGACTAGAAGAAGCTTCTTAAGTTCTCGAAGTACTAAAGTAAATAAGGTTGCGAAAAAGATTGCGGAGGCGCGAGGCCCAGCGCATTTCTCTCAACCATAATTTGAAGGGAATGGAGGAGACCTACTTTTTTACGCTGATTTCGAACGGATATATGGGAAAGCGTTTGTCATTGCTGTGAAACTTCTATCAAAGAACTTGCCAATTTCTCGCATAAGATCTCGCAAGCTGCGGAAGACTTATGTTTCCTGGTTGGATCCTGGATCCTAAATCCTAAAGGCACAATTATCACCTTATTCGTGTTTTGTTTTTTAGCTAAAAAGAGATGGGCTAAACCAGCAAACAAGACCCAGAATGCCAAACAAATTGAATTGAAAGCCCCCACTCACTTTCCCCTTTGCTGTCCCTTATATTGCTCCTACTTGGGAATTAGAATGAAAAACACTCTGACATTGGAAACATTGGCAACACTGTCCGGAAATCGATTCAACTCGAAATATTCTAAAAAAAGAGTCATTCAAAATTTTCCTTACAACACGCCCCTTCCTTCACCAAGCTGTTTTTTAGTTTGAAATGCTTGTTTTTAGTTTATTTGCATTTTGCCAACAGAAAAAAAAGAATAGTTAAAAATAAGTTTCTCAGAGCTTCTGCGAAATTACCTCTAAATTATTTTTAAACCAAAAAGATGTTTCGTAAACAATTTCATTTTTCAGATTGAATTATTTTGTCGCGTGTTGTGCTTTATTTTCCGCGATAAATAAAAATTTGTCCTACTTTTTGATGTATTGACTCTTTTTTGTTTACCAAATCATCTGTTGATTGTTTAAATGAAGTTAAGACAAACTTCCGGTTCCGATTTCAATAAAAAATTATTTAAAAAAGCATTCCGCCATATGGATTCACATGAACAGGCATCGACAAATATTCCTGCTTACGTCTCACCACGTCTCTAATCAATTGACGAATCACTAATATTGGCAAAAATCGATGCTAATTACATGGCAAACCACACACAATATAATTCAATTTTAGTGGATTGTAATAAAAGCAATAGACACGAATGCCTATCGTGCTCATATCTCATTTATCGGTCCGTGCCATGGACCGATAGGGTGTCTTACTAATCGATTTTATTATATTTTGTTATCAAAGGTTTTTGGTTACAAATACCGCTTAGTGTCTACTGCTTAAGTTTTCCTTAACCCAATTAATCACCTATAAGAGGCTCACGTATAGATCATAAGGGCGAGCTATTAACGCCTCGCAGGCAAGCAAACCAAATATTAATGACCCCACGAAACTTATGAAACAATTTATAGACACCGCAACATACCAAGCTACATTAAAAAAGTGTTAATACCCGTAAGCACGCACAAAGTACTTAATTACATTGACATTTCATAAGGCAACAGTCATATGTTTCAATCACACAAGTCAGAGTTTTGTGTGTTAAAATTGTTTTAAGTAAACAACCCCATATGTTTATTTGTCCATCATAAAGTTGTGTATAGAGTGTTGATTATGTTCATTTTGGTTAACATGAGAAGCAATACAAAATGTAATTACACAAACACACTACCAACAAATAAGAAACAAAAAAACTGGCAACCTTATTTTTTGGGGATACGACCATCATAAAGGTAAAGTAAATGTACCTCATGAACACATCACAACACTAAAACCCCCGCCGGACTTCATTAATTTCACTTTCGTCATGACTACTTCAAGTGAAATGACAAGATTGTTGGACAACAAGTCATTTATTTGGGCACGAGGCACGAGGGAGCCCCAAAGTTGCTCTGGAAACTGTGTGAAAATACTGAAGAGAGAAAAATTGTTTGAATAACTAAATGAGCACACTACAAAGTGGACACTTAAATTTGATGATGGGTATAGAGAGAGGGTAGTCCAGTATCGTTGGGAAGGTTTCAAAGATAACTACTTCATGTTTGATGACTTGATGTGGTCATTAGTTCTTTGGAGGTAGAGGTAGATGAAGAAATTTTGAGATAGAAGACTAATGTTTTGAAATTGCAACGAAATCTGGTCGAACTTATAGCGGTGCTGTAGAAGCCAAGGGTTTGGAAAGTTGGACAACACGGATTAAAATTAACGCAATGACTCGGTAAGACTTTGAGCAAACTCCCATTAGATGGCGGTTCAAGATCTGGTTTTATAAAGTGTTTAACCTCGATGTTTACTTCAAAGTAAGTTGCTGACGCTCCGGTTTACGCTACGGCTCAGAACACTAAGGGAAACATTCTCAACTTCCGAAAACAACAAAAGTAACTACAATTTTTCCACGGATACCACCTTTGGCGAAGAATTAGCAGCTTCTCCGATAGTAGTTAAATGTCATGAAAAGCGCTTTCTCGATTAACCGATCGGAGTCGGCAAAAAAGTGAAGGTCCCATTCATTTCCCTCAGGTTATGGTTGAGGGAAATGAGCTAGGGCCCGTTGCTCCATCCAATTTTATTTATTTTAAGGGACCGTCCATAAAATACGTTCGCGTACAGGGGGAGGGAGGGGTCTTGCTGAGTGTGACAAGATGTGACAAGGGGGGAGGGGGGGGGGGGGAAGGTGGGTCTACGGCAACGTAACGTTCGCCTTTAATCAAAAAATTTTATTTTTTGTGACGTAATATTCATAGGGGGGGGGGGGGGGGGTCACAGAAAGTGTGACACAGCGTGACACTGGGGGAGGGGGGTCGAAAATACCTAATTTTAGTGTGGCGTATTTTATGGACGGCCCCTAAGGCAACGAAACCTTAAAATTTTTTACGGTTCTTGCTGCACAAGAATTGCAACCATCCACTGTTACTCAATTTCGATGCCAAAGCCACAAGTGCCGTCAAACGTTCTACATCTACCAATATGGGAAGTCATCACCTCATCAAAAATGGTCGATAAAGTATTTGGTATGCTCTTAGAAGTCCAGCGAGCAAAGGTACAAGCTGATCACACCGATGAATGTGTATAAAGTAGTGCAACAAAGTTATGGAAACCTCGGGCCTAAGGCATTTGAAGGACCTACACTTTCTTGCCGATTCTGAACGGAAAAGCTCTCGAATGAATTATCGATTCCTAGCGAACAAATAAATAAGTAAATAAAGTGGCGCAACAGAGCGGGGAGCCCCGAGGCCTAGTGCATTTCTCACAGCCATGCCTTGGAAGGGAATGGAAGGGGCCTACAATTTTCTGCCGATTTCGAACGGATGATCGATGAAGCGCTTTTCATTGCAATGGATTTACTATTGGAGAACTTGCCAATTCCTCGCGAAAGGCGACACCTTCGGAGAAACATTTTTTGTTTTCTGTTGGACAGGTGGACATGTTAACCATTACGCTTAGCGAATGCTATCGAAGATGTAGGAAAATAGTTGTTTAGGAAGTAGGTAAAGTTAGGTAAGGTTGGATGGGGGGTGCAGCAGCAAAAGGCAACGCCTCTCTGATCCCAAGGATATCAATTGTGCGCCACAGGACAACAAAATATGAGAAAATGTAGAAGGCGTTAGAAGTTAGTTAATGGGGTTGAGAAACTTCACTGAACAAGTCGGAGCCCAGAATGAGCTTTGGGATGGTGTTCAGTGAGAGGTGAGACATGCCACTCAGGGCTCCGACTTGTTCAGTACAGTTTCTCAACCCCAATAATCAACTTCTAAAGCCTCTTCCACTTTCTCGTATTCTGTTGTCTGTTGAAGAAGTATTCTCCAAGGGTTTTTCCTAGTCTAGGCCAAGCATGGGCAGTCACAGAGGAAGTAGAATGGTCCTTTCTCTGGCTCTTTGTCTTGGAATCTTCCACATAAGTCTGATGTGCTGATCCCCATTATCATCATGTGGATATTCATAATGCGTTGTGCCCCCTGAGAATGCCAATCAAGCGGACATGCTAAGCAATATCCCACGGGCACCACTTCCGCAAGATGTGTGGCTTAGCATTGCAACATACTCAATCGAATGGCAATCTCAAATCATAGTTTTTCGATGTGGTGTTCAGTCATAAACGGAACGAGCTATAGTATGCATACTATGCATACTATGAGTATGGGATAAGCGTGGGTATATCACAACAGGCTAGAGAACAATCAAGAAACTTCCTCTGGCGAAGAAGGCCAAAAAGATCGAGGGTATCGTCCAACAAGGTAATGGCAACAGTTTTTCTGAATGCGGTTGATATCATCCACGGCGACTATCTTAAAAAAAAGGGGGGGGAGCGTATCAACGGTGCTAACAGTGCTGATGGGTCACTTCGGCGAGCGCCTATTTTAAACAAAAACGAACAAAAACGAACTCAAGAGAAAAAAGAACAAAATTAACCGTCTACTAAGAATTCAAAAAGGTGCCGCTTCAATCCTTACTTTTTCGGTAGACCATAAGTCTGCGGCTCTACTAAAAACAAAAAATGGCGTCATGAACTTTAGGTTTGGCGATGTGCAACTTCATAATCCAGAAGCCCCTCACAAAGTTGGTGCTCCCAAACCTCACCCCATCCAACCCTCACCTAGCTCTCCTGTCAAACCAGCCTGTATGATTCTGAAGGCAGGTGCAAATGTGCTTCACAGTCTACACAAAAGTCATATCTACAAAACAGGCTGCCAGTTCCCAAACCCCTTATTCCTCCCCCTTCCGTTACATCTTCCGCATCGACCTCTACAAAGGAGTCTCCCTCCTTATCACTGAGTCCTTTCGGCAGTTTAACAACCATCCCTCCCCTTCCTTCCTCTGTAAACGTCGAGTGTCGGCATCCAGGAGCGATTATATATAAGATCAAAAAAAGAGCTAAAGATGGAATTTAACGACACAAAAAATTTATGTAAGTCCGCCATTGGCGATAGTTTTACTATTAAGAGACTCGAGGTCGATAGACATGCGATCCAATGCAATAGCATTTATGATCATAAGATTGTTCGGGAGTTGTTAGCAAAGACAACCACTGAACATTTGTCGTATACTCCCAAAGAGGAGAAACCTAAATGCATGCTTTTGAAAGGGGTAGAGCCTACCTCTGATCCAGAGGAGCTCTTAACTGAACTCCGCAGGTTGGCGGGCGAGACGATCTCAAGTTTATCGGGGTTAAGCCGTTCACCACGGCCAAGGCAAGACGGGAGAAGCGGCTATTGCCGATGTTCCTCGTCACTCTATCACCCAGTAGCCGTCTGGAGAGTCTAAGGAAAATCTCCGTCCTGGACTGCCAGATGGTAAGATGGGAAAAATTAAACAGGAACGGGGACATATTACAATGTCTTCGTTGCCAAAGGTTTGGCCACACCGCGTTCAACTGCCAAATGCAGTCGAGATGCGTTAAGTGCGGAGAGAACCACAATAATAAAGAGTGTAAGCTCGGGGAGGCAAGACCCTGCTGAAGTGTGTTCTTTGTGGTGGAGATGGACACCCTGCTAATTATCGGGGTTGTCCTCGATACCAATCGATTAAAAAGTAAAAAAAAAAAAGCTGCCCGAAACGGCAACTAAGGATGAGGGAAAGCAAATAGCCAGACCAATTCCAAGGGCCGTCGTTCCCGAAGTTTCCCCAATGCCCAAATGGCATGGGGGGTTGGGAAAAGGGTACAGCCTCCCCAGAAAGCGGCCGCACAGCCATATGTGTCTAAGACAGCTGCTGGGGAGTCAGAGGTGATGGTCGCTCTGCGTGTCATTCAGGCACAAATGAGCGATCTATCACGGCAAATAAGTGATCAGGCGCGTAGGGTAGATGTGATTTACCGTGCAATGCCTACGCTTGCGGAATTTTTAGGTTAACAGGCGCGCTGACGGAGAGGCCTTTCAAGATCCTAGCCGTGAATGTGAATTCGCTAGTTAGGTAGTAGATGATCTAGCAATTGTCATACAAGGCTCATCAGAAACACTAATATCAAGAAGACTTCAGACAGCTCTGAACACAGTACAAAGCTGGTGCTCAGATGAAGGTCTCTCTGTCAATCCCCGTAAGACAGTTATTGTCCCATTTACAAAAAAGAAGGAAACTAAATCTTCTAATACCCCCCAATCTCTATGGGGAAACAATACCAAGTAATCTAAATACCTGGGGATAATCCTAGACAGCAAAATGTCATGGAACCCTCAACTAGAACGCATTTCCAGCAGAGCAAACAAGTCCCTATGGACTTGTCGAAGCATATGCGGGAAAAACTGGGGTCTAAAACCTAAAATGGTGTAGGACCTATATACGCTGGTAGTAAGACCAATAATAACGTACGTAACGTATGCGGTTGTATGGTGGACAAAAACGAAAGAAGTAACGGCGATCCAAAAACTAGAAAAGATTCAAAGATTGGCAACAACATGCATTACGGGATGCATACGTACAACACCAACATACGCTATAAACGTCATTACAGGACAACCTCCAATCCACCAAAACAATATTTATTTTTTCAGACAGGCAGGCTGCACTAAAGGCGTTAAGCTCACCTGTCATAAGATCCAAACTAGTCCAAGAGACAGTCATGTCGCTCTCTGAACTATCAAGGAAAAACACTGTAATCCTCCACTGGATCCCAGCACACAAAGGCTATGATGGTAACGAGAAGGCAGACTTAGCTAAAGACGGCGCATCTAAACCATTCGTCGGTCCTGAACCCTTCTGCGGTGTAAATAAAAGCACCTTCAAACATACTGCCAAGAACATCCTACTGGAGGAATCAAATAAAGCTTGGAGTAACTCATCTGGTCTGGTGTGGTACCCGTGGTGTGATGGATAGCATGTCCGCCTGTTAATCCAGAGGTTCGAGTTCGAATCCCACCAGAGGGAAAAATGTTTTTTCTACGGGTATCGCCTTTCGCGAGGAATTGGCAAGTCCTCCGTTAGTATTCATTGCCATGAAAAGCGCTTTCTCGACTAGCCGTTCGGAACCGGCAGAAAATTGTAGGTCCCATCCATTCCCTCACAAGGGATGGTTGTGAGAAATGCGCTAGGCCCAGGGGCTCCTCGCTCTGTAGCGCCACCCTATTTATTTATTTATTTAACTCATCTAGTCAAATCTGTTCAAAACTCTTTTTGCCAGAATATACTGAAAAAACATCAAAATTCCTACTGAACCTCAATAGGAAAACCCTAAAAATTTGCACAGGACTACTAACTGGTCACTGTTCTTTAAAGAAACATCTTCACCAAATGTGAAGAAACATCTCTGCACTTCATTACAGAATGTCCAGCACTTTTCCGCCTTAGAAAGCAAATACTTGATTATGAGATTATCCCCTTAAATAAACTCAAACTCATTCACCCACAGAAGATTGCTAACTTCTGGTTCATTTCAGGAGCAGAAGAACTGTCCTGAAACCTCACACCGCAGTGCCTGGAGCTGAGCAAGCTCTACCCGTCAATCTAAATCTAATCTAAATCTAGTTAGGATAGAACGACGAGCAAACTTCCGTGAGTTGTTAAAAGACCAACGTCCCGGTGTATGTATGGTTAGCGTCACAAATTGACGGAAAACAATTACATTATCGTAAGAAGAGACCGGAAGGAAGCGTGTATCGTATGCATCCCTCTCCATCAGCTACTGAAAGCTCGAGCGAGTTTTAACTCATCCCCAAAAAGGAATTGAACTACACCACTCTAAAATTGCTGCAGATAAATCTCATGCATGCCAAGGCTGCCTCAGCTGCGGCAAGTAAGGAATCTGTCAAGCAGAATCTGGACTGTTTTCTACTTCAGGAACCGTGGGTGGTAAGAGGCCAAATAAAGGGTCTTCCAAAACAATCGTGTAAGTTAATATACGACAACACGCAACTCCAACCACGAGCTGCGTTTCTTATTAAAAAAAAGAACTAACTTAAATAACACCAAAGACCTCGTTGGGACTAGCTGAAATTCACACGGCCAAAGACTTACAATACAATGTAATAGCCTCAGCCTATTAGCTACGACAATTCCTGCTTTGCTGTGATGCCAACTCCCATCACACCATTTCAGGTAGCAAAGATATCAATAAAGGAGGTGAGTCACTTTCAGATTTTTAGCACAAAAGAACTTTCAGGTCGACGTGCTAGTAAAGGTGTTTTGCCTTCGCCCTATTCAGTAAAAAAAAAACTGAGTTCTGAATGGCCAAAAAAAAGGGGGGCTCAACAGAGCGGGTAGCCCCGGGCCTATCGCACATCTCTTACCTTGTAAGGGAGTGGAAGAACCCTACATTTTTTTGCCGATTCCGAGGGGCTTATCGAGAAAGCGCTTTTCATGGCAGTGAAACTACTGTCGGAGAACTTGTCGATTTCTCACGATCGGCAATACCCATTTTTTTTTTTTTTTTATAATAAAGAGGAGGTTTATATGCTAATCTGGAGAACTTAGACCTAATATCCGGTTCATTGTGCTACCAGAGTAGCAGCCTTCTCTTTTTTTTTTTGTGTTGCAGTAGTTGGAAATAAGTTGTTAGTAATTTCACATATATAACCTCAAGGGCGGCGTCCATATGAAACTGGGAGGCTGAAAGAAAAGTAGATGCCGAGAGCGGGATTCGAACCCACGCGTCCGGCTTATCTACTAAACACTCTACCACTGCACCACGGCCGCCCTCAGGCAATACCCATGGAAAACTTCGATTCGAACCTCGGATCTTCCACTTAACAGGCAAACACGCTAACCGTCACGCCTTATTCTGAATGGGAACTCTGAGCATCTAGACTTAAATATACATAATTGCACTCAAAAGACTCGCTCATATGCTTAACCTCTTTGTAGACAAATGGCACCGGTTCATGTTTTGCCTGATTTTTTCAAAACCAAAAATATCCTCCAAGCGATAGACACAGTTTAGGGGCTTTAAACCTTCCTATTATGCTCCCCATTCCCCATTTCATATCAAAAAATCCTTAAATCGATTTGTCAATAAAAATTAAAAAAAAGTCCCAACCAACCCAAACAGCAACAAAAAATATTATAATAAATTATCGTCAAGTAAATATGCCAACACATCTATTCTTTCCCCCTTTTTTTACAGATACGAGTATCCATGATGGTTTGGAGTCAAAACACTGACATAAAGTCATCATCACCAGCAAACCTCTAAAACACTAAACCATTGGGAATGAAGATGATACTTGAGAGAAGAATCAGCACAATGCAAACCACACCACGTTACACACCATCCCCAGATGGGATAGATGTGGGATGTGGATATAATAAGGACTCTATGGGTAAAAACAGAAATTCAAGCCGGTCCAGGTCCAGTGTTATAGCAAAGCAAAACCAGTCAATATCGTCAATCATCTATTTATTTGGATTTCACAAGGGCTTACGTTACACATACCGTATAAGTTTTGTATGTGCGGTGTTGACAGCCAGAACAACCCTTGTATATTGACACGACAAAAGGAGATAAGAGATGTGAGGATAATGGCCATTAATATGTCATGGCGATTTAACTTTTATTCCCTTTGAAGTGCTAAAACATTAGCCAAAGATATATACAAATGGAATCAATTTGCATTGCTCTTAGTCGAGAAGAGAATTATTCAGGATGGAAGTGATAGGCGGCAGGCGAGGCGGCTAGCGGCAGGCGCATGATATAGTAAGACAATCCCATCGGGGTTATGATTTGATTTGGTTCAAAAATGTAGATATGGATTATGCTTTGACTTTGGCTGTCTCTGGCAAAAACAGATGAAACAATCGAGAGATGAGTATAGAATTTCAGTGTTAGACTCAAGAAAATGACGACTATCGCAATCGTGTGTATAGTCAAACGAATCTGATGGGAGATAGCCGCATGCAAGAGTATCGGCTTGGAGATAACATAAATTCGGAAGGTGAATGGCAGATTTTGTTTTTGTTTTCTGTCTTCAAGTCGAGAGAAGAAACAAAATCGAAACAAGTTTATTTGAATAAATAAAATTTTGTATTATTTTGTGTGATATGTGTGATGGTGGCATACAAAACTTAGCCAAGAAAAGGTTATGGCCAAGAAGAAACAGTTTAGCAAAACCATACTCGACCTTAGTTTGGTTGTATAGGAACATGAGAAGTGGGAATACTAATGAAGTGCTTTCAAACTCTTCAAGTTTCCATGTTTTGATGGGATTTTGTGGGCATTGCTACAAATGGGCAAAGAAGTTATCTTATCGTACTTGCAAAAAATAAGCAGAATTAGAAAGGCACTAGAATCGCAAGATATATAGCCAATGTCTTTTCTAGTCGAGTATACCCCTCCAACAGTCCTTTAACCCTATACCGCTAGGCTCAAGCATTGAAGATCTGTGGCAGAAATGCGAACTAAACGGAGCCCTGTATAACCAACCTAAGTAAGTAAAATTTTTTTAATTTTTTCTGTTGGAGGTTTTTAAAATACCAGCTGGAGCACTCAGACCGAAATACCGGTCCATTGTATTACCAGATAGCAACCTTCTGTTTGTTATCTTCCAGATGTTCGGAAAAAAGCCAAAAGACGTTCTCACAAGTCTGCGTCGAGTATCTGTAACCTCATGCCAGAAAAGCAGGTCATTCACAGAGGAGTAAGTAAGTAAGACAGAGCTCTAATTTTAGAACTTGTTTAAAAGATCTCCCAAACCAAAGCGCTTTTGGACTTGCGAAAGCGGCAGAGACGGTGTTGGCAGCATTTCTGCCGCCGCCACCGCCGCCGTGCCGCAACGAATACAAATGAATGGAAACGTAGCGTTTTTTATTTTATCGCGTCGGCGCGGCGTCGGTTTCGTTGGGTTTTCGCATATGTGTCACTGTGTAACTTAAATTTAACAGCTGAATTGGCAGCTGCCACGATTGCAAAAAAGCTTTGGTTTGACAGAGCCTTAAGGCAGCTATACGGTAGATGAAGAAATAAATCTAATTATTAAAAAAAATACGGCTTGGCAATGAAGTTAGAACCCGTTGACGATGGTGTCCTAGAAACTGAGAGCTTCAAAGCAATTCAAGAAAACTCTGATTATACCTCTTGTCAATGAGAGCTCAGCTAGCTTATGGTTGCGTTAACCTATTTTTCACTTTCAAAAAATGATTGTCTAGAAAACCAAAGTAAAAAGGAGATAATCGTATTCGAATAGCTTTTTGAGCGTTTATGTGTCAAACATTTAGCTGAGACACAACCCCATTTCTATTCAAAAGCTTTTCTAGAAGTATCGGTATCAGTTACGATATTTTGAATGTTTTTCTGTTTTCAAATGATGGATTTTCATATTTCAGATCAGATCAAAGTGACGTACCCTTCGAGTGGATCACTAGTGAGAAGCTGTTAAGTAGGAGAGCTGTAATCCCTCCGATATCACGATGCTCGAAACGACAGAAAAGGAAGAATTCTTGTACAGGGCGGGCCAAAAGGTTATTCACAATTTCAAACGCTTCGTGATAATCAACCAACTGGGTTAGCGCCACGATTCCTACGTCATCTGTTGCATAAGACTATGCCATTTAATGCAAAAATACTAAGTTAGTTGCCTACTACGGCACCGTGGACGCGACAACAACGTTGTTTCGCTGTGGAGTGTTATTTAAAAAACGGGGAGAGTGCAATTGCTACCCAGCGAGCTTTCAAAAAACAGTTTAATTTAAAACGCCACGAAACCCCCCGAGTCGTCATTCTATCGGTAGATGGGTCAAAAACTTCCGCGAATCGGGTAATGTCATTAGCCGTCCTCGAATTGGCCGTCCACGTACATCAAAGACGCCGCAAACAATAAAAACGGTCAATGCCGCCTTGAGCAAAAGTTCTCGTCGGTCTGTGCGCCGTCGTTCAGTCTTCTTGAAAATTCCTCGAACGACGCCGACGGTCTTCGTGATACCTGCGGGTTCAACAAGACGGAGCGAACCGCATATCACTACTGATGTTTTGACCTTGTTGAGAAAAAAATTCGGTACCCGCTTGATTTCGCGCAATTGTGGCTTCTTTTGGCCGCCTTGTAGTCCGGATCTGACGTCGCCAGATTTTTTACTGTGGGGTTTCTTGAAGAGCAGGGTATATAAAGGCAAGCCTCCAGACACCGAAGCATTAAAATTAGCTATCCGAAATGAAATTGCAGCGATTTCGCGGATGATGTTGGCCAGAGTTCGGGAAAATTTTGAGAAAAGAGGGCGCGAATGTTTCCGCCGGCATGCATGGCATACTTTTAGCTTTATTTTCATCATGGTTTCATAATTTTAGTTTTCACTATTTTTTTTTTACGAAGCGTTTGAAATTGTGAATAACCTTTTGGTTAACCCTGTATTTCAAAACTGTTGTCTTCAGCACTCTGGAAAAGCTATTTGAATCCTTCAAAGAGGAATCCAAGATAGCCTAAAATAGGTTCTTGAATCCACTTAAAACCAGACAGCAACTTGCATTATATTTTTCATGCAACGTGACGATAGACATTCAAGCTGTCGTAAACCCATTGACATTCCATTTAAAAACAAACACAAGAGACACGCTTTGTTGATTTTGACTAGACGAGTTAAGCCTCCATAACAAATGCTCGTCGTTCTTTTTATGACTTCTTATTTCTTAAACGTAATAAGCCAAATAATAAAATCAATAAAAGTTATTCACGGATTATCTTCAATCCGATTGTTTAATTGTTGTTTTGATTTAGTATTGAAGGGCACAATAATTACAAGCAAATCACAAGCAAAAACTTGAAAATTTAAACCTCAACAGAAAACTGAAATGAAAGCAATAAATGCCTACTGATAAGCAATTACGTCTCATTTTAACCCTTTTATTACAATTTATTTAACAAAAATCTTAGGCAAAAAAGTCTTATCTTACAAATTGCCCAGAGCTATGCATACAACATGTTATTTATGACTGATTATGAGGGAGTGTTAACGAAATTGCAGCTGTACAAAAAGGTTATAAAAATTCTTCACGTGCAACAAATGGTAAAAAATGATTCATATTAAAAATTAAAGCTTACAGACGAATGTAAGTCACACGCTCAAAGTTTTTCGGGTTAAAAAATCATATTAAAACGAGATCACTGTAGAAAATTTAAAAAAGAAACACACATATTCATTTTCTCCATATAAGGAAAGAAACAACGGTTTCCTTTCGTATTCAGGCAGATTATCACGTATTTTTCTTGATGGTAATGCAATAAACATAAAATTGAAAAATTAAGTGTTACGCCACTTCTGCTTTCAAGGCCTCATATACTCCCCTGATAACCGAGTTAAATTCTAATTACCTCGAAAATTTAACGAAACTCGATAAATATATTCTTAACATTTTCTATTCAATTTCCATTGAAACTGTTCGACATCATTGTACACCATTTAAAAACATTTCTTAGAAATATTAAAAAGCTGTCGAGAAAGCTGAAGAGTGATTTTCTTTGTTAAGAATGGTGGTAGGTATAAGAAGTAACCTTTGAGAGCATTTCTATCTTACAAAACTTTGTGTAATCCCCAGTAAGGTCACGCAAGCATCTAAGGATGTTCGACGCTTAAGAGATTCTAATATTACGAAGCTATTGAACCCTTTTGACTTAAAAACGCATAGTCCGCTTAAAAGGATATTTTTACCTACTTTCACCTCACGAACAGCCTCGCCTTGACCAAGTCTTAAGCAATTAGACCCCGAAATCAGTTCTAAAAATAGCTGCATAAGTATCAAGCAAGGAATCTAAAAATCTGCCTATAGAAAGGCCTCGTGTATGTTTTCATAGACTAGTGAGTTCTCTGTCCGAATTCACCTACACATTAGAAACTTTAAATCTTTAATTGGTACAGGGTATGACATTTTCTACGAGTATCGCCTTTCGGATACGTAACTGACAATTCCTACAATAGTAATTACATTGTCATGAAAAGGGTTTCCTTACATAGCCGTTTGGAATCGGCAAACAATTGTAGATCCCCTCCACTCCGCAAAAAAGTATGGTTGAGAGAAATCCTCAAGGCCCTGGAGCTCCTTTCGCTACCTGTTTTATTTATGAAAGAAACCAAAACCACTACTTAAACGAACAAGAAAAGATAAAAACCGATTATTTTAAGGTGAAAAAAATCTATCTGAACTTTATTCCCAGCGCTTTATTGAGGGTAAAGACCTCAGTAAAGTGCTGTTGCGCAGCTAAAAAGTATAAAATTTATCTCTTCGAAAGGAAGGAGAGAATGGAAAACAGATCGAACGAGACTCGTATAGAGCTCTGTTCGATACACCAAACACCTCCCATTTTACTAAAAAAATTTTTTTTTGATCTTGCGTTAACTTAAGGAGAGTGAGACAGTTGAAGTCCTTGAGCAGAAATATGCTTTACAACGAAACGCTGAAAATTTAAAAGAATTTAATGCTCATCAAAACAAAAGCATTTTTGTAGTTGTAGTTTGTTTACAGAGCAATATATGAGTGAACCCACACTGGCGCAACAAGAACGAGAACGCGTTATCATTTGCAATTGTTGCGAGCGCAAAAAGCAAGTCAACAGCTTTTCTGAAGCCACCGAGACTGTAAAATCGCTTTGGTTTGGGCTTTCCCTTAAGCGTTGTATTTTCACTGACCCAACCAAAGAATATGCACTGAGAGACTTCAACAATTTCGAAGGCAAAAAACGTGAGGTGCGGGAGTAAACTGCATGAATAACAAAATACATCTTAAGCAAAATGCAAAGTCAAATCTTGAAAATGTTGTCTTTACCCAGGCTAGGCCTGCACTAGACAGCCTACCGAAGACTTGCTGTGGCAGCTAGTTTGTCATGGGAATTCAGTTTTGCTTAGTGAACGGAATCCCATACAAAGTAATATGCGGAACAATTTATAAATGAACTTCTCTTCAAGGACCTCAATCAGAAATTGCCCAGATCATTACTCCATAAGCTAAGAAAAGATAGATCTTTTCGAGCGGTCGTTCATTTTAACCACAATCCAAAAACTAAAAAGGATATCAGAGCTCCCGGAAATTGCACGTTGAAGTGAATGGATCTCAATTTTATTTATTTGTTGACTAGCCGGTCTTAAACAACCTTTTTGAACACATAAATATTTCAATCTGTCAATGTTCCAAACAAAGTTATCAAATTAAAAGCTGAAACTGAACGAAGCTTGACGAAATCTAATTATAGTCCGACAGCTGCAATTAACAGAGTTTATCAGCCAAATAAAGCTGCTAGGGAAATCCGCAACTATTTTATTGTCAGTTGATTTGAATTTTTTTTTTTTTTGCATTAAAGTCAATATTTTAGAGCTTTCCTACAATGGAAAAGACAGATAACCTCCCTTAAAGCATATTGCACTGAAAAAAAGAGAAAAGAATAAAACTAAACTTTTGCACGCTCGGTTTAGTAAGCCGCCATCTTCGATTTTCTCTTAGAAAAAAATCTGAAGTCGTGATGCATGTCATCTACTCATACAAATCATTCATAGGTTGTAGCGAGATGCAGGGCATTCTATGACGTAGTTCAAGTTGGTAGCATTGGTAGGAGACGCTACAAAGCTATGGAAACAACAAGGTCTAACGCATTTCAAGGACTGAAAATGTCATGCAGATTTCGAACGTCGAACAGTTAAGTTTAACAAAGTTCTTCATGGCAGTATTTAATTACCCTCGAAGGGCGATACCTGCGAAAAACATAACACCACGGGCGTCGCTGGTATTTAACACCTGTCAAACTCTACTGTCATTTGAAATGTCATAATATTTGTTGATTGTTTGCCACTGACGATAATGAATGGCCTTGCAAATGAACATGGCTTTTAAAATGTTCATTGAAACTAACTACAAAAGTATTGACTCAAAGGATGCCACTTTTCAAGCATTACGCGATGATTATGGTCGTCGCAATCAACCGTCGCCGACGCGACGGTGAAGTTGTGGATTTTATAAATTTTGTCGAAAGAGTTGCATGTTGCAAATATTCTCGAGGCGGCCATTTAAATGATATTCACCTCGGTTCCACTTACAATTGAATCACACTTCAAATTGAAATAGATTCAGTATATACCTAGGTTGAAGCGAGATTTTTCGATTATCCGATCCTATTTGACTATGCGAGCTGGATTGAATAGAGATCACTCAATCACATCACTCGAACCAGTTTAGTAAGAACCTGAATCGAAATTTCATTCAGTTCGATTCGATTAGTGCAAACCGGAAACGCATTTGTTTTTGACATTTAATGGTTCATAAAATAACATATTCATCATAAATGTGTCGCTGTTTGTGCTTTATTTAGCGTTACCTTCGAGACCGAAAGAACCCATCGAAGAGCGAATGTTTCGTTGTATGTCAATAAAGTAGCAGTGAACTCTGAGTTTTTCTTAAATTTCATACCTGTTTTTATTTACTTAATTAAAATTTGAATATGAGAACAAGGGAAACAGCGTAAGATTGTGACAGACAAAACGATGATTTATACTTATCAGCATTTCCATCTGATATAACATCCCCCTCAATATCGAAATTGAATGATAGAAAGTTATAAGTAACATAACAAAACGAGTTAGTGGAAAATTCAAAGATTTGTTAAAGTTATCACCAAAAGACTCCATAACCGATTTTAGCTAAGCACTCAATTTCCTCAAATGACACCCCCAGCCTTGTTTCGTCAAGTTTGACATTTTCTGAACGCGTATAGCTAACGTCAAAGTTTCCTAGTAACTAAGCTGGCAATTTATTCCTCACTCTTCAAAATTGATAAAATTAAGACAGAATTATTCACATGTAAACTATTCCTTAACTCTCAAGTCTCAACCGTCAGCGCTGAGTAGTTTTCTCTGCCTCCCATCCCTACATTGAGTTGTAAAACACACTTTAACTCGATTAGTATGTGAACAAGGTGTACTCGCGGAATCCTCTTTTATGGGAAAATTATGTGTGCTCTGTCGCTAATGCAGTTGACGTGTTAAAACAGTTCCTTTTGCACGTCTCTTGTGCGTTCTTTTTTCTTTTATCTTAATACCTATCTTACTTTGCTCAAGGTTTAGCCCACACAGTTTCCATAGAATCAGTTTCAAAGCTTTAATCACTAGATTTTGTTTTAAGTGCATTACACTGTAGTTACTATGTATACAGAGAAAGGAAGAACGAAGTAACTACCGTTTTCTCCTTCAGGCGGAAGTTATATTTATATTTTTCTGTGCATTTTTTTATCCCTCTACATTTTTTTTCTTCATGATACTCAAAGAAAAAAGTATCTGCGCTTCAACATTTAACTTTTTGTTTCGTCGTTAAGTTTGACCTTAATTCATTTTTGTGAATAAAGTGCTCACTTTTTATGTTGCTAAAGCGCCACTTTATCAAAAAAACAACAACTTAATCAAACTCTCTTGCGATTGGTTGGTGGAAACTTAATTTAATTACACATTCCACCCCCACCAACACCGCACCGGAAGGCGCATCAGGAAATCAAACGAAACCAAAGGAAAGGTGTAATCCGAAAGCAAACTCAACTTTAGCAAATGTACATCTGATCCCGTTTGTATTTTTTGTGCAAACAATCCGATTTGCTAAAATGTATCCAAAAGTGTTGATAATCATGGCACACGTAGTAACTCTTATTTGTATCAATTTGTTAGGCACTGGTGTCGCAGTCTCGTGTCTGATGGCTATGAGGGTGCGACAAGAAATTATTCCTCCCGTACATTAACTGTCACAGCACCCTTCATTGAATATTCGCATACACTTCATTATGGATGCGATTTACACGGGGCGAAAGCATTCGTGCCAGAAGTGATGGGGTGTGGGTGTAGTGTAAGTAAAACAAACCAGAAGGAAGCAAAAAAAAATAAAAAATACCGAAAACAGAATGTCAAATAGAATTTCGGGAAAAAACAAACCCCCCAGGGAGGCACGAAAGTTCCCACAAAATGCACCTACAAAATTCATCGAATGCGGCGATGACGAAATGTCGAAAGGATGTTGCGGCTGTGTTAGAGTGCTCATCGTTGCTCCTCACATATTTGGAGTGAGTATACAGAGAGTAGTCGAGTAGTGTAGTGATGGCTGACAGTAGCTTAACTCGAGAGTGCTAACGGAAGTGTTCTTAAAAGCTGTACAACAATGTTTGAGCCTTTGATGTGCCCCTTCAGGCACATTCCATATAACAAAAACAACAACAACAACAACACACTCGTGAGTTGTGGACGGTTGTCAGCTGAAAACAGTGCTGCAATAAATAATAGAGGGTGGCACTTTTGCTAAGGGCGACAATGATTGTAGTTTTTGGATTGATGAGGTAAATATGGAAGTTATTTGGATTCCGAGGAGCGGAAATCGAATGAATGGGAATGATTAGTTAGGTAAACGTTTACCAATCTTGGGGATGAATATGCGTGGATTATGGTTTTGTTTTTAGAGACAATTATTTGACAAAACAACTGGCACCGCATGGGGTTTGCTATTTTGTGAAAAGTGAGAGGGGGGGGCGTTTAAATACTCTTTTCTATTTGTTATGAAAAGGGTAGATCAGGTCGAGTGGGAAATATTTTTTTAGAAGCTACACTGAAGAAAAATTACTCAAAATTGCGATGAATAACAAAATGTGGTTAAGATGTTACTCTGCTGATATTGAATTGGGGTAAGGCTTAAATAAGAATTTAGGTCAGTCTGAGTTTGTTGATGACGTGTTTCTTCCTTTTCTTTAGCAGCGATAAGAACATTGTCATCTCAAATGGATCACAGTCCTCCTGCTTGCCTGCTCAACAATACCTATCCATCTGTGGGAAATCCGCATTGACCTCAGAAGTTCATCGGAACGCTTCTGCACGATCCAAGTCTTCGCAACTGATCCGTAGAAAAGGTGACACTGTACTGTAAGCTCAATTAATTACAGTTTTGTTTTAACCATCAGAAAAATATGAAAAACTTGAAAAGTATATACGGAGACTTGTCATTATTAACAAGAATCACTAAAACCAGCGACAGGTGATGTGAGACCGAAGATTTTAATCTCCAATCAAGGTCAACACTAGAGAATTGGGTGATCATTTCTGTTAACCGATCGGCTAATGAACGCGTCGAGATTTACAGAGACTACAGGTTTTTCACATCGATCAGTGTCTGAATAAATATTTGGATAAGAAAAATAAAATTCATAAAAGTGGTTCCTTGTCTGTTTGTAACTGACAGCAATCGTTTGACAACTTCAAGAAGAAAGAGTTTTTGGCGCTGATTGGCTACAATGTTCACAAGTATTAGTATTGTTCCACGAAACATTTGGTTTGTTCGTTGAACTTTACCCAGGGTTGACCCATGTTTTCTACCTCAAAAGACGCTTAGCCAAAAAATCACCACACATCCCTTTCAATTGAATAAAAACACATGCCAATTGACAGCCCTCAAATCGCCACATCAAAAACCTAGGGTGAGTTGAGGGAAAACCTAGGTCAACCCTAGGGCTCAAAAAACACTCAGTTTGACATTCAGGGCAACTTAAGGTTTCTCAAAAAACGGTTTGTGGCGACCTCAGGGCGACCCTAGGGCTTCAAAGAGCAAACCTATTGTTTTATGAAAAACTGCAGGCGAAAGGTTAAAAGGTATCGCCTTTCGCGATGAATTGGCAAGTCCTCCGTTAATAAATTCATTGCCATGAAAAGCGCTTTTTCAACTAGCCGTTCCGAACCGGCAGAAAATTGTAGGTCCCCTCCATTCCCTCACAAAGCATGGTTGTGAGAAATGCGCTAGGCCCAGGGGCTCCTCGCTCTGTTGCGCCACCCTATTTATTTTTATTTTTATTTACAGGCCAAAGCACACAAAAGACTACGAGACGAATGACAGCATCAGTGATCGAGTGATTGAGTGTCGCTCGTGATCGAAGGAATGAATAACTACGTTGCGTTGGGATCATTTCATCCGTTGCCTAACGTATCGTATAGCTATTGTGCTATAAAGTTGTACTGGTAACATCGAATATTCAATGTCATATCTTGAATTTCTATTGATTCACAGATGTCGCTGATGTCTCATTAGATTACTTTTTCTCTTTTCTTCTAGAGATTAGATTGATAATATTCATTTCTTTGCTAAAAAACAAGTTTTAGTAAGATTTTCAGAGAGTTAAAAACATTGAGTGCATTCGGGTGGCGTTGTCTAAGGAAATCTAGTTTACGGGTACCTAAACGGTTGTGATTGACTTTCGGTACATTTGCACATGGACAACGGAAGTGATCGGTTAGAACGGATGTGTTCTTTTTCAATTTTTTCACTTTTGGCTAACAAATTTATAAGTGTAAGAAAAATTTACATAAAACTTTTTTTAATTTCATTCCAGCAAAAATCAGTGAGAGTTTTGAGAGCATTTGTGTCGAATAAGACGTCATTCTATTACTGATGAGTGAATGACAAAATGAGGTACTAGGTTACTCGATAACATGAACGATAATATCACAGTTGCTTTGCCAGTTACTCGATAATATATGTGATGTAATTAGGTCCCCTGTTGGGGCCGGACTCTGTAACGTTACAGACGGCTATCGTTTGAATTTAAGGCAGTAAAAAAAACGTGACCCTGAAAAAGTGGCCAAAATTTGTAAGACGATAGTTTGATAGGTTTCCACTAACCGCTGAAAGCAAAATTATATGAAACAATCTTTTAACGATGCAATCTACGATAGACGATTAAACGATAATCGTCTTAAAACTTACGGAATCTGGGCCCTGGTGATCAGAATCAAAGAAAGCCATGAAGGATCTGACTTAAATGAATAAATAGGGGGTGACATCAAAATCCAGGGACCTCCGGAGCCAAGCACATTCCTCTAAGCACCATAACTTCTGGGGAATGGCTGAGACCTATACATTTTTTGGAGATACCGGACTGCTAAGTGAGAAAGCGTTTGTTATGGCCGTGAATTGTCATTAATCGCCACGGTGACAATTTTTCCGTTGTCAAAGATTCAATCAGGCACTAGCTTTTTATGTTCTCTAAAAGCTGTATAAGTTTCATTCAAATCTATCGAGCGGTTTTATAGTAACAATGGTCACCACAAGGACTCATTATTAAAACCTGTTCAGATTAGACCGCCATAACTTGTAAAATTGGAGTACTACGAAAGGACAACACTCAGCAACTCAAACAAAGACAAGTGGTCTTAAAAGCTTCAGAAAAACATAAATTGTCATTTTAAGTCCGAATTTTAAATACCAATCCCTGAGATGCTGTTAACGCTATTAAAGTGTGTACACTTTCTTTGCACACAACGAAAGCGAGGCTTTGTAGGCTTTTTTTCTGATGGAGGTTTTTGAAATACCAGCTGAAACACTCAGACCTCAATACCGGTCCATTCTATTACCAGTTAGCAACCTTCTATTTGATAAAGCTTTCCAGATGTTCGGGGAAAAGTTAAAAAGGCAGTCATGATAAGGAGCCTAAGTTACCAGCTCTCATTACGTCTGCGCCAAGTATCTGTGACCTCATGCGAGAAAAAACAGGACATTCTGAGAGGAAGTGCTCTGCTGTGTCGTCGTCTCTCCACAAGATTTAAAGAGCATGGTATCACTTAAGCCTAACTCGTTTAAGGCTAGGCAAAAGAGCAGTGCTCGCTGGCAACTCCAATAAGCTTTCTACAGTCTTTTCTACTACGAGATAGCAAAAATGTTGCAGTTATCTTATTTACGTTAGGAAGCAAACGTTTGGTCTGTCTGCATCTCTGGTCTACGGCACAGCTTGGTTGTAGCTGCAAACACTGATACTTCCCCCCATCCAGCCATTGTTCGTAACGTGGCTTAAAGCCATTTGAATAGCATGCCTCCGCTTGAAAAACGGATGCGTAAGAGCCTAAGGAGGGGTGCAGTCTCATTTCATCGTTCTTCACAAGGGCACCAGCGCCAGATCCACCATCCGTTTTGAAACCATCTGTGAAGATTCGATAACAGTTCTTTCCAGACTCAGATTCTGGATTGGACCAATCCTGAACCGAAGGAAAGGTGAATGAGTATTTTTGACGCAGTCTGAGCATTGGGATCATCGTGTCAGACGGCATATCCATTAAACATGAGTCAGAAGATTTATGCTGCTTGCGAGTTCCTCAAAGCTCCAGTGCGATTTTTGCCAGAGACCACATCTCTTCAACAGAGAAATGGTCTTGAGAGTACACCCCATGATGTAGGTATCAAGGAGATTTTGTTGGTTTACAGTAATTCTATTTTGAGTTTGTTTTTAGTTGCCACAAAGCGTTTTTTGAAAATGTTCATCTCGCTGGGATCGCCCTCAATTTCAGTCTTAGATGAAGAACGCAATTACAAAAACGTACCTATAACGGCATTTCAGTAGATATATTCTTTTATCAACAAAAAACAAAGTCCCAGGACAATTAAGATGCAGGTTGTTTAACATTTTGGCTCGACTACCTCTTCAGCGTGTAATCTTTAATTGGTATAACTCATTAATTTACTAGGCTTACTCTTACATCACAACTAAAACCTTGAAAAACGCGTGGTCAGCACGGCGTATACTTACTCTTTTTCAAGTTTTCTAATTTATTGTCCTGAATGCATTTTCAGAGAGCATAATTGCTGTGGTGGTGTCGCTGGCTCAATGGCTATTGTGCCTGCTTGTAACGTGAGGGGTTCGAGGCTAAAATCCCAGAAATATCAAAGTGTATCTCTTTCCGCGAGGAAGTAGCAAGTTCTACGATAATTATTCCATGCCATGAAAAGAGCTTTCTCGATTAATCGTTCGGAATCAGAAAACAGTTTTAGGTCCCTGCTATTCCCTCACACGGTATGGTTCAGAGAATTACGTTAGGCCTCGAGGCTTGTCGCTCTGTTGCGCTACCCTATTTTTTATGAAGCGATGGAGTTATGTAACCGTTTTCAGTGCCTTACCATAACAAGATTCCCGTGTAAAGCATGGGTCACGGTATTTAGCAGCAACTGCCAGAGGTGAAAACTGTAAAAGTTTTGGCTACGAACAGGAAATAATACCGCAAAAAGTGAATCTAGCTTTGTAGAAGACTTTTTTTTTGACATCTTTTCATTTTCTCTAACTGACCTTATAAAGGCCTTATAGAAGTCTTAAAGAGGTCTTATAAAGGTCTTATAGAGGCCTTATAGAGTCTTATAGAGGCCTAATAGAGGCTTATTAAACAGATCTATCTCATTCCTCTTTACAACTTGTGAAATTAGTTCCCAAATTATTTTAAAGAGGTTATTTAAAAAAAAAATACTTAGTGCCCTTAAATAAGTCTTACGGAAACACTATATAAGCTTCAACTTATACAAGTTAAATTGATAGGTTGGGCTAGGTAGTAGGTACGCATGGTATTCTCTGAAATTTTAACCTAAATCTATTTCTAGCATTTCAATACATTCTGAATCTAGAAATAAAAAATGCAAATAAAGTTCAAAAGCTATAGCCTGTATAGGTATTAAACCTATTGATGTTTTTTTTTTTTTTTTTTTAAAGTTGGCTGGTAGAGAACGATAATGTACAAGCGGACTTTGCGTCGCTGTTTGCTACTAATTCTACTAACCACAAGTGATAAGATTTATTATCTTACTGTGTAAGCTATTTGAACAATAGACTTAAATTTAAACTAAAAGCGCCAGGAGAGCAGCTCTGTGTGACCTATGCATACACCGTAAAACACATTTTTTAAACGGAACTTCTTATCAGAGCCTGAGGCCAGCAATTGCACAACCACTTGCTTACTGACTAAAAAAAATTGTTCCGTCATTTTAAATTCAGTACTTTGAATTCCATCTCACCGGCCTTGAACGATGACTTCAACCAGGAAACAGCTTCATTAATTAACAAGGACGAATTCAACACCGCGATATCTACGCAAAATAAAGCAAAAGGTTGGGCTAGGTCGTTATGTGACGAATTTAAAGAGACTCAAAAAAGAAACATCTAGACAACACAGTACCTACATTTTTGATACATTGAAGAAAAACCAGTACAACTCAGTATGGAGACCTGTCTTGACATAAAACTTATCTAAAATCCAGTTTCGTTCTGTCAAGTTTATGTTTCACCAAAAAAAAGAAAAATGTACACGAAAAATAAAAAATCACTAAATACTCACCAATTCCCAAAGTGGTTCCTGCCTTTCCGGATACATTCAAGAATTTGATCTCCATAAATCCTTTCCCCACAACATTACTACGACCACCACCACCACCACCGCCGCCAGCACCACCATTGCCACCATTGCCACTATTGCTGCCAAATGGTACAACGTTCATTGTTGCTGATGTTTTGGCTAACCCTGAGTCTGATGGTCGGTGGTGGTGTGGTATAGGTGGTGCCGTCGGTGGTGCATCCGTTGTTGTTCCATTCCGAAAAGCCGTAAGTTTCTCCATCAAGGCCGATCCATTAAAACTTAACAGAAAATTAACATTACTAACTAAAGACTGTGGCGGGGCGCCAGTTGTTGGGGCGGCTGTTGCTGATGGCGAATCCGCTGTACATAGCTTACTGATGCTTAGGATAAATGTGATATACAGGAAATTCGATGAGGTAAAGCTGAAGCTTATCAACTGCTGTACTTTGCTTTGGTAATTTATACTACTGCTAAAGAATTTGCTGATTTTCGGTGGCTCTGACGCTAGTGTTGCCATATTGAATTTATTTTTGTTAAACGAAATGTTTTAATTTTTATTTGACGTTGAAACTGTAATCAAAACAAAATATGAAATGCGCGTGAGATTGCAGAAATTAACACTCCGAGTTGGTTATTTTTTTTTTTTCAATATTTTCCCCTCACACTTGAGGTATTCCCCCCTTTTTGAGTTTACACAACACAATACACAGGTGAGCGGGAGCGAGGTGAGATATTACATACACGACAAAACATCCGATCCGCTACAACCAATGAGAAACCGAACACGTGCTTAACTATGGTAACACAATTTAAATGTATGCAATGCTAAGATAATACGGGGAAGACCAGGTTAAGAGCGTGGGCGAGCGAGAGAGAGAGAGGACGTAGAGGTGTGTTGGTTTAATTTTTTTTTTCTTTCTTAACTTAACCAAGCACTGAGGAGAAAAATAACTACCAAAACCGCACAAACACTCTTGAAGAAACTCTCTCACAAGTTCTCTTTCGATAAAATATCCAATGATGATGACGATCACTTTTGGCGAATTTCTCTCTTCGGAATTCCTTACCCAAAAAGAATCACCAGACCACAAGAAAAAAAAAATAACACAAAAAAAGAAACGACAGAAAATGCTTACGAACACACTATGTAATCTTAAATATCTAGTTTAGCGTTTCATATACACCGCTAATTATATCACAATTAATCACAAAAATACCGATGATTATCGCGCCACTCAAAACACAGAACACGAACGAGAACTGAACGAAAATCAATTTGAGAATTCCGTACGCTAAATTAAGTTTCAAAGTCGACCGGCTTTTATGCAGAAAAAAATAAATTTTTTACTTTTATTTTTAATAGCTAACGGTCATTTAGACAACGATAACAAGAACAACGACGACGACGACGATGACTTAAGAACGTCGAAATATTATTAATTTTTGTTATTATACTAGCAGTACTACAGTTACAGTGGCCGTTAGTAAGGTAGTTGTCATAAATCCCGCACACAGAGCATAAGAAACCGTCCAACTCCCTTAACGTTCGTTTCGTATTTGAGGCGACGACTACACCGCAGCAGAGTTGATATTTGCACACACTGTATGCGGCGCGATGATGTCGTCGTCGTTGACGGGGAGGTTCAGGCGGGTGATGGTGTGTGGTGTTGGAACGGGGAGAGTTGGACAAACGACAAAAATCTATTTTGTTTTGTTATGCTGGTGTTGTTATTTTTTTTTTTTTCTTCTTCTTTTGTTGCTGGTACTATTTTGTGTGCCTTACTTCCACCCGATTTGTCGCCCTCGATATTGAAATCGAGTGTCTGCCTAATGCGAGTTCGGTGAGCGGTGTATGGTGTGGTGAAATGCGAATAGACAACGACTACGACTACGGACTACGTTTGGCATTAATGCAAGTATGCCAATTTAACGCCGACACGGATGACACTAGAGAACTGACATCAACGTCAGATTAGAGTGTGAAATTATTACGGATGATTGTTCAACTACGATGACTATCTGCATATGGATGTACCTATTATGAATGAGATTCGTATATTTGGTGAGTCCGAGCCGATGGTCGTCTATCCTCTCAATTACTACCCAGCCACACACACGCGACACCTTTCTAAAATCAACTACTGACTACTAATCGGTTGGCTGGCGGACGGGCGGTCTGCGACAGGTCTGCATTCTGCAACAACCTACCACACTGACACTTGATGCAATCTCTATGAGAGACAATTGGAGCTGGAGGAGCACTTCCTCGCTTAAAAGAGTTTAACTGTCATCGTCATCGTCGTCGTGTCTGACTTAGCTTGGCTCATAAAAGCGCAAAAGAGATAAATAATACACCACGAATCAAAAAAGAAACAAACAGAATCAAAAAAATGAAAACCCAAAGTAGGTATCCAAAAAAGATACGAAAGTAAAGGTATGTGACAAAATATACAGAAATACAAAAACAAGAAGTAACAAGGCAAATGAGAGAATGCTTATTTTTAATATGGCCTGTTAAATACACTGGCTACTATGGCTGGTGCTGTGCTCTGCTCTGCCGCCGAATCAAAGAAGACGAAGAAGACAGACGAAGCCAAGAAGAGCCAGGCAGAGGCAAGGCAACATACTCGAATGTGGCACTACCTACCAAGTCCAAGTAGCAACAACAGCAACAGCAGCAGCAGTAGTGTGGCAGTAGCATAACGCTGGCAGCAATTCGACCCAAAATACAAAATAGTGTGGTGGAAATGGTGGGCCTTTTTATAAGAGTACTAGAGAAAAAGAAAACATAAAAGAAAAAAAAATCAACCAGATATGGGCAAAGATAAAAAAATAACACAGTTAGGTGCTATTTTATAGAGACACTTGGAGTTTATTGAAAATGAAGGTTTAACAAAGTCCAGGGCAGTTAAAACTTGACAGCATTTCACAAAGTTTTCAAAAAATTAGATAATTTTTCTAAGAAAAGAGGCACTAGAATGATAATATATAATGTGGCGTGGGGGTTAGAACCGTCCGTCGGTCGGTCGCTGCGCTCAAGCTAATAGTCTCTATCACAAGGAACCGAACGTCGCAATAATTCCGCACTGCGAATGCCAACTAGAAGGGATTAAAAATTTCTTTGTATCGAATGTTCTCCAGCTGGCATTTAGGACTTGTTAATAATTTTAAAACCAGTGACAATTTTCGACAAGAGCGTCTAAGGCACTTTCTTATCGGCATTCTTAGTACAAAATTGTTACGACAGACCTTGTGATTAGGGGCAATAGGTCGGGCTCTGGACCTTAGTCCATCTTACAAGATCTACAGGCGCCTTAAGAATACGAGTATGTACTTGTATTACAAGTGAATAAGTCTAAAAATTGTCTGTAACACAAAATTACAAGTATGCTTTTTCGTCTACAAGTGTAATAGACTTCATCCTACAAGTGGCTCTTGACTTATAGACTTGTAGCTTTGTGTTGCAGGCCCACGGGATGTGCCGTCTTTGATGTCGGTATGGGTAGGAGTTCATACATTATTTAGGTTGAAAGTGCTTCTGGGCTATTTTTGTTGTTTGCCTCGTGTCACCAAAAAGTGCCGTGGCGCTATTACGATAGTGTTCACGTTATATCCTGAACACAGGTTAGAACCAGAGAGTTACCTGGGACAAGGTAGTGCCGTCTTGTTCACAAACTAATTTAGACCGGGAACCCTCGGTTGCCATTTGATTGTTAGTTTGTTTGGAGTAAATTTAAGAAGGCAAACGCTTTTTTAATATTTTTGGGTTTGCCACAGTGTATAAAAAACTTCGTTCAGATCTGCCGTAGTAGGTATGCTTTTTGTCATCAAAGTAAAAAGTACTCTAAAGTAAGAGGAAGTAATGAATCTTAAATGCAGCCGGATTCCACCTTGAATTCCAATCAGACGTTATATTTGGTTTCACTCCAGAAATAATTTGATGGAGTTTCAGGCCAAGAAGGTAGGAGATGACTCTCTGTTTTACCTACTCCGTGATCGTGGGTATGAGAATTATACTTGCACGAACTGGTTAGCATATTTTTTTGTCCATAATCACGCAAGATGCGTCGTAACATCTTCGGACTATGAATACCAAAAAAACAGCACCAATGGTAAAAATAGTGCGTCCTCAACAGTATAAAAACATTGACTACTTTTAACATTTATCTACAGAAATTTTTTTTTTAAAACTTGAATTAAATATAATTTTAATCAATACTTACTACACACCGAAAAAACTACAAAAAAAGTGAAACTGTCCATGGAACATATGCAGCAGTTTAGTTATTTAAGCTCAACATATACAAATCGTCGAAAATTGGCTATCCACTTCGACTTGCGGCCCAGATCTTCACATTTGATGGAATACTTTCTGGGAGGTTATATTTGAAAAACAAAGTGAACATCAGTGTAAACCTCAGAGCTAAGGAAAACACTCACTTTCAAATCATAATCGGAAATCGGTAATAATCGGTACCGAGTAGTGTGGGACTCTTACCCACTAAAACCATTGATAAATCATTCATCATCTTTCATTCTTAATTGAAGTTTCTAGTCATAATACTTGCCCATATCTTTTAAACCATCAGCTCATGAAACTTGGTTCTTCTGAATCTTCGAATATTTAACATGTTCATCATTTCTCCAGAGTGTTTTTCAACCAATTCTGTATCCATTTCAATTTGTATATCACGACGCAAATCACTACTTTTTATATACCATATACCAAGGGGCATTTATTATTCCTTGAGGACTTTGCTTCGGAACTTTTGAATGGGTTCCCTGTTCATCCAAGCTGTGGATTAAATTCTGTCATTCCAAAGTATTTGACAGGATTGGAGTATGTTACCTCTAAGCTGCTAAAAAATTTAAAACGTTTTTTATGTTTTTGTACGCAAAGCTTATATGTTTCGATTTTATTTCGTTTAAATTTTTTTTTGCTTCTCAAAATTGAAAAGTGTAGTTTGTGGCGCCGGCCGTCTGTCATTCGAGAAACTTTTCTTGTGATTTTGCCAATGAATTGATTCGATGTAAGCTTTTTTTGCCGAATTCAAAGCAGATAAAGCCTAAACTATACTAAAAATGATCGGTAAAAGAGAAATTGTTGCTGCTGACATATACGATTCAAGATTTTGAGCTATTCTGGAAATAAAAAAAAAAAGTGGTACAAACCATCCATCATCAAAAAATCGTCGTTCAGAATTATTGCGAAGGAAATTATATTAAATATTATTAAGTTACATAGTAGGCCCCCTGATTCAGAATTTAGAGAAAGCAAATCCTAAACTAAATTGGTGGTAACCGTGGCTTGATGACATGTCCACCTGCTAACCCAGAGGTTAGAGGTTCGAATCCCAGCAGAGGCAAAATTGTTTTTCGCGAGGAATTGGCAAGTCCTCCGTTAATAAATTCATTGCCATGAGAAGCGCTTTCTCGATTAGCCTTTCGGAGCCGGCAGAAAATTGTAGGTCCCCTCCATTCCCTCACAATTCATGGTTGTGAGAAATGCGCTAGGACCAGGGGCTCCTCGCTCTGTTGCGCCACCCTATTTTTTTATTTTAAACTAAACATTCTGTAAATGGCTGCCGTTTATCATTACGTTCGACGCGGGGTATCAGTTTGATGTGAGTCAAAAAATATGGAGTTTTCAAGGTCATCAAAGCTCCATCCAGTACAACCACTTCTTTTAAAGAAGAGGGTTCTAAAAGTGCGGTCGTGTATATGTATATCAAGAGAATGAAAGTGCAGAATTGTAGTAAGAGCCGAAGCCTGCATGCTGGGGAAGACCCAAAATCAGTCAAGACTTATTGTCTTTAAGAATTAGGCGATAGAGCAATTTGGATTTTGGATTGTACTAGTAAACTCTACCAAACGGCCGAAGCCAAGTTGTCCTTGTCAGTGATTTTGGGATAAGTAAGTAACTGCTTTAGGGCATAGCTAAGGGATTGGTCCTTACAGAGTACCAAGTAACGTCTGCGGATAATACACCTGGTTGTAGACGGTACCATATCTCCGAGCAGGCACGATGCTAGAAATGATAAGACTCCAGTTGTAACATAATCTTTATGCGAAATTCCAATTCTCTTCATTAACATCACTTTAAATTCGCAGTAGTTATTTATTCATCCACTCCATGATCCTTAATTGCAATTCGTATACCATTTAAAACAGTCTCAATGAAATGCCCACCGAGAAACCTTTCTTATCCAGGTGTCTTTTGTCGTCTTTCTACGCTTCGGCGAAAAATTTTACCATGGCCACTGCTCGAAAAGTTTCCAAAGTTTCACAAGAAAAAATCGTCAGAACATAAAGAAAGTTGATATTATCACTGAACATTTGATTGAAAATCGCAAGTAAAATTGTGTGCCTCAAAATAGGAGCATAACCAATATTTGTATGTATATTAATAATTAAAGTAGCGCAACATACTCGTAGCGGGGAGCCTCGAGATCTAGCACATTTCTCTCAACTATACTTTGTAAGGGAATGAAAGGAACCTACAACTTTTTGCAGAACATCGAACGTTTTGCAGAATTGCAAACGTCTAATCGAGAAACCCACGGAAAAACATAAAATTTTGATGTTTCTGGGATTAGAACCTCCCACACAAAACACGCAAACCATTACGCCAGAGAGGCACCACCAATACTTTCCCTATTTCTTAATATGATGTCGTCAAGATGCGAATAAAGTCTTTTCTGGCTCTTTCGTCAGCTTCTTTCTATTTAGAGCCAGAAATGAGTCCTCTGTCGATGGTCACGATGCTCAATTTGAATACCAACTTTTTGTTCCACAGCGGTTTTATCGATGTCTTCTATTTCATAGTTTTGTTGAATCAATGTATTGGTCATCGCCACCGGTGTTTTGGAAAGACTTTACTCCCCTTCTTCTTCTCCTCCGTTAGAGTAGAGAGAGGAGACTTACTACAAATTTAAAACTAAGAGGTTAAAAACTGCTTCCCTCAAATTTTGAAAGCTTTCACGTATGAACATTTGTACTGAAGTAATTTTTTTATTAAAAAAGAATCTAGCTCATTTGTCCTTGGATTTTCTGTGTTCAGAAACCTCCCAACTAATTTAAGTTGCGTCCAATTACTTTGGATCAATTGTCAATGTTTGTCTGGGATTTTTGAGGTGCAAATCACAACAAAAAGCAATTGAAATATTTTTACACGTTTCTTTAGAAAGTTCTTCTATACTAATTCCATTGCCATGAGAAGCGCTTTCTCGATTAGCAGTTTGGAATTGGCAAACAAATGTGTGGTCTCCTTTCGTTCCTCACAAGGCATGGCTTAAATCCGCTTGACCCCGGGGCTCCCCGCTCTTTTGCGCCTACCTATTTATCTATTTAATTCACAGAAATATGAAACAATGTTCACATCAAACAGACACTGTTCAATTCTTTCTTGAAACTGTCTAACATTGGCTGTTGGATGTATGCCCAACGAATGGCGCCCAATACCTTACTGAAACCCAATTCTTGCCTTTAGGAAATTTATTAATACCAACCATGCAAATTAACGTTAATTTATGTGGTATCACGTATTCAAAGCTTGCATCTTAATGGCTTTACGAGATATACGAGATTTTCTCAAGTTTTTCTTAAGTGTGACATCTGACCTGTCAGAATCGCTTTACCTAACCAAACCCGTTTCTTTTTTGTAAGAGAATTACCCGTACACTTTAGGCGTCACATAACTATAATTATACAGGGCAAGCTAAAAATATTAGTAAAGAAAACAAAAGCAAATTACAATAGGAAATCCACATTTGCTTGAAAACCATAACAATTCTAGAAAACTAAGTACACTTCAGTTTTTCATCTGTGCCAGCATTTAACAGAAAACTGCAATTTCTTTGAATAAATGACTTAATTATAGTTTGCTTGATAAGAGCTAAATATGCATTACAAAACGTCTAGTTTTTCTCTGACATTCAACTTAAACTACATGGCAGACATAGTAAAATATTACTTGGAAATTAATGGAATATACGTACCTTGTTCTTTGGAACGCTTTGAAATATTCATGAATTTTTAAAATAAGAACAAACAAAATTTGCATAAAAGTTATACCACAAACCAGCTAATGCTTTTCCAACGAAACGACGACGTCTCAGTGGGAAAATTGTGATTGTAATCATTGAATACCTACTAACTATGCACGTTCCAATTAAAGCTTGAGCTTGCGATGACTGCACTGCACTCTGTGCTTTTGTTCATTGTGGTGAAAGATTGAATTTACATGGTAAAGCTAAACACAAACATGCTTTATAACATTTTTTCTATGAGACAGGCTTTAGCTGGAAAAAGTATCACTGGAAGAATTGCTTCGGTCTTCGAATACTTTGACGTAATCGGATTTCAATAAGATGTAAAGTGACTAGCGATGATTAGGTTTTGGATTTGTACAGTTGCCTTGTTTCAAGAGAAATTCACTTACAAGTCCGAGCAGTCACTGGCATATCGAAGTTTTTTTTGGATATTCTTTGGAAGTCAATTGTGTGCGGGTTCCGCGAACGATAAATGAAAGCATCGGAGCGACTTTCTCGTTAAGAATGAATAAAAAAATTTAAAAAAATTGTGTAGCGCAACAGAGCGAAGAGGCACTAATTCATTCACCATACCTTGTGAGGGATTGTAAGGAACCAACAATTTTTTGCCAACTCCAAACGGCTAATCCAGAAGGAGCTTTTCGTGGCAAGAAATTACTCTCGGTGAAATTGCTAAATTCCTCGAGAAGGGCGGAAAAAATATTTTTCTATAATATTTCTGGAATGCGAGCCTCGAACCTCTTAAGAAACAGCCAGACACGCCTCTTATGAGTCACCCTGGACTCATAAAGATGCTCATAGCCTGATTCTCTCCAAACATAACAAGTCTCAAAATTTCATTTTCATTCATCTTATTCTCAGCAGGTCACAACGTTGTAATCTACGATTTTTTAGTAGAATCAGGCTATTAACCGTCCACTGCTGAAACTAGTTGCTCCCTGACAAACAAATGAGAAATGGAAAATGAAGTCAACTTGGATCTATTTTTATATCGCTGATTGTCCCAAAAGCACACCTCTTACCGCCTGTCAATGTGTTCTTTCTTCTTTCATTTTTCTGGACGCCTTTTATTTAAGCACCGCATGGTGGTAGTCTGCCATTAAAGAAGGCATCTCTCTATGTCACCATACTCCCATTCACTTGCATAAAGAGAAATAACTGAGAGAAACGTCAGCATACGTGGAAGTGGAAGCGGAATTCACCCTCATGAAGTTGGCTGGCTGGCTGGCTTACTGTGTTGTTCACTTTATCGTCATCATTGTCGTCGGCGCTTCATCGTCATCAAAATAATCAAAGCCGAAGACATTGTCCGCTTTTATCTTCTTTGATACGTAGCAATCGTGTTCGTGAATGGGATACCTCCCATGCAATGTTTTGGATGGTGCGGCGTGCGGTGTATGGCGTGGGAGTTTAGCTTAAATTCTTTTACTGTGTATTCCTTTCCGGATGAATGAATGAAGATAGAAAAAAAAAACACTGGAAGCAGATCGTGGGGCCAAATATGACCGACCATAAAGTGCCATAACAAAAGTGGCAATGATTGCGATTATAGACCAGAAATCGAAAAGCCACTGGCAGAGGGAGCAATCGACAGCACTGGCCTCACTGTCACTGTGTGGTGGTTGCTGGATTTTATTTTTGTCTTTTTTTAGAATAGCTATGGACAAGACGTTTTCCCGCCTTCAGAGATATGAAAGCAATTTGATTTGATAAAACAGTGCATGTGCGCCTTGGGGTTGTGAAGTTGGAGCTTCATAAACAAGCATTTGGACCATAAGGTAACCACCCTATTTGACGATCCCCTTTTGTGATAAGGAGGGAGATAGCGCTAAATGTTTTCTCATGTGGGAATCATTACGTGCTAAAAGATTTAAATAAAAGATTAGCAAGAAAGACGAACATCAGATTGTGATTATTCTTAAAGTCAGCAAAAAACTTGTTAATAAGGCAGTTGAGTTTAGTGCAGGAACATAGTCAGGAGGGGTTGAGGGTTTAATAAGAGTTGAAGCGGTTTATTAACAAAATAATGATTCATGAAACATCCTATTTAACAAATTTTTAAAGGGATTTAAACAATATCCTGCGTTGAGCGTCAACCATTTTGAAGTCTATTCCGTATGTGATGACAATATGCACTTTTCACGCATAACAAAATAACATCACCGAAATCTGGATGTCGGGGATGAACGCACGGGTAGAATCCTGTCCGGGATAGATTTTTCACGTACTAGAGTAAAGTAAAGTATCGAATTAATTTCTAGCTGATTTATCGCTAATTGTTGGTACTGGCTTTCACATTATCACATTATCTCGAACAAAAGCAAAATGGACGTCGGAGGGTCTGTTCACAAGTATTAAACAGAATTGGATCGTATTCCCACTTTTACATTTTTTTTTTTTACGTTTTCTAATTTTTTTGAGTTTTTTGGAGTTTCGATTTGTAAATTTATGTAAAAATATATAAAACAACGTAAAAGAAATAAAAAAAAAGGCCGAGTTCAACGATTAAAAGTATTTTTTGCATAGTTCTTATCAAATGTTTCTGCCAATTTCGACAATTTTTCCAGTGATATTTGTTAAGTCTTTCGTTAAAATTATTTTATTTATTAACTATTAGTCATTCAATTTGTATCTAGTTGTAAGACAGGCACCTTTATCTTTGTTACCAATTGAAGTAATTCATTGAAGCGCATGCTGGTTTTTAGAAAAGTATCTTGTATCTATGCACTTTTGTGCAGTTACCTAAACCTCTTTTGGTATTCGTGGCGTGATGGTTAATGTCCGCCACTTAACCCAGAGGTTCGTAGTTCGAATCCCAACAGAGGTAAAATTGTTTTTCGCCTTTCGCGAGGAATTGACTAGTCCTCCGATAATAAATTCATTGCCATGAAAAGTGCTTTCTCGTTTAGCCGTTTGGAACCGGCAGAAAATTGTAGGTCCCCTCCTTTCCTTCTCAAGTCAATGGTTGTGAGAAATGCGCTAGGCCCTGAGGCTCCTCGCTCAGTTGCGCCACCCTATTTGTTTTACTTATTTACCTAAACCACTTTTAAACTGTATAAGGATTTTAAACTTTTAAGTGTCAAATTTTGGCCAAATTACCCTTTTGAACCTTAAATCCTTGTTTAATATTTCATTTAAAGTTAATTCATAAAAGCAGCAGTATAAATTTATAAACAGTATAAATTCCAATTCACGCATTCGTTGATAGCACGGAAGTGTAACACTTTATTTTATCTAGATTTAGATTAGATTAGATTGAGATTTTAACTAGTCATAAGCTTCAGAGATTAAATACAATTTTTACTTTTTATAAAATTTTTATTCTAATAAAAGAGCTAAGTTTTCAATTTGTATTTGTTTATTCGTATATATGTACATATTTATAAATATGTATGTATAAACTTTTTTTCAACTATAGCTTCAAAAATCACCATTTTTAATTCTGTTCCTATACCTTAGAGCACTTTTTAGGAGCTCATCCAATACTTCGACATTTATTTGGTTAAACAAGAAAATACAATAACTTTCTGTTAAGGTATCACATCCAAATATGCTTCTTCTTATTTCTGGAAAAACAGGACAGATTCCAAAGAAATGAATGAAGTCTTCACGTTCCTTTCGGTTGCATAGATCTCGTAAAATTGGCAAATTACTTCTATGAGGAATGTAATTGAATTGTAGCAATTTTCCCATAAACGGATGTGCCGTTTTGAAATTGTTTTTATATTGTTTTTGAGAGAATAATCGAGGCAATTGTATATAATATGTAGTTCGATAAAGTGATCTTGCTGCTTCTTCTTTATTTTTTTTTCTATATCTAAGGTCTGCTTTTTTATAAGATCATAGAATAATAGCCTCAGAGTTATTGGTTCGTCTAGACTTATGTTAAGAACAATTCCACACTCTTCTGCTAAACGTTGCCATTGTTTAAAAAAACCTGTGTTGCTTTGTACCATGTACAGGCAATTGCATGGCATGGAGAACATAGTCAACTTGTAATTTGAGAGTCTTTATTAGCAACGGAGGCAATCCAGTCTCAATCATATCATAAACATATAGTTTGGTAAGTTGAGAGGGAGATCAAATGCTCTTTTGAGGTAGTACTTTTAAAGATTTTCAACTGATTTATATTCTGAACCTCCCCATAAATGTGCACAATAAAAGAGGAATAACACAATTTTTCCTACTATGCCTCATGAATTTGTTATCGAAGCAATTTTTCCAAGTAGCGTTTAATGCGGTTTTCGCCTTGGATAAAATTCGACTTTTAAATGTATCCATTTTCATATTTCGAGTGAATAGTAAAAGAAGATATTTGAAATCATTTACAACTTCAACAGCATTCCCTTCGTATAACAACTTCTCTTCTCGTTCTCCCTCCTGCCTTCAGTATAACCATAACTTTAGATTTGTCCGGATTAGCCACAAGGCTTTACAGGAAATCTAGTAGCTTATTTAAAAAGTGCAAACCGATCGGGGCTAAGTGGGACGCCTTGCCTAACCCCTGTTATGGTTGCAAAAATGCAAACCAATTTATTTATCAATAGGATCATCCGGGCGAAGTTGTTGAAAATGGTTCTGCAAAACTTAAGTGGTTTGGCTGCTGTCAACAGTATATTTGGAGCCATTTAAGCTACGAGCTAAGGTCCAAAATTCTAAAGAGCTCATAGCGAGATTCAAAAAAGAGCGCCTCAGATTCAAAAAACTGCTTCTTTTTCTTTACATAAGATTTTAAACCTCTGATTGGCCTTGAAATAAAATTCTTTCACAAGACTGGAACTAACTTTACGGAAAATTTCAATCCAGGCGTCTCAAGCTATTTTGCAGCTTTCATCAAATCAGCCGCTCCTTGAATGCAAGGCTTTTTATCCTGTTTTGTCACAACTGATCAAAAAATCACCGGTTACGTGCCGAAGAAGATTCAACAACGAGCTTTTTTTTAGATAAATGCTTTACTGTGTACCGGACTCTCCAAGTTGTACTTAAATTGACATACCAACTAAAACTCAAAATGTTTCTCGCTGATCCCCCCCTCGGGACCACTTTCGCATTTCTTCGAGTTCGAGGGGGATCCGTGTCTAGAAGACGGGTTCTAGTTCCTCAACGACCTCTTGTTTCTAAAACAACGAGCTTAACCGCAACATGATCATAGTTGCATTGGTGATTTCCTCCTATCGGGACTACTTTCGTATTTCTTGGATTGGTGACCCGTGTCTAGATTGCGGGTTCTGGTTCTTCATCTACCTATTCTTGTTTTTTAGAACCTGCGGCAGATACGTGCTTATTTGTTTCTACCGCTCTCCGTTTCTCAGCATCTTCTGAATGATACTGTTTGGGTGATTTCTCTGATACTCGTGCTTTGCTTATTTTCTGAAGGAGAGATTTCCATCTGCTGCACTCGAACTGTGTGGCAGGCATCGTCTATCAACGAATTTTCGATTTATACCACAGATTCGTTTCCCAATCTTTTGCAAAAAGGTATTGAAATACCCTTGTGCGGTGAGGAATTGTGTAACAAAGTAGTTCACTTCACTGTGTATCACGTTGCTCCACTCGCTTATTAGGTCTTTGATAAGCCTAGCAGTCCAGCACCCTCTGCTTTCCTGACATTTCTGCTGCATAAGCGCTTTTCCTTCCGTATTCGCCGCTTCTGCTTTTCTTTTCGTATTTCTTTCTGCTGCGAGAAGATCAATTGATACGACACCCCTAACTACCAGAACAGCTGGTTCAAACACTGGACAGTACACGTTCGATATTTGCAGTTCACCGCACCTCCGTACTGATGCCAGCAATTCCGGTACTTTCTTGTTGTATTGAAAAAAAGAAAAATAATAAAAGAATTTATTGTCAGTTGATTTTATAATAAATTATAATTATAATTATAAATCAGTTGATTTTTAAAATCAAAATGAAAAGGTTAATTGACCTTCACTCCTTATGCGTTTCGCCCAGGCACAAACAGTGGGCTCATCAGTTAGATGTTGTTTGTACCTTTCTAAGACGCAATGTTTGGTCGATGTTTGTCGACACATATATAAAGTTTACAGTGCAAACACACTGTAAACTTTATATTTCTAGGGGAATGGGATTGCATTCTTGCACCTAGAGAAGGTTTGCCCGTGGTCTGGCCGATGTTTATTGAAAAAAAGAGTGTCGACAAACATCGACCAAACATTGCGTCTTAGAAAGGTACAAACAACATCTAACTGATGAGCCCACTGTTTGTACCTGGGCGAAACGCATAAGGAGTGAAGGTCACTTGAACTTTTCATTTTGACTTTCTTGTTGTAGCCCAAATCTCACTTCCGTACAAAGGAATCAAATGTGCTTTTGCCAGAAAAAGTCTCCGCTTGCTTGCAGTTGGTCTACCTACATTTGCAATCAGCCTGAATAGATAGATTGGGAGACTTTTTATGCACGTTTTGTGGCCGTCTGTATCTGGTCTCTAAGGTTGAAGGTTCACCTTCGTATTGAACTTTATTCCCAAGTATTTTACGACGTTTTTGCTCTTTATAACTTTGGAGTTCGATAACCGTGGGAGTTCGTTTTTTGTTAGAATTACTGCTTCAGTTTTCTAAGAGACAGCCCATATGTTACCCCATCCTAGAATTTGTCCTTGGCATCACTTTCTCTGTGCGTTTTTGGTGTCCCGTTCAGCTATCCTCATAAAAACTTCATCAGCATATCCAACTCAGAAGCAATCTCCGGGCATTTCCAGAGAATGCCATCATAGGAGATATTCCAGAGGTCTGGTTGAATGATAGATCCCTGTTTCAATGTATCGACTGGTATGCCATCTGCCCAGGCATGGTGGCATGACGGAATGGGTTGAAAACAGTGTGTCCACAACGTAGTTCATCCTTCTTTGATAAGATCCTCTACGGGCTTATGAACTACACACATTCAAAAAAAATGGTTACACAGATTCACATAGCGATAGCCAAGTCTCCAGGCATCGCTGTTGAAATTTTGTCGGAGATCTTCCCATTTTCGTTATTTGCTCTGGTTAGACCTTTTGGGCGTATCGTATTATAAGAAGTCGATTCGCAATTTAAGGAATTACTTCCCGTTCCTCGGGTTTTTTTGTATATTTACTTACAGTATGGCTGTGCCTAGAAGTGAATGGCGCCCAAGGAAGCTATTGTTCTTATATTCCATTCGTTTTGAGTGACGGGTGACAAAGATCAGTCTTCATTTTTCATAAACTTATAAGTACACTTCAACGGTAGTCAAAGCATCACAAGTCCAGCAAAGTGCTCAATTTGTCTCTTCAATTAAAAGACATCAAACTAAACTCTCACAGTAACCTTAACGTCTCCATTTCCAAGTCCTTTGCTAAGTAATATAAAAACAAACGTGAAACTTTTTGTTCAATCGGCCCTTCAAGCTGATGTTACACCCATATCCGCTTTTTTTTCTTTTTGTCTATACATCTGAATCACTTTGTGACCAATGTCCTGCCTGAACGGAGAAGTGATAAATGGATTCCCGATGATTAATAGAGATTTCATATTGTTTTTTACTTTGCCATCCCTTCGTCTCTATTTATGTCTTTTTTTTTATTTTATTTTATTATTTATATCGACGGGTGGCTTTTCCCATCGGAAAATATAGAAGCCCCAACAATTATATGCAGTGTCCGACTGAAGTACGTACATATATATGATGGGGAAGTATGCGGGCGATTGGGGGGCGGTGTAGTTTTACTGTGTAGACTTATCCAGTTGATTAGGTGTTCAAAGGTTTGGTGTTGACATCTGATGTCATTAATAATTCATAGTCTCTGTCATATTTCCCTCTCTCTATTATACAGAGTTGGTATCGGATGAAGTTCGGAGGGTTTTTCCCAACGACAACACGACCAGCTTCCAAGTGCGCCTTTTGTTTTTGATTTTTTATCTATACATTTTGTAATGCTTGATACGACCATCAGCGGAGTGGGAGAATGGACTGTGTCATATCAGAATTCAATGGATTGTGATTTAGTGATTCTCAATCAGGCCATGCTGACGTTTTGAAATTTTACTTGGCTATGAGTTTAATCGTACAACTTGTATCGGATGTCGGGACGATTAAAATTGACATCGTTTCTGCAGCAATATACAATTTTTTTGTGTTTCCACTGAGTGCATCGCAGGATGACATCCACAAGCATCCACATGCACAAATTTGTGGCACTATAATATATTTCTTTTTTTACAGGTCTATCTATATTCGATTGCACTTGGTATCATAGGGTTAACAGAACTATGTTACGAATGTCATTTATGTCAGTTAGTTTAGGACAGGTTAAGCTAAGAGCGCATTGATATGTTAAAGCGATGGAATTTCAAAATTTTGTTTTTCTTTGATTTTTAAATTGGTGACCCTGCGACAGCACATGCAAAATGGGGCGACTTTGTATTCAGGTGGCATAACAGACAGAAAATATTTGCTCCTGATGGGAAACCACTCCTCAGACACTGCCTGAATTGGTTTAAAAATTATTGAACGAGGGCGGTTTGATAAGTCAGTGACTTTTTGAATAAAATGAATTTTTTTCTCAAATAAATCGATTCATTTTTCATCATAATCTCCTTTTATCTCAATTCCTTCTAAATAATAGGTTTTGTGAAGGCTCTCAAAATAGGCATTTGTGTCAGTGATGACCTCTTCATTCGACCCAAATCTCTTGCCTTCCCGCCACTTCTTCAGATTTGGAAACAGGAAATAGTCGAAGAAGAAGGCTAAGTCAGGAAAATATGGAAGTTCGTAGCCTAATATAGGGATACACACCTATGGATTCGTGCATTGTCTTGAAGAAACAGCACTTCTTTCTTCGATCTTCGCCAACTGTGGTCGTTTCTGCTTCAAATTGAAAGCGAATCTATACAAATCTACTGAAACCCTCTGGTTTGACTGTTCCTTGGTCTGCGGTGTATTGTGATGAATCCAAGCTTCGTCTACGGCAACAGAACAGCTTGTTCGGATTGTGGCTGAACATTACAAAACACTCCTTTGAATTGGTCACGGTGGCGCGGATAGCTTTTTCATATCCAAATATACATGTTAAATGTGATGTACGCACTCAGTTGAGATGCCTAGAGGCTCAACCACCTCACGTACTTTCATTCTATTGTCGTCCAATACCAATCCATGGATTTTATCGACGATTCTTGGATTGACGACTACTTTTGGGCGGCCTGGATGAAGTTCACATCGTTGAATTTGTTGAAACTTCATCTGAGTAAAGCGAATGGTGCACCATCGCGTTCCTCCGGTCCATAGCGTTGTTAAATCGTGTTTTGAACTTCCAATAGTTTCTATATACAATGCCTTCAAGTCGAGTATTTCCAATAGATTGAAAAGTTCAACTTGCATCGGTTATTTGCAAAAGTTGACAGAGAACACAAAACGCACTCAAAGCGAATAATCGTAGCGAAACCAAAACCAAAACCAATGCGTGGTTTACGTTACTCGACCTTAACAACTCGTCGAATAAAACCCAGTTACATTTTGGCTTTCGCCTCGATCTAGTTACGTTCATTCGCTTTGTGTTTGTTTTTTTCCTCTTTCATTTTTGTCATTTGTAAGTTCGACCGTGCTGGACGACTTTCTTTGAGTTCGCGTCACATTATGGATGTGTTCAATCTTCAATGGCTTTTTTTTAGATCAGAACAGCACAGCACAGCACAGAAGCAGTGAGAAACGTCCAGCAAGTTAGAAAGCAACAACAAAAACGAAAAAAACAACTACCTATTTTTCTTTTTCTGATATCAACTTAATTTAGCGTATTTTCGTCACGAATAAGTAATTTTATTTTCAGCACAAGGTTGGCTGTTATTTTCCTGATTTCTTAAAAAGGTTGTTTGAACTTTCACAAATAATTAAAATTACATTACGTTAAAAAAAATACAGCTGCTTTTGACAGTTTTCACCAAACTTGATCTTGCTCAAAAGGAGATGCAGAAAACGCTGTGCTAAACTGTTCTAGAACAGCTAATTGAACACTCTTTTTCTCACTTAGCTGTTTAGAGTCGACATAAAATTGTTGGTCTTATTGGAAACGGGTTAGGCCCGAGGTTTCCATAGCTTTATTTACTTACTTTTGTCCCTTCAACTATCCTTGAATCCAATGCCACCAACATCAAGCATCCAAGACCAGTGGCAACAGTGCCAGCAAGTCATTAGAACCACAGCCTCTGAAGTTTGACCGAAATAATGCCCATGGTTTGATCAAGAACACAGAGTGGATGCAAAGAAAAAGCTGAGCTTCTCTTATATACCGCCTGGCGTTACTCGGGTCTATAGTTTTCAGGCTCCCGTTCTCGTTCTTCCGCTTAAGTGGGAATATGGGGATGGGTACAAAATAGAGCGTTAAGATTGATAGGTGATAGTTCAATCGTAGAATCGATTGATTCTCTTGGACATCGTCGAAACGTCACCTGTCTCTCTCTCTTTTATCGCTTTTTCCACAAACAGTGCTCTAGTGAAATAGCCAGCTGCATTCCTCCCTTGAAACAATTTAGCCGCAACACCCGCCTCGCTAGGAATGCTCATCAGTTCTGCCTTGAGCCCAACTTCGGGCGAACAGTCAAGTATAGAGATTCTTATTTTAGTCGCACCACCCGAATGTGGAATGCTTTACCTGGCTCTGTGTTTCCCCTGCATTACGATTTACAAAGATTCAAAAGCAACGTGCATCGGTGTCTCCTTTCAAATCCTCTCCTATTTTCCTAAATGCTCGCACTGTGTTTAATAACATTATAAGGGTAGTCATAACCCCTTGATGTGCGCGTTAATTATAAAAAAAAAAAAAAAAAAAAAAAAAAAAAAAAAAAAAAAAAAAAAAAATATAATCTTTTTTACTTACTAATGCTGAAAGGGATTATGTGGCATCCCAATACCGAAGGAATTTTTGAAATCTGTCCAGTAGTTTCAATAAGTTTCCATTCCTAGCCCCGTTCCTGTGGGAATCTTCCGCTCCTATGCACAGTGGTTCCCCTCTCGAACAAAGGCGGCCATAATTACTTACTCACTTGATAACATATAAAAACCATTTTTCCTAATATGATTTGGGCTGTCTGATTACGAAATTGATTCTGGCTAACCGTTTTCCAAGTAATTAAGTTTAAAAACTGGTAAGTATTTTTGATTTTGCTCTTTTACTTTGAATTTTTTTAATTAACGAACAAATCAACAAACGATAAATTGCAAACATGTTTCTTAGAGAAAATGTGATGTTCTACAAAAAAGGTGTTTTAATATTTTTCAATAAAGTACTTCCTTCAGAAGTTATTCACAATTAATGTTGAAAAAATAATAAATTCCATAGGTGGTCGCTTAAAAATTAATTAAAAATCAATCTGCAAGTTTCTGCAGCTGATTAAACGTGCACTAAATAGTACATTTAATAACCTTTCTGGCAATATACAACTTTTTGGGAGCGTTGCCGGGCGTAACAGTTAAAAGTTTAAGGCAAATAACATAAAGATTTTACTTTTTTTTTTGTTTTTCTATCTAGGCCCAATTTTTAAACGTTTATATAGAGTCTGACACTGACTCTCAAAAAAAAATTGTGGAGGTTCTACCTTCCAATAATATATACACATCAAAAAAACAACTCCACAAAAGATTTTGGGCTACGGTGGAACCACTCTTCTATGGAAATATGTGAATGAAATATAAGTCTGTCACTGAGGGATAGTGTAATATCCGAGAGTTCAAAGAATTTTTGAGATCGGTCAAATAACATTAAGGTTCCCGTTTCTGTTCCCGTGGGATTCTTACCTTCTGAACCTTCCCTAGTCCTCCAAGAACATTTCAAGACCAAGATAAGATAAACTCTTTCAGCCGATCTCGAGTTTTAACGAGACTAACGAACAGCAATTCATTTTAGGTATATAGACTGTACACCACAATTAGCTTGTAAATCTTAATTTTTCCGTATATTTTCTTTGTGTTTTTCTTTATGAAATTTTTGCAATACTCTACTATAAAAATGGCGGAGATGGCTGGTGCGTGGTGGAGGTCTTAGCGTGGCGGCTGCTGGTATACGATATACGAATGAAAAATGACAAAAAAGCAATGGCGGATTTCAGTCAATTCGAACCGGGAGCAAACGAAATATCTTAAAAGGAGGTGCTCACACTTCTTCACAGATCTTATAAACCTCCCGTTTCGCTTCCGTCGTTGCTCCAAATCTACTCTACGTACTTGAACAACATGAGAAGCCCTCGTTTTTGGCTATTAAGAGACATTACATGAGCAGTGAGATTCAAATGATTCCCAACGGGATCAGTGGAAAGCCTTAAACACCATGCCAGCAAAGTTCATTATTGAGACACATAACTATAGAAGCAATTTTTTTTATTTTTTTCAATAAACATCGTCCAGACCACGGGCAAACCTTCTCTTGGTGTAAGAATGCAATCCCATTCCTCTAGAAATATAAAGTTTACAGTGTGTTTGCACTGTAAACTTTATACAGGGTGTCCCGTAATTCGTTTTACATACTTTGGGATATGATTCTTGGTCATATTCTAAGACAAAAATTGTTATACAGTAAAGTCCGTTTCTCAAGTTTGACATCACTTTTTGACAATTTAAAAAAAGGCTAACTTTGGTGTACCCTGACCTGTGTTAAATTCGATATCTCTGTCAATACTGATGATAGAGACCTAATCTTAGACTCAATTTTTTGTAGAAATAAGAACCTTTAAGACTGTATTTAAATTAGGCTTCCATAAGTTTAGGGTTGCCAGATTTTCAATTTTAAGTGGTGTTCAAATTTTCTTCCCAAAACAAAGTTTTGACTTTGAGGTCATTTTTTGGGAGAAAAGGCCTTATAAACATAGAGTTTCTTTATTTTTTGCAGATGAACAAAACAATAATAAAGAAAAAACTGGGCATTAAGTTAGCTCAAAAACCCATACATTTTATGATACTTGGAAAAATACACAATGGGAAAAATTTAAAAAAAAATAAAAAAAAGTTTTTGCTTTGAGGTTTGTTTGAATAAAACAATAATATGATCACTTTTAGTAGTTTTTTTATGTATTTAATACAAATACAATTATAACAAGTGCTCAAAGCGCCCTCCTTCGTTTTGAATCCATGCCAGAGCCCGTTTTTGGATTTCATTGTGGATGTTTGCTTTAAATTTGGGGTATGAATGTTCAATAGGTAAATAAGTCGTATAAAAGAATAAGAAAACAAATTTGTTCATTAGTTTGTCTAATTAAGTCACGATTGCAGTTTGATCAGAGAGTTTTTTGAAATGCTTTCATTTACGAGAGAAGAATACGCAGACATTTTTTTTCTTATATGAGTTTTTAAATGGAAATTGAAGAAAAGCACAACAAAGGATACCAGGAACTTTATACTAACTGAAAATCTGGCAACCCTTAGCCTATAGGAGTCAAATTTAAATACAGTTTCAAAGATTACAAGACTAAAAGTAAGACAAGAGTTATCGACAGCAAACACCCACAATGAAATCCAAAAACGGGCTCTGGAATGGATTCAAAACGAAGGATGGGGCTTTGAGCACTTGTTATAATTGTATTTGTATTAAATACATAAAAAAACTACTAAAAGTGATCATATTATTGTTTTATTCAAACAAACCTCAAAGCAAAAACTTTTTTTTATTTTTTTTTAAATTTTTCCCATTGTGTATTTTTCCAAGTATCATAAAATGTATGGGTTTTTGAGCTAACTTAATGCCCAGTTTTTTCTTTATTATTGTTTTGTTCATCTGTAAAAAATAAAGAAACTCTATGTTTATAAGGCCTTTTCTCCCAAAAAATGACCTCAAAGTCAAAACTTTGTTTTGGGAAGAAAATTTGAACACCACTTAAAATTGAAAATCTGGCAACCCTAAACCTATGAAAGCTCAACTTAAATATAGTCTTAAAGATTGTTATTTCTACAAAAAATTAAGTTTTAGATTAGTTCCCTATCATCAGTATTGACAGAGATATCGAGTTTAACACAGGTCAGGGTACACCAAAGTTAGCCTTTTTTTAAATTGTCAAAAAGTGATGTCAAACTTGAGAAACGGACTTTACTGTATAACAATTTTTTTCTTAGAATATGACCAAGAATCATATCCCAAAGTATGTAAAACGAATTACGGGACACCCTGTATATGTATCGACAAACATCGACCAAACATTGCGTCTTAGAAAGGTACAAACAACATCTAACTGATGAGCCCACTGTTTGTACCTGGGCGAAACGCATAAGGAGTGATGGTCACTTGATCTTTTCATTCTGATTTTAAAAATCAACACTCCGTAAGAAAACAATAAATTCTTTTATTATTTTTCTTTTTTTTCTATAGAAACAATTGCTCTTGCTCATTAACCATAAATTGCTTAAAGGTTAAGGTTTGTCACTATGGCAATAGCCAAATTTGCTGAAAACTAAAGAATCAGTAAAACCGCCCCAGTTAAGTCACCCATCAATAAAAAAAAATGGCACAAAATCCCTTCTTTCATTGCTGCAATACGCAATCAGAGCCTTAAGCCAGAATTCCGTTTATTGCTCAAAAAATTGTACGACTTTAAACACAATGCTCTGATATATTCAATCGCAATGAAGTGCATCCGCATCACCTTCGGACTTACACAATGTAAACAATCTGCTTGGTTCTCGCCGTGCATCGTGCTCATGATATCGAACAGCTCACATGTATATGCCATTCCGAGTTCTCTCGGGCATGAAGAATTCAATAAAAACTCAATTGTATTAAGAGCTGAAGGCTCCTCTTAGCAGGAAGTTAACCGGGCTGTAAGGATGTTGAAAAAAAAATTTTCAATTTACTCAATTTACCCCCTTGGTTGGCCTCTAGCGGATCTTTCTTACACATCGTTTACATGTGCACGATACACGCATGCTTAAAATTATGTAAAATCATGACTCCATCATGACCGACGCCGACGTCGAACGTTGCGTTGGCTATACTCGTATAAACTGCCAAAATTTAATGCAACTGCAAACCGGATTTATCGGGCGGGTGTCCCTCTGATGGGAATTATCTCTCATTCAACCGTAAACAAACCGTTACACTAACATGTATCACCCAAACTAAACAAAAGCATAGTTTTGCAAAGCGAGAGGAGCCGAAACAGTTCGTTCAAAATCATATCCACCAGGCTGTAGCAGAAGTGCTCCACTTCCTGGATGTGCTGTGTATGCTTGAGAGTCCAGAGAGAAACATTCAAATACGATGCGAGCTCAACATATTTATACCCCACTCCACGACGAGCTCCAAATGCTGCTCCTGCCTGATTCTGATTATGCTCCTGCTTTTGCCGGAATCTCAAATGAACTGCCGATGCAAAGTACAATAAAACAATTTGCCAATTTTAACGAACGAACTGTGAACCAGCAAGCCCATATGAAATATGTCCACGAGTTTGGATTTGATCCCGAAGAAGGAATCAACAGCAAAACAAAAGCTATAAGAAGGGAGATAGACACAAAAAGGTCCATGCCTTCGTTGCCTATAGTAAACACAAATAAACAATTTATGCTTTTTGGAAAAAGGACTCTGACTCTGACTCTGGCTCTATGACTATAGGACTATTGGTGCATTGCCGAGTCCGTGTCCGTGTTGGTCGGCTGCTTTTGCCTGCCTCCACCTCCTGTAGACAGTTATTTTCGGTCTTTGTAAAAATTTCAACCCAAACAAAACGAAAAGAAATCGTCCAAAGGTTCGTTCTGTTACACTGACCATCTATACACTACAACAACAGAGGCCATGTGCTAAACAGTTGTGCTTAAGCTTTGCTTCCTTCTTCCTGCCTGATGGTGAGTGAGGAGGGTTATGGTTATAGTTAACCCATGAGCGCCATCACCAGACCACCTTGGTTTAAAATGTGACGCGTTCGGTAGGAACAGGAATTCAGCTCCACTGCTTTCAAGGATATATTCACTATTTGGGTGTCGTTTTGGATCGTCCTTTACTTTTTTTCTTTGTCTTCTGAATTGAAATATTCGGCATGGATTTCGTTGTTGGTTTTTTTTTTATCTTTCGCTTTCGGTTGGGTGGTTTTTTCTTTTGCGTTCTCCGGCAGGCTGGTGGATATAAGTTATTCAACCAGCCAACGGCAGTAGCAGCAACGTTAAGGAAACGAGAATATGTTTGGTGGTATGGTGGGTGGTATAGAAAACTCGAATTATAACGAAAGACATAATCGCATCATATTTTTGTCCCAGTGCGTACGTAAATAGAGTTTCACCCTCAAATTGTCTGCTTGCGTGAAGTTGGGGAGTATGGGGGATGGGGCTGGGGCTGGGATTGAGAATGGGGAGGAATATAAAAGGCCATTAAATATTATAATAATGACTGCCAAAAGGAAGGGTTTATTGTACGGCCTTGGTATAGGGCTGTTCGATTCATTGCGCTTTGCGGCGGCATCGGCAGTGATACAACATAAATGTATCAGCGAGATACTTGAGAGTTCGTAAATGCGAATGAAAAAGGAATGATTTCGTTTCAGTGAGTTTGATGATATGTTGTACGAGAGAAAGGCAAGTTCGTCGTCGTGTCGTTCTGGTGCGGAAACTTTTTGCGAATATGAAGATTGATGTGTCCTTTTGTTTTTGAAGGTTCATGCAGACGGAAGTAAAATTTTGTGTAAGTATAATTTGTTCTTTTTCTTGCGGATGGCTTAACGACTTTAAGTCCTTTGTATATTTGCATGAAGCGAATCATGTTCATGGAAATAATAATTGCTATCGGTAACACGGTGGGGTCTTGTCATGACTGTGGGAAATTGAATACTTTAACTCACCACGGGTAATATAACGAGGGGATTTAAGGCAATCGAACTGCGGACCTATGGTGAAGTTTTGTGGATGCTTTCATGGAGTGAGCCACAGCCAGCCTTTTATATTTTAGAATGCTTCCTATTTCAAAAGATTTATTTTACGGAGCAGAGGACAGTATCCGGAGTAATTGTTAGCTAGCGAAGAACGGACGAGGAAAGAAAAAGTCATCATAAGAGACCATCGAAAAAAAATGCTTGGTTTAGAGTGGTGCACATGCGGTGCGGCGGTGGCGGTTAGCACTTCTGCCTGTCATGCAAGAGCTTGAAATTCGAATAAAGACATTTTTCACAAGCATCTCCTTTACTGAGGAACTGGCAAGTGATCCGAGAGTAATTGAACTGTCACGAAAAGCGCTTTTTCAATTAGCCGTTCAAAACCGGTATAAAATTGTAGGTCCTTGAAATACATTTGGATCCGAGGTTTCCATATTCTTGTAGCGGTATGCCCCACAGGTGGATCATAGTTTTGAAGCTGATAAGTGAGTGAGTTGTGATCCTAAAAAAAGAAAAACAAGAAGAAGTATCGGCGCATAAGAAAATGATTTTCAGTAAACTTTTATCTTTAGTAAAGTTTTTGGAAATAGTGCTAAGAACGTTATGTAATTACTAGCATGTCTTCCTGTTGCTTAAGAGTTGAAGGTTCAAGTCCCAGAAGAATCGAATTCTCTTTTCGTTTTTCTACGAATTTGCAAGTCCTATAGGAGAGCATGTTTTAACTGTCATAAAACCGCGTTCTTAACTGTCCATTTTTTTTTTTTTTTTTTATAATTAACGCGCACATCAAGGGGTTATGAATAACCTTATAATGTTGTTAAACACAGTGCGAGCATTTAGGAAAATAGGAGAGGATTTGAAAGGAGACACCGATGCACGTTGCTTTTGAACCTTTGTGAATCGTAATGAAGGGGAAATACAGAGCCAGGTAAAGCATTCCACATTCAGGTGGTGCGACTGAAATACGAATCTCTATACTTGACTGTACGTCCGAAGTTGGGCTCAAGGTAAGACTGATGAACATTCCTAGCGAGGCGGGTGTTGCTGCTAAATTGTTTCAGGGGAGGAATGCAACTGGCTACTTCACTAGAGCACTGTTTGTGAAAAAAGCGATAAAAGAGAGTGAGACAGGTAACATTTCGACGATGTTTAAGAGAATCAATTGATTCTACGATTGAACTATCACCTATCAATTTTAACGCTCTATTGTGTACCCTATCAAGAAGGTGCAAAGATGTTTGAGAAGCACCTGACCAGATATGAGAGTTATACTCCAGTTTTGGGCGGATGAAGGCCTTTTAAATTGTAGCCAGATCAGAAGGGGTGAAGAACTTCCTGCATCGTCTTAAGAAACCTAAGCATTTAGCAGCGTTTTTGGCGACTTCAAATATGTGGTCATTTCAACGAAGATCATTGTTTACACACATACCAAGTACTGACAGCTTTTCGGTTTCTTCGATGCAGGTACTATTCATGGATAATGGCTAAGGGGGAATGTTAAGCTTCAACGACAAGAGACAGCATTGAGTTTTCGAAGCAATGAATTCTACTCGGTTCATAAGACCCCATGAAACAATGCTGTCAAGGTCAGAATTCAATGAGCTAATCATACGCAACCGTTCCAGTTCCACATCCGAAGAGCAGGGACGTGAATTTGGAAACGAATATGAAAAACTGAGGGTCGAGTCGTCAGCAAAACAGTTAAGCGGATTAGAAGTTTCAGACAAGAGATCATTTATGAAAATGAGGAAGAGAGTCGGAGACAAAACGGAGCCCTGGGGCACTCTAGCATTTATGAAGTGGGTATCAGACTTGAAGCCATCCAACACAACTTGTATTGAACGGTCGGAAAGGTAATTTCTAATCCAACGAAGAAGAGACTCATGGATACCAAAAACACGCATTTTCGATAAAAGAGCCTGATGCCAAACTCTATCAAATGCCTTAGAAATATCAAGCGCAATAATCTTACTTTCTCTAAAACAATGTAAAGATTGGTTCCACTTTTCGGTGAGATAAGTCATCAAATCACCAGTGGACCGTTTGCTACGAAAGCCGTACTGACGGTCGTTAAGAAGCTTTCGTTCTTCAAGATTTTTCATAAGTTGACGGTTTATCAACGTTTCCATGACGTTGAAAAGAAGGGACGTTAGTGCAATTGGACGGTAATTGGAAGGGGAGGAAGATTCGCCTTTTTTAGAGACCGGCTGGACAAAAGCAGTTTTCCATCTGCTCGGAAAAATCCCAGCAGAATAGGAAAGATGGAAAAGTTTACGCAGTGGTTTTGCCAGCGTAGAAGAACACCTCTTCAGAATAACGGCGGGGATACCATCTGGACCAGCGGATTTATGTACATATATTGAGATCTTTGAGGACTCTCGCAACCGAGCGAGTTCGAAAAAATATCTGCTTCATCAAAGAATTTGCAGACTCGAGCTCGGGTGAAGCCAATATGCTATGAGGAAGTGTCGACTTGGCAGCAAATTGAGCTGCCAGCAAATTGGCTTTATCGATGGAGCTGACATACGGAGAGTCATTGAAGACGAGCGTTGGGACCGATGACGTGGTCAAGTTCTTAATGTTCTTCACAAAAGACCAAAAGTTTTTACTTCCTTTTGGACACAATAGCATTTTTTGCCTTACTTTTTGGTCATGTAAAAACTTAGCCCTTTGTATCTGAGCATTACAGCTATTTCTGGCCCGTTTGAACAAATTTCGGTTTTCTACAGTAGGGTTATCTTTAAATTTTCGAAAACTACTTTCTCGATCCCTAATCGCCTCTTTACAGCTTGAATCAAACCACGAATTCTCTTTGGGGATGATACTTTTTGTTCTGTTAGGAACAAAATTTCTCATGCCGTTGAGAATTACGTTAGATATCATATCAGCTGATGCATCAACGTTTCCGTCGAGAAAGCACAATCACCAATTAAAACTTCGAAAGAAATTATTCAGGCCGTCCCAATAGGCTTTCTCATATGGCCACACAGTTGTTTTAGAGACTTTATCTTTTTTTACCGTGACGGAAAACGAAAAATCTACAGATACGACACAATGGTCCGATTTGCCTAGAGGAGATGATACTACAACCCTGTATTTTTCGGGATAAGAAGTGAGAAATAAGTCAAGAGTGTTGGCCGCATGGCCTTCAATATCTGGAACCCGAGTGGGCTTATCAGCAAGTTGAGTTAACTGGTTAAACTCAGCGAAGACAACAACACACAACACACTTTCCTTCGGGTGTTGTCTGGCCAGAATGTCGAAGCCAACCTGAATTGTGTACATTGAAATCGCCCGCAATTGCGATTTCAGTGTGAGGATAAAGGGAAACAATTCTTATTATGGAGTCAGATAGCGCATCAAACTCGTTAGAGGTTGAATTGCTATCTAAATTGGGGCTTCTGTAAATAAAACAATAATGAATGATATGCTTACGGACGGTGAATTTTAACCACATGAAATTAAAGTTCGTATTAGAACAGAGGCCGTATTGTGGTAGAAGCTGGTAAGCAATATCATTTCGAACGTATACGGCGAGGCCATGAGAAGCAAAGAATAATGGCACTAAGCTATACCCAGGCAGGTTGAACTCTGATGAATCAGAATCAACACCCACCTGAGTTTCACTCAATGCCAAAACAGCTGGCCTGCATTTTGCAGTGTGAGCGTACACAGACAAAAAAATCGATCGCAACCCCCTAATGTTGCTAAAATCGACTCTAAACTTACCCGACATTACGATCCACAAAAGCACACAAAACAAAGTATCAACCGCAGACGCTTAATCTAAGTCCAATCAACAAGTGAAGATTTAATTGGAAAACCAAAAACAAGTTACTAGCGGTGTTATGCCCAGCCAGCAACCTGATTTTAGTTAACCAACGGAATCAACACCGTTGATTGACTATCCGCCTATCAAACTCACAGCCTCATTGTCTGCACACACTGCTTCGATAAGATAAGAGATCTTGTAGAAAAAATGTGTGTCACCGTTTGGAGTTGAAAAGTATTTGAAGGTCTCCTCCATACTCGCTATTTTTAAAAAATAAAAAATAAAAATGACCTACAATTGTATGCCGATTCTGAACAGCTGAGTGCGAAAACACTTTGCATGGCAGTGTTTGACTCTCAGAGCAACTACCACTTGCTTTCAAAAAGCAATGACCTTGCACGTAACAGAGGCAGACTTGCTTCTAATTACTCCACGGGTAGCACCTTGAAGTGGAGTATACGACGACTCTTTGTGATATTATATCTAGGTACACTCCTTCGTAAAGAAGCAGAAATTAGAGAGCAAACCCTTTTGTCCTTGAGTTGTCACGTGCTTGCTTTTTATTTTGCAGCTAGCTTATGACTCACGACTGTCCAGAGTCGAGTAAAACCATAAAAACTTCGCCCAAAATCAGAAACTCTTTATTAGATGCCAACTTTGCTAAATATGGAACAATACTGGGGAATACAATAATTAATCTAATTCTTGTATACTTAATGCTAGTACTAATCCTGTTGAGTAATTAATTCGGTACGCTTCCTGGAAGAACCAGGTACGGGCGTCGAGTCGGTGGCGATGATAAGGTTTTAAACATGCTACTCTCTAATGCCGGGACGATCTGGTCTGTATGACACCTGCGGAGTAGAAAAACAGCAGGTGGCTTTTCAGCCCCCGGTAAGAATTGAATTTGGGTTCCAGGACATCGTGCCATAATCGGTAATGAAATGGATTCAGCGAAACGAACACCTCAGTTCTAAAGCCACTAGAGCAAGAAATAAACAGAATCAAACACAATCTTCTAAAAACCGCCAATGACAGGTGGTCACCTTTAGACACACATGCCTGGTTTCTAGATACCTATGGCCAGATTTCTTCAAAAAAAAAGAAACAGAACAGCTAAGCAGGCCTCGACTGTCTCTGTTGAGTTGCCATCTCACGGGTCACAACTTATTGGGAAGCCAGATGATGAGATTGGAAGTCAGAAAACCCGACATATGTCGAGGTTATCAAGACGAAGAGACAGAGGAAGGATCATTTCAATTCCTCTGTGAGTGCCCTAGCTTGGCTCGCACTAGGATAAAACCCCTCGGAGAATACTTCTTCGGCGAATTTGGCGACATTTCTAACCTCTCACTGAACAGCATCCTATAACTCATTCAGGACTCCAAATGGGTCGGAGGAGGGGGGCTCTCAGCCTCAATAACCCATGATAACCTCAATAACCCATGGTACAGTCAAGTATAGAGATTCATATTTTAGCCGCTCAACCCGAATGTGGAATGCTTTACCCAACTCAATTTTCCCCACGCAATATAATGTACAGAAGTTCAAGAGTGATGTGCATCGGCATCTTCTTTCTTATCCTTTCCTAATTTCCTAACACCCGCACTGTGTTCTATAACATTATAAGGGTAGTCACAACCCCTTGAAGTGCGCGTAAATTATAAAATAAAAAAAAAAAAAAAAAAAAAATAAAAAAAAAAAAAAAAAAAAAAAAAAAAAAAAAAAAACCCAATCCTCTGCCACAAAATTTGTATGAAAGTTCATACAGCAAAAATATTACACTTTTTTTCGACGCATATTAATCTATTAAATACAAAGTGGGCAATTTTAAACTCCCCACTTTCAAACGCGTCGTGAAAAAAAACTAGACGAGTTACAAAGGTGGTAACACTGCAGGGAGCTTCTCCAGACTATGCCATTTCCGTCAGATATTGTTGGTTAGTCGACATGGTTTACTGGAACGCGAAATATCGCGCTTTCTGCGTGGAAGCGTATTTTCGGTATGGTGAAAGAATGGTCCTAGTTCGTCGCGCGTTTAAAAGAGAGTTCAAGTTAAAGCGTCATGAAAACCCTCCCGACCACAAAACAATTTTGTTATGGGTTAAAAACTTTCGAAATTCGGCCAAGGCAACATCGAGCACTCGGAAACTTCGTAGGTCGGTGAGAACCCCTGAAACTGTTGAACGAGTTCGTAGCGCTGTGTTGAGAAGTCCTGCGCGTTCAGTGCGTAAACAGTCCGTCGCGTTAAACATTCCGCGTTCAACTCTAAGAAAATTCATTAAAGATGATTTAAACATGCATCCGTACAAGTTACAAGTCACCCAAGAATTGTTACCCACCGACCATCCGAAAAATTTGGAATTTTGCACTCGATTTTTGGATATGCTCGACGAAGAAGAACTTGATTTGGACGACGTTTTCTTTAGCGATGAAGCGCACTTCGATGTACACGGAAATGTCACCTGAAAAATAAGGTTTATGCGGACAAGCCGCGAGACATCGAGGCCCTCAAAACATCGACTACGAGGCACATCAACGAAATTAAGAGAGAAATGTTAAGTAATGTAATGACGAATTTTTGTAAAAGGCTACGTGAGTGCAAGCGTTGCCGTGGTCACCATCTCAATGGTGTCATTTTTAAAAATGGCATAGTGTGTACTTTATTTCCTTTTTGAATCGTCTTTCTAGTGGCACTTTCCATTGGTTTCACTCGGGGAAGCACTCATTTTAAAAACCAATGGAACACCCAAAATAATTTCTGTTCAGTTTAACGTAATTGCCTTTGTGTGAGTGAAACACCTATGGCTCTTAAAAAATATTCCTTGAAGAAAATTTTCTTTTTGACATTTGAGTAACATGTGTTAGTGCTTCTTGAGTCGATTCTCATTTCAAATCGAGAAGCGGCTGTCACTCCTCAGAATCATGAGAAGCGATCTTTTTGCACCAATGGAACGGTTTGAGAATGCTTCTGGACGCTCCTGGACGGTTCTTTTCGTCCAATGGAAAGTGCCATAGGTATTATAGTTTTTGAATACGACGCGTTTAAAAGTGGGGAGTTTTAAATTGCCCACCCGTACTTCTGGAGCAACAAAAGTTGTGAGGAACATATTGAAATTAAACATCCATAATAAGACCAATCCTCACATATATTCCTGTCTAGTCTGGTGGCCTTCATTAGAGAAGGCTTCAAACCTTAAGACCATGACCAAAATCCAAAGGCTTGCATGCATTGGCTCAACTAGTGCCATGAGAACAACGCCAACTGCAGCTCTGGAAACTTTCCTGTCGCTAGCCCCCCTAGATCTTTTTACAAAGGAGATGGCGGCTAAAAGCGCACTGCGACTCAAACAATGCAACAATTGGAAAACAGGCATATCAGGCCATAGAACCATCATGAACCATACAGATATAGACATTCAAACAGACTATACCCCCCCTCCGCATATTGACTTCAATCCAGTGGCCCTAACAGTCTTTCCGACAAGAGAAAGCTTAGAGGAAAACAGGGTTATAAAAGGAAATCACATTTCCGTCTTCACAGATGGTTCCAAAACGGACGAAGGGGTAGGGTCAGGTATCTTCTCAGACTACCCCACCATGAATAGATCAATAAAGCTTCCCGACTTCTGCAGTGTCTTTCAGGCAGAAGTACTTGCAGTGTGCGAAGCCGCGAAGCACCTAGCTGCGCAAAACCAGACAAAAACAAACCCAACAAAAACATTGACTTCTTTATAGACAGTCAAGCGGCCATTAAAGCTATCTCATCCATTATCACAAAATCCAGACTAGTAGACAGCTGTCGCAGTAACCTAAGACTGCTCAGCGAAACAAACACAGTTAGTTTAACCTGGGTTCCAGGACATCGTGACATAATTGGTAATGAAATGGCGGATAAGCTGGCTAAAATCGGGTCAGCACTCGAATCCAGCGAAACGAACACCTCAGTTCTAAGGCGACTTGAGCAAGAAAAAAACAGAATCAAACACAATTTTCTAAAAACCGCCAATGACAGGTGGTCATCGTTAGAAACATGCCGACTTTCTAGAAACCTTTGGCCAGATATTTCCAAGAAAAAAACAGAATTTCTACTCCAGCTAAGTAGACCTCGGCTCTTTCTGTTGATTGGCATTCTCACGGGTCACAACTCGTTGGGTACCCACATGATGAGAATGGGCATTAGCACATCCGACTTATGTAGAGGATGTCAAGATGAGGAGGCAGAGGAGGGATCATTCCACTTCCTCTGTGAGTGTCCTAGCTTGGCCCACACTCGGAAAAAAACCCTCGGAAAATACTTTTTCGACGAACTGGGCGACATCTCAAATCTCCCACTGAGCAACGTCCTGAAATTTACTCAGGGCTCCAAATGGTTCAGTGGGAGTTCCCTACCACAATAACCATCTACCTCTCCAATCCTCCCATTTCCTCATCCTCTGATTTCCCGGGGAGCACAATGGATCCTTGAGATCCGAGTGAGGTGTTGCCACTTGTGGCTGCACCCCCATTCAACCTAACCTAACCTAACATATTGAAATATTGGGAAGGTCTTAAAATTTATTGTTAATGAAAGTATTGAAATTTGAAACCAAATACTTCTTTATAAGCGTCGATTTTCATACCGATCAGTTGACACTGTAGTGCTGAGATATGTCTCATCAGCTAAATGTTTATTAAAAGATCTTAGATATAAAAAAAATTACCGTGATGACAATATTCTGGACTGTCATACGGGATTGAATCAATGGTGTTCGCATATCTTTACACAAATAGACTGTTAAACTTCAAACAGCAATCGATCTTCTTTTTTTTGCTTTTTTAGAGAAGTTTATTTAACGACTGAGCAATAAAGGCAAATGAATAACTGATACACAGTTGAAATTCACTGTTGAAATCCACTGAGTACACGGTTGAAAATCAGCGTGTTCGAGGAAGGAATAGGTATAAGGATGACAGATCTGATGGAAGAAGTTGTGCTCAGAGAACGAGAAATAAGTTAAAAATTGGAACTCATTTTCCAGTACTAGTCCTACTACAAGACAGAGTTGTAGCGACGACTATTTGGATTTCTAACAGAATTCTTTACAATGTCCAAGGATGAAATTAAAAGGGCTTGAACGAAATTTCATAAACATTATTTAGAAGACATTGAGCCTGAGTGTATAAGCGAGATGGTGCATTTTAAGTACTTTGTCTTACAATTGGAGCATTTTATTTACTTTTTTTTTAATTGTTATGTGTTTCGGGGATTTCTTCAACTTCCAGTGTTTGATTTATTGCATTTTTTTTTTTGCTGTACTGTGCACGGCACTGCTAAACGAATTGGAGTATTTTGGCTATTTAAATACATATAGACAAAAAGAGTAATAACAGAACAAAAGGTTACCTATTTGCCAACAGAGAACAAACCGACCGAAGAAAAAAGACTTTTGTGGTGAAAGGACAGCATGTTTTGTCAAGTTGTCACTTTTTTCCGGTAAGTCAAATTTACCGTGATATTTATGTATATCAGAAAAAGTATAAGTAGACAATACCGTGTATTCATAAATAAAAGCCAATTCCCACTGGGACAAAACGTGGTTTTTGCTAAAATTCCAAAAACCTAACAAGTTTGCTCATACATTTCTCTTAAAGGACATGTTGTCATAAACGAGATGTTTTTAAGTCGTTTTTGATAAAACCCATAGAAAAACTAGTGGTGGTTGTACAGGATAGAAACTATTTTGTGTGCTAAATTTGTTCATCCAAAGCAGCTGTCACTTCAAGCACATGGATTTTAAGTAATCTATGTATCTATATCCTAATCCTAACTTATATTATAAATGTGCGAGCAACTCTGTCTGTCGGGCTTTCTATGTTACCGTCTCCCGCCCAAACTACTGAACTGATTTATATGAAATTTCGTGCAGAGATAGTCTACTACCTGAAGAAGGGCATACGCTATATATTTTATTACTATATTCCCACGGGAACGGGAACGTATACGGGAACTTAGAAACTGCAGCACCTACGCTTTAAGTTGCAGCTTGCAGGTGTTCGTTTGGAAAAAATCCCATGGCAACTCTATGTCACGTGAATCAATCCCGCAATACCTTTTTATTTCGCAAAAGATGGAAAAAGTAAGAACGTCGTGTGCAAACATGTACTTAAATAAAATAATATAAGTATAGGTTACTTTAATGCATGAATGAGTTTTATTTGCAAAATAATTATTGGATTGTTTGTTTTTCAAAATTCTTTTAATTTTTTGACTGATAAGAATAAAGATTTAAATTTTTTAAACTTACTGACCCTGAGAACCATGTTCTATATTTCATCCTCAAATTCCCACAAGAACGGGAATGGGACCTGGATCGGGAATTCAAAAACCACTGGAACGAATTGAATTTTTTGTCGCTATTACAGTACGATGTTATCCCCATATTCTTACGAGAACTGGACGTGAACGAAAACATAAGCGGGAACTTGAAAAATACTGGACCAGTGCCAAAAAATTTTTCAACGTTAGGGTGCTTAATTGTCCCTGAGTAACATAGATTGTATTTCATCGTGACTCTCCCAATAGAATGGAAACTATGAAACTACTTTCCTTAACTTTCAATTTGAAACGTAGAGCCTGAGCTACGCCTGGCGGTTCAGCTTGTTAATGATATAAGTTTATTTGTGTTCGACTCAATTTATTTACTTTGCAATAAATAAGTGTAATAAAACTAATAAAAGTGATTTTTCTAAAAAAAAAAAAAATAGTGCCGAAGTGGTCGAGACGTCAAGTCTGGTCTCCACATGCTTTAAATCTATCGCAGCTATTACAGCAGCGTCTGAATATCGCAAGTGGAGATCATTATAGCAGCTTTATTTTCATAGTCTGCGATAGATAGCATACTTTTATCGCAGTGTATCTATCGAAGCTATTAAAGCAGAGGGAACTGTCATCTGCATAAGTTTTTCCACCATTTTGTTACTTTGTTGTTATGTTTGGTATGAAAAATATGCTATACAAAATGCCCACAACACAACATTTGTCAGTTGCTCTGCTTTATTGTGTCTGTCATATTCCTGCTTTCTGCTATGAATTTAAAGCAAGTGGAGACACAGCGTCAAGCAAAAACTGGTGGGAACAGTTTAGCTCGTTTTCGTTAACGAATCACGTTTTTGCCCCGGTGGGAATAAGCTATAAGGCTGATATTCATTACTTCATTAGAGTAATTAGTCTCTATTGTATTAACCTTATCTCTTAAATTTAAACTGCTTATTTTGACTTATCGCGAATACAGTAGAAAATGATCAAATGTAAAAGATATATGAATGAAAATTAAACAATCTCCCATAAAGATTCATATTTCGGGTCAATAGTACTTCCTTTCTCTTTATTCATTTTATAAATAAGTAAGCAGGGTGGTGCAACAAAAAAACTAAAGCGTTTTAGCAGTTGTGGTGGCGACAATTGCAGCTGTCAAAATTAAATAATGCAGGGGAAAATGAGAATAGCCCGGCCGTCGAGAAATTAAAACCTAGCGTTTTTATATGCAGCGCTTTTGACGCTGCCGCAGCTGCCAAAACGATTTGGTTTAGGAGAACTCTTCAGCCTTGCGCAAACCAGCGGAATTTGTGCGTGCGATGCGATTGCGTTAAGTCAAACTCCATAAAATCACATGTATTTCATTTTGACAGAAATCGCATCGCACGACGTTCTCGCGATGGTTTGCGCGGGGCTTTACTTCTTTTGCTTTTGGGTTTTTATTGAAAATATGTCGTTCACGTAAACATGTGGTTTAAGAAAAATTTATGGAAAGCATGTTAGGTTACCCTGCGGCTAAACGATCAATAAATGCCAAGCCATCGGCTCACATACATAATATTTCAAATTCCTGTCCATGTTTCAGCAGTTTTTGTTTTCTTTCTTCAATTCATTTCCATTTTTTAGGGTGTTTTGATGAAGCTGTCAATTTAATGGTTACTTAAATTGCTTCTTTGAGCATCACTTATAAAAATATTGTTCCTACTAAGTAAGTTTATGAAAATATTGTTAGTAAGTCATTGTACGTTATAAATATGCACCATTATGTAAGAGCAAGACTAATTCTAGGTCAGCAATAAAATTTTCTTAGTCATAAAAAAAAAACAATGTTAAAAAGAAAAGTCTCAATAAATAATTCATTCATTCATTCATTCATTAAATTGCTTCTCAGCTGGCTTGGAAAATTCCATACCAGTTGGTTTCGATTTCGAAAAATTCGATTGTGTGTGTAAAAAATTTACTTGTATTGTAAATGGCTTGCCATATATTGTTCGTGTACCCGCGAGGTTAGGCTATAACACTCTAAAGAGTGACACAAGTACCTTTATACACTCTTTCACTTAAAGGTGTGTAGTTCTCTTCATCCTCAATACCGGAATAAAAAATCCTCGCAAGGAGTGCTGTACTGCAGTTATATTTTCAAAATGGCACCCACAAGAAATTTGAAATTCAAAGTTTTTTTCCAGGCACTCTTTTCTCTTTTTGAGTGTATTTGACGAAGCTGTCAATTTCATGGCTACTGAAACTGCTTCTCGGGTGGCTTTCAATATTCCATACCAGTTGGGTTTCAATTTCGAAAAATTTGATTGTATATGTAAGAAAATTTGAATGTATTGTAAATGGCTTACCATATATTGATCGTGTAGCCCCCGGGTTAACAGCAAATTCGTATTCAAATCTGTTGGCGCTTTCCATTGGTTTCACTCGGGGAAGCACTCATTTTAAAAACCAATGGAACACCCAAAATAGTTTCTTTTCAGTTTAACGTAATTTCCTTTGTGTGAGTGAAACACCTATGGCTGTTAAAAAATTTTCCTTAAAGAAACTTTTCATGTTGACATTTGAGTAACATATGTTAGTGCTTCTTGAGTCGATTCTCACTTCAAATCGAGATGCGGCTGTCACTCCTCAGAATCATGAGAAGCGTTCTTTTCGCACCAATGGAACGGTTTGAGAATGCTTCAGGACGCTCCTGGACGGCTCTTTTCGTCCAATGGAAAGTGACATGTCGCCACCTGAGAGTTTAAGTGCCTCATATCCATTGAAATTATTCCTCAGAAAACGAATTTTAAGGTTTGAAAAATAATTGCGTTACTTTCTACTTAACTAATATGACTTTTGAATGTTTATACATACTAATTGAACATTTCTCTTTTGTAATTTGTGAACCTTGGGTCAAAAACTGTTACTGTAAAAAAAAGAAAAAAAAAAGTTCGAAAAAAGTCAGAAATGGATATAGGACCCTGTTCCATACGATGGGTGAATGAATCAAAACCAAACTCCATTTTTCCATGGGATATAGGACATTTGTGCACTAAACATTGGAATGTCAAAGAAAACAAAAATACTAAAAAAATTCAAAATTACTAGGATTATTAATTTTTAAAATTTTATTTTTAGTGATAGAAATATAAAATAAACATTAGTATAAGTACTTTGGGTATGTCCTTCTTTATATCACATAAGCTTATTTTCAAGTCAATGAGAAACCTTTCAAAATGACACATTTTTTTAACACTAAATTAGGAAAAATACTTAAAACTACTTTTGGTCCATTAAATTTTCTAGAAAAATACATTTAATTTTATTTGGAATGGGTTACTAAAATACTTCAACATTCGTAGAAGCTTGCTTTATTAAGGGATTATTTATTATATTTTTTTTTTCATTTTTTTTTACCAATTTTGTTTTTGTCCAGTTTAGTAAAAAAAAAAAAAAAATGCTTTAATATAAAAATTAAAAAGTCAGAAAAAACTACATTTAACTCCGTTATGTAGTATGACAACGTGAAGCTAAATAGTTCTACTTACATAAAATAAATTTGTTTCCTGTTGTTTACCTCGTTTTCTATTTTTTTTGCAATATTTTAAAAACATATTGTTTTTAATGGCTGCTTTTTTGAAAAATTCAGAGATAGACGATTACAAATTCGTCTTTGAAGAAGATTCCCACCAAAACTGAAATATCAAAGCATAGTCAACAAATAGATTTGAAACAAAGACTGTTTTTTATCAAACATTTTATTAAATAAAAAAAAATAATTATAATTCAAGTTATAAAACAAAAATAAAATATACTAATTAAAAAAAAAACATTAAAATGAAATTAAGAACTTTTCATTATGTCATCATCATATTTTTTTTCCTCCTTTGGCCTTTACTCCACGAGAGCACGAAACCAACTGAAATGATCGCTGTTTAACTGTTTAACTATTTTTCTTAAACAGGTATATATACAATTGGTTCTTAATTCTAAGATTACATAACATTTAGATATATTTTGTTTAGTTGGCACAGAAGGGGCCTAACTTTAAATATTGATTTGTTTGCTAAAATAATTATAATTATTGCCTATGATAAGAAAAATATATAAATTTATAAGGTGATTTAAAAAATCTCGGGTTGTTCAGATCCGGTTGTCTTTATGTTGAAGAAGGTTTGTGTGGCCTCTAGCCACGGTGGTAAGCTGAGGCTGCTACCTCGTAAAAGGGTATTGCCTCTTCGTCATTGATTGAAATGATTTCTTCGCCCAGTAGTGCCATTATATCTAAGTATCGCGGCTCGGGATGTCTTTCTTCGGTTGTCAAGCTTCTCACCAGTAGATTGGGATGGTTGCTCAGGTTGTTAGTTATTTTCCTTGCACTGTTCAAAAGAAATCTGTTGAGGGGCAGGATTCCTGATGCTTCGTAGAGCTTTTTGTTACTGAAGTACCTCTGTCGTTGACGGTCAAAGTTGAGTCCTGTGCAAGTCCTCAGAATTTTCCTCTCAAATGCTCCGAGTTTTTTCATGCTGGTTTTGGATATACTAAACCAAGCAGGGAAGCAGTAAGTGATGATTGGTCTGAGGAGCTGTTTGTAGAACAGCAACTTTGTCTTCTGGCTACTGAAATGATCGCGAAAATTATGCTTCTTTTTATACTTTTCAAGCTGACTGCACATTTGTCCATGGATATGGAGCAAATAAGCACTTAAATGATAACTTAATTGTAATATATTATGTGAGCTTAAATGCTCTATATCCTAGCTCCTGTGGATATGGGGCAATTAAGCACTGACAATATATTTTAATTGAATTTGCTCTATATCCATTGTCCATTGCTATAGGACATTTAAGCACTAAGTGTTTGTTATTTCAACTTCTCTACAAAAATTGCCTCACGTAGTACAAATTTTGGATATAAGGCAAATAAGCACTAAGAGAACCCAAAAATGTGTGGTCTGTAGAGCAAAAGTGGGTTTCGTAACTCTGTTAATAATAGAGATAGAGCAATGGGAATGGGACCAAACGATAGAGAATATTCGAATTAGTATAACTGCATCATTAACTCAGTTTCCTGAAAAAGTGGTCTATGGGGCACTTATACTCTCAGGTGGCGATGTGTCTACTTTTTTCTGCCATTGTTTATCCAAAAAAAAGCTGCCTGGCACTGCCGCCATCACAGTTTGAGAGCTATTGACCTAAGTGTCATAAAATGTCATTCCATTTCTTTTCGCCATATGTCAAAAAATTTTAAACAAAATTCACGTCGCCAACATAGCCGCTCGTTTTCTTTCTTTATACAATTTGTTAATTGTACAATATCAATTATTTAAATGTCTGGATTTAATTTACCTGGCGCAGCCCCAGGAGGAAGTGCATTCAGTTTCGGAGCTGCCCCATCCCTTCAACAAACTGCTGCAGCTGCTACAAACACTCAAGCTCCTGCTTTTGGTGCAAGCACATTAGGACAGGGTCCCTCAGGAGGTGGATTTAGTTTTAGTACTCCTGCTGCCTCTGCAGCACCAGCACAAGGATCATCATTTGCTTTTGGTAACCCTGCCGCTCCGACTGCAGCTGTTGCACCCACCGCGGCCACAAGTTTCGGTTTTGGAGCCCCAGCTGCTTCAACATCATTGGCACCAGCAGCAGCAGCTCCAACATTTAGTTTTGGTAATCCAAATACTGCTGCTCCTGCTAATGCAAATCCAGCTAATCCATCATTGTCGTTCGGGGTAGCTGCAGTTAATACCGCTGCGCCAGCCTTGGGTGGATCGTTCTCATTTTCCGCCAAACCAGCAGCAACGACTTCAGCAAGTTTGAATTTTGGAACAACAACAACAGCAGCAACTCCATTCACAGGATTCAATACAACTGGCGGAGGATTGGGTAATACTAACGTAGGAGCCTTTGGAGCTAAACCAACCTTCAACACGCTAAACACAACTCTGCCCGCCACATCAACAGCAGCTGCTCCAGCTCCATTTGTCGGTCTTGGTGGTGTAGATGTAACATCCTCCCAACCTAAACTAGGTGAGTCCAAACAAGACAACGTTAAAGTCAAAGAAACCCAAGTCCCTGAAGAAATTGCCAAAACAGTTGAAGTCCTCAAAGCCCACATCAAGAACCAGAAAAGCCTTAGTTCGGATATTGGACGAGCGTCCACCAGCAAACTGTCTAACGTCTCCAGCGAGATTCTTTCCTTGCAATGGTCACTCCAAGAGATCTCCAACACCGTCGAGACCAACTACAACCAAATAAAACTCCTTCGGAAAGAAACTTCTCGCGTGATGCAAACTGTCGAGATGGCTCAACGCACCCAAGACACCCCAGCTGGTCTGCAGTTCGAGAACAATGCTCCTTTCCAGTTTTTCCAAAACCTTGTCCAGAAATACGAAACCGATTTGATTAACTTTCGCAATCAAATCGCACTCACCGAAAAACACATGCGTTCGCTTACAACTCCCCAAGCTGTCAACCCAGACGACCTCAAACGTGGATTCAAACAAATCAACGAAAGCTTCATCTCCCTGGCAGGCCGTCTAAACGAACTTCATCAAAAGGTCGAAATGCACAAGGAACAATTCATAAACTTGCGAAAGTACCGTCTGCGTGATTCGTCGAATGTGTTCGCCAAACTCGACCACGTTGAAACCGACATGAACACCTCCAAAATCACCTCTGGTCCCACACCATTCTCAAACATTGGGGGCATCAGCACCTTTGGCAAGACCATGTCCAGCATGGGAGCATCCGCCGCTGGTCAGTCTGGAAAATCTTAGCAAAAAACTCTGTTGGCACATTGATTTCGAAATAAAATGTTTGGCTATTTTGTTGAATTTTTTTAAACAGTAACTGTTCTTGTGTTTTATTTGTTTTTCCTTTTTTGAGGCGCACGCAATATAAACTTAAACATCAAACAATAATTTTACTTTTAAAAACAAGAGCTTTTTGTAACGGTTGATGCTCCATACTGAGGCTATGATTTTTGATGATTTTCATATAAAAAAAAGAGGAAAGAGCCAACATGTTGACCGACTACTGGTAGACTGGTTTTTGATTGATTTTCTTTTTATTTTTATTTTTTAACAACTTGAATGACATCCTCGTCGTGCATAATGTGGCTGATGCCAACTCGTTGCGGAGAGTATTTCGTGGAAGTGCCCCACACTAAAGCATATTTGAATTGGGCAGCGAGCGTCCGATGAATCGAATGGCAGACGTGTTCCACACTGACTCCCTGCAAGATTTACAAAGAGAAGGTTTTTGTATTAGAAAAGTTGAAAGATGAAGTACGATAAGTTCGAGAAAACTGAGGAAACAAAATAGTACTTCTTTGCTTAGCAGTAAGCTCGACAAATGGTTTACTGAAGAATGCTGTAGTTTTTAGAGATATTTTCTAGTTCAACGAGCTCCTCGAAGAAACACATAAGCAATGCCCTAGACAAGACGTGAATACCGTCATTGCGAGTTTAACGCAAATCTAGAGAAGGAGGGCAATTTTGGACACACAATCGGTGGACACAGCCTACATGAAAAAACCTCCGTAAGCGAACTTTGGTTGATCGATTTTGCTGCGTGGCTTAAACTAAATCACGCGCTTCCTGCAGCTCAAAACTCACAAAAGTAAACAGCGAACTCCAGATCAATCAAACGTAAACGAAGTTGACCATGTTGCGATTGGCGCCAGACACTATTCCAGTGTGATAAATGTCCAAATTTTCCGAGGGCGAGCTTTGACTTGCACCACTACTCTGTTGTAGTCAACGTACGCCTAGCGCAATCGAATGCTGTGAAACGATATGACGTCGGCAAGCTGCAATCGCAAGAGATTGCCAGTGCCTTTTCCATTCGAGTCTCCCCTGAGAGGTGCCATGCTAGAAATAAGATTCAAAAGTTCTACCGAAGGTAAAAAGCTTATGGCAGTGTGGCAAACCTCGAACTCAATAGAATTGTAATAGAATCAAATTCGCTACTGAGGATCTGGAAAGAACACTTCTGAAGACTGCCTAACGGCGATGAAGACACAAATTCCGCTGTCAGGCAGAATGCCCCATTCAACTTGGACGATAATCAAGAGTGGCGTTCACCCAACCTTGGAGAAGTTAAGCTTGCCATTTTCAAGCTACGATCAAATTAAACTGTAGCTCGGCGTCGAGGCGTCGCTTTTCAAGAAAGTTGGAAATCAGTTTGAAAGGAGCTTACACCAACTGATCTGCATGATATGATCGAAAGAAAGCATGCCCGATAAATGGAGCCTCAGTATTGTATGACCGATCCTAAAGAAGGGAGATCCTCACAACAGCGTCAATTATAGAGGAAATAACCTCCTTAACTTCGCTTATAAGATATTGTCTGCTGTATTATGTGAAAGTCTGAAACCCCACGTCAACAACTTGGTAGGTCCTTATCAATGTGGTTTTAGGCCAGAGAACTCTTGACCAGATTTTCACGTTACGGCAGATCTTGGAAAAACCCCGAGAATATAATATCGATACACACAATCTTTTTGTCGATTTCAATGCCACGTATCACAGTATTTGCAGAGACGAGCTGTACAGAGCAATGTCTAGTTTCGGCATCCCTGCAAAACTTGTACGACTATGCAGGATGACTTTGGAGAATTCACGCTGCTCCCTCAAGGTCGGTAAAAAACTCACCGAGACTTTTGATGTCGAAAAAGGCTTTAGAAAGGCGACAAACTGTCATGCGATTTCTTCAACATCATACTTGAAAAGATTGTACAAAACTCAAACGGCAACACCAGAGGAACAATCTTTCAAAAGTCTGTACAATTACTCGCCTACGCAGACGATATTGACATAATGGGAAGAAGAAAGCGTGATGTCACAGGTGCTTTTGCGAGTATTGAAACAGAAGCGGCAAAAATGGGTTTGATGGTTAATGAGGGCAAAACGAAGTATATGTTGTCATCAAACAAGGACACAGAACATCGACGAATTGGACAAAACGTCACAATAGACAGACATAACTTCGAGGTAGTACAGGACTTCGTTTTCCTAAGATACACTATAGACAGGGAAAATAACATCAGCGCGAGGATTAAACCGAGAGTTACTCTTGCCAATCGCCAGTACTTTAAGTTAAGAAGGCAATCGAGGAAGGAAAAAACTGGTCTCATATGTAAAGACGATGTGTGGAGAAAAAGATTCAACAACGAAATATAAAACCCGAACTGCGACATTGGCATAGCTATAAAATTACGCATACCGAAACTACGATGGCTGGGACATGTATGTTAAGCTGATGGGCATCTACGCTCTTGCTCGACGGGTTTTAGAAAGCACATTGCAGGTAAATCGCGGAAGGTGAAGACCTCATCTTAGGAAGAAGAAATGTCTTAGAGGGCAAAACTGGAGAAATCTCCCCAGAAATCGAAATTTTTATCGAAAGGTTCACCTCTAACTGTAATGCCCAACTAAGTAAGTAAGTAAGTAAGGCAACATTCCCGACGGATAGAGCCTCGGCATCGTACGCCACGGTTTTCTTTTAAAGGAGAGTGCTGGACAAGAGCAGAGGAGGTGTGGAATTGTCTCTTTCTCCTCCTCATCTAAGCAACTTCTGCAGAAGTCATTTGAGGGAACGCCGAGTCTTATGGCGTGTCTTCCTATCAGACAATGTCCGGTGATGACATTTATTACGGAGCTAAAGTGCAATCTGGTTATGAATAACAAATGTCTTCTGCGTTTTGGATCTAGTTTTGGCCATATCTGTTAGGTTGCCACACACGTGGTGATATTGTCCCACCTATAATTTGTTTTATCCATTGCCTCTTGCTTTAGCATAAGTTTACATGTAGCGATTGGTATACCAATATTCAACCTGCTGGTTGAGATCGGTAGAACGGTTCCTTTTCTGGCGAGTTCATCGGCTTTGCAGTTACCCACGATATCTCTGTGCCCCGGCATCCAAATAAGGTGAATATTGAACTGTTCAGCCATCTCCTTAAGAGATAAGCGACAGTTAAGGGCGGTTACTGAGTTCGCAGAAACAGCGCCGAGTGATTTGAGGGCTGCTTGACTATCTGAGAAGATCCGGATATTCACTGAGGATATCACGTTTTCTTTTAGCCATGATAGGACCTCTTTGATCGCCAGAATTTCCGCTTGGAACACGCTACAATGGTTTGGAAGGCGGAATGAGAGACTCACGTTAAGTCGGTTTGAGTACACCCCGCAGCCTACCCCTTCGGTTTTTGAACCATTTGTAAAGAAATGAATTGAATCATCTCTCAAAAATTCCTCGTCTTTCCAGGTCGTTCTCGGTGGGATTGAGATATCAAATTTTTGATTGATTTATCAAAATCTGCTAAGAGCTTTGTAATTCTCAGAATTTGGTATCACTAATTTAGAATGAAACGGAAATATGGCGTAGTTTTCTACGAAATTTCTTGTGTCTATTGAACTGGTGTAGATGATACTTTTGAGCTGCTCCACTTTTTTCTCATTAAACACACATATGGTTAGATTTGAAAGCTTACATAAAACTTAGTGGAAAATAGAAAATAACAGAATTCAATTGGTGGTAGAGAGCCCAAGAAACATCATTTCTCTAAGATGGAGAAGGCGCCATACAGCTCATAGGGCTCCAAACCTCTACAGCAGGAATACAGAAAACCCTTTTATTTGGCATTGAAGTTCCAGAGCTGTAGAGAACAAAAACACAGGTTCAAAATGAAAACGCTCAGTGTTCTGTTTCTGCTGAATACCTGGATTCGTTTATGTCTTCAAAACTTGAGGCTTGCGCAAGTTTCCCATCAACTACTCCAAAAAGTTCAGATACCAGAAACCCCACACCTTCTTCAACAACAGATTGAACTCCAGGATTGGTTTCAGATAAATGTACAATAAATATTTGTATGAATTGATGAGGACAACTGATTTCGAAATTATTTTTCAATGAGGCAATGCTTTTTTACGATTTCATTCGAATTTTGTAAGTGCTTTTTTAGGAGTTCATGGCAAAATAATCCATTCGAGGATTACTAATTACTAAAAAATAAAATAAATAGGGTGGCGCAACAGAGCGAGGAGCCTCGGGGTCTAGCGTATTTCTCACAACCATGCCTTGTGAGGGGATGGAGGGGACCTACAATTTTTTGCGGTTCCGAACAGCTAATCGAGAAAGCGCTTTTCATGGCAATGAATTTACTAACGGAAGACTTGCCAATTCCTCCCGAAAGGCGATACCCGTGGAAAAAACATTTTTGCCTCTGTTGGGATTCGAACCACGAACCTCTGGGTTAACAGGAAGACATGCTAACCATCACACCACGTGTACCACAATGAAGCACTACAACGGCGAAAAAAATGTTGGAATCGGTTCAGTATCTTCCAAGTTCTCGTTTACGTTCCTGTTCTCGTGGGAATATGCGAAGGAATAGCATACAAACGATGAAAAAGAATTTTAAAATAGAGAGACCAGACAGCGGGAAGCGAGTTTGTTTTAAGCCCGGGTCACACAGGGCTGCTTGGTAGCCGATCTTTACATGTGGCTGGCGGTAGCAGAAGCAGGCAGCTGCTGGCAGCCCAGTCAAACTATCGGCTGCTACTCGCCAGCTTCTCTCAGCACACAGCTACAGAAAACCATACAAAAATTGCTTTTGTACTTTATTTCTAATTTTTGAACCTGTTTATGATGTTGAATGAAAAATTAACTAAACAGAACGTGTAGCAGTATTTTCTGTTTTAGCAGCCGCTGCTACATGTTCAATTTTGACAGTCGCTGCTTATTACTCGCCGGCTGGCAGCGAGTGTGGTGAATTTCGTGGTCACACGAAGCTGATCAGCGGCTGGTAGTAGCGGAAGTTGTCGCTTAGTTATCCGATGTGGGTATACTAGCCCGACATTTTGGCTCTTCTACCGTGGCTCTGTCATGCTAATCTCGACGATGAAAAAAAGATTCAACCACTAAAATAATAACAGAATAAATAAATAAATTGAAGCCAGACAAATGCAGCAGAACTCAGACTGACTGAACAGACTTTTTTAGTAGTCCTAGGGCTGTTCTGCAACATTTTGAAAGAAGAGTTTGCCAACACTCGACAGATCTCTTTTCACCGGCCAATTTTTATCAAAGTTCCTTTCCACTATCTACATATGTGGCTAAAACTTTAGACAACCACTTACTATGCAGTGTTTATAGATGATGTGACTTAAAACTCACCTTTCTCAAAATAAGGCCATCGTCGAAATCTGGTGGTGCACCTGGTTTCTTGGTGTAAACTCGAATCAACTGCAATTCTTCCCACAGAGCTTCCAGCAAGTAGTCCAAATTCAAATGCATGTTACAACTGACAACAATTGAATGATCCTCCCGGGCTAATCGATCGACTTCTTCAATTGAAATCTGATCGATCTTATTGTAGACATATAAACAAGGCAAGTACACTCGGTTTGCCGTTACCACGTCTATGAACTCATCCTCGGTACAGTCCTCACGAAAGAGCACTTCAGCGTTGAAAATTTTAAACGAATGCAGAATGGTTTGGACCATTTTTTCATTGCATCGTGTTAAAGAACACGTAGCATTGAAACTCAAACCACCACCCTTTTTTACTTTGTAGTAAATGTTGGGTTTACGTTTGTTCAATCGGATGCCAACGGATTCCAATTCTCTTTCTAGCAGATCACGATGGACATTTGGCTTTGTTGCATCTAACATCATAACAACTAAATCTGCAGTGCGAGCTACAGCAATAACTTGTCTACCACGACCTTTGCCCTGAATTTCAAAAAGATTAAACATTACATAGACACGTCTAGTTAGTTTATGCAAAACAAATTGATTACCTGAGCAGCACCTTCAATGATTCCAGGCAAATCAAGCAGTTGTATATTTGCGCCCTTGTATTCAATTACACCGGGAATACAGGTTAGAGTCGTGAATTCATAGTTAGCCGCTTCGGATTCGGTTTTGGTCAATGTTGACAACAATGTCGATTTACCAACCGATGGAAAGCCGATAAGAGCCACGCGAGCATCACCACTTTTTAACACATCGAAACCGTCGCCTTTCTCACCTTTCTTTGACGGTTCCAACAATTGCGAACGATATTTTGCTAGTTTTGCTTTTAGTAAACCCAAATGGTATTCAGTCGCTGTTGGGTGGGAATTCAAAATAAAGCATTTAATATTGAAAGTTAACCTTTAACTAGAAAAGAAGAAACGAAAGGAAACTATTTGTAGATAGAACAAGACTTGCCTTTGTTCTTCTGAGTTCTGGCGATTTCCTTTTCGATTTCTGAAATCTTCTCAAGAATACCCATGTTTGTATGTAGTTTTTACAAATATTCTTATTTTAAACAAATGGAAAATTCATGAAGAAAAAAATGTTGTTGAATGGAAATATTCGGTTTTTATGGGCGAAGAAAACGCCGTATGCTGACAGCACAGATCGCGGTATGACAGTTTGGCAATTTTTTGACATCGACATGTCAAATAGCAGTGGACACATTCAGATGTGGAAATAGTACGAAAAGGTTCATGTAGGGTGATACAATTTGACATATTCTTTTTTTTATACCATTTCTCTATTCGATCTAATAGCCTATTCCCATGGGGGCAAAAGCGTGATTCATTTACAAAAAGGAGCTAACCTGTCTCCAAAAGACTTTTTTTTGATGTCTCGACCACTTTTGCACTCTTTTTTTGAGAAAAATTACTTTTGTTAGTTTTATTACATTTTTTTATTGCAAAATAAAGAAATTGAGTCGGAGACAAATTAATTTAAAATCCATGTGCTTGTAGTGACAGCTGTTTTGGTTTAACGAATTTATCACACAAAATAGCCCCTATCCTGTAAAACACATCAAAAACGACTTGAAAACATCTCGTTTATGAAAAAATATCGGTTAATGCTATGTTCGCACCTGAGAGTTAAACTTGTTTAAAGCCTTGGCCAAACCAACGCGGTGAGATCGTACGATGCGATTGCGATAAGTCAAATCCCTATGCATTAAGTCAAACGTCCATAAACGTTTGACTTAATGCATAGGGATTTGACTTATCGCAATCGCATCGTACGATCTCACCGCATTGGTTTGCGCAAGGCTTAACTCAAAACAATCCCAAACAAACATGATAATCAAGTGGTGTGCCATACAAAACAAAACCTGACTAAAAAGTCACTGGGTTTCGTGATAACCTACTTGCGCTGAATGCAATATTTCCAATACTAAATTGAATTTGACATTTTAAGAGAGTGGAAGTGAGTGGAGAGAGAATGAACTCTCTCATACGTCGTTGACGTTCTGCTCACACATTATGTCTGCCTCTTTTTCACTTAAGACAAAAAGATAAACTCAAAACTTTTTTTCATATGCGGACACTACTTGGTTAACTCAAACCATCCTGGAATGAAACCCAGTTTAACTTCAGGTGCGGACATAGCATAAGAGAAATGTATGGGAAAACTTGACAGGTTTTTGAAATTTTTGCGAAAACCACGTCCACTGGGACAAAAACTTAGTTCGTTTACAATAACGAGCTTAATCGTTCCCGCAATTTTTTGTTTGACATCTCGACCACTCGAAAAATTCTCCGAATGATCTTTGGTCTTGTATGCGAAGACAATGTGTGGAGAAGAAGATACAACGACGAGCTGTATGAGCTGTGCCACAATATGGGCATAGCCAGAAGAGTACGCACCTCGAGGCTACGATGGTTATTCTTATTACACTTATTTATTCATTATAGATTCATTTCACATTATAGATTCAGTCGAACACAAATTGATTTATATCACTAAATATATAAAAACCGTGTGGTTGAAGTGAAAGGAAAACACAGATATTTTGGGTGAACCAATTCAGCTCACAAAATAGCTTCCATCCTGTAATTAATAACTACCACTCATTTTGCTATTTTATTATTATTATTATTATTATTATTGTTTTATTGTTTATGAAAACACGTGGTTCGAGAAAAATGTAATAGAAAGTTTGTTATGTTTAGGAGATTTTTTTACGAAAACAGCTTTTTATCCCGGTGGAGTATGCATTGAAACTCATGTCGTTTACCATTGCACTAAAGAAACCGTTAAGAGGCGTCCTGGAGCGTTCTCAAATCACTCCATTAATTCAAAAAGATAGCTACTTTTCGATTTGAAATTCAATACATGCATATGTCAAAAAGAAAGTCTTACTTATGTCACTTTCCATTGGTTTCACTTGGTGAAGCACTCACTTTAAAAGCCAATGGAGCACCCAAAATCTTTTCGGTTTAGTTTAACGTAATTTTCTCTGTGTGAGTGGAACACCCATGCCTCTTAAAAAAAATGGCTGAAGAAAATATTCTTTTTGACATTTGAGTAACAGGTACTAGCACTTCTTGAGTGGATTCTCACTTCAAATCGAAAAGTGGCTGTCACTTCTCAGAATAATGAGGAGCGGACTTTTTGCATCAATGAAACGGTTTGAGAATGCTCCTGGACGGTTCTATTCGTCCAATGGAAAGCGACATTACGAAATACTTTTATGAGCTATAACGGTTTTACTCACACAAAGTTATTTCTCAAAACTGAACAAAAATAATTTCAGGTGTTAAATTGGTTTTTAAAATAAGTGCTTCCTTGAAGGTAATACATAAGAAAAATCAAATACACTTTTGTCCCTTCTATCATTCAAACAAGCACTCATTTGAAAAACCAATGGATAACCCATCTCCGTTACTGCTCATTCAACGACCGATCTTTTTTGCTTTTTTGCACTAATGGAACGGTTTGAGGATGTTTTTGAACACTCTAGGCGTTTCTTCTCGTTCATTGAAAAACGATATAAGTGGAAGAATGATTTTATTTAATCAAAACTCGTAGTAAGACTCATGTCGCCTTACATTGGTTTCAAGGATCACTTAAACCAAAGCTTTTTGTAGTTCTGATGGCAGCGTGGCTTTTGCTGTCGCTACAACTGCAAATATATGAAGCTCTTGCCACGTCAGGTTAGGTTAGGTAGAATGGGCTGACGGTTGATCTTATTTCCGTCACACTTAGATCAATGTAGATCCATTGTGATACCCTGGCGTATTGTAACGTCCTAGAAGTCTATCCGCCGTATTAATAAACGCGGAATAGCTGGGCTAAGCCTTATTCCATGGATTAAGTGGAAAATGGTATAATGGTGGCTTTAATTAAATGGAAAATGGTATAATGGTAACTTAATCCATGGAATAAGTATTTCCCAGTTATTCCGCGTTTATTGATACGGCGGTATGAGTTTATGTCTGGTCAGTATTTAACCATTTTGTGGCCTTAGTGAAGTTTAACAGGCTGCTTTCTGAAGCGTCTGATAATTCTTCTAGTTCATTGAAAAAGTAATTGCCAAACAATTTTTTCCTAATATGGCAGAGTGCTGGGCATTGACAATGGAAGTGAGTTGTATCCTCATGTTCATCTTCGTCATTGCATCCTCTGCATAGGTCATCGGTGCAAAGACCCATTTTCTTTTTGTGATAACCTAGTAGGTTATGTCCAGTTATGATATACTGATAAGCATTCGCAATGAAGGTCTATTCAATGATAGCAGCTTTTCAGATTCTTTCTTATCATATTTCGGCCATAGGTACCTGGAAGTAACACAGGAATCTAGGCATTCCCATCTTTCATTGGATTTTCGCATTATTTTGTTACCAATGATCTGTTTCATTTCACAGGGTGGAATCCTGATTGATTTATCAATGAGAGAAGGGTCAAGTGCTGATCCCTTCCTCACTAGTTCGTCCGCTTTTTCGTTTCCCGGTATACCTTAATGACCAGGAACCCAGCAGAGTCTAACATTATGCTGCGTGCCAAGAACCCTTAGCTCTTCGCGACAGCAAGAAACAAGCTTTGATTTGACAAAAATCTTGCCACGTTAGTGCAAATACTTTCATATTAGGCATAAACTGTTAGTTGAATTTGTCGCTGCCGCAACTTCAAAAACGCTTTGATTTGGGAGATCACCTTGCGCATCTAGCCTTAGTGCTTCTTGAGTAAGTTCTCACTTCAAGCGATCTTTTTGCAATAATCGAATTGTTTGAGAATGCTTTAAACGCTTCTGGACGTTTTTTTCGTCCAATGGTAAGCGAAATCGGTGGAAAAGTCTTCACTTGGATGCCTTCTGATCTCGAATGATGATCAACTGAAGTGGTGAAAAGAACACTTCGCTACGCTTTGATGTCGTATTTTCACCAATGAACAACAAGCCGATTTGGAACGGCTAAAGTAAATACTCTCGGAGGAATTGCCAATTACCCGCGAAAGGTGACAGACATCAAAAAACAATTTTATGTTTCTCATGGGACTAAAAACTCGAACCTCCTCAGTATCTGGCCGAAAAGCAAACGGACCATTACGCGCCACGGGCACCACAATCATAATACAATCGCAGTTCAAAATTTATATCTAAAAAACGATCACATAGATTAAAAATAAATTTAATTAACTTCTCGCATTTGTATGTACATCAGCATTTTACAATATTTTTACGAAAATAAAATAATTTGGATGAAAAATTCAAATGTCTGTTGGTTTAATTGTAATTTTTGTGCTCCTCGTAGTATAATTTCTCGTTTCTATTTTAAAATTTCTTACTAATTTTTATACGCCCCGTCCCCCGAATTGCCCATATATTCAGTCCATCTTTGTTTTTTGATATCATCAAGCTCTGAGCAGACTTCGTCCTTTTGCAACGAACGACATGTACATGTCAATGTTATTCTTGTAATAACAATCTGCGATTCATATCTCGGTACAGTTGGAGTAAGACTGCTTATACTTCTGCCGCTAAGGCATTGTTTCAAGAACTGTTTTTCCAGAACACTTAAGTTTTCTGCGGTGTAGCCTACAAAATCAAGTTAAATGTAAGAGAAGATATAAACTTACAGGCAACATTGAAACTTACTTCGATACGCGCTGATTTTCTCTTCCATGCAGTTCCAGTCTTGAGGTAAGAAAAGTGGCGGGTAAGTCTCAGATTCTCTGATGTTCAACAAGAAGACATAATCAATTGAGCTTGGAGTGTTATTCAAGGATTTTAAGAGTGCTCCACTTGAGGATATCGAAGCCAAATAAAGTGCATCGTCTTTTTCTTCGTTGCCATTGTCTCGTTGTTTTCGTTGCTGGGCGCCATTCGGAAGGTACTTGTATTTTTCTCTTTCTTTGATGACATCTTGTTCTTCTTTCTCTACTTCTAGATCCCAAAGGCTTAATGGTTCTTCTTTTTCTAGGCTGTTTTGTGCAACACTGGGAACGGTATCGTTCGAAACTTCCTCCAAACTGATGAAATCACTTCGTACGTCTCTATTCCCAGGATATTTAGACCTTAAACGGATCGGACGTTCGTTGGTGATGCCTTCATTGTCGTTGTATATTTCTTGGTATTCTTCTTGGCTTCGAGGTGGTTCTGCTTCATAGTCTTTCTGCAATTGTATTTGTATGTTTTTAGGTAATAGGTAAAGGTAAGGAATTTGTGTGATAAAAGTAAAAAAAGCACCACCCGCAACTCAGAAATACCCCCCACCACGAACAGGGTTCTGCAATCTCGTGTATAACAACTGCTTGCAGATTGTAGCTCTTAATTGTCTGACAACTACATCATGGCTGGACTCCAACTTGACTGCTTTGCTTGGAACGAAATTTGATGCAGTTCTGCCAGATTCTAGGAAAGTAAATACGTAAGGCTGGTGAGAAGTACATTGACCTTATATTTGCAATGCCAAATGCAGTCTATGGGTGTATATTTTTAAGCCCTTAAGCTCAGCAGGCAGTGTACGCTCCAAAGGTTTTCTTATTTGGAGAGGAAACTAGCTATAAATCGCACTTCTTATGAAATTAACGCAAAGTGCATAAAGCAATATGAGAAACTGCATAATATGGAAAAAAAACCTCAAAACGAAATGAAATAAGAAGATAGTAACCAGCGAAAAGAATACTTGAAGAATGTTCCAAGTTAAGGATAGTGCTAATAGCATAGTTAAGGATAGTCTCGAATCTCTTTTAAAGCCAGAACCAACGGTGAGGAGTTAATGAGTTGTATGTTTTATGTCTTCCAAATTTAGACTTATTTTTGGTCCAAGAGAAGTAATCCCAGTGGCCGTAAGACAAGGAATAGAAATATGTTTCATGCAAAGCAGTGCAGGTAGCTAAACGAAGAGATAACTAAGAAGTGAAAGCACCAGCGGTAGTTTTGATTAATATTGCAAGGTACTTCATCGAAATAGATAAGATTATCAGAATATAACGCCCTTTAAGGGAGGAGTGCTGGAGAAACGCCTCTTACTTACTTACTTAGGTGGGCATTACAGTTCGGGGTGAACCTGGCCCTCTACCAACATCCTTCTACATATAACGACTTCGATTTCGGGCGAGCTCTCTCCAGTTCTGCACTCTAAGTCGGTTGAGGTCTTCATCCACTTGATTGCGCCACCTAAGACGAGGTCTTCCCCTTCCGTGATTTCCTTGCAATGAACTTTCGAACACCCGACGAGCCGGAGCGTTTGGGTCCATCCGCTCTACATGGCCCAACCATCGTAGCCTCGCAATGCGTACTCTTCTGGCTATGCCCATGTCGCGGTACAGCTCATACATTGTCTTCGCATACAGGACCAAAGATCATTCGGAGAATTTTTCTTTCGAAACGACCAAGGGTTTCCTAATCCGCTTTCGATAAAGTCCATGCTTCCGCGCCGTAAGGCAGGACTGGGATGATCAAGGTCTTATACAGCATTATCTTGGTTTTCCTAGAAGTTTTGCTTCTTAATTGCCTTCTTAACCCAAAGAAGCAATGGTTGGCAAGAGCTATTCTCCGTTTGATCTCCGCATTGATGTTGTTGTCCGTGTCTACAGCGGGTCCTAGGTAGACGAAGTCCTGTACTACCTCGAAGTTATGTCTGTCTATTGTGACGTTCTGTTCAATTCGTCGATGTTCTGTGTCCCTGCTTGATGACATCGTTTTGATCTCATTAACCATCAAATCCATTTTTGCCGCTTCTGTTTTAATACTCGCAAAAGCACCAATGACATCACGCTTTTTTCTTCCTATTATGTCAATATCGTCTGCGTAGGCGAGTAATTGTACAGACTTTTGAAAGATTGTAACTCTGGTGTTGACGTTGGAGTTTCTTACAATCCTTTCAAGTATGATGTTGAAGAAATCGCATGACAGTTTTTGGCCTTGCCTAAAGCCTTTTCTGACATCAAAGGTCTCGGTGAGTTCTTTACCGACCTTCACGGAGCAGAGTGAATTCTCTAAAGTCATCCTGCGTGTTAGAGCTTTGGAGGGATGCCGAAACTAGACATGGCTCTGTACAGCTCGTCTCTGTAAATACTGTCATATGCGGCCTTGAAATCGATAAAGAGATGGTGAATATCGATATTATGTTCTCGGGTTTTTTCCCAGATCAGCCGTAATGTGAAAATTTGGCATATTGTGGACTTCTCTGGTCTGAAACCACATTGATAAAGACCTATCAAGTTGTTGACGAGGGGTTTCAGACGTTCACATATTGCACCAGACAAGATCTTATAAGCGACGTTAAGGATGTTTATCCCTCTATAATTGGCGGAATTGAGAGAGTCTCCCTTCTCAAGGATCGGGCATGCGGTACTGAGGTTCCATTCATCGGGCATATTTTCTACCGACCATATCATGTAGATCAGCTGATGCGTGCCCTTTTCCAAGTTGAATGGGGTATTTTGCCTGAGAGCGGAATTAGTGTCTTCATCGCCGTAAAGCAGTCTGCAGAAGTTGTCATTCCAGACCCTCAGTAGCGACTGTGACTCCATTACTATGTTTCCCTGCTGGTCTTTACAGGTTTGAGTACGGGGCTTGATACCCTGGCAGGATCTTTTTTTACCGTTTGGTAAAACTTCCGAATCTTATTCCTTATTTGAGGAAGTTGAGATGGCACCTCTCAATTTCTTCAAACAAGAGTTTCTCACGCTGCTTCTTTTCCTTTTTGAGAATTCGGTGTTCCTCTCTTCTTTTCTCCTTGTAAATCTCGTTGTACTGATTGTAAGCAGCCCTCGTTAGTTTTTGCATCAGCATTTGTTGTGATTTTTGTTTGACTGCATTTGCCTGCCTGCATTCTTCATCGCATCGAACGATGGGTTTCGTTTTGGGGGCCGAGTGAGACCCAGAACCTCAGAGGCAGTTCTGATGACTTCTTGGCATTGCTGTGCCACTGGTCTTCAATGCTTAATGCTGGCGGCAAAGGATTCAAGGATAATTGAAGGGACACTCGATTGGAAAAGGCATTGGTGATTTCTTGCGATTGTAGCTTTCCGACGTCACATCGTTTCACAGCGTTAGGTTAGGTTAGGTGGCCAGAACAAGGTAGTGGTCGGAGTCAAAGTTGGCCCCTCGGAAAGTTCGGACATCTATCACACTGGAAGAGTGGTGTCGATCCCTGAGTCTTCCTCTAACGACAAATTCGCACCCAAATAAGCGCTGTTTCTGTTGTCTGTAGCGGTCGTTATAGTAGATGTTGCAGTTTTTCATCTTCTTTATGCCGGGCCCATTCCATTGCATTTCTTGGATGGCGGTTAAGACTGCTTTGCAACAGTCCAGGGCGTCCGCTAATTCTCCAGCTGCACGTATTCCGTTGTACTGTTGCGCCTCATGGCCTGTTACTTAGTGCTGACGCAGCGTCCCGTGTTTTCATGATCAGCCTAACTAAAGGCCGCGTTAGACATGTCCATATAATTTTTAAATTTTTAAATAGCCGTGACATCTGATTTCTGGCGTCTATTTATGAATATTCTGTGACTACTTGTACAGCACAGATTCTGCAGAATGAGTGATCATGTTTGCAGCAAAGCAGAAAGACGATTGTACTAGCGCAGATTTGCGACGTTTATAAGAACAAACACTTCTCATTAGGCATGGAATTCTTAGATCTCTCCTATGGTTTTGAGATTGAGAACTTTTTGGTTCTATAATCGCTAGATATGTAGATTCGTTACTTCCTTATTTAGGTGGACATTACAGTTAGAGGTGAACCTGAGCCTCAACCAACATCTTTCGCCAACAATTTGTAGTTTCGTAGAAGCAGCAAATTTTGGCTGATGTAATGAAACAGCTCTCAACTTCCTTCCGTCAAAAGAAACAAATTTGGCCCAAGCTAGATCTAAAGCGGTCGAACAGCTTGATTTCTCTCAACAGAAAACACATTAGTGCAGGGATAGGTGTCATTACAGGACACTGTTTTGTTGGAAGACATATCACAAGGCTAGGAGTTGCCTCAAACGATTTTGGCAGAAGCTGTATGAATGAGGAGAAGGAGGAGACTATTTCCCATCTTCTCTGTTCATGCCCCGCTTTAGCTCACAAGAGTAGGATACACCTTGGTTCGTATTTCTTTGATGACCCTAGTGATCTTATTCACATCGACGCCCTGTGTCTCTACCGCTTCATTGTAAGCTCAAAATGGTTCCATTAGGATGAGGATACATTAGATTTACCGTGGTATCACAACTGGGCCAACGGGCCTAAGTGTGTCAGCGGACATGACAGCCGCTTTAAGCTAACCTGCTTCAAAAGAAAGCTTGGTTTGATCGATTGCGCAGAAATCCTGGGTCTGGAATCCGAACCTTTTTAAGACGATTATAGTGTAAATTCTTGGTGCTAAAAGACATGATTAAAAACTACGAGAAGGTACCAAAAATTATAGGACGATTGAAAAGTCTAGAAAGTTACGGAATCCAGGCCTTCAAGATCTACTCAGTCAAAGTTTCTTGATCAAAATTTTACTTACGAAATCCTTAATTTGATTGTTTGGATATGGCAAGTACTGATAGTTCCTTTCGTTTCCAAATGTCGGCAAATTCTCTGACTTGTCTTCAAATGTGGGCTTTGCTTTCCCAAACAGCTTGGCTTTGTGCACTTTTGCTTTGACAACTGCCTGTTTTGCTGCTGGTTCGGGACTTGCTTGTTCTAAAATTGATTGATCTCTATTCTTCAGTAGCTTGTTCAACATTTTCGGATGCTTGAGTGGGGACTTTGACTTGTCTTTGATTATTTGTGGACTTTGTGTGCGATTGAGCTGCAGCTCCAGGTCATCTTTTAAGGAAAGATTAGAGTGTAAACTAGCTTCTGTCGCTAATTTCTTATGATCTACTTTACCTGTACTGAAAATTACAGCTCCTGGTGGTTCAATGTGTCTGGCTATTGCGTATAGTTTGACCACTGTTGATTCGTTATATCGAAGTACGCATGTGTCAGCTCGAGCTTGAAGAATTATGTCACTGCCTGCGAATAAACAAAAAGAATAATTGAGGAAACAGATCTTGATGTAGTGATGCACATCCGAGTAGACTTTCTTCTGCAATAAAAAAAAAACCATATATGTACTCTTAACATACCTGGAATAAATTCGTATGCATCCTTTGCATCATATTTATTCCTGCATTGAGTCTGCCAATGCAGAAAGAAATCTCCTCCAAATGTCTGTGATATTGACATTCCACCTAACAAGCTACTTGCTCCACCTGAATCTGTCATCATTGCATCGAGCAATGGCTTCCCGGTAATGCCATCCAAAATGGTCGTTTGCGAATAATAATAAACCGGAAACCCTGGACCGGTATTGTATTTGACCATGAAATCAGTGACATTATCATGATTAAAATGCCCCGGAACAATTGCACTAACACTCTCACTAGCCTGGAATGTATAGTTCCATAACATCGTAAAATTTCGCCCATCAAATGCGTAGATTGTCGAGTTGAATGATGACACTACAATGTCATCTATTAAGTCACCTGTTACATCAGTCAAAATTGCTGGGACCATAAAACCGGACGAATTGGTCCGATACAATGGCATGAATTGTTTTTCACTTGTATATTGCATGAGATTTAAGAGACGTATTGAGTAAACTCCACCGGGTGTATTCTGACCACCTGTTATTATCATCAGAATTTCAGTACCATCTGGCTGGGTAACAACTTGAATTGGAACAAAAGCTTCTTCCCGGAAGGGTGTTGGTATAACGCGTATTACTTTTCCAGTTTTACCGGAAATGAGTTTTATATGACCTGATCTTGATGTCTCACGCTCTTCGACATGAACTGCTAGAATTTCTGGTATTTCGTCACCATCCAAATCGCGGACAGAGTTGATTGTGTAAAGGTCAATGACTATCGGGGAGTTGGTTTCGATTTCGTTCTCTTTGAAGTCCCAGATCTTGTTTCCGTTTCGACCGTTTATTGCAAAAATCATCTGAAAGGATATTGTTTGTTAAGGCTCGATTGAAATGAGGATTGTTTTTTAGTCTTACTCCTAAGCGTCCAGAAGCTATGCAATCAATGAAGCCATCCTTGTCAATGTCAACTGTACAGTATAACGAAAAGACATTTCCAATACTCCAAGTTTGCCATAAGATTTTGCCATTTATTCCATCGAGAGCAATTACACCTCCTTCACAGGGCACTTCTTCGTCGGAACCTTGTTGAACTGATTTACATTTAGGCAAGGATATTTCGTCATACTGAATGTTATCGTCTACAATGAAAGAAATTGGTGTTTTTGACTGAAATTTTCTAATTGAAGTTTAAACGTTGATTAAACTTAAGATCTACCGACTTAAAGGCCCAATATAAAAGTCGAAATGGTGCATATTATACTTAATATGTCGCCTCTTGGTCTACTAGGTATTAAAGTAAGGCCGAGAGGAGCACCCGGTGTGCTTGGAAAGTTAGTAGTCTTACTTACAAATTTTTGCTATGAAAGTGAGTCGGGCATTCTACCAAAGGGTTGTTATATACACGTTAGAGCTCGACTGCATGTGAAAATATTTTTCAAAGAAATTGGTCATTACCTGGAGACTTAAAGTTATCAAAGGAAGCCAGGACATTTTTGATGGCCTCATCAGTAGTAACGACGACAAGACCAGCTAGGTCGAGTGGATTTTTCTTATTCACGTAATAAATTGCTGCACACCTATATAGGTGGGGGGTTGTGCGTAGGGTTAACTACCCAACCACGTAAAAAAAGCCCAGTTCCGAAACAATTAACAGCCTCGGATAACGATAATGATTTCAAAGTTGACGACCCATGCAAACGAAAAAAGGACAACGACCTCCGGATCTGCACTTGGAACGTAAGATCTCTTAACGGACTAGGTGCAGCTGGAGAATTAGCGGACGCCCTGGACTGCTGCAAAGCAGACATAACCGCCATCCAAGAAGTGCGATGGAGTGGACCGGGCATAAAGAAGATGAAAAACTGTGACATATACTATGGCGACTGCTACAGACAACAGAAAAAGCGTTTATTTGGGTGCGGATTTGTCGTTAGAGGAAAACTCAGGGATAAGGTGATTAGCCAAAATCCAATCAATGAGCGTATAATGACCATCTGCATCAGGGCTAAATTCGCCAACATTAGCCTTATATGCGCCCACGCCCCCACAGAAGAGAAAGACGACGATTCCAAAGACTGTTTCTACGAGCTCCTCGAAGAAACGTATGAGCAATGCCCTAGATACGACGTGAAAATCGTCCTTGGCGATTTCAACGCAAAACTAGGGAAGGAGGACATCTTTGGAAATACAATCGGTAAGCATAGCCTCCACGACAAAACCTCCGAAAACGGAGTGAGGCTAATCGATTTTGCTGCGGGGCTAAATCTTGTTGTAAGTAGTACCCGCTTCCCGCATCTCAAAATTCATAAAGGTACATGGCGATCTCCAGATCAATTAACCGTCAACCAAATTGACAATGTTGCGATCGACGCAAGGCACTCTTCCAGTGTGCTAGATGTCCGAACTTTCCGAGGGGCCTACTTTGACTCGGACCACTACCTTGTTGTAGCCAAGGTACGAATGAGGATATCTTGTTCACGACCAGCACGAACTAACGCTGTGAAGAGATATGACGTCGGAAAGCTACAATCGCAAGAGATTGCCAATGCCTTTTCCAATCGAGTGTCCCTTCAATTATCCTTGAATCCCATGCCGCAAGCATTAAACATTGAAGACCAGTGGCAGCAATGCCAAGAAGCCATCAGAACCGCTGCCTCTGAGGTTCTGGGTTTCACTCGGCCACCAAAACGAAACCCATGGTTCGATGAAGAATGTAGGCAGGCAAATGCAGCCAAGCAAAGAGCACGACAAATGCTTATGCAAACACGAACAAGGGCTGCTTACGATCAGTATAACGAGATTTACAAGGAGAGAAGAAGGGAAGAACACCGACTTCTCAAAAAGAAAAAGAAGCAGCATGAGAAGCGCTCGTTTGAGGAAATAGAGAGGTGCCATGACAGAAACGAGATTCGGAAGTTTTACCAAAAGGTAAAAAGATCATGCCAGGGTGGCAAACCCCGAACTCAAGCCTGTAAAGACCAGCAGGGAAACATAGTTATAGAGTCACAGTCGCTACTGAGGATCTGGAAAGATCATTTCTGCAGACTGCTTAACGGCGATGAGGACACAAATTCCGCTGTCAGGCAGACTGTCCCATTCAGCCTGGACGATGATCAAGAATGCCGTCCTCCCGACCTAGAAGAAGTTAAGCTTGCTATATGCAAACTTAAATCAAATAAGACTGCAGGTGCAGATGGCCTTGATGCCGAACTTTTCAAGGCAGCTGGAGATCAGTTGGAAAGGAGCATGCACCAGCTGATCTGCATGATATGGTCGGTAGAAAGCATGCCCGATGAATGGAACCTCAGTATCGTATGCCCGATCCTAAAGAAGGGAGACCCTCACAATTGCGCCAATTACAGAGGGATAAGCCTCCTTAACGTCGCTTATAAGATCTTGTCTGCTGTAATATGTGAGCGTCTGAAACCCCACGTCAACAACTTGATAGGTCCTTATCAATGTGGTTTTAGACCAGAGAAGTCCACAATAGACCAAATTTTCACATTACGGCAGATCTTGGAAAAAACCCGAGAACATAATATCGATATTCACCACCTCTTTATCGATTTCAAGGCCGCGTATGACAGTATCTACAGAGACGAGCTGTACAGAGCCATGTCTAGTTTCGGCATCCCTGCAAAACTCGTACGACTATGCAGGATGACTTTGGAGAATTCACGCTGCTCCGTCAAGGTCGGTAAAGAACTCACCGAGACCTTTGATGTCGAAAAAGGTTTTAGGCAAGGCGATAAACTGTCATGCGATTTCTTCAACATCATACTTGAACAGATTGTAAGAAACTCAAACGTCAACACCAGAGGAACAATCTTTCAAAAGTCTGTGCAATTACTCGCATATGCAGACGATATTGACGTAATGGGAAGAAAAAAGCGTGATGTCATAGGGTCTTTTGCTAGTATTGAAACAGAAGCGGCAAAAATGGGTTTGATGGTTAATGAGGGCAAAACAAAGTATATGCTGTCATCAAATAAGGACACAGAACATCGACGAATTGGACAAAACGTCACAATAGACAGACATAACTTCGAGGTAGTACAGGACTTCGTCTACCTAGGATCCGCTTTAGACACGGACAACAACATCAGTGCGGAGATCAAACGGAGAATAACTCTTGCCAACCGTTGCTTCTTTGGGTTAAGAAGGCAATTGAGAAACAAAACCCTCTCCAGAAAAACCAAGGTAACCTTATATAAGACCTTAATCATCCCAGTCCTGCTTTACGGCGCGGAAGCATGGACCTTATCGAAAGCGGATGAGGAAACCCTTGGTCGTTTCGAAAGAAAAATTCTCCGAATGATCTTTGGTCCCGTATGCGAAGGCAATGTGTGGAGAAGAAGATACAACAACGAGCTGTATGAGCTGTACCGCGACATGGGCATAGCCAGAAGAGTACGCATCGCGAGGCTACGATGGTTGGGCCATGTAGAGCGGATGGACCCAAACGCTCCGGCTCGTCGGGTGTTCGAAAGCACATTGCAGGGAAATCGCGGAAGGGGAAGACCTCGTCTTAGGTGGCGCAATCAAGTGGAAGAAGACCTCAACCGACTTGGAGTGCGAAACTGGAGAGAGCTCGCCCGAAATAGAACTCGTTATCGAAGGATGTTGGTTGAGGCCCAGGTTCACCCCGAACTGTAATGCCCACCTAAGTAAGTAAGTAAGTAAGTACACCTATAGGTACTTGGTTTCATAGGCTTGGAGTAAACTATCGAACTTCTAACTAAAGTCAATAACAAAACCCTCTTATGTGAAGAAAGAATGCACTTGGGCTAAATTAGCCCAGTAGTCGGAACGATACGATTGACTTAGGCAATTGAACGAATGCGCTTCATACTGCGCCCGCATAAAGGTGCGTCCACACTATGCCTAACAGCATTATGGCGATCGACAATACCGAATTACTACAGGCATCCAGATGGGTCTATCTATTCAGCAAGAGCCGACCCGAATTTCAACCGAATGAAATGAATCCGATTCCCGGTTGGCATTGTGTGGACGCACCTTTAGAGCCCGAATATGAGCGTAGGTAAAAAAAGAGTTGATTCAGGAAAGAGTGCGAATAATTTTTCAAAAGAAGGAAAATGATGGTCATTGGTTTTGAATTTAAATTTTGAACTACTTTTACTAAGGCTAAAATCTGAAACAAAAGGGCTACAGTTGTATAGTCTACTCATGCATGCCATAGTTAGTTCTGTGGTGGTAGCAATGCAAAAACTCTAGATTTCCGCGATAATTGAGAGAGCAAATCGGGAGCATCAATTAAACCTGTTATAAGTTGATTGAAAAATACTAAATCATTGTTGATCCGTCCTTGAGAGACTGGTTGAAGATTCAAAAGACGAATACGATTTTCATAAGGGGGGACATTAAAAGGACCTTCCCAGGGAAGACCTTTCAGGGCAAAACGTATGAACCTGTGTTGTACTGCCTCAGTACGAGATAGGGGTCGTTAAATTCTTTTGCCCATCTTTTAATAAACCCAAGCATTGAATTGGCTTTGGTTGTTATGAGGTTGATGTGCTCATTGAATTCGAGGTTAGTACTAAAAATAGCACCAAGGTCACGGAAATTCGAAACTTGAGATAATGATTGCTGAGATATTCAATATAATTTGCAATGCCGGAAATCCTTTTGCATGAGAACGTCATACTATGACACTTGGAGAGGTTCAAATTAGGACCGTTTCTAGAATACCACGTAACAAAACTGTCGATATCTTTTTGTAATAAATTGCGATCTGACGGACTATCAATAGATTTATCGTCAGCAAAAATTAGAATCTCGCTGTATGAAATACAAGAAATCACGTCATTTATTGCAATAATGAAAAGCAAAGGGCCAAGGTGACTCTCTTGTGGCACACCAAAGAGACTATCGAAAGAATTTGAAAAGTCGTTACGAAATTTGACTTGATCAGACCTACTTTTTAAGTATGAACTTATCCAAACAATAAATACTGGTGGAAATCCAAATGCTTTTAGCTTATTTAATACAATATTATGGGAAAGTTGGTCGAAGGCCTTAGAGAAGTCAGTGTAAATGCAGTCCAATTCATACCCCTTTTCAAGTGCATTGGAGCATTTATGGTAAAATGAAAGAAGATTAGTAGCCGTCGATTTTCTTTGCATAGATCCGTGTTGCTGATTACAGATTATATTCTATGCAAAGAAGGATAATCTTTCGCAGACTACTTGTTCAAACACCTTAGGAATGCATGAAAGCTTTGCAATTGGCCTGTTATTTTTGTATATCTATTTTTTCACCCTTCTTGAAAACAGCGGTAGTAAAAGACTTCTTCTACAAACTTGGAAAATTTCCTGACTTTAAAGATAGCTGAAGAGTATTCGTAATGAGCACATTATGTAGTGGTTTAATTTTTTAATCATATTTTATTTTGACACTGACAACTGTTTTCTGCTCGAAATCTTGATAGGAAGTCAGTATCATACTTCCACGTAACGAAATGAGTTACGTTTGACTGCTCAAGCTGGGAAATATTAAAAATTCGCTACAAACCGAGTACTAAGCCCAAACAGTGCGTATTTTGAAGTGAAGTTATGACGCAAAACGCGATTTAACAATGTTATGGACCGGAGGAACGCGGTGGTGCAGCATTCGCTTTTCTACACACAATGGTGAAACCAATAGCTTGGAACGGAGACTGCAAAATTGGACCGGAGAAAATAGGTTCGCCACCAGTTCAAAAGACTACACAATAATACTGTAACGTGCGCTAGTGCGCTTAGTTTGCAAAAATAAAACTTTACTTTTCACTTTAATTCTACCACTTTTATTCAGTATCTACTTTATTCGATTTCAACTCTACCAATAATCACACTAACTCACTCTTAAGCCTTAACATTATCTATATATCATATATATATACTCTATAATCAAAACTGACATCTGGTTGCCTCGGGCGGCCTATTTATATCGAATGACATTTCATCTAGAACTCTCCAGTAATTTCCACATGGTCTCCACTCTCCACTCCTGTCAAATATTTTCTCTCCTGGTATATTTCTACACTTACACTAGTGTTGCCGCTTGTGTTTTCGGTTGATGGTTTTCGATTAGGAAATTGGTATTAAATGTTGGGTTCGCGTTACAATACTATAGTTTCCTTAAACAAAGGCTGCACGCAAGTTTGCTCGAAAAGCTCGTCAGTCTGACATGCTAGTGGACAACACTTATGGTCACCGCCTTTGGGTTCGATATTCAGTCAATGGTCATCAACCTGCCATCGATCTCTACTGCTCAGCTCTTAAAGCTTTAGAGGGTCAGGAGAATTCTGGATAAAAATCTTGAAATTATTCGCTTACAGTTCAATTTCAATTTACTCAGAGTTTGAAGCTGCACATCCATCCGCTTTGTTATCGCGTTTTTGACTTAGTCGCATCTGGGTTTCGGAAAACCCGCAAATAATTGTCGAGACGCCTATGAACCCACAGACAGTAGGTCTGTTCGTTGAACTTTCCCCAGGGTTGACCCAGGTTTTCTTGACAACCCTATGAGTTGTCAAAAAAACCTGGGTTTTCCAATCCTCAAAAAACGCCAAACCACAAATCACCACACATCCCTGTCATTAAAAACAAATACATGCCATTTGACAGCCCTCAAATCGTCACAGCAAAAAGCTAGGGCGAGTTGGGGGAAACCTATGGCAAACTTATGGCTCAAAAAACACTCAATTTGACATTCAGGGCGAATTTAGGTTTCTCAAAAACGCTTTGTGACGACCCTAGGGCAACCCCAGGGCTTCAACGAACAAACCCACTGACAGTGGTGGTGACAGTTTGAGTGTTTCCATCATCGGATAATTTTTCTTTGAAAATGTGGCTGTGGGGTCAACGTTTCATAAAACGTCGGCGTAACAGAGCTATGTTAACTAAATTTTTACAAAAACTGATGACATAATTTCGGACAAACTCGCAACTTGCGTTATTAGTCGTCTTGGTCAGATGAATTCTTTTGGCCACCCCGGAACAGCGATTTGACTCCATTGAAATTTTTTTTGTTGGGAACAGTTAAGGACCGGTTTTATGCCGACCACTCTGATACGATTTAAGCACTTAAGGCGTATAGCATTCAAGCGATCCGTGAGCTACAGTCCAAAGCCTTTTACAAGGTCTTTAGAAATAAGAGTGACCGAATGAGCTATAGCGAAACCATTCGTCGTGGCCAATTGAACGAAAAAACGACATTATATTTCTAAATTAATCCGAATGTTTGATCCTACTAAGAAGCTAAACTTCTGAAAAATAACCCACGACAGATCCTGATGGTCTTAGAGTATCAGGAGTATTATTATCCCATACATTTATGTTTCTATTTCTTTATCGTGTCGCATTTTCGTTTCATCGACGATAAAATCACAACAATTCCACTTAAACGCAAAAAACTTCTTTGTGTTCTTCAAAAACCATTTAAATCACTTTGAATCTACTGCGTACGTTCTTGACTAAAAAATGAAACAACAAATCACTCACCTACTCCGTAACCAAATATGATATCCTTTACATCGTCCCCATTCAAATCGACCTTCCTAATAGGACTTTCACTATTTATACGAGGAAAAGTACGGCTCCACACTTTCTGAACACTTATCTGTGTACATGGCACAAACTCCGTCCCCATACTGTCACCATACGATGGCGATGAAGGAAAACCGAAATTCGGTTCTTTTTTCAGCCATATTTTGATTTTTTGCAATGGAATTGGGAACATTGTCAAAATCAAGGCCGCCAACATTATTAACCCGATCAAAATAGTCAAAGCCGCCAGACCATAACAGAAGGGTTCACAGCACTTCCAGCATCTTCGATGTTTTTTCATTATCGGCGGGAGTGAGCTCTGTGACTTTCCACCATTTTTTCGACGTGGTGCCATCAGGGGTCGTTTGAGACCATTCTCTTCGCTTATCTGAAATGATGTGTGTGATAAAAGAAAATTGAGAGTTATTCTTCTTCAGTCTATAAAATGATGCAAACTATTTTGCAATACTCTTACTTTAGCTGATCGACCATCTTTTATAAAAACATCATCTTCGACATCATCACTAATGTCTTCTTCGATGCTATCGCGTATAGCAATCCGATCCGACGGAACATATGGTCGCATTTTTATCATAGTTACTGGAAAAATTTTGAACTCTATTCTTTAGAAAAACTTTACGGAAGACTAAACGATAATTTGGAGCTTAGTTTTTTGTAATAAAAAAGGACTTTTTGAGCACTAAATTCGAAGAACCATCTCCGAATGCAATCAAACCGAGAAAACAATATGTCACTTTTCTTATATTTGTACAGAGCTGACTGCTGACGGCCGAACGAAAAATCAATATTTAATTCATAATACATTTGATGTTAGAGACATGCGCGAAAATGAGCCAACGCACGTGGTGGATTGTTTATGTTTTCGTTAGGATAGAGGGTTGGTTTTGAAAGACTTGTTACACTTCTTTGTTTATATTTACAACATCAGGGTGGATTGCATAGAATGTGGTGGCCGGTTAGTGGTTGCATTCATTTTCCGAAAAAAAAAACTCACCCAACCCTTAGGTAAATTTCTACCTAAGGTGTGGGTGGGTTTTTCTTTGAATGAAAGCTTTGGATAGATACAGTGAACGCAACAATTTGTGGTTTTCACTTTCAGATAATTACTAAAGTTTGTAAAAGAATATATTTTCTAGGAATGGCAATGACGAGAGTTTTCTTTTGCATACCAATGGAATAATTGAAACAGTAAACTCGTACATACTAAAAGATAGGCTAGCAGAAGTTCACGCGAGGGTGCTTTTCGCTACTGTTAATCAGGGGGGTAGTTGGGGGCAATCAAGGGAATGAGACTTCCCTCCTTTGATAGTATAAAGGCTAACTTATTTCGCACAAAAAAGAGCCGAAATAATTATTGATTCACTTGAATTTTTATGGGATCATCTCAGTGTGAAATTTTCAAAAAATCGTTTTTTTTTCTTTTTGATTATCAGATAGTATACCTACATGGTTACAAACATGCTGTTAAATATTTAAATCGTAATTATTATTATTATTATTATTTATTTACCATCTATCGAGTTCATAACTCTTCTAGACTTAACAACATTTAGATAAACTATATTGAGAAAAGTAACAGCAAGTACTAAACGTTAGGTTAGGTTTAAATGACTGTCAGGAAAACAAACTGACAAAATTAGACCAATACTAGATCTATTGTGATACCATAAAATTATGCGAGGAAGTATCTCCCTTAACAAAACCATTTGGAGCTTTTAATAAAGCGAAGCAGATGCAGGGGATCTGTGTTCGCCAGATCGCTTGGATCATCAAGAAAATATTTTCCTAGATGTTGTTTTCTTTTAAAAGAGAGTGCACGACATGAGCAGAGGAGGTGTGGGATTGTCTCCTCCTCCTCATCTAAGCAACTTCTGCAGAAGTCATTTGAGGGAACGCCAAGTCTTATGGCGTGTCTTCCTATCAGACAATGTCCGGTGATGACATTGATTACGGAGCTAGCTTGCAATCTGGTAATTAAAGCTTTTTACTTTTTGGTCACCCAGGAAAGTGAGATTTCAGGATTTTTTTGATGGGATCGTATGAAGAGACCAAAATGGAATACCCCCTTCGAGCAACCACCAAAAAATCGTTATTTTTCGTCTATCTCGCTTAGTTCTCGAGATATGAAGCATTTTACATTTTGGTCACACAGGAAAATAAGATTTCAGGATTTACCTTTAAAGTCAACTTCAAATTCAACTTTAAATTCAACTTCAAATTCAACTTTAAATTTAAATTTAAATTTAACTTCAAATTCAACTTTAAATTTAACTTTAAATTTAACTTTAAATTTAACTTTAAATTTAACTTTAAATTTAACTTCAAAATCAACTTTAAATTCAACTTTAAATTTAATTTTAAATTCAACTTTAAATTTAACTTAAAATTTAACTTTAAATTCATTTTTAAAATCAACTTTAAATTCAACTTTAAATTTAATTTTAAATAAAAATTTAAATTTGACTTTAAATTCAACTTTAAATTTAACTTTAAATTCAACTTTAAATTCAACTTTAAATTTAACTTTAAATTCAACTTTAAATTCAACTTTAAATTCAACTTTAAATTCAACTTTAAATTTAACATTAAATTCAACTTTAATTTTGACTTTAAACTCAACTTTAAATTCAACTTTAAATTCAACTTTAAATTCTACTTTAAATTTAACTTTAAATTCAACTTTAAATTCAACTTTGAATTCAACTTCAAATTCAACTTTAAATTTAACTTAAAATTTAACTTTAAATTCATTTTTAAAATCAACTTTAAATTCGACTTTAAATTTGACTTTAAATTCATCTTCAAATTTAAATTTAAGTTCAACTTTAAATTTAACTTTAAATTCAACATTAAATTTAACTTTAAATTCAACTTTGAATTCAACTTTAAATTCAACTTTAAATTCAACTTTAAATTTTACTTTAAATTCAACTTTAAATTTAACTTTAAGTTCAACTTTAAATTTAACTTTAAATTTAACTTTAAATTCAACTTTAAATTTAACTTTAAATTCAACTTTAAATTTAACTTTCAATTCAACTTTAAATTTAACTTTAAATTCAACTTTAAATTTAACTTTAAATTCAACTTTAAATTTAACTTTAAATTCAACTTTAAATTTTACTTTAAATTTAACTTTGAATTTAACTTTAAATTCAACTTTAAATTTAACATCGAATTCAACTTTAAATTCAACTTTAAATTTAACTTTAAATTCAACTTTAAATTTAACTTTAAATTCAACTTTAAATTTTACTTTAAATTCAACTTTAAATTTTACTTTAAATTTAACTTTGAATTTAACTTTAAATTCAACTTTAAATTTAACTTCGAATTCAACTTTTATATTCAAATTAGTAATTAAATTGTCATTAATTGATTATGATCACATTTACGTCATTATAGATGCTCTGATGTAATCTTTGTAAATGTTGTTTAGTTCTTTAATAAATATCAAATAAATATCAAATAAATATCAAATATCAAACTTTAAATTCAACTTTAAATTCAACTTTAAATTTAACTTTAAATTCAACTTCAAATTCAACTTTAAATTCAACTTTAAATTTAACTTTGAATTCAACTTTAAATTCAACTTTAAATTTAACTTTAAATTCAACTTTAAATTTAATTTTAAATTCAACTTTAAATTTGACTTTAAATTCAACTTCAAATTTAACTTTAAATTCAACTTTAAATTTAACTTTAAATTCAACTTTAAATTCAACTTTAAATTCAACTTTAAATTCAACTTTAAATTCAACTTTAAATTTAACTTTCAATTCAACTTTAAATTCAACTTTAAATTTTACTTTAAATTCAACTTTAAATTTAACTTTAAGTTCAACTTTAAATTTAACTTTAAATTTAACTTTAAATTCAACTTTAAATTTAACTTTAAATTCAACTTTAAATTTAACTTTAAATTCAACTTTAAATTTAACTTTAAATTCAACTTTAAATTTAACTTTAAATTCAACTTTAAATTTAACTTTAAATTCATCTTTAAATTTAACTTTAAATTCAACTTTAAATTTTACTTTAAATTTAACTTCAAATTCAACTTTAAATTTTACTTTAAATTCAACTTTAAATTTAACTTTAAATTCAACTGCAAATTTAACTTTAAATTCAACTTCAAATTTAACTTTAAATTCAACTTTAAATTTAACTTTGAATTCAACTTTAAATTCAACTTTAAATTTAACTTTAAATTCAACTTTAAATTTAACTTTAAATTTAACTTTGAATTCAACTTTAAATTCAACTTTAAATTTAACACGAATTCAACTTTAAATTCAACTTTAAATTCAACTTTAAATTCAACTTTAAATTTAACTTTAAATTCAACTTCAAATTCAACTTTAAATTCAACTTTAAATTTAACTTTAAATTCAACTTTAAATTTAACTTTGAATTCAACTTTAAATTCAAGTTTAAATTTAACTTTAAATTCAACTTTAAATTTAATTTTAAATTCAACTTTAAATTTGACTTTAAATTCAACTTCAAATTTAACTTTAAATTCAACTTTAAATTCAACTTTAAATTCAACTTTAAGTTCAACTTTAAATTTAACTTTTAATTCAACTTTAAATTTAACTTTAAATTCAACTTTAAATTTAACTTTGAATTCAACTTTAAGTTCAACTTTAAATTTAACTTTAAATTTAACTTTGAATTCAACTTTAAATTCAACTTTAAATTCAACTTAAATTTAACTTTGAATTCAACTTTAAATTCAACTTTAAATTCAACTCTAAATTCAACTTTAAATTTAACTTTAAATTCAACTTTAAATTCAACTTTAAATTCAACTTTAAATTCAACTTTAAATTTAACTTAAAATTTAACTTTAAATTCATTTTTAAAATCAACTTTAAATTCGACTTTAAATTTAATTTTAAATTCAACTTTAAATTTGACTTTAAATTCATCTTCAAATTTAACTTTAAGTTCAACTTTAAATTTAACTTTAAATTCAACTTTAAATTCAACTTTGAATTCAACTTTAAATTCAACTTTAAATTCAACTTTAAATTCAACTTTAAATTAAGCTTTAAATTCTACTTTAAATTTTACTTTAAATTCAACTTTAAATTTAACTTTAAATTCAACTTTAAATTTAACTTTAAATTTAACTTTCAATTCAACTTTAAATTTAACTTTAAATTCAACTTTAAATTTAACTTTAAATTCAACTTTAAATTTAACTTTGAATTCAACTTTAAATTCAACTTTAAATTTAACTTTAAATTCAACTTTAAATTTAACTTTAAATTCAACTTTAAATTCAACTTTAAATTCAACTTTAAATTCAACTTTGAATTCAACTTCAAATTCAACTTTAAATTTAACTTAAAATTTAACTTTAAATTCATTTTTAAAATCAACTTTAAATTCGACTTTAAATTTAATTTTAAATTCAACTTTAAATTTGACTTTAAATTCATCTTCAAATTTAACTTTAAGTTCAACTTTAAATTTAACTTTAAATTCAACTTTAAATTCAACTTTGAATTCAACTTTAAATTCAACTTTAAATTCAACTTTAAATTCAACTTTAAATTCAACTTTAAATTAAGCTTTAAATTCTACTTTAAATTTTACTTTAAATTCAACTTTAAATTTAACTTTAAATTCAACTTTAAATTTAACTTTAAATTTAACTTTAAATTCAACTTTAAATTTAACTTTAAATTCAACTTTAAATTTAACTTTAAATTCAACTTTAAATTTAACTTTGAATTCAACTTTAAATTCAACTATAAATTTTACTTTAAATTCAACTTTAAATTTTACTTTAAATTCATTTTTAAATTTAACTTTAAATTCAACTTTAAATTTAACTTTCAATTCAACTAATTCAACTTTAAATTCAACTTTAAATTCAACTTTAAATTTAACTTTAAATTCAACTTCAAATTCAACTTTAAATTCAACTTTAAATTTAACTTTAAATTAAACTTTAAATTTAACTTTGAATTCAATTTTAAATTCAACTTTAAATATTACTTTAAATTCAACTTTAAATTTAACTTTAAATTTAACTTTAAATTCAACTTCAAATTCAACTTTAAATTCAACTTCAAATTCAACTTTAAATTCAACTTTAAATTTAACTTTAAATTCAACTTTAAATTTTACTTTAAATTCAACTTTAAATTCAACTTTTAATTTAACTTTAAATTCAACTTCAAATTCAACTTTAAATTCAACTTTAAATTTAACTTTAAATTAAACTTTAAATTTAACTTTGAATTCAATTTTAAATTCAACTTTAAATATTACTTTAAATTCAACTTTAAATTCAACTTTAAATTCAACTTTAAATTTAACTTTAAATTCAACTTTAAATTTAACTTTAAATTTAACTTTAAATTCAACTTTAAATTTGATTTTAAATTTATCTTTAAATTTAACTTTAAATTTATCTTTAAATTTAACTTTAAATTTAACTTTAAAAAGTGGTTTTTATATAATAGCATTAAAATCGAATGTTTTTTTTTTTGGTTCGATGCAGTTGTTCGCTATGGTCTGCAGAGCAAAAATGCTGTCCATAGTCACTCGACTATGCCACTTCTGAATCCAGCTTGATATTTCCCCAGCAAATTGTTTTCTTTTGTATCCACTTTGTCAAGCAGTCGTTCAGAAGAGTAGCGAATATCTTATAGAAAGCATTAAAAAAAAGATCCCCCGATAGTTACATGGATCTTTTATGCTGCCTTTCTTTTAGATTGGAAAGTTAAGAGATTTTTTAAAATTATCTGGTATTTCTCCTGTGTCTAAAATATTGTTAAGCCTATTAGTCAGTTTATTTGTTAGTGTTTCCGTTCCATATTTTATGAACTCTGTTGGTATTCCATCTGCTCCTGCTGCTTTCCCGTTCCTTAGTTTTTGAGTTTCAAAACATATTTCTTATATTTGTCATAATAATTTCCTTACTTCTGCTTTCCAACGAGACACATAGCTTCATAATTTAGTTAGTTACTTAGTTTAGTTAGATGGGCAATAATAAGTTTAAGTTGAACGTAGGCCTCATCCAACATCTCCAGTTTCGAACCCAAAGTTGGTTGATGTCCTCATCCACTGGAATGGGCCACCCTTAACGAGATTTCGTACCAAAGTCAATCAAGTCGAAGAGAGTGTCCATTCGCTCTACATACCCTGGCCATCATAGTTTCGAGATGTATACTCTTCCAACTATTCTCATCCCGACGTACAGCTTGTTGTTGAATGTTCTTTTCCACACACTGTCTTCACATACGGGACCAAAGATCATTACGAGTATTTTTCTCCAGAAACGATCAATCTATTTTCAACTTCTTGTCACAAGGCATCGATTTTTATCACTATGAGACGGTTGAAGTCTTCTTCCACCTGACTGCGCAACCTAAGGCAAGGTCTTCCCTTTCCGCGATTTTCCTGCAATGAGCTTTCGAAAACCCGTCGAGCCGGAGCGTATAGGTTGCTCTACATGGCCCAGCCATCGTGGTTTCGCGATGCGTACTCTTCTAACTATGCCCATATCGCGGTACAGCTCATACAGCTCGTTGTTGTATCTTCTTCTCCACACATTGTTTTCGCACACAGGACCAAAGATCGCCCGGAGTATTTCTCTTCCGAAACGACCAAGGGTTTTTTCATCCGCTTTCGTTACGTTTTTGCACCGTTACTGCGTGAACACAATGGCTGCAGAGATGCAGCCTCAAGAAATGTCAAAACATTAAATACAAGCGAATACAAAAACAACGCAAGACGGAGCCGGACAAGTTAACTTGATTTTAACTCTTGCGGCTCCGGCTCCGTCTGCGTATGCGTTTCATTGTGTTCACGCAGTAAAGCAGGACTGGGATGATCAAGGTCTTATACAGGGTTACCTTGGTATTTATGTACAGGGTTTTGTTTCTCAATTGCCTTGAAGCAACGGTAGGTAAAAGTTATTCTTCGTTTTATCTCCGCACTGATGTTGTTTTCCGTGTCTATAACGGATACTAGGTAGATGAAGTCCTGTACTACCTCGAAGTTATGTCTGTCTATTGTGACGTTTTTGTGCAATTCATCGATGTTCTGTGTTTGATGACAACATTCGTTTTGCCCTTATTAACCACCACACCCTTTTTTACCGCTTCTGTTTCAATACTCGCAAAAGCATCTATGACATCACGCTTCCCTCTTCCCATTAGGTTAGGTTAGGTTAAAATGGCTGCCAGGAATACACCCGACACACTTAGACCAATATTAGGTCCATTGTGATACCATAAAAATTATGCGAGGGAGTACCTCGCTTAACAAAACCATTTGGAGCTTACAATAAAGCGAAGGAGATGCAGGGGATCTGTGTGCGCCAGATCGCTTGGATCATCGAGAAAATATTTCCCCAGATGCCTCTTTCTTTTAGAAGAGAGTGCAGGACATGAGCAGAGGAGGTGTGGGATTGTCTCCTCCTCCTCCTCATCTAAGCAACTTCTGCAGAAGTCATTAGAGGGAACGCCAAGTCTTATGGCGTGTCTTCCTATCAGACAATGTCCGGTAATGACATTGATTACGGAGCTAACTTGCAATCTGGTAATGGATAACAAATGTCTTGTGCGTTTTGGATCTAGTCCTGGCCATATCCGTTTTGTTGCCACGCACGTGGTGATATTGTTCCACCTGTCATTTGTTCTGTCCATTGCCTCTTGCTTTAGCATAAGTTTACATGTAGCGATTGGTATACCAATATTCAACCTGCTGGTTGAGATCGGTAGAACGGTTCCTTCTCTGGCGAGTTCATCGGCTTTGCAGTTACCCACGATATCTCTGTGCCCCGGCACCCAAATAAGGTGAATATTGAACTGTTCAGCCATCTCCCTAAGAGATAGGCAACAGTTAAGGGCGGTTACTGAGTTCGTAGAAACAGCGCCGAGTGATTTGAGGGCTGCTTGACTATCTGAGAAAATCCGGATATTCGTTGAGGATATCACGTTTTCTCTTAGCCATGATAGGACCTCTTTGATCGCCAGAATTTCCGCTTGGAACACGCTACAATGGTTTGGAAGGCGGAACGAGAGACTTACGTTAAGTCGGTTTGAGTACACCCCACAACCTACCCCTTCTTCGGTTTTTGAACCATCTGTATAGAAATGAATTGAATCATCTCTCAAAAATTCTTCGTCGTCCCAGGTCGTTCTCGGTGGGATTGTGACTTGGAACTGCACTGGCGGCCATTTGTTTGCTGAAGATATCTAGTGGTGTGAGGTTAAGGAGTGTATTTAGTGCAGCTGAGGGTGTTGATCTCAGTGCACCGCTTATACACAGACAGGCTGTTCGTTGGACCTTGCTTAAATTGTCGCAGTAGGTCCTTTTATCAAGAGCGGTCCACCATACCACTACTCCGTATGTGAGTATTGGTCTGATGACCGCGGTGTAGAGCCAGTGGGTGATTTGGGGGGAGAAACCCCATTTGTTACCAATGGCTTTTTTGCAGGAAAATAAGGCCACGGTGGATTTCCTGATTCTTTCCTGTATATTGGCTTTCCAATTTAGCTTTTTGTCTAGGATTATACCTAGATATTTGGCTTCGTTTGAAAGTACAAGTGAGATTCCATTTATTGATGGAGTTATTAGTTGAGGAATTTTATATTTCCTGGTGAAGAGAACGAGTTCAGTTTTCTGAGGGTTGACCCCTAGATCACATTTTCCCGCCCATTTTACAAGTTTATTTAGAGCGGTCTGCATCAGGTCCGTAAGGACGTGAGCATGTTTGCCGGACACCGCAATGGAGACGTCATCTGCATATGCAATCACTTTGAATCCCTCAGCTTCTAAGTCAACTAGAAGTTCATTGACGACTATATTCCAAAGAAGAGGGGATAGGACTCCGCCTTGCGGTGTTCCTCTACTGACAGATCTCTTTGCAGAGAAGTTTCCTAGAGTAGAGTTGATTCTCCTGCTTTTTAGCATTAGATTTATCAACTCCACTATGGAATCATCTACTTTGAGCTTCGTCAGTGCCTTTGTAATTGCAGAGTTGCTGACGTTGTTGAAGGCGCCCTCTATGTCGAGGAAGGCGGCCAGAGTGAATTCTTTGTGGCGGAGGGAATATTCTATAGTACGTACCAGGGTGTGTAGGGCCGTTTCTACAGATTTTCCCTTGCAGTAAGCGTGTTGTGCTGTAGATAACAATTTTGGATCTATAGCTGTACGCAGGTGGATATCAATCAGTCGTTCTAAAGTTTTAAGAAGGAAAGATGATAGACTTATTGGTCGGAGATCTTTTGGGTTTACGTGGGATGATTTCCCAGCCTTAGGTATAAACACCACCTTGACTTCTCTCCACTGAGTGGGGATATAGTTCAAGGTGGTACAGCCGATGAGAATTACTTCAAGGACAGGGATAATAATGTCCGCGGCCTTTTGAAGTTCGGCTGGAATTATACCATCAGGTCCATGGGATTTGTATGGGTCAAAGCTGTTAATGGCCCAAACTAATTTTTCCCTTGTAATCAGATCGGGGTTGTTTGTTATTATGCTACCTGGTTCTGTGGAATCATAGTTGCATAAGTTCTTAGAGCTTCCTGGAAAGTGAGTGTCCAGAAGCAAATTGAGCGTTTCTTCGCAGGATTCTGTCCAGCCGTCAGCTGTTTTCAAGCTGCTAGGCATGGTCGGACTCTTTGAGAGGATTTTTCTTAATCTAGAAGCTTCTGAAGTATCTTCTATTTTTCCACAGAAGTTTCTCCAGGAAGTTCTTTTATTTTTCCTCAGTTGATATTTATATGTTTTGAGGGATTCCTTGTAGGAGTCCCAGTCTATTGAAGTTTTAGATTGTTTAGCTCGGTTGAAAAGTTTTCTACATTCCTTCCTGAGCGGTTCTAGCCCGGAGCTCCACCACAGTGGTTTCTGTTTTCCTCTTATTTTTATAAGAGGACAGGATTTCTGCAGTGAATGGTTAAGGGCAGTGGTAAGATCATTGACTTTTTTGTCTAGATCATGTTTATTTGTAGGGTTTTGTAAAAGTTCAGGTTTAATAAACTTTTTCAAAAGTACCCGATATTTTTGCCAGTCAGTTTTCCGATAGTTTCGGAAGACTGGTTGCTTGAGAGGTTCCTCATTTAGATCAAATTGAATGTATCTATGATCAGCAAAGGAGTGTTCAGTAGATACTTTCCAATTAGTAATCCTATGATGAACCGAATCGGAGACAAGAGTCATATCTAAAACTTCTTGTCTGTTTTTGGTAATGAATGTTGGTTCATTGCCAATATTACTTATTATAAGGTTAGTACTTAAAATAAAATCAAAAAGTGACTCACCCCTTTCATTTATGTCAGTACTACCCCATACTGTGTGATGCGCATTAGCATCGCATCCAATGATGAGGCAGATCTTCTGTCGTTCTGCTGCAGCGACAATCCTTTTAAATAAGTCGCATGGAGGAGGGCCAGGATGGTCATGGCCGAGGTAAGCTGATACCAGCCAGTAGATGTTGTCACTGGTCTGGTATCTTATTGTGGTTACATCACGATTGCTGTAATGAGGGAGTAAAAATACATTAGTGCTACTTCTTACCAATATGCAGGATCTGGGTTCACCTTTGTCCTTCATATACAGTAGAGTATATCCAGGAGTCCTTAGTCCTCGAACGATGGACTTGATGATCCAAGGCTCTTGGATAAGGACAATATCTTCCCCCCTTTTGTTTAGACGGAGAAGAAGGGAGGCCGAAGCCTGCTTAGAGTGTTGGAGGTTAATCTGAGTTAGCTGCACCATCTTGGGAACAACTAAGTAGACTAACCCCCACCACGGTCTGGTTGAGGTCGTCATCTGTTTCGCTCTCAGAGTTTGACCTAAGAAGGTCATCCACGCTGAACGAAACCTCGTTTGCGGAGTCATCAGTCTCCAAGTCGGAGAATTTGACGACGTTTTGGGCATCCAAGTGGGATGCGGAGTCATCAGTCTCTAAGTCGGAGAATTTGACGACATTTTGGACATCCAAGTGGGATGTGGAGGGTTTATTATCGTACGTTTCAGTAGAGGACGTGCCGAGCTCGTCTATCTCCATGGATGGAGTGTCGACTTGCCCTGCGGATTCTTCCACTGAAGACGCACTTTGGGTTGCCGGAGATGGAGCGATGTTATGCTCTTCATCTTTTTTATATATTTTCAAGGCAATATTTGACCAGCCGAACCGAATCACACCTTTTGTCACAGCCAGGGGAGCCAGGGAGTCCTTATTGATGACTATTATAGCCGATCTATAGTGACCCTCCGGTTCCTCCAGCTTCGCGACTTTCCAGTCGTGAGTAGGCAGAGTTGGATTGCCAAATTGTATCATTTTCATGATGGTTTCCTTGCAGGAGAGTTCCGCTGGTAGTCTAGCGCGAGCCCTAGGCCTGCAAGGGATATCCTCCCTCGACACGACTTCAAGCTTAGCACCAGGCCAGAGTCCCTCTAACCTGCTTATCGCGAGTTTATACAGATCGCGCGATCTCTCTCCATCAAACGCGATTAACCTGACGCGCCCCTGATACCATCCTGCGTCCTCGAAGATGGCAGGTTCCCCTGGGTTCTCCATCATAAGAGTCCAGTAGGAGGCCTGGAGCTTATTCATGATGATCGCCCATTGATCGAAAGAGATCGCACCATCCGCGTTACTCCTGTCAATGACAGCGAAAATTGGTTTGTCCTTCAGTACGTCACTGTACGACAAGTCTTTTTTGGAGCTGAGGGTGCTTGATTTTTGCACCTTAGGTCTTTTGGCGTTCGGGGTTGACTCCACGGACGAGCGTTGGCGCTTAGACGTTGAGTCTGAGCCGTTTTTCTTATTTATGGCAATAATTTTCATTGCCCATTCAAGCTTGGCAGATTGCGTTGAATCAAGCTTAGGTTTAGGTACCGCACCTAACACCTTCGCAATTTTCTCCGCGTTCCGCCTCTCTTTGTGGTTTGGGAGGGAAGGGAGATTGGGATCCTCTTTGTTGTCCGTTCCACTGTTAGACACAGTTTCCCTTTCAACTAGGGGGGTAGGGGGATTGGGAGCTCTTTCGTTTTCAGTTCCACTGTAAGTCACAGTTTCACTTTCAACTTGGGGGATAAGGAGATTGGCGACCCTTTCGTTTTCAGTTCCACTGTAAGTCACAGTTTCACCTCCAACTTTGGGGCTAGGGGGATTGGACACCCTTTTGTTGTTTGTTCCACTGTAAGTCACAGTTTCACCTACAACTTCGGGGAGGGAAGGAGTGTTTTCGGAGCTCGAAGGAGGTCCTCCCCTTTCAGCCACGGAGCCGATAGTCTCGGCACCCGTACCGTCCGGGTTGGTCGACCTTGAGTCCTTCGACAATGGACGGGATGAGGTGGGAGGTTGGAGCAGTGTTTTAGAGGAGGGTAGCCCTTTCGTCAACATATCACAGTTCGCGTTAGAACCGAAAGTCTCGGCCCCACTACTTGCTGTAATAGTCTCCTCCGGGGTCCCAATAATACGGGCAGTATTGGTGGAAGTGCTACAAAGAGTCACTGCAACTCTTCCACTGTTTTGGGCATCCTCCTTAGGAGGGGCGTTAGAACCAGAGGGCTCTCCACATTTCTTAGTTGGCTTGTGAGGCCTTCCTCGAACTGCAGTCGGCTCCCCAGTCCTTCCGCCAATCGCTTTTTCTTGCGTTACAGTTAATAAATTTGTCACTGGCGACTTATCCTCTTTCGAGGCCAAGCCATCGCCGGCAGTCGCGACACCTGCCGACTTGTGAACGTATATCCCCGTTCGTTTTTTATTTCTTTTATTAACTTTTTCCATGTTTTTCAGGTTTTGTTTGAGATATGTTGGTTGGTCAGGTTCTGCAGCTGGATTGCTGGAGAAGATGTCCTTAAGCACCCCCACCACGACAAGGTCAACTCATAGGGGGTGCCTCTTCCCATTACGTCAATATCATCTACGTAAGCGAGTAATTGTGCAGACTTTTGAAAGATTGGTGTTGACGTTTGAGTTTTGTACAATCTTTTCAAGTATGATGTTAAAGAAATCCCATGACAGTTTGTCGCCATGCCTAAAGCCTTTTTCGACATCAAAGGTCTCGGTGATATGCCGACATTGACGAAGCAGAGTTAATTTTTCAATATCGTTTTATGGATTTATACGCAACCTTCAAATCGTGTTTTTTTCAAGATCTGCCCTAACGTATGATTTTGGTCCGATTGTTGACTCTTCCGGTGTAAAACCTTAGTGATAATTACTTACCAACTAGTTGCCGTCGGGCTTGAGACGTTCACATATTACAGCAGAAAAGATCTTATGCACACGACGGCGGCGCCGTTTAAAGAGGTTTATTTTTTTATAATTGGGGCAATTTTGAGGATTTTCCTTCTTTAAAGATCGGATACCCGATGCTGAGGTTGCATCCATTGGGAATACGTTTATCCGACCATAACTCACCTTCTAGCTGCTAGCTGCGATTGAGGTTGAGGCATTTTGCTCGACAGCAGAATTTATATCTTCATCGCCGCTAAGAAGTCTTCAGAAGAGGTCTTTCCACAGGGACTCAGTAGCGACTACGACTCTACTACAATGCTTCCCTGATGGTTTGGGTAGTTTGGGCTTGAGTTTGGGGTTTGCCAAACCGACATGATATTTTTATCTTTTAGTAAAACTTCCAAATCTAGTCCCTGTCATGGCATCTCTAAATTTGCTCAAACGAGAGCAGCATTCTTTTCCTTTTTGAGAATTTGGTGTCCTTCCCTTCTTTTCTCTTTGCTCTGGTCAATGGCAGCCCTTGCTCTCTTCTGCATCAAAATTTGTCGTAGGTACTTTTTGTTTGGCTGCATTTGCCCGTCCGCATTCTTCATCGAAACATAGTTTTCGTTTTGGAGGCAGAGTAAAGCCCATAACATCAGAGGATTGTGGCCTTCCGTCGTCATATCTTTTCACATTGTTGGTTCGCACTAGATGTAAACAGGATATTTCTCATTTTCGTCCCTTGTGGCTACGATAAGTTAGTGGTCTGGTCCAAGTTGGCTGCTCTAAAGTAAACATGGTCAACTGATCGTTGATCATGATCTTTAGGGATTTTGTAGATGCGGGAAGCGTGTACAACAAGACTTAGACCCGCAGCAAAAACGATTAGCCTGAGTTCTTTTCCGAGGTTTTGTCATGCAAACTTTGCTTACCTTTTTCTATTTTTACAGATATCCATCCCACTTCTCTAGTTATGCGTTGAAATTCCCAAAGAACGATTTCCACGTCATTGCATTGCTCTCATGTTTCTTCGAGGAGCTCTTAGAAACAGTCATTGAAATTGTCGTGTTTCTCTCCATAGATTCCATAGTGGTTTTTGGGCAGCAGTTATATCGCCAGGAAGTCATTCAACCCTGAACAACTTTTAAACCGAATACTCGAATGTCGGAGTAGATCATTCAAGGTTTTCTGTCAATGTACAATTAACAAGAAAGGCATAACTACTATGCTGTTGTGGCCTTAAATCCTTTTGAGCAATGTAGTCGGAATAACGAACAACATGTTTTGCGTACCTTTATTGCTTCTAACCTTCCCATTCATAAAAATGCGTCTTTTAAGTCTTTTAACCTTTCATACCTTAAGTTTAAGTAAATTACAAAGACAATAACATCCTGTTTACTTAAGGGAAAACCACCAAACAACCGCAACGTTCGTCTTCAGTCGGATAGAAAAAGAAACAAAGACAATAAAAAAAAACATAAAAATAAAATAATTTTTTAAGCAACCACTTGTAATATAATGCCAACCGCCTGCTGCATCCTTGTGCTATACTTTAGCAAATAGAACTCACCCCCCCCCCCCCCCCCACACACACACACACATACAGACAAACGCACACTTTTCCATACACAAATGCTGTATTTTCGCGGAGAACCTTGAATTTTGTAGTAAGGTTAGGCTGTTTTAGTTAAGAAATAAAACAACCACAGTACAACGCCTATTGAAAAGTTTACACTTTCCTCAAGATACACTTATCTCCATCATCGCCGTCATCATTTTATCGTATCTCAATGCTGTTCAAGTTACCTTCATCTTTGATTCTATTGGTACCTACATTGGTTGTGATGGTGAATCAAATCCTTTACCTCTTCTTCTTTTAATTTTTATTTCAAAAAAAAAAAAAATTATTTTTTGTGAATATAATTTTTTAATGTAATGTAGAAAGTTCGTCTTGTGCGATTGAAATTTCTACAGGGCTACACAAGGGAGTAGATTTCAATGGGTTTTTTTATACGCCAAGGTAGACTTTAAGTGATTTCGCAGCTACAAAATAAGAGTTCCATTTTTAGAATTCCAGTCGTGGATTTATTACTGATATCTAAAAGGAAGGGGAAAAGTTGATGGTTGAATTTACAGGCTGCCAATTAATTTTGAATGTGCAAAGATGTCTGGAAAACTCTATCAACTTACTTACTTACATAGGTGGGCATTACAGTTCGGGGTGAACCTGGGACTCAACCATCATCCTTTTATAACGACTTTGATTTCAAGCGAACTCACTCCAGATTTGCACTATTAAGTCGGTTGAGGTCTTCTTCCACTTGATTGTGCCACCTAAGAATAGGTCTTCCCCTTCTGCAATTTCCCTGCAATGTCCTCTCGAAAACCCGTCGAGCCCTAGTGTTGATACGTCCACCCGCATACCCCAGCAGTCTCGCGATGTGTACTCTTCTAGCTATGCTCATGTCGTGGTACAGCTTATACTGCTCGTTATTGTATCTTCTTCTCCACAAATTGTCTTCGCATACGGGACCAAAGATCATTGAGAGGATTTTTTTCTTTCTTAACGACCAAAGGTTTCCTCATCCGCTTTCGATAGGGTCCAGGGTTACCTTGGTTTTCTGTAGAGGGTTTTGTTTCTCAACTGCCTTCTTAACCCAAGGATGGAAGGATGAAGCTAAAGCGGTGATTAATATGGAAAAAGCAGTTTCCAGGGAATGCTCAATGGACAATTCAAATAATAAAAAGTCACAAAAGTTACAAGAAAGAAGCGTAAGAGAAGTGCGCTCAACTCCAAATTTAGAGTTTGGAGGGCGTGTATCGGGAGCTGGAAGAGGTTTCTGTCAAGGCTGTTGATGCAATCCAAGTATTTAAAAAAATACGACAAAAGAACTTGAATATGCATGTGAACACCAATCCTTAAAAAAGCCGCTCAAAGAAGGAGATTTGCTCAGGAAGTTCGTTCGACGAAGTTCACCAACGATGCTCAAGAACAGCTTCTAGCGGATGAAGACTGCACAGGTGACGACAGTATTGAGCTGAACCAGGTAAACGGAAATATTCGACATAACAGTCAAAGAACTTAGTTGAAACCAGTTAAAATCTCAAAAAAAGGCAAAGGTGCTGCGACCGACGAGAGATATCATACGAATTTTGGAAAAAATGGGAGACCATGTGGCTTTGATGGCTCACGATACCCATCAGGAGGAGATAGTGTGTATAAACAAAAGAAAGATAGTTATCTTAAAGGGTTTTTCCTAGTAGTAGAAATTGTATTTGGCATTATACTTTTTATTATATCTATAAATTTATTAAAGTTGTAAAGAATTATTTTTCTGTAACTCTTAAGAAACCAAAACTAATTATAAAAATTGTAAAGAAATATTATACTACTAACAAAATGAAATGAAATGATAGTTATCTTAACTACAAATGTACAAAGAAAAGGGAGATACACGAAATTGCGATAACTACTTCACGCTGAAGTCTTTCACTTTGAAGATCGTTGATCAGGTATTGGCAAGTCGACTGGCGAGAATTATTATGACGCCTGATAACGTGGCCTTGTCGTTGCCATGTCAACAACAGACGCAATCCAATCTCTAAAAGAGCTAAAGGAAGAACATCGTGATTCCTTAGAAGATTTCTATGCTGCGCTCGATAACTACGATATTTAATGTGGCTGTCATCCAAGCAACAAGTAGTGCCAGAGGTCTATGTGGAGATCACGACATTTAACGATCGACCTAAAAATAAAATGCAGTTCTCAAACTGTGTTCTACAAAGTACTAAAACGTTCTAAATGATAAATTCTGACAGTTGTCTGTCATTTTCCATTTATATTTTGTGTTTTTAATAGATTTTTGAAATTTTTTGAGAATAATGTCCGGAATTATATTTCAATATAATCGTAAATAATGGACAACGTTTTGAACAAAGGTATCACTTAATGATGAGCATCTGTTGATAGACTTCTTAATTGAACATGTAAAATAATTATATATCTACATTTTAACAAAATGTAATATTGAGAATCGGATTTAAAGTAAAGCTGTGATAAAATTTATCACTTTACATCTTCACAGGTAGGGAATTAACCCCCCAGCTGGAGTAGTTAAAGTCGCAGTCGGTTTTTTTTATAATTAACACGCACATCAAGCAGTTATCCGAGCATTTAGGAAAATATTAATGATTTAATAGGAGACTCCGATGCACCTTGCATTTAAATTTCTGTGTGATTGGTAATGCAGGGGAAAGCAGATTGAGGTAAAGGAGTCCACATACGGGTAGTGCTGCTAAAATAGTAGTAGTAGTAGTAGGTAATTCTTTATTCGAATTTATACAAAAATATGAAGTTAAACTAAAATAAATGTACAGTGAATAAGTAGTGATTATAATTAATTTAAAAAAAAATTATTATGAATATCACATCAAAGTATGTATAACTTAGTTGAAAATACAATCAAATATGTTTTTGTTTAATATTATAATAAGTTTTAAGAATTACTGTGGGGTGAACAGTTTTTTTTTATTTTATCTTTAGTTAGTTAGTTAGTTTAAAATGACTTTTATTTCATGTATAAAGCTAACAATTATTTTAATAATTTCTTAAGTCTAATTGGCTTGGCCTATGGCCGTCTACCAGGTTGATAATATATAATTTTAATTTTGAATTTATTTAATGAAACATAATTATTTATAATTCAAAATCACCCTCTAAAATTCGTTTTCTATATCGAAGTGCAACTACGGTGTAGTTGTATAAAGCATCCCATCCTCTTTCTCCGTTTAGAACTCTTAAGGCTTCTTCCTCTTCAAGGACATCTTTTGAACATATTATTACGCGTAATTCCTTCAAAATTGGACAAACTGCAAGGAAATGGAAAACATTTTCTCTAGTGCCCATGTTGCAAAGTTCGCAGAGTGTTGGTAGATCGGTGCGGTGGGGGATGAAATTTAGGCTGAGTATCTCACCTCTTATTCTAAATATAGTGCTGATTTTTTCCACAGAGTAGCAATTCAGGAAGTATGTATTTTTGTAATTTTATGTAATTTAGTCTGCTATAATAGTTTCTGAAGACAGACGCTCCAGCCTCTTCAATATATCTTTCATAGGATAGTTGACCTAATTTCTCCAACATTGAGTTAAATTTCTCTCTTAGTGTGAAGGGTTGTTCTATTTCTGTTCCAAACTCCGACGCAATTTCATTCCACGATTTGCAGATATTCCCGTTGAATTTGATAACATTTTTCAGAATTATGTGAGGTATTCTTGTGTCCACCATCTCCAATACTTTTATTACATAATCGAAGTGCATTTTCAAGGTATGTAGGAACATAGGTGGAGTACAAGTTTCAATGTATAACATATAATTTGGAGTGTTTCTCGCCAATCGAAACATCCTCTTCAAAAAGTATCGTAGGAACTTTTCAACGGAATCGTATGAACTATAACCCCATACCTGAGCTCCGTAGAGCAGTATAGATGCAGCAGTTGAACGGAAAACCTTTTGTTTTGCAGTATGAGAAATGTAATTGTTTTTAATACAACGATCCCATATCGATGAAATGGCTCGCTTAGCATCTGCTAGTTTTTCTTCAAGATGTGGACTTACGTTTAAATTTGCTGATATTAGCATTCCAAGATATTTGTACTTGCGTACGATTTCAACCTCCTCACCGTTGAAGTTCCACTTTTCCGAACGCGAGTAGCGTCCATTGCCATCTCTAAAAATCATAATTTTAGATTTCTGTAGGTTGACTGTTAAATTCCAGCTTTTACAGTATAAGTCGAGTCTTTTGATCATTCGCTGTAGACCGTCCACAGAATCACTCAAGAAAACAATGTCATCTGCATACATTAAAGCTGGAATTTTTACTCCGTAGAAATTTATCCCACCATGTACTGCATCAATTATATCATTAATATATAAAATGAAAAGTAATGCGCTGAGTATACAGACACCCCTGTTTGACTCCCATGGTCGTTTCAAATTCATCCGAGATTTGATCTCCATCCCAAACAAGTGCGATATTATTCTCATAGAGTGCTCTCAGAATACGTATAATTTTGGTTGATACACCGATTTTGCAGAGTTTATAAAAAAGGGCTTCGCGTGAAATTGTGTCAAATGCCGCACGAAAATCGACGAAAAATGCATAAAGTTTTTTGTTTTTGTCTTTAAATGTAGCAGCGATGTTGGTAAGCGTAAATATTTGGTCAATTGTGGAATAACCTTTTCTGAAGCCAGCTTGAAATTCTGTCAGAATATTTTTTTCATTGACCCAATCACTGAGTCTTTTGTAAATTAAAGCTGCAAACAACTTGGCCGAAGTGTTTAAAAACGATATACCCCTGTAGTTTGTTGGATCATTGTAATCACCTTTTTTGTGGAGTGGAAAAATTATAGCTTTTCTAAAACTTTCAGGAACCTGGGTATTCTCAAAGATCCGATTGAACTCTACTGTAAGTAGTTTTAAGAACTCATTTGTAGAGTTTTTATAGAATTCGAAAGGGATTCGATCATTTCCTGGTGCCTTATTTGATTTGGTGTTGTTAATCGCTTCCTGAACATCTCGGAGTGTAAAAGGGCCATCTAGTTTTTCATCCAAAATCATGGGTTCCACATAGTTTTTCATCCAAAATCATGGGTTCCACATAGTGAAATAAGGGAGATGATATTGGGGCGTTAAGGAGGTTATGAAAATGAGCTCTCAACTGTGGGGCTTTCAAGGAAATGGAGATGGTGTTAGTACGTCCGTTCACATATTTAACGGCTTTCCAAAATTCAGCTGAAGATTTGGTATTGTTAATCACAGATATATTGGCTTGTTCCTGTTTAGCTTTTTTATCGTAGCAAAGGCGTTTGTAGTCTTTATTGGCTTGGTTGTAGAGTTTTTGAAAAATAGTGGAATTATTTCTTCTAAATAGCTTCAAAAGTTTAAAAGATTTAATTCTGGCTTGTGCGCATTCTGAATCAAACCATTTTTCTTTAAATTTAACAATGGAAAAAGACCTTTAGGCATTGCGGCGGTTCTATAATGGTTTGGGCGTGTTTCACAAGCCATGGTGTGTCGGTCCGCTGTGTCAAATAAACGGTAAAATGACAGGTATTGACTACCGGGACATACTGGACACAAATTTTCTCGGCGACTCCCAGAACCAATTACCCCAATGATGGATCTTTCAGCCCGACAATGACCCCAAACACAAGTAAAGATTTGTGAAATCTTTCCTTGAAGAGCGTAAAGTGAATGTTTTGGGTCACCAGTCACCGGACTTAAACCCTATTGGAAATTTGGGGACATTCTAAAAAAAAAAAGTTGCGGAAAAAAAACCAACCAGCAAGACTACTCTCTGGAGTATTTTACAGAAAGAGTGGAAAAATAGTAGCGTAGAGCAATGGAAAGGTTTGGTGAGCTCCATGCCAAGGAGAATATCCGCCGTATCGAAACAGAAAGGCTATCCTACGAAATATCAACTGTGCGATGCAAAAAAATATGTTTTTTTATCATATTTTGCTTATTTTTTTTATGTGACTTAATTATATGGCCACACTTATTTTATATATTATTAATTTTTTGTTAAAGAAATGACTATTGTTAAAGTGGAATTTATTTTCTTTGGTTTTTTTTAATGATTGTGATTGTAAATATTTAGAATTTGAACAAATTTTGCTTTCGTTGTGATTTGTATTTAATATATGGATATGTAAACCTAATTTTATAAAAATGACTTAATTGTGTGACCATGAGTGTATCTCCACTCCTACTTTAAAACTATCCAAGATCGAATTCCATTTTCCAGCTATAAAGCAATAATCAATGACTGAGCACGAAGTTCCACGAAGAAAGGTAAATTCACCTTCAGCATCACCTACACAACTGCCATTCAAAACACGGCAATCATACGCGTCTGCAATTTGAAGTATCTTTGATCCTTTTCCGTCACAATAGCTTTTTTTTGTAATAGAAGCAAATTTTTTAAATAAGACGTAAAAGTGCCGCCCCAACAAGAAATTCCATACTGTAGTTTAGAATGGAAAGTTGCATAATATACCGACCTTAAGGTTTTATTACTCAAATACTTTCTTAACCCTCCTTTACAAACTGGGGTCCATTTGGACCCCAGAGCATGTTTGAACACTCATAATTTTTAGTTTTTCATTTTTTTTAAGTGGGATTTTTACTCAGAGAACAAAATTAAATTTTTTATTAATTTCTTAAGTTGAAACGATTATCAGATGTTTACAGATTTTTTTGTGATTTTTTGTGAAAAGAACCCGTCCACTCGACCTGGGGTCCATTTGGACCCCACTACTGAAATTCTATGAAAAATCATGTTTTTTCTAATGAATAATTATTTGATTTCAAAAGCGGCATAGTTTATATTTAGAAGGATTGAACTTAAAGTTGTTGGCAGGTCCGGGAGACATTTAACACATAAGGTTCTAGTCTGACAAGGGCAACAACATCTGCAAAATCCATCGCAGGTAGTTCTGCTTTTCTTGTCGTCTCTTGGGCAAAGGTGACATCTGCCCCTTTTACAAGAGAGCCTTTCGGAGACTGTTGGTAATATTTCCTAAACCCTCTCCAAAATACAGAGAGCATCAAATGCAGATTTTCCAATGCCAGATTGTGTTGCAGGTTGTGAACGGTTATTCAGTTCTGACTCAACCAGTTCCTCCGCTAGTTCGATGAGTTTATCACTTCTGAACAAATTTTTGTTTCTTCTAGGCAGATTCAAGTGTCGGAAAATTATGACAGTTAGGTTAGGTTAGGTTAGGTTGAATGGGGGGTGCAGCCACAAGTGGCAACACCTCACTCGGATCTCAAGGATCCATTGTGCTCCCCGGGAAATCAGAGGATGAGGAAATGGGAGGATTGGCAAGGTAAATGGTTATTGTGGTAGGGAACTCCCACTGAACCATTTGGAGCCCTGAGTAAATTTCAGGACTTTGCTCAGTGGGAGACTTGAGATGTCGCCCAGTTCGTCGAAAAAGTATTCTCCGAGGGTTTTTTTCCGAGTGTGGGCCAAGCTAGGACACTCACAGAGGAAGTGGAATGATCCCTCCTCTGCCTCCTCATCTTGGCATCGTCTACATAAGTCGGATGTGCTAATGCCCATTCTCATCATGTGGGTACCCAACGAGTTGTGTCCCGTGAGAATGCAAATCAACAGAGAGAGCCGAGGTCTGCTTAGCTGGAGTAGAAATTCTGTTTTTTTCTTGGAAATATCTGGCCAAAGGTTTCTAGAGACTCGGCATGTTTCTAAAGATGACCACCTGTCATTGGCGGTTTTTAGAAAATTGTGTTTGATTCTGTTTTTTTCTTGCTCAAGTGGCCTTAGAACTGAGGTGTTCGTTTCGCTGGATTCGAGTGCTGACCCGATTTTAGCCAGCTTATCCGCCATTTCATTACCAATTATGTCACGATGTCCTGGAACCCAGGTTAAACTAACTGTGTTTGTTTCGCTGAGCAGTCTTAGGTTACTGCGACAGCTGTCTACTAGTCTGGATTTTGTGATAATGGATGAGATAGCTTTAATGGCCGCTTGACTGTCTATAAAGAAGTCAATGTTTTTGTTGATCAGGTTTTGCGCAGCTAGGTGCTTCGCGGCTTCGCACACTGCAAGTACTTCTGCCTGAAAGACACTGCAGAAGTCGGGAAGCTTTATTGATCTATTCATGGTGGGGTAGTCTGAGAAGATACCTGACCCTACCCATTCGTCCGTTTTGGAACCATCTGTGAAGACGGAAATGTGATTTCCTTTTATAACCCTGTTTTCCTTCCAGCTTTCTCTTGTCGGAAAGACTGTTAGGGCCACCACTTTTTGCTATTGGCTTTTACAGGCTCATTTTGATCATCAAAAACCTCTTTCGCTACAAAGGGTTTAGACACATCTCTTTTGTTTTTTCGGATCGTGCCAAGAATGGTGATCTTCTTATCCAGCAACCTCTATGCCAAATCCACCGACGTAAGCAAGTTATCAATAGTGAGGTTGCGTCCAGAATTGAAATATGATGGCATCAACGACTTCACCAAATCATATCCACGACCAAGTCCTGTACTTTGATCAGAGCTACGAGGGTAGATAGAAAAATTCTATGGATAGCCCGTTTAGCTTTCATTCAGCCACCAAAACTTCAAGCCATATTTGGCTGGATAGGCAATTTCGATCGATTTTGAAATTGAAAATCTTTTTTTTTTTTTTTTTGATGACCTTCTACATACTTGCATAATGACATCTCTGCTTAAATTTCTTTACCACTGCTATATAAAATACTTAGAAGGAATTCAATACAATACAATATCCAGAGGAATTATAACTGAACAATATAAATCAGAAATCAAAAAAAAATCCAAGAAAAAATCGTGGGGTTTATTTGGACCCCAGGTCGGGTGGACACGACTGTTGCCGGTTCGTAAAGGAGGGTTAAATGAAATAGGTGGCGAAGAGAAACACGAAAATATTGTTTCAGGTATGAAATGTGTTCTAACCAATTCAAATTTCGGTCAAGGAATACTCCCAAGTATTTGAACTTATTTACAACTTCAATTGTAAAACAATCTGAACTACAACATAAGTAATCATTGAAACTATAGTTTTTGTTGTGCCTGTCACAATTACAGTTACAATCAAAAACAAATTTTTCGCAACCACAGGAGTGGAAACAAAAGTCTATATCAGGACCCTCCAGCTTATGCAAATTAAAAAAACATTAATTTCGTTTTGTTACTGCATTATTTCGATATTTGTACTCCAAGGATACATCTTGAGTCCTCTGCTATTAGAGTTATTAGAGTTCTTAAATACCTGCTGGAAGGTAAAGTACATCAACTATTCTTTGTTGACGATGAATCCATCGTAAGTGCGGATCCTACCGGGATCCTAAAACCGGGAGATATACTGACGCAACGGCTTCTGAGGTCAACGCTGCGTACACCTCGAACGGAACACTAATGTGAAACAGTTAAGTGAAGCCGTTGCTGGTTAAGGATGATCGTAGCACTAGAAAAAGGAAGAAGATGAAGAATTCAATTTTGAACAAGTGTTTCCTCATATGACACCAAGTCTGAAAAATAGGCTCGGAAAATAAAAATATGTTGCTCTCTTCAACTTTCCAACTTCTCCAACACACTTTGTTGTTTGTTTCTCTCTACAATGTCCTTGAAATTCTCGCATTGGAAGCTTCCATGAATTTGATTAACAAATGCGCCCCTGTAATTTGATCCTTAAAAAATTGTATTAATAACAAAATGAAATTAAAATTCAAATAAACCTAGTTTTTTTTCTTTTTTTAGTTTAGTTTACGTAGTTTCGTTTCTAAAGCCTTGAAGTAGCGCAATCGTAGCGAGCGGCTGACGCAAGAACTTTTTTATTTAAATTCACAACCCTAGCCAGGTGTATAAGCAATATAGTGGTGCTGATACTTTTATTTACAAAAAACAGTCTATGGGGGAAAAACCGTGAGTACTTATGTTAAAAATGGATACTGGCTATTGTATAATCCATATCTACGAAGCAAGATGAATAGCTATAGCTTACGTACTATCTTTTTTTTTTTAAACTTAATAGCATAATAGGTAGTGTAAATAACGCTTTTGAAGCATCCACATCTACATAATATACACATAGGTTGACATCTCTCTCAGCATAAATTATATCGCTTGTGTCAAACTGCTTGACTATACGGCAACTAACACAAGCAGCAGTTCTTGAGATCTTTCTCAAGGACTTTAATTTTCAATCGTTTGTCGTTAGAGATGATGTTCGTTCTTTCTTATTTCGTCTCTTTTGGTATTCTGTATTAAGAGTCGAAGTGTCTATAGGAGAAATGCAAGGGTAGGCTATGCATAGAACAAAGATTGAAGCGATAGCATTAGGGTTGGTGTAGTTGTATAGTTACATCAAAAGGACAGTGGTGCATAGAATTTATGGAGGAAAAGTGGTGAATGCTTCTTCCTTAATAAATTGGGTCATCCTTCTCAACTATTGGCTTGCAAATTATTTCTGAATAATATAAAATTGTAGTTGCATGCGATTTGTAGATGCTCATAAGTTCTACGAATTATTTTTGTCAAAAGGCGAAGTGTAATGAAATACGTTTTTGGACATGGAAGTCTGCACACACTTCTTACAGTGACTGTATTGAAAGTGAGATGTACCAGAAGACTGATTGAATGTTCATGATGTCTGCTTTTCGTATTTTGCAGCATATTGTTTTTAAACATTTGTAAATTGTCGTGTTTCTATTGATTTTTGTAGTAATCACTTGTAACGCATCCCTTAGATGTATTTATGAAAATCAAAGACAATATTTCCAGTATCCTAACTTGAACGAAGGACTATTTTTCTTGCATCTTCGTGTGTGTATGGGTTGGCGCATTTACTGAACATTTCACGCAGGAACATTTTCGGTTACGATAAAACGTTTGTCATTTTAACTCGGTAACGGTACGTTTTCTCGAAAGGTCAAGAAACATAACAAAGAGATTGAATCATCTTAAGCTTGTTTGCAAAAAATCCATCTTTCACTTTTCGCCTTAAAAAAATGCAGTCCAAGGACATCGTATAAAATCGATTGCAGGACGGGAAGTGTAGCATGGTGCGGCATATTGTCATCGATTTCAGTAAGAAAAAAAACTCGGTTAACATGGCTCCGTAATGCCTACCGTTCACCACAACATTGTTCCTAGCATAATTTTTGAAGGGAAGTGATCTGATGAAGCAATAAACTTTCAATCTCTGTTGATGTATGTATGTGGCGGCGCAGGGACATGAGTCCCAACTTTTATTTTTGGGACTTATGTCCCACTCAAGTGAGGCATAAGTGCCAAATCCGTCTCAGGACTTATGTCTCAATTAGGTAGGACATTAGTCCCAAAAATAAAAGTTTGGACTTTTGTCCCTCCGAATAGATTTTTACAGCTAAGACTTTTTTTCAGAAGCCCTTCTGAAAAATTGTCTGAGTTTTTCTCAAATTCATGAAGTTTCTTTTTTCAAAAAGCAAATTTACTACTCATTAAAAAGTAGAGATATGATTTTCCGGAATTAGGAGATATTAGTTTACTTTTAGAAGTTAGTAAAATTATATTGTTTAACAAAGAAACTTAAAAAATTTTGAATTCTTTCTAATGAGTAGAAAAACGGAGGAACTATATGTGCAAATACCTCAACTATAATTGAAGTAAACATTTTCCATCGCCCGCTGCCGTAAGAACAAATTTCGAACAGAGCCTTCGAAACGGAGTTCAAAGAGCATATAATAATGATTCTGAGATTATCTAGAGGTTATTGGTTCCATTACCTAAAATCACTTGAGAGAAAGGTGTCAAGGACCAACAACTTTATGGCAAGCAAAAGTTGTTTGGATGCCTAGTAGAAATGTACAACGATTTACTAAGCTCTATTCCTGAAAAGTTGGGACTAATGTCTTATCTTCAAGGGAAAAAAGTTGGCACTTATGTCCCGATGCCGATGGCGTGGGATATAACCACCAAATCGATGTTGGGACTTTTGTCTCACTAAGTCCCAAAAATAAAAATTGGGACTTAATAAACAACATTATTGGACCAAAAAAGAATGGCCTCCTAGAACTGAACTAACCCCCGGAATCAAAAACGTGCTTAAACAGAGCTTGGTTCCCAAAGAAAAAGTTTTTCTGCCACCTTTAAACATCAAACTGGGAATAAAAAAGCAATTTGTGAAGGCTTTAAAGAAAGATGGAGAAGGCTTTAAATATCTGCATTCAGTTTTTCCATATCTATTAGAAGCATAGTTAAAAGAAGGCACTTTCGTCGGCCCTGATATAAGAAAAATAATGTCGGAGGAAAAGTTTTATAAAAACTTAACGATATCGACATCGAGTTGCAAGCAAGTCATTTAAGGAAGATGGTGAAAAACTTTTTGGGGAACAATAAAAGCTCCGACTATAAAGAAATAGTGGCCAAAATGATTACAAATTTTGGTGTAATGGATTGTTATATGAGCATTAAACTTCATTTCCTTAATCTGCACATTGATTACTTACTTACTTACTTAGGTGGGCATTACAGTTCGGGGTGAACCTGGGCCTCAACCAACATCCTCCTATAACGATTTCGATCTCGGGTGAGCTCTCTCCAGTTTCGCACTCCAAGTCGGTTGAGGTCTTCATCCACTTGATTGCGTCACCTAAGACGAGGTCTTCCCCTTCCGCGATTTCCCTGCAATGTGCTTTCGAACACCCGACGAGCCGGAGCGTTTGGGTCCATCCGCTCTACATGGCCCAACCATCGTAGCCTCGCGATGCGTACTCTTCTGGCTATGCCCATGTCGTGGTACAGCTCATACAGCTCGTTGTTGTATCTTCTTCTCCACACATTGTCTTCGCATACGGGACCAAAGATCATTCGGAGAATTTTTCTTTCGAAACGACCAAGAGTTTCCTCATCCGCTTTCGATAAGGTCCATGCTTCCGCGCCGTACAGCAGGACTGGGATGATTAAGGTCTTATACAAGGTCACCTTGGTTTTTCTAGAGAGGGTTTTGTTTCTCAATTGCCTTCTTAACCCAAAGAAGCAACGGTTGGCAAGAGTTATTCTCCGTTTGATCTCCGCACTGATGTTGTTGTCCGTGTCTACAGCGGATCCTAGGTAGACTAAGTCCTGTACTACCTCGAAGTTATGTCTGTCTATTGTGACGTTTTGTCCAATTCGTCGATGTTCTGTGTCCTTGTTTGATGACAGCATATACTTCGTTTTGCCCTCATTAACCATCAAACCCATTTTTGCCGCTTCTGTTTCAATACTCGCAAAAGCACCTATGACATCACGCTTTTTTCTTTCCATTAGGTCAATATCGCCTGCATAGGCGAGTAATTGTACAGACTTTTGAAAGATTGTTCCTCTGGTGTTGACGTTTGAGTTTCTTACAATCTGTTCAAGTATGATGTTGAAGAAATCGCATGACAGTTTGTCGCCTTGCCTAAAGCCTTTTTCGACATCAAAGGTCTCGGTGAGTTCTTTTCCGACCTTGACGGAGCAGCGTGAATTCTCCAAAGTCATCCTGCATAGTCGTACGAGCTTTGCAGGGATGCCGAAACTAGACATGGCTCTGTACAGCTCGTCTCTGTAAATACTGTCATACGCGGCCTTGAAATCGATAAAGAGGTGGTGAATATCGATATTATGTTCTCGGGTTTTTTCCAAGATCTGCTGTAATGTGAAAATTTGGTCTATTGTGGACTTCTCTGGTCTAAAACCACATTGATAAGGACCTATCAAGTTGTTGACGTGCACATTGATTACTTCCCAGAATATCTAGGAGCCGTTGACAAAGAACAAGGCGAAAGATTTCACCAAGATTTGAAAGAGCTTGAAGTCCGGTATCAAAAAAGGTGGAATACTAGCATCAAGGTGGACCATTGTTGGTTATTGAAGCGCGACGATCCAAACGGGAAATTTAAGCGAAAATCGCACAACCGAAGCTTCCAGGAAAAAACGACCAGGTTCCACAATTAAAATTTACATGTAACTTAGACTAGTAATAAATTGTTATTATATTTTAGTATTTTTAGTAGCTAAAACTAGATTATAATATTATGTAAACTGAAAAAACTGTCTATAACCGGACACTCAAAAATGTTTCCAAATCATTAAAACCCAAACCTTACAAGCTAGACTTTAATTGTTTCAAAAATTTATTTGCTGATCTGAGAGCTCTTAGAGAGAGAGAGAGGGATTTTACCAAATAATCGACAAGATGATATTGTTTAATAGTTTCGCAAAGTTGTGGTGCGAAAGGTAGGAACTGAGACTAAATTGAAGACATTACTTCGAAGATTACAATTGTCTTAGTACTCTTAAACTCAAATTTCCGGACCTACAAAAAAAGCTCTCAGAAAAACTTTATAGCAGTAGAAGTGACGTATTGGAAAAATGTTTAAATCTCGAAATAAGGGAAAACTGTGATGAAAACGATTTTTATAACAGATTTTTCTCAAAATTTACTTTTGAAAACTAATAACGGTTGAATCATATTAAAGTAAGAACCACCCCAACAACAGATTCCTTATTGCAATCCTGTAGTAAGTAATTGTGACGAGCAAACCCTTCTTAAGTAAAAGAAATGCCTAAGTGTACAGTGGAAATAATTTCTCAAAGAACTAGTATGGTTAGAAGAAGATATTTTAGAATCAATTACTAGCCCTAGGTATAGGTATTTGAATTCGTCAACTGCTTCAATCAAAAAACAATTGTCACTGCAATTTTGACTACTCATAAAGGTATTTGAAGAACAGTAAGAACAGTTAATTAATTTGAATTTTTGACATTCGGGTGCATGAAAGACAATATCAACATCAACTTTAAAAGAATTTGGACGAAAAAAAATAAGAAACATTAATTTAGTTTTTTAGCTAATTTCTAACCCACGTTCAGCACTTTAGAAGTAAGTTCAGATCCCAATTTATATCTGAAATTAGATCTAGGAGACTAAGTGATCCATATACCATATCCAACATAGGCGGATCCACAGGGGGGGGGGGGGTGTTCGGGTCCGGACCCTTCCCCCCCCCCAATCGGGAAAATGAAAGATGTTATTTGTAACATTTATCGGTTCCTAATGTTCAAATTTCGTTACGGGACGGAAAAATATAGCATGAGCAAGACAAAAAAGTAAAGGAGAAGTAATATTATTATTTTAAAAATTCAAGAACTTTATTGATTATAAAAATATAATCGACATTCTTGAACGACTTGCTATTGATAACCTGAAAAATATCGTCAGATTGATGTTTGCATATGTGACTCGATCCGATAAAAAGGACTTACTAGGCAAAAAATCGGTTGTTGGATCATGACAAATTCTAGCAACATGCTCATAAACAACGTGGAAAGTAGAATCTGCGTTTTCGCGTTTGTACGTAAATTCATTCAAAGCCTCATCTGCCAGCTTAGCAGCCTCACCCAGATCTTGGTTTTTAGATTGCAATTCCCGACTCAAAGTCAAAACAATCGAATTAACTGATTCCATAATGTGACAGCCGATTTGGAATTCAACCGTCGAAATCACTGTTAAAAGATGCAATACATTTTGCGAAGTATCTCGATCCAGCCATGTTTTGATTTCTTCCAAAGATTCAATAACAGCCGGTTGCAATTCAACGTACGTTCCAACTGCTTCATGAGACTGACCCCATCTGGTAGGAAAAGTAGACTCCAACTTTTGTTTTTTTTCTCACTTTTGTTTGTCATTTTTGAAATTTCTTGGTGTAGAACGTCTTGTCTTTTAGGCCAGTGAAAAAATGCTTCAATCGCTCCGATAGTTCCTAACGCATTTTTTATTCCTGACACTTCGCATGCTGCATTGACTGCCAAACTAAAGCTATGTGCAGCGCAATGTACATAAATTGCCAGGGGGGAATACGATCTCAGGTGAGCCTGTGCGCCAATGAATTGGACACTCATTGCCGGAGTTCCGTCGAATCCTTGGCCATACATATATGAGCCTACATCATGTAAATGATTTCTGATTGAATATTTTAAACCTCGCATATATAAATAAAATTTTGAGTAATAGACCCCCCCCCCATGCCCAAATCATGGATCCGCCACTGATATCCAATATCATCAGCAAAAGCTTTTAGTACACCCTTGAAGTTGAGCCTGAAAAGAGAATTTATGTAAACCAGGAAAAGAATTGGCGGCGTACCCCACAGGCGGATCACTAGTGTGAAGCAGAAAAGTGGGAGAGTTGTGATCGCTTCAAGATCACTACTCGTAACGCCGGAAATGGAAAGAAGAAGGAAAAGAATTGGCCCTAAATCTGATCTCTTCGGAATTCCTATGCTAAAAGATTTTAGTTCACTCCTAATCTCATCAATCTTTATTCTCCCTGTTAAGCAGGTAAGATCTACACCATTCCTAAATAAAACCACGACAACCTGTGCTTTATATAATTTTGTTAGCAAAATATTATGGTTTACCTTATCGAATGCTTTCGTTATGTCCAAAAATAAATCAGCTGTGTAAAATTTTCTGTCTAAATCTCTAATTATTTGAGAACAGAATTCTAAAAGAGCATCTTCGGTTTATTTTCCTCTCTAAAAACCAAATTGCATAGGAATAAAATAGTTGTTTTTACTATAAAACTTCATAATTCTATTTTTCATAACTTTTTCAAAGATCTTGCTCATAGATGGAAGCAGCGAAATAGGTCTGTAGTTCGGATACAACTAGACTCGCCGCCGCCGGTTTTAAATAAAGATATAACATCAGGGCACTTTAGAGCGTCCGGAAAAATGCCAGAATTGATGCTCATATCAAAAAGATAAGCTAGAATATCTATTATATAGCAAGGTATATTTTTTCAAAAAAGGTTTAAAATACCATCAAACACACCATGGTGTGCCTCAGGGCTTCATTTTGTCTCCAGCTTTCTCTCTTTTATATTCATAAATATTCGCTTATGTGAAACATTTAATCCAATCAACTGCTTTGCCGAGGGCTAAGCTTTCAGCTTTTCATGTTTGTTTCAAACTTCAAGTATTGGCTTATGCTTTCTTATTTTCATAATGATGGAGCAGTAAATAAACTGCACAAATACTTCGACTTATTGTCTTACAAGGTTCAATTAACTCATCAATTGAAGATCCATAAGCACTCGCTTCGTTATCGCCTGTTCAAGCCTTAGAGCAACTTGAAATGAACAACGATTTAGCGTAAAATTTTGATATCATCTTTTCTCATTTTATATCTCGGCGGCCATTCTGACAATAAAAAAAGAGCTGACGCATTTGGACCTCGAAAAACCCGCACGTTATTGTCGACAAGCCAGTGCATCCATATAGAGTGGCAGTTTTGTTGCCGATTTTGGAGTAGTGTCATCATTGGTAATTTTTCTGCCACGCAGCTCATACCACAATCGATCTTTTGAAAACAAAATTTTCAAATTGTGTTATCATCCGTCTTGGCCATAAAACTGCGATTTGGTGGTGCAATTTGCAATTTGACCTGTTTAGGTCATATGCCAGCATCCTGGAAATGAATCAAGCACTTAAGGTCCATATGACATCCAAGCGGTCCGTGAGCCACGGCACAAAACCATCAACAAATTATTGGGAAATTGGATTGACAAAATGCCTTGAACAACGTTGTATTGCATAACTAATAGAAATGTTTAAATATAAATATGTAAATAGGATGGCGGGCGTAGCGAAGCGGAGAACTCTGGAGCCTTGCACATTTCTCTCAACCAAACTATGTGAGAGAATGGAGAAGACCATCAATTCCCTCTCAAAAGGCGATACACTTGGAAAAACAATTCGAACTTTTCGAATAAATTTTAATAAAAACTAAGAAATAGTACGTATACGCCTAGGTAGCCTCGGAACTTAAAAGTAAGCTCTGGTTAAACAAGGAACAGGGAATAACTAAGCATAAGATTTTTGATCTATTTAATTTACTAAAGGTGTATCCACACTATGCCGAATGGCACCAATCGACACAGGGCAATCAGCAACACCGAGTTAGTGGGGACGTCCCGATATGATTTCCTACTTACCGAATGCCGTACCAAAGTCGGACAAGCGGGCGTTTGTAGGTTCACATTATTCAGCAATGTTCGTTGAGATCAAAGTCTGTGCAACTAATTGCACAATGTGAACTGGCCTACAATAGTTTCAATTTGATGAGTATTCAATTCGTTAGAAGCTTAGCTTGTGTAATGTTGGGTTTCAAAACAGCAGGTTGTGAACCGTCGTTCAACGATTTTTTTAAAAATATTTCCTCCTCCAAGGTCTTGAAAATAGTTAAAGAAAAGTCTATGTTTTTTTACTTTACTCTATAAGAGCTTACCGATCTTCCTACGAAGGTGTTGTAAATTAACCTTCACACATTAAACCAGTCCCAATAACAACATCCCTTCGACTATCGCACTCAAAAGTCAAAAGCCCCCCACACAACTTTGTATTAATAAATGCCGTCAAGGTCATCTAGCTTCTAGCGTATAAATAATTTTATTTGCTTAAACCTAGGCAGGTAGGTACTTAGTAGCTTCCATAAAACACTTTTCATTGAGAACTTGCACCGTCGGTCGTCGTCGTCGTTGTCGTTGTCGTCGCTCCTTTACAAAATTCAATCGATGATTGATAAGAACCCGATAATATTATGCGTCCTTAAGGTTTAGCAGAAAAAAAACTATTACAAATATTGTTTCCCCTAAGATTTAAATAAAAAGCTTTTGACGGGAAAGAACTAAAAAAGAAACCTAAAAGAAGACGAAAAAAAAGAATTGACGATGACATTCTTGGATCAAACTCTGTATAGTTTCTTTTCCTATGTCCCACAAGGACCGCCGCTTCAAATTTCAATCAATAGTGCTGAGAACAGTTTAACAAGGTGCTGCCTATGTGTGCTCTGTATAGTAGATGGTACTCCCCAGAGATAATGTCACCCCGTCATCACATCGTTAGTTATACTTTCCCAATTGCGCCGCATATACAATTCTCTATCTGTTTTCTGGTATAACCGCGGCAAACTGTGTAACTTTTGTGTTCTAGTCCAAGTCCTTTTCTCAAGTACCAATAATAAGGAGGTTAGTTTGAAAAGAAATGTCAGGGTATAGACTGCAATGTCATGTGTGGATTATGTGACGTAATTAGGGCATTATTACGATGGGAATGCGCTAAAAATTTAAAAATAGCTTTTTCAACGATTTTTTATAGCCTTCTTTTCCTAAAGAGAAAGTTACCTCCTTTAGAGGTTTGCTTTTGTCTTAGTTTTCTGTTGTTAAAAATTTTGAATTGTTTTTCTTAGGTTGGAGGTAGATATAGTGAAGGATTTTCAAATAAAGAGCTTTCGAATGGTGAATATGTTGCATTTAAGTCAAAATAAATCGCCATATCGGAGGAGATATATGGAAAGCTTTTGATAAGCCTTTCCATGTTTTCTGTCAAGTGATCGAACATGACTGGGCTCCATCACTAACCATTTCACTTTCAGTCAACAGTAATCCACGTGCAGAAAATATTTTTTTAAGCAATCATAACAAAAAAAAAATACAATGGCGCAACAGAGCGGGGAGCCCCTGGGACTAGCGAAGGCTTATCGAGGAAGCGCTTTTCATGGCAGTGAATTTACTATCAGAGAACTTGCCAATTCTTCGCGAAAGACGATACCTGTGGAAAAACATTTTCCTTTTCTGTTGGTAAACTGGCACCACCATTTGATGTAATCTCAGCCCAAAAATAAGAAGTGGTGGCACGACTGAGCTCAGGAAACTCCGGGGCTTAGCGAAGCTCTCTCTTAGCCGTACTCTATATGAAATATCAAAGTTAGTGCTAGGCGAGTTAGTTATTGAAAGTAGGCAAATAACCTGTCTCCTTCATATGTTTGACCATTGAGTGCGTTCGACTAATGCGTACATTTGACGAATGAGTGGAAATTGCAAAGTTTGTTTTCAATTTTCTCAACATTCTATGTACTGATGAAGATAATCAAAAAAGTAACATAACGTTTTTCGGAAGAATTTTTATTTTATCGATCAGAAAAGTATCACACCCTTATGATTGGATATATTGGATATTGAATATTGGATATTCATTTCGGTACCCATGAAGTGATGGTTAGCATGTCCGCCTGTGCCTGTTAACACAGAGGTTCGTGGTTCGAATCCCAACAGAGGCAAAAATGTTTTTCCACGAATATCGCCATTCGAGAGGAATTGGCAAGTCCTTCGTTATTTAATTCATTGCCATGAAAAGCACTTTCTCTTTAAGGCGATCGGAACCGGCAGAAAATTGAAGGTCCCCTTCATTCCCTGACAAGGAATAGTTGTGAGAAATGTGCTAGGCCCCGGGGCTCCTTTACAACGCATCTCTGCTATGGGCTTTCTTAAAATATACTCAGCTTCTATCCAAGATCTACGTAATATGAAAATTTGGTAGAATGTGCGCTTGACTGGTTTTAAACGCTGTGACAATCCAATTGTTATTGTGGGGTCTTAGACTAATCTCTTATGTGACGTTAAGGTGGCTTATTCCGCTTCAAATGGCATGGTCGTTAGAGTCTTTCTTTTAAGGATCGGCCAAGCAATGTTGAGATTCCATGCGTTGGGTATGATTTCTTTCGAGCAGTATCTTCTTCGAGGTCGGGTGACGCCATTCAAGGCCATAGTCCATCGTAAGGCATTCTGCCTTACTTACTTAGGTCGGTATTACAGTTCATCAACATCTTTCGATAGCAATACCGATTTCGGGGGAGTTCTCTCCACTTTTGACTTCTGCCTGAAATTGGCATTTCTGTCTTCTACGCTGATGCAGAAGTGGGCTTTCCAAATCCTCACCAGCAACTGCGATCCTTGTAGGTTTGAGTTCGAGGCTTGCCACCCTGTATTGATCTTTTTAACTTTTGTCAAAATTTTCGAACCTCATACGAATCATTGCATCCTCTCAATTTCCTCAAAAGAGCGTTTCTCTTTCTGCTTTTTTCCTTTTTAGAGTTCGATGTTCTTGCCTTCGTTTCTCCTTGTAAATTTCTTTGTGCTGGTCAGAGGCTGCCATTGATCTCTTTTACATCAATATTTGCCTGCCAACATTCTTCATCGAACCATGGGTTTTGAACGCTTGGAGAAACCGAGAACATCAGACGCTGCGGTTCTGATGGGTTCTTTAAAGCCTAATGCCGGCGGCATAGGATTTAAGGATAATTGGATGGACCCTCGATTGGAAATGGCACTGGGTATCTCTTGCAATTATAGCTTTCCTACGTAGTCATATCGCTTTAAAGCATTTGTTCAGGTGGACCGTCAGCAGAATATGCCTGTTTGCCCTTGACTTTAGCCAAATATTGCTTCGAGTGAAAATGAGTAAGTCAAATGAGTAAGTATCGGAAAGTTCAGACATCCATTAATACTGGCAGAGTCTCTACTTCGATTTATACCCCGAGCTCCAGACTTATATGTATGTATTTGAAAAAGGGAAATTGTACATATCGCTGTTTTTCATTTCATATTCGATTGACTAATACCACAGCTCTTCCGACTATATCTGCTTTACTTTACTGAATTTCTTCGGCTAGGCTACACGTGGTCTGTTAAGGGACCTAGCCATTTTTGATATACTCTTAAAATAAACACAGTCAAAGCTTACTCTGGGTATTAATTAAGAAGAAACCGAAAGTTATGAATCTATTATTGGTAGAAATTGCAAGTTCATATGTCACAACTGAAATTCACTATCTGGGGGCTTAAGAGATGGAAAATAATTACCAGAATGTTGTGGTTAATATTGACGTTAATTTTCAATTCTCACACCGCAGCTCCGTACTCCCCTGGGCAAATTTGTTTTCTCTTTGCGTTTCCCTTACTTTTTAATACTGATGGGTAGATGGAAAATAAAATTCTATCGAAAAAAAATGCATCCATAGGGACAACAGATTTGTGTTGGGAAACTTGAAAATTGTAGGTATAGTCGCTCTTGTCGTTTATGCCTTAAGCAGGTCGACACTTTACAGATTGCCTTGAATAGGTTCCCTTTAACATCCTCACACCACAGAGCGATATGAAAACCTTCAAGTTATTTTAAGTTAATAAAACGGAAAGTTTATTTTATTCTATAACTGTAAATAAATGAAAAGGGTAATTTTATTAACAAATTAATCTGTTAAATGAAATGTAAACAAACGATTCATACTTGCACAGATTACCAAACTATTGTCAGTAACCATTTGGAATATGAAATGAGAATGTTTTAGAAGGTACGAACAGGAAGTGCCTGGTTTGACATAAAACAAATATTTCAAGGCTGCTGGTTTCTCAAATATTTGAAATGATTGCAGTTAAAGTCAATATTTATTAGTTCATCAAACAAACTGAAGACCACAAGCAAGAGTTTCTTATATTTTCGTATATGGTTTTGCCACCTACTGCCAGTGGCGGCTTATTAAAGTCGGTTTTAAATTATTAAGCATTTGAAGTACTCGGAGAAGTACGGGTACCTCTTCTTTGTGTTCGTTCTGTTACTGATAATAGTATATGTATTGTGTATTCATCAAATATGCTTAATACATTAGCTGGTATGTCACACATTTTTCTGCGACACCTAGAAGTTCACTGGATGCTACGTCGCACGATTTCGTGCGTAAAGAGAAAAGTTTTTCATATGAGGCTCTTATTGTTTGACCTCTGCTGGACATCTTGAAATAACTTATGTAGCAGTAGCATATATTTCTTTTCGTTCAACACGTCTGCAACCAAAAATTTTCCTACCACAGGGCCACAGAAAACGATCGATACAAACAAACCGTTACAATTCGACAATTCTGAGTACAAACAACTGATAATTGGTTGGAAACTAATTTTCAGGTACCTACTATGAATCAGAAACTTAAAAGATAAAAATCTTGAGGTAGGCCACCCCAAAAGGCAAAAATAGCTTAGCAGGCAAAGTGCTCAAAAATATCCCAAGCCAAGCGATTCTGCAGTTGCGGTGGCGGTAGAAACCGTATTCGTAGGATTTCTATATTCGCCAAAACGGGCTGAAGTTCTTGTCGCGTCAGTGTGGATACTCTCATATGTCGCTATGTAAAAATAATTTGACAAATAATATGGTTTGAGAAAGCCTTTACGGTACTCAAGCTGTGTTCGATTGGCAATTCGAAGATATTGGAAGATTCTCAGTATTTCTCCAAATCAAGCTTATCACTTACCAGCCTTTAAACGAAATTCTATCCTGTATCTAGAAACAAAAAGTACCAACCGCTATGGTTCTTGAATACAAGTATTTCGAGTATGTACTTTTTTGAAAGTTCTAGAATCAACTACTCAACAAATTTCTAAGATTTTGAATTTTCCTGAGCTCACTCTAAAGTCGCCCTAGGTTTCTATTTGAGCGAGATCAGGAGGGCAGTCAAATGGGATGTGTGATGATTTATTGGTTAATCGTTTTTTGAGAACCGAAACACAGGTTTTTTTTGACAACTCATAGGTTTTTGAAGGAAAGCTATGCCAACCCTGGGCAAATTTCAACGAATGTCATAAAATTGACTATATTTGAAAAATAATTTCTTACCGTTTACATTTAACTAAGATTTATAATACATATAACAGCCACGATTAACTCGGATTTAGTTCAATCTTGCGATCAAATTTTCAGTCACTCTTTGTAGCTTTTAATGTTGTATAGTGTTGAAAATGCTGCTTTTCAAGTTGTCAATCGCTTCAGGCTTATTGGTGTAGGCTAGCGACTTCAAAAACTCAACAGAAAATAATTCATCGATATTGAACCGAATGATCTTGGATGCCAACTCGCAGGTGTAAAACGTAAAATCATGCGCTCACCAACTGCTTCAACTAGGAATCCTTCTGGCTGAAATTGTTTCAAGTAATATAAGGATCCCACATAAGGCATACCAAACTGTCTGTTTTTCTGAATGTAAAAGTATTTCAACAATGGCATGAGAATTGTTTACTCCAAATGTCAGTTTTGCTTATTGACGTAGGTTTCGTGCCAATTCGCCAAATAGATGCTACGTGACCAATTTTGGTGCTGCTTGAATTTTTGTACGAATTGTACTGTGTATTGAAGACAACCACGAACTTTCCGCACAATTTTCCCTAATGTTGGTAAACACTGATGCAATTGCTGATGAAATCATTCGGGTCTTCCTCGATGCACCACTGCACCTACAGTAGTAGTAGCTTCTTCGTTACGGACTCTACAGTATCTCGGATCATAAGGAGTGCTAACATTTTTCTATCGTGAATCGGAATAATTGCTCAGATGGACGATTGCGTCGACAATAAAATAAACGTAGTACGCGATGCGCTCCGCGAACTAGAACCTGGTTTTTGGAACTATACAGAATTAGCGTGCATTACTTAGGCTTTTGTCGATTTGTGAAGAAATACCGTCCTAAACTTAGAAAAATCGCATGGCAGATGATAAACCGGCTTTAAATGAATGAAGTGTAGCCAGCCTAAAGTTTTATACCACCTGATAATAAAACCGAAGTGCGTTTAAAGGGTGGGCCAAATACAATTTTCTATTTTATAAACACAATAAGAAAATATTGAACTTTTCGCTTTATTAGAAGCACTCATTTCCATTACCTTTAAAACGCATCCTCGGTCGTTCAACTAGCTACCTTGGCTGGCAACGCAGTGGTGCATTCTGCCTTTCTAATTTTCCAAGACCATATTTATAGTTTTAAGCTCTATTTCACAGGTTGTTAGGATGTGTAGACCCTGAATCGTTTCAGGATGGTTAGCATAGCGTCTAATCACATTTAGCGGGTAAAATCACAGCGGCTGATACCACGATTTGATAATTTAGTGCACAAGAGATCGTTCGTAGCGCACCATTCAGCTTGAACCAGAGGTCGTCAAAGCCCGTGTCATCAATTTCAGTAAAGAAAAATCTGTTAACATTGGTCTACACCGCCCATCGTTGGCCGAAACATTGATGAGGCATTGAACCTCATTTTCGAACAAAAATGGTGCAATGATGTCAATACTCCACAATTCACACCAAACTGTCACTCTCTGTGGATGGATTGGATTCTCGACAGTAACATACTGGTTTTCCGAGCCCAAAAAGCGGCAATTACGTTTGAGAACACAGCTGCCGAGATGAAAATGCGTCAGAAAATATGATTTTTCGTCCAAAATCGACTGCAATTGAAGATGCTCTAAGGCTTAAACAGCAAAGCGATAACGAAACTGTTGGTCTTCAGTTACTGAGTCAATTGGACCTTGTCTTGTAATAAAATAAGCCGAGATCTTTCTGCAGAATTCTCCTCATGCTAGTGAGTGAACAGTGAGCTGCTGAGATCGATGCCAAGAAGACTCTCAACAGAATTTGGGAAACGCACATATATACTATATTATGTTTTCATTTTTAACGGAGGACTTGCCAATTGCGCCCGAAAGATGATACCCGTGGAAAAACATTTGGTTTCTGTTGGGATGCAAACCACGAACTTCTCGCAGACTTACTACCCATTCCGCTAGGGGCACCACACTAGTTTTGAAAGCAGTGAGCCAATTATATTGCAAAAAATTACAGAATCCTTAGTTCGATTATAACCTCCAAGTTCAGGCCTACTTCCAAAACTTCTCTCAGCATTGTCAAACCAAGTAAGATATACAATGTGAGATAAATGACTTTCCTCGTTCCTTCAGAAATTTTATTTCAAAGGCGCAAATTCAGAAATGTTGTTTGTCCTCGCAATCGACTACCGCAAAAGTATAACCATTGAGAAAATATTGAAAATCCTTCGGTTATGGAATTCTAAATCGTGAATCCTCCACAGTTCCTAGAAATTCATATACTCGTTTTGGATACTTTCCACTCTCTAATTTATGCTGCACTCTATGTCCTTTCATGTCGTTAAGAGTGTACTTGTTTCAACCAACCAACGTAAAAAAATTGTCTACAGCTTTGTCTTTTTTGTATAACGATCACAATAGCGAGCATAATGCCATCTCATTTATTGTAGTTGCGCTGTAGTCACAAAGTCAAACCACATCGCTCATCCAACAACATACTGAATACAACTAAAACTGTGGACTGTCGCTTCAACAGAAATTAAAAGCTTTCATTGCAACTGATTCACACCACCCCCACACACACATAAAATTTTCATATTTTCACTGCAGTGAGGTGCATGCATTTGCATCTCTATTTAAGATTATAACAAATTTACATCCGTTGCAGTTTAAAATGTACGTTCATTCGGACTAGTTCGTTAGAATGTGTCAACGCGTTCACACGGATACCATCGTCAGTGCATTGTACCTGTCAAAGGAATGAAACAGATCTTTTGAACAGAACTGATAAATTTTAACTGTTTTATTGTATGTTTCAAAAATATTTGAAAAAATTTAATTTAAATTAGATACACACAAGTAATTGATAAATAAGATTAAACTTAATACAATATAAGAAAAAGTGATAATCGACTTGGATAGCAGCGAGTGAAGACGACAGTGAAATTTAATATTTTATTTGTTTCGAAATTAAGAAAGAGTGTGATATGAGAAAAATTAATGGTGAATGTGAAAATATATGCTAAAGAGTATTTATGAGCTAACACAAATTGGATACAACAAAAACTTAGATAAATCAAATTCCATTTGAATGAATTCGGTGAGTTGGTTTTCGTAGTTGCGTGTCGCAAACCATTTGTGATCCCGTTTTTCTTTCTGTTTTGTGAAATCATTGAATCAATGAATAATTTTCTTAAAAATATACATCAGTTTAAACATTTTTTCGGAACAGGATCGAGCGGTAACGTTCTTCTATTTGAAATACTAAATGAAAATCAAGCTTACTGATGAACAATATGTGTTTGAATTGTGGTGCTACAAATAAAATAAAATAAAACCGGGGCCCAACTTTGTGACTTGATTCTGCATTCGAAAGTTATATTTGATACAACTTTTAAATGTCAATAAGAATGAAAATAGAATTGGATTTGAGTTCTTCCAACTGCTTTTCAAAAAAAAAAAATTCAAGTTTCCAATTTTCTGCTAAGTCCATAATAATTGCAAAGGAAGAATTTTGGGCATTCAAACACTTTTATTGTAGAATCGAGTTACACAGTGGGCCCCCAGATTTTGGAAAATAATAAATGAGGCACAGTCTGACAATGTTCATCTGAAAAAAAGTAATGCAGAAATATACTGTAGGTTTTTAAGGGATATGGATATCCTTGAGGGATAACTTTTGATTTCCGTTCGCATATCACACAAGTATTCCTCCAATACTAAGTTAGGTAGAAAATTAAAACTCGCTTAACTTCATCGATTCAAATGCTATGAAAAACTGACAGGAGTCTGAACATAATTTTTTTTATTTTAAACTTAGTATATTAAATATCATAGCTGAGAAATACGTAAGAATGAAACATTCCCTCCCCTCATCCCTAAGTTTTTTAAGTTAAGACTCTGATTCTGAATTGAATAAGAAGACATTGTGGTAAATATTGCGGGATTAGTGCAAGTTTCTACCTCACTGAAAAATTTCATACAAATTGAATTTCTAAATATTTAAAAATAAAATTAAGTTAAGATATTTAAAAAATATCTATAGCAAATAGCTTCAGAAGTAAGTAATTTATGAAAAAGTAGTAAAAACCTTTTTGTAGAGCATTTAATTTAATTTGAGGAAATTTTTTCAAATTTTTTACTTATTAATTTTTTTGTTAGTTAAAAATATCAAAGTTAAAGAAAAATTTAAAAAAAAGCGTGTCAGTTCTTAAAATTTCATTGCTCGGAAGCGAAGACCATTTCCATCTACAGTCTGAACCGCATTACCCATTTTCATCATAACTTGCATAGGCTAGCAGGGCAGGGGTTTTTTGGAATTGGGTCTCCAGTTCTTGAAATAACGATACCTTTCGTACAACCTCTAAGATAATTCTTATTTTTCTCAAAAATGACTCTAACGATTTTGATAAAATTTAATGTGAGATTATTTCTTAATTGTCTTTGCTATGATGCAAAATTTTTATTTAGAAAAGGCCAAAAGTACCGCTTTTTTTAACCGACTTTGTCGTTACTTGATTCGATTTCTACTTAATTCTTTTTTTCAAAGTCCTAGACTGTTATAGAAAGATTGTGTATTGACATAAGAAAAATTTTAATTTTAAAATTATTAAAAAATTTTGATTTCTTTGAATATTTTTCAAAGTGCATTTTAATTTTTTTAAAACTTTTGTTGAAACATCTTCTGGCATGATCTTGAAACTTGCATAATTAATTTAAAAAAAGTGAAAAATAAAAAACTAGTTTAAAAAAACGCGTCAAACGATTATGATTTGATTTTCAGGGCTTATATGCATCAAGAACTGCAAAAAGTTACGTATATTTTCAACTAAAACCATTGCAGCTTTCTGCTTAATTTTTTCAATATTTTATGTGATTTTCATCAGTTTTCATAACTAATGTTTGGTTGGCAACTCTGTGCCACCATCGAATGCTAAAACCTAGTACTCATACTTAAGATTTGGATATTGTACTTAGGCTGTGTGTGAATTGGGTTAAAATTTCTCACCTTGGTTAAATTTTGACATTTGTTTTGCGGTGGATTCAGATGTTAAATTTTTGCTGTGTGAATTGGGTTAAAAGGGTTTTTTTGAAACACTATTTTCTCTTAAATTCCTTTATAGTTAAAGAAATTTCCCTGCAAAATTCCATTTTATCATTGAATTTAATTTATTTTTTACTTAAAATAAAGCAACTTTAAGAATGTAAATTTAATATTACGTTCCAAAAAGTGTTAAGATCTCCATTTAGCCTATTTTCTCTTTTTCTTGTACTACTACTTTCATATGTTGAAACAATAGTAACGCATTTTGTCAAAATATTTCCCATCACGGATATTTTGATAATGGGTGTATGAACACTTGTTTTTGCAGCACTGACAACAACTTCAAGCAAAAAAAATCATCGATTTGAGATCGGTTTACAAAATGAATAACAATTTGAAGAAATGTTTTACAATAATTTTATTTATTTAAATGTCTTATCAATTAATTCTATTGAACCGCAATGAAAAATTCTTGAAGTATGTTTGAAAATATAATTTTGCATAGATACATTCATGTGTGCATTTGTTGCTCAATTCGGATTTGAATGAGTTTTAGTTTTTCTTCGGGAAACCCTAAGAAACAATAATTTTATTTTTATAATTATGTACATATGTTTTTCGATAAAAAAAGGTCAAACTTACATTTATTGTAAGGTTTTCACGTAATTATTTCTTGTTGTCCAATTTTTCGTGTGCCGTCCATACTGCTAAAAACTACTTTCTGCTTTGTTTACTGTTTGTTCGTCAAAAAAAAGTTATGAATGCAACAAGAACTAGACACACCACTCTTTCTTGACAAACGTCAAATTTTAACCCATTTTAGCCTGCTCCGCAAGCAGGCTAAATGGGTTAAAATTTTATCCCATCTTTTTCACCACGCTAGTGTCATATTTTAACCCATTTAACCCAATTTTAACCCAATTCACACACAGCCTTAGTACACAATCGCTAGGTTGCGCGATCCAGTCGTGCGTTTTTTGTTAAGGGTTTAAACATTGTCATTATATCTTCAAAAAAAAAAAAATACTCATTTCTTGGCCCATTCAACTAAACTTATATTCAACTATTCTTTTCATCACACCGCATTTCTCTTTTGTGAGAAAATGCCAAGTGATGGCAAAAATTAAAATGTTTAATTAACACGTTCTAAGTAAATTAAATAAACTCAACCTAAGTTTTTACGAAGTAGTGGAGGGCGGTTAGACATAAAAAAGGCAAAACCTAGAATACCAGGGCCAGTTCTTTATTTTCATGAAATTTTCGGAAATGTGTTTTGAAAAGCGTATATAAAAAAGTTAAAAAAAAAAATTTCAACGCTCTCAATTTTTTTAATATTTTTAAAACTAGTTATTAACTTTTAAAATTTTCTTTTATTTATGAAGGGTGTTTTAGATACGGTTTTCCAAAGGCTCAGGATGGATAGGTTTGGTCAAGACATAAAAAAATATTGTATGGGAGGGGGGCTCTATATCCCTCCGTGTAGGCGCGAGGGGCAATTTTATATGAACTTTACTCAATTTTTAAAAAAATTATTAAAAGTCAACTCAGCCTTTCAAATGAGTCATCAAGCCTCAAAGTCAAAATTTTGAAAAAAGGAAATATTTTTTTCCTAATTAATTTGTTTTTAAATAATTTGGCCTTATTAAGAGCCATTTTTTCTCTAAATATTCAACGCTTTTATTAATTTTTACTCAAAAGAAAAAAACCGAAAAAAAAAATTTTAAGAGAAATTAAAAATAAAACGAAAGGTACTTTTTTCCAGAAACAAAATGTCGTTAATTTCCCGCTAATTGAACTTTATTCCCGGAAGTGAAATATGAAATGTGTTTTAAATATGTAGCATATAAAAGAAAGTTAAAAAAAAAAAATTTCATATGATCTTAATTTTAATAAAAACTATAAGTAATTATTAAAATTTTAGAGTTATCTTTTAATTATATTAGTTTTGAGTTAAATTTTAAAACTAAGACGTATAACAAACTTGAACTTTGCTCTCAAAGGACAGCACATGTAGTGATTTGTGCCTCAAATGCTGTTTCCGGTCAAACGAGTTAAAAAAAAAAACAGAAAAAATGTGGATTTTTGCCAAATAAATACTCGCGAAGACCTTATTTTTTCTTTTGTGCTTCGAATGATCTTCTCGGTTTTTAGCGGAGTTCACACTGTACAATTAGTTGGATAAACTTTGTTTTGTTGGATGGCTTTCAAATATTTTTAAAAACTGTGCAGTTGGACGAAGTATATGACATAAGGTTGTACGACAAGTCTTATAAGTCTGAACGCAAACTACATCCGATCATCCAATATCCATCAAACGAAATCTGTCCAACTAATTGTACAGTGTGAACTCCGCTTTTGAAATCGATAGAGAAGTTTTTCAGTTCCCGTTCCAAAATATGGGAATCAAATAAAGTCATACTCGTTGTCTTCACACACGAAGCCAAGAGTATTTTTGTATAGAAACGACCAAGATTTTCAGCAAGATTCCAGCTTCTTTGAATGATGAAACTCTTACATTTTGATTAATATTCGAAGGAAAGCTTCAATTTCTTACATTTATCGTAAAACGTAATTTAATTTGCTTGCCTTACCTCTAGGCAAGCCATTTACAACACAATTAAACTTTTTTACATACACAATAAAAATTTTCGAAATTGAAAACCAACTGGTATGGAATATTCCAAGCCATCTGAGAAGCATCTGATCAAGGTCTTATAGAGGATTACCTTGGTTTTGCTAAAGAGAGGGTTCAATTTATTTATTGCCTTCTTAAATAAAAGAGGAAGCGTTTGGCCAGAGTAATTCTTCCCTTAATCTCAGCACTGATGCTATTTTCCGTATCTAAAGCGGATCACTAGTAGACGCGATCTTGTACTACCTCGAAGTTATGTCTGTCTATTGTGACGTTTTGTCCAATTCTTTGATGTTCTCTATCTTTGCTTCAAAATAAAATTAGTAAATAGGGTGGCGCAACAAAACGGGAAGTCCCTGGAACATAGTGCATTTCTCTTAGCCATGCCTTGAGAGGGAATGGAGCGGTTTTGCAGTTTTCTGCGGATTCTGAACGGCTATACCACGAACCTTTCACGTAACAGGCAGACATACTTACCACTTCGCCACGGGCACCACCTTGCCCGTGTTTCATTGACCATTTGACCCCATCTTGCTGCTTCTGTTTCAATATCCGCAAAAACACCTATGCATCAACCTTTGCTTCTTCCCGTTTCGACACCACATTGATAAGGACCTATCAAGCTGTTGACATAGGGTTTTAGCCGTTCAGAGTTCCAGCAGTCTTATTTGTTTTAAGTTTGCATAGCTGTTCCATAGCTTCAATCTTTCTAAGTCGGGATGGTGGCATTCTAGATCATCATCCAAATTGAATGGGGAATTTGGCCTGACAGCGGAATTAGTATGTTTTCAATGTCGTTAAGTAGGCTGCAAAAGTCGCCTTTGCAGATCCGCAATAGCGACTGTGATTCTATCACTTGGCTTGCCTGTTGGTCTTAATAGGCTTGAATTCGAGCATTGCCACCCCGTCATGATCTCTTTACCTTTTGGTAAGACTTCCGAATTTCATTCCAATCGTCGATTGGTTCTTCTTCTTTTTCAGAATTCGGTGTTCTTGCCTTCTTTTCTTTTTGTAAATAAAGAATCCCTTTTGGGGGGAATGTTTATTTTTACACCACACATCCATACTTCATGGGAAAGCTTTAAACTCTATTATTCTTTCCGTGATTAAAAGGCGACCAAATTTGTCTCCGGCACGGGCTTGTGGGTGAACATTAAAAATTCGTGCGAACTGACCGCGCTACATAACATATAGTATGATACATAATTTCATAGATATTTCTTATTGACATGAGTTTCTCTTTGGTTTGTCATAATCCACAATCAGAGTTTGGACTTATGTCCAGTGGAGCTACGTCCCAGTGCCAGTTTTTTCACATTGCAAACAAGTTAAAGTGTAAACGGTGAGACTTCTTTAAATAATATTTGAGTTCACAGAAAAAGGAGATAAGGCCCGCGGCTCTTACTGCCATTACTTGATGGAAATAACCCCCGTGGGTTTTACTTCCAAAACAAAGAGGAAATAAGACCCACTGGGGCACTGTACATCGGACATCTATAACACTGGAAGAGTGCGCCTTGCATTGATCACAAATTGTCAATTTTGCTGACGGTTGATTGATCTGAGGTCTTTAGGAATTGTGAGATGCGTGAAGCAAAATCGAATAGCCTTAGGCCGTTTTTGGAGGTATTGTCATCTGGCTATTCTTACCAAAGATATCCTCCTTCCCTGGCTTTGAATTGAAATTGCCAAAGACGATTTTATTACCATGTCTATGCATTGCTCATTTGGCGCTTTTAGTGTATTTATGATGTTCTGAACATTTTCCAGAAAAGAAAAAATTCTAAAATACTTTACCCTGCGGCTACACGATCAACAAATGGCAAGCCATCGGCCCACACAAATAATTTTTGAAATTCCTGTTCGTGTTTCGGTTGTGGCGAAAAGTTTGGTTGTGTATGTAAAAAAGACTAAATGTATTGTAAATGGCTTACCATATCTTGATCGTGTAGCCCCGGGGTTAGCTTTAATGTGGATTACAATACATTCAGTAACCGGATTTTGGCTGATAACCTAATACCTGAGACTACTTCTAAGCTTCTAACGATAAATCTGCACCCAAATGTGAGTTGTTCCTGTTGTCTTAGGCGGTCGCCGTAGTACATGTCCGGCCCATTCCATCGGACTCGGTCTTTTGTTATCCCCTTGGATTTACATAAAGGGCCGGATCGCCCGGTGTCAGTACCCTGCTGCTGGGGATTGAGAGCTACCGTTGGTTCGTCATGAGGTCATCCGCCGCCATTTCTATTTCAATACTCTGTCCCAGTATATGTTGCAGCAGTCAATGAATTATTGACAAGTTGTTCTAGAATTGAATATTCATTTTACGAAGTGATTGAGTATAGGCTTTCGTTTCAAAATAAAATGCTCATGATTTTAATAAATCTTTAAAGTGTTCGTGTTTCATGACAAATGCCGAAATAGAAGTCTTTCAAAGCTTTTGCGACCGTTAAACCTAATCACATCCAAGAGCAAGGTGCTTTAATGTCAAACATCGTATGGATAAAAAAGCGGTGTCGTTCATTTTTTGAGCGATAAAAGCGCGGTAGAATTAAATTCATAAAGCGGTTTGGATGGGGGAAATTAATTTTTCAAATTGGTATACATACATACATATGAGGGTCGTTTGCTTAGTCATAATCATACGAAGATACTTAATTGCAGCATAATGAACCAACAAAGTATGTTCCTGCTGTTTGATGAATTTTTGCTCGCGAAATGCACTTAAAAATCGTCCGTCACCACTTTTTTTAGAATCATGGAGGGAAGCTTTGTCATATTGGGATACAATGTTTGAGGTAGATATCATAATTATTCAAGAAGCTACATTGTTATTCCTATAGAACTCACTATAGCTCCAACGATAGCCTGCAAGGCTTTGTTTCCTCACGCAGTCACTTCTAAGACCTATTCAGAAATACCAATCTTTTGGTGTTAACACTCACACCCAAAGTTTTTCAATGGACTCTTCGTCTATCAGTCAAATCTTTCTGATACGCAATATTCCTATGTCAGCAAAAAGCAAGTATCTACAACCGAGTTGTTCATTTTAATTTATTAGTTTGCACTGCAAATTGCACTTTTTTTTTTTAATATTTTCTAGCCACCAATTTCATGCACTTAGAAATCAACCAACTAATCCTTCTTTTATCAAAGTGACATAAAAAAGACGAGTGTAAAGTGCTCATTCGCAATTGTGCTCGTGCTTTGAATTTGAAAAGATTATAATTATGTCAAAGAAATGAATTTAATTTATTCACATTTCCACATATGTAAGCAGTCTCCTCAAAAGTATGGCTAAACTAGAAAAAAAAATTTGCTTAAACGATCCACTTATTTCTTTTAAGGCCCACTTAAGCAAATTTAAACGAAACGCTGTTGTCACATTTCTTAGTCATCCCTTTGCATAGATTTGATTTGTCTGACTATGATGGTCAATGTCAATTTCATGTAAAAGTCATTCTTAATTTGTGACAAGAAGCTGTCGAGATTTGAATTGTGGCTTTTCTAAAGGATTAGTTGCTTTATATTCAGCTTCGCAGATTGAGATATTATTTTGAATACTTTTTCATGGTTCTTAACAACCTGAATGACTCAGTTCTTATTGGATCATAATGGATAAGAAAGCTCTTCACTTTGATAAGGTTAATATTGTTCTCTTCTTCAGCCAAGTTCCATTTCCTTACGAGACGTTGCCTAATGCGGCGTACGCCACGATCGGATCACTGGTGTGAAGCAGTTAAGTGGAAGACCTGTGATCACTTCGAAATCACTTAAAGGGGAAAAAGGAGAAAAAGGAAGTTCCATCTCCTAACAACAACCTTTCACGGCTTCCAGGTTGTCTAATCACTCTCACACGGCATGAAAATGATACTTCGAATGACTCAATCGTACTTATCTAGCTTTAAATAAGCTTCCATTCCATAAGCGTGCAGAAGAGTTGGTGTAGTATTTATACCAAAACCTGATAATAGACCAAACTCAGACCCAAAGTCATTCAGTATTCAGACTAATCAGTTTCGCATTTTTCTTTCTATGGTCAATGGAAAAAGGAATTCACCTTCAAATCCCCATAGTAGGTTCTCAATAAAGGGCGGCCGTGGTGCAGTGATAGAGTGTTTAGTAGATAGTCCGGACGCGTGGGTTCGAATCCCGCTCTGGGCATCTACTTTTCTTTCAGCCTCCCAGTTTCATATGGACGCCGCCCTTGAGCTTATATATGTGAAATTACTAACAACTTATTTCCAACTACTGCAACACACAAAAAAAAGGAAGGCTGCTACTCTGGTAGTACAATGGACCGGATATTAGGTCTGAGTTCTCCAGACTAGCATATAAGCCTCCTCTTTTCTAAAAAAAAAAAAGGTTCTCAATAGGCAACCCTCTCAATGTGAATCGATTTGCCTAACAACCGGTTATATCTTTTGCAACATACTTCTTTGGTTTTTTTTTTTTTTTTTGACACTTCTGAAGCTTTTGATGATACCATACATGCTTATCAATTAGATGTAAGATGTACCGCAACTGCCAAAGGAATTGATACAACCACTACAAAATGGGTTGGTTTTATTTTATGCCAGAGCAGTTTCTTCGATACCAGGTCAAACAGCACGAACAGTTGAGAAGCTGTTAAAGGTTCTTATAGTTTGATAACCTCAATAGCTCGATCCTTAGCACACTGTTGTAACTTAAGCAAATAAGAACTGCTGTTGGCTGTAATCGATTACAAACTGACTTCATTTCATTATTGATTTCATAAGCTAATTGCTCTAGTGGTGACAAAAATTTTACCGTAGTGGCTACCGACAAAAGAATTACCATAGTGGCTTTTAGATAGTTACATTGTATTGGATTTCATAACACACACGAGGCTGAAAATCACGAGCTGCTGATCAAACCCTACAAAAATATTCATTTCCTCTACAATTACATACGAATTCGATCTCTAAAAGCTTTCCTCGACTGTTGTCCAAGTCGATATCTCCAGACAGATTTCATATTAATGTAGTAACTCAGTTTGATGCCACTTCTGCACTTCTTCACAAAAGCTTTCTAAACGTTTTCCCGAATCTTTATTAACGAATAGGAGCTTTAAATACAAATGATTTATTGAACAAACTTCACAATTATCCCATCCATCGTAACCTGTGCATGTTTGGTTCGGTTTATGCTTGGACGATTTTATGCCTAGACGAATCCTGCAAAAGTTGTAAAGGTTAACTTATCTCGGTATCACCAGGGCTATGCGTACCTTCCTACTAGAAAATCAATTAAATTTTCCATTTCTACTGCATTAAGCTAACTGAAGCTTTATTTTTTTTTAACAAAACTTGCAGGATGTATTCTGCAGGTGCTCCTAATCACCTGCAGCTCACTTTTCGGACTACATGCTCACTCAAGCACATTTTATTAAATCATCTTAAAGGGAGTTTAAAGTCCTGCGCAAGCCAGCGCGATTTGTGCGTGCGATGCGATTGCGTTAAGTCAAACCTTCATAAGGTTACATGTATTTCATTTTGACAGAAATCGCATCGCACGACGTTATCGCGAAGGCTTGCGCAAGGCTTAAAGGTCCTTTTAGACGATCATTTTAGTTTCAGTTGAGGTATCAGTTAAGCTGTCAGTTAAACTTATGTCAAAATGCCAAAAACCTGAAGTGTTTAACTGAAATTTAACTGAAACTCAAACTGATGGAATTCCCATAAGTATTCAGTTCACTCATCAGTTAAACTGACTTGTGACTGCTCACGAGTAAAATGAAATTTCAACTGAATACCGGATTAACGTCTAAACACACTGTCTTTTTTAACTGAACTGACAACTGATCTTCTAAAAGGGCCTTAAGAGTTTAAAGTATACCTTGCCGGCCGTTCAGAATGGAACTTCCAGTTCATATGATATTTTTTTTTAATAAACTAGCTGCATTGCTCGGGTCTGTAGTTTTAAGGTTACCGTTCTCATTTTTCCGCTTGAGTGGGAACTTGGGAATGAAAAACAATCGTTTTTACTTTGGGATTATGTGGTATCCCAATGACGAAAGAATTTTTGAAATCTGTCCAGCAGTTTCTAAGTTTCCGTCCCCAGCCCCGTTCCTGTGGGAATCTTCCATTTTCGTGGAAATTTGTGAAATATAAGTCTATGTCACTGACGGATGAATGTAACATCCAAGAGCTGAAAGAATTTTTGAAATCGATCAAGTAACTTTAAGGTTCCCGTTCTCGTTCCCGTTTTTGTTCCCGTGGGTTTTTAGGGATGAAATATAATCTAAATTACTAATGGAGGGGGATGATGTAGCAATCCTACTGAAAAAAAGGGTTACAGAAATCTGTAAAAAAAATTTTTAATTTCTTATGGCATAAGAACCTTCTCCTGACAATAACAAACACAACAAAAAAAGAACTGGCCAAATTGGTACAGGCGTTGTTGAGTTATGCGCTTACCAACACATTTTGCGATTAATTTTTATACGATAAAGAGAAGAATCTTATGCTAATCTGGAACATTCAGACCTAATTGCAGGTATATTGTTCTACCAGAATAGCAGCTCTCCCTTTTTTTGTGGTGGAGTAGATGGAAACAATGTGGTTGCAAATTCACATAAAAAACCTCAAGGGCGGCGTCGTAATGAAATTGTTAGGGTGAATGAAAAATAGATGCCCTGAGTGGGATTCGAATCGACGCGTCTGGCCTATCTGCTGAACACTCTATCCTGCCCCACGGTTGCCCTTGGTACATTGATGAGTTAAAAAATAGGTAGGTGCAAGGTTGCTGGTTTAAGTTTCAAGTTATTTATATCATCTGTAGATTCATACTCAGGAAACCCTGTAAGCCTTTACTTGCTCACTAAGGTTGGCATTCCAGATAAGGGGTGAACCTGGGCCTGAACCTGGGCCTGAACCAACATCTTTCACCAACAATTTTGATTTCTTGCGAGCTCTCTTCAGTTTTGGGCTCTTAATCGGTTGAGGTTTTCTTCCACTTAATTGCACCACTCAATACGAGTTCATCCCGTTTATCAATTTTCCAACAACGTTTTCAGGGATGTTATTAAGGCGGTTGGGTGTGTAATATTCGGGAATATTGGTGTCAACTTGACGGCGCGGCACCCATATAATGCAACACTTTCATTGTGCTTACTGTAAATGAACATCCAAGCGTTAACCGCTGGGTACAAGTCTCCTCCAAGCTCCAACTGAAGGTGATTCCCCAAAATAGAAAGTGCGAAATACAAAGAAAATTAGAACAACATTATATTGCTCTGCGAGTAATGACTGACTGCCTGAATCTCAGTGGTCTGTCAGAGGTTAATTGATAGTGTTTCGGTAGATGAATTCGACTAACTGAACCAACTGTGGACTTCAGCAGTCAAAACGCAGAAGCCCTTGACTTAGCTACTCTGACAAATTTGATTTCAAGGTCTTTTAGGGTCTTTCAATACTAAGACTGGTTATTGAAATGGAGATGGTGGCGAATGAGTTCCTATTGAGCCAAGTCAACCCCCTGTATTGACACCGGATAATCCACCTCATTTATCCCAGTGGATCCCAAATAGGCCTGGCGCTCCAGGTTGAGAGCTGTACGTGGGGCTAACTACCCAATATAAAAATTCCATGCTTCGGGCACAACCAACAGCCTCGTATATCAATTATGATTTCACCTTTGAAATCCCTTTAACGGACTAAGTGCAACTAGGAAATTAGCGAAGACACCAAACTGCTGCAAAGCAGATAATATAACCAGCACTATCCACAAAGAGCTATTGAATGGGCCGGGTGGGGCATAAGTTGATTGACGTATTATTTTTGTTTCTCATAAATGCCTTAGACTGAAGAGGGTGGTACCGGTGGCGGACTGGTACCAAGAACCTACCGAACTATTTTTTGGCTTTTAGTACATTTTCTACATCATTTTAATCTTTATTTCCAATAACCTCTTTGGTTTAAAAAAAAAAAATTATTAGTTTTCAAGTTATTTGATACCCATTTTGAGAGGACATTGAGAGGAGAAAAGAATCAACAATTTCACTGGCGGCCATATTGGATTTTTTACTAATTTATTTATTTATTCATCTACAAGCAGTTTTGCAGCTAACAGATACATATACATAATTAAATTGTAGGCTCTACAAAAATAACTTAAAATATAATTAAGTACAATAATTGGGATTTAAAATTTTCACGTGTAAGGCATAAAAAATCAATATTTAAAGAAACTTCATTGAAAGAAACAATTGATCTGGATAAGGGCGCATTACTTCCATACCTGGTTCGTTCTTTCAAATAGAAAAATTTAAGCTCTTAGTGCTCTAGCGGGAACGTAAAGTCGAACCAGTGCAAGAAGAGATGAACACTTTATGTGGTAGCACAGCAATCTCTAATGAACATAACACCATGAATTTTTCTTCGAGATTCATTTTCATAAAAAACTCTTTTCTTGCAATCCAGCCTTTTTCATTTGATACTTAACTTGAAGAAGTTGTGAATTTGCAACCATCTTGAACTTGCAATGATACTCTATCAATTTTTATTGTCATCAGAAATTCAGGGTCAATCCCTCAAATAAATAAACAAACAAACCTCATCAAAAAAAAGAAGAAGAAAATTGACAAAAAGTAATGTCGATCAGTAATGATGAACTAACAACATTTCATTATTTTCAAAAAAAAACTAAATGATTTAATTAAAACAATGAAATGCTGTTAGTTCATCAATACTGATAAGGAAAAAGAAGCACATTTATTCGCAAAAAATAAGATCTCAAGCAAGCAACAAAAACATCATGTGGCTTTACTTTCTTATTCTAAAATCTTTCGTGAATAGGTGATTAAGGAAACGAGTTTTGCGTGAACAATGAGTATGATAGGTTTTTATATAAATGACGTATAGACTTGACTGTGCCATCAAGACTTGGGATTAAGTTTTCAAGTCGGAGCAGAAATAAAATGAAAACAATTTAAGAAAAGTTCCTGTACAGCTCTCTTAAAAGGTAGATGCCTTTTATGTTATCTCCAACATCTTGATCTACTTTGGTCACGTCCCGGGTAAGAATTAGCTTCCGGCAGGCAGCCAGGTTGCAAATCACTTTCACCCTACTACCAAGTTGTCTGCTATAAATGAATCACCTGGTCAGTGGAACGAGCTCCTCCGTCACTGGCCAGAACTGCAACCATATGTCTGATAAAATATTGATGCTGGGCTTGGACTTTGTAACTAAGAAAACGGGTGCCTATTGATTCGCACATTTTATTACGCATTCTATTATTTTGTTTTTGACACAATTATTTTTGTTTACTTCGCATTGCCTGTTTTGTTTTTCTGTTACTTGGATTTTCAATCATTTCGCTGCACACTTACTTTGCATTTCTTATCTCGCTTACCATTTTTTCGCATTTCCATTGAACTTACAAATGATTATTTAGACTTTATTTATCTCGATAACTGTTTTTTCGCATTTTGTCTCTACGGTAATCTATTGTTTTGACATTCAATTAATTCGCTCATTATCAGATTATTATTGCTTGTGAAATCGCGCGGTTCGGTTTTTCAGAAATTTAATAAATATTTCGAAATTTGATATTATTTCTGACTAATTGGTTCTGAAAATGCTTCTAAAATATGATATATCTTTGAAAGTTCTAATCAATTTTCAATAAAGTTTGATGAGAAGCTAAGCAAACTGTTAAAATACCAAAAAAACCGGTATACAGTTCAATTTTGGATTGTTTCGCCATCGTTTGATTGGTATTTTAATTTTTGTGGATGAAAAAAGAGGCTAGAGGTGTAAAAATTCGCGCGAATTTTTACACCTCTAGCCTCTTTTTTCATCCACAAAAATTAAAATACCAATCAAACGATGGCGAAATAATCAAAATCTATATAAACAAAAGCGAACTGATCGAAAAACGAAACAATAGAAAGCGAAACGAGCCAAATATAAAGTAATAAAAGGCTAGATAATCTTTAAACGAAACGAATGCAAAGCGAAGCGAGAAATATCGAAATATAGATAGACGAAACAAACGAAAAATTTAACAACAAAATGCGATACAACTTGGGCGAAACAACAATAAACGAGATAAAAATGACGAAACGTACCATACCCTAAGAAAACATATTTAGAACACTGAATAGTAAGTAGCACTAGAAAGACGATAGATTTTGAAAAGTAACTTTCCATCAACCGCTGACAGACTCAAAAGGCGATTTGCGATAATATCGTTTGATAAGGCCAGAAGCTGAGGTACTTGATAACTACTTTGCTTGGCAATGGATAGCCATATAGATCAAAAATCACCAGCTTTCCCCAATTTTTTCTCGTTTGCCTTGAGGCCCCGAGCCATCGAAATTCTAGAAATTCCGGATTTATATAAGTTTAATTTGAGCTTTATCGCAATGTTGCTGAAGCCCCTCTAATATTCCGATAGCTTCGTTCTGTTGAACCGTTCTGAATGCCATTAGGTCGTGTGAGTGTGCTACAACATGGTAAGAAGAGACAGCTTAGAATTTTCACGAATTCTTTTAGCACCATGAGATCTCTTAACTTAGATGACTTCAGATCTAGAATGACCTATAGGAAACCTTCTTCATCAGGAGTGACTGAGTGATTTCGTTTCACAAAGAAGTCTTTGATGACTCCTTTGAGGTCGTGTTGCAGAACCTAAAACGATCAACACCGTGTGTGCATACAGACAATTTTAAAAAATATGTAGCAATGATTTACTCATGCCACATCCAAGCAAATTATGGAAAAGGTCGTCTTACCAAACGGTATCGATATTACTCGGATAGACATCAACACGTACACTGATTCCTTGAAACCAAACTAATTGTTGAAATAATCATTTTGTCCGCAGGCCATGCGGATAGTAAATAGTTCAGATAGGAACTGGAACCATACTTCACCTTTATATGGAGAGGAAAGACCACAACTGTGTTCCAACGCACTGCATGATATCTTAATGTTAACATAGTATAAAACATAGTCGCTTTCTCTGTCCCTATGTATGCTTAGATTTTTAAAACTTCGCAACGGATTTTGATGTGTTTTTTTTTACGAATAGAGTGATTCAATTCAATAGGTTTATATGACGTAAAGAAATTTAAAGATTTGTTATGTGATGTTTTAACAAACATATTTTTCTGCACTTACATTGCAAACGCTGGCTAAACCTTACGAGATAGATCAAATTTATGTACTACGGAATTGTAAATCTTAAAAAGATAAATAAAAATCCGCGACAGCATATGTTTATCTCCTAAGGATAACCCACAGCCACAGTAACCATTTTTATCTTTTACATATTACAAAAAAAATATGTGTTATTTACCAAGCTATTTGAAACGATACAGTTTCATTCCTCATCCAATTTAATACATTAGATACGTTGTGCATTTCATGTAGATCAACATTTTCCTTTACAGCATGAGATTTATAGCAGGAGATCTTGATGCTATAAGGAAAGGGGAATTGTTTTACTTTAAATTTAACGCGTGCAGGCCACGGGCAGTAATGAATAAATCAAAGCTACTGGATCGATCTCAATCATTTTTTCAGCGAGTGGCTATATATTTTATACCCGTGCGAAGCCATAGCGGGCCGCTGTGTTTTTATAAACAACGTTCACAGTTTTTCTGTAGTGTATTTAGTATCAGCATTGAACCTGTGCGAAGCCGGGGCGGGTCGCTAGTACCTTATATAGCCAAATGTTCACAGAGTGTACCAGAGAGTCAACTGAGGCAAGGTAGTGCCATTTTGTGTACAATCTAAATTAGACCGGCAACCCACGACCGGGAAAGCCACGTCGCCATTTTTCGTTGGTTGGTTTGAAATTAATTTAATAAAGTGAAAAAGAACGTGTTGTCGTTATTTTTGGGTTTATAACTTTGCAGAATGTTGAAAGCTTCATTCAGAACTGCCGCACTAAACATTATTTGCCATCAAAGTGGAAACTACATAAAAAAAAAGTAGAAATAATGAAACTCAATTGCAGCCGGATATAAACGTCAATTCAAACGAGACAACTCTCTTTCATTTCAACACAGAGGGGGTTTCAGGCAAAAGGGAGTACGAGTTGGCTCTCTGTATTAACTACTCTGTGTTGTTTAGCAACGTTTTGCAGAGGCCCATTCACATGAACATGGCCAACGAACGACGAATGAAAAAACATCGTATACATACTCTGACATTTAATTTCCTGTGAATGTTTTTGGATTCGTCCCGAATGACGTTCGAGCTCACTACCAAACACATACGACGAATGTATTTGCCTTGTGGATTGAATGTGGAACGTGAATAAAGTTTGACAGTTCGAACCCAGCAGATTTTAAAACGCAACGAATAGGTTTTTTTCTTCAATTTCTTTAATTTTGGACATAAAACCAAAAGTTCGTTGAGGATCTCGGCTTGTAATACCCTCAAATAACTTTTCTTCATTTATTCATCGTCCGTAGGTCGTGCTCATGCTAATAGTACTTAAATGTTCATAGCTTCCGATTATAGATGTTGCAGCACAATGTTGGGTATGCAATCAACTCCTGCTGACTTTTTTTCTTTATTGAGCGAAAGGTAATCTCGAAATCCATCCTCGTTTCACTCAGCGACGACAGTTTTTTCAAATTCGATTGTCACTTTTTAAAGTGATTATTTTTGTCGTTTTTGATCTTGATTTTTTGAAATATTCGGGTTACTTACGTCACGGTTGCAGAAATGTAATTTATTAGCCTGAACATAGAGACAAACACCACCACCAAAGCCTAAGAGTGTATGGAGTACCCTATTTTATTGTTGATAACTCCTACACGGAAAACAACAACCTTACGCTGAGGTCTCAGCACTTGATTAAATACGTAATTAGTTTTGATTTGCGAAGCGTTTTTGCAAGAATTTGTTTTATATTTGAGGATCAATATAATTAGACGCTTTTGTTAACCGGATAATGCATATATTGTTCTCTTTTGATTAGAAAACGATATAAGAGTCTATGGTTTCAGCTCTTTTTTCAGTAGGGAAGTTTCTTTTCAAGAATTCAAATGAAGTGTTTTATAACAATTTTGTTAATAACCGTAGTGGTTGCAATCGCTAATGCACATCATTTGCCAAATGAAAGCGATTCATCCGGTTCCTCATCATCAGAAGAAGGTAGAGATGAGCTTCCTGTACCACATCCAAGGGAGCTTATTGGAGTTCCAATAAAGCCAGAACTTGGCATAAAAGATAGTGACCATAAAACTTCCGACAATTTCAACAATTTTCCTATGTCTCGCCAGCTCAAAAAAGCAATTCAAAAAATGCTCAATGTAATGGACAATGACCGATACCCATTCGGCGGAAATCGTAGGCACGGAAACGATGATAATCTTTATGTACCTCGTGAGCTGCTAGAACCAATTGAAAAAATGCTCAAATCTCTAAGAAATGATTTAAAAAATACCCCTAGAGGTGAGAATCAGCCTAGAACATTCATTGGAATCCCAAAGCAGACAAAAGCAGTCTAATAAGAAGAACTATAGTTCAGCAATGAAGTCGTCAAATTGGTGAAATTGGTTCATTTCGGCAACAAATTGAAACTTCGTATAAAGATTCGCTTTTTTCTTAATTTAGTTTGTCTATTTTGCCTCAATACTTTCTTATATTGAAATATATTTGGTATTTGAAAAGAAACATGTTTTGTAGTCATTTGTTGAAATTTAAATATTCTCCTTCTTTCTTCTTGTTCGTTTTCCGGTGTGACGAACATCGCATCATGATCGCGAAGGGATCATAGCTAATTCACACTAGAAATCCGCCCATGGGTTACGCTGCGTTGACTTCGACTGTGTTGTGGGTTATTTCCGTTAAGTTGGTTTCAGCTTCAGAAAAGTGCCTTCGAGTAAAATGTTCCTCTATCACAATACTTTTACCTACTGTGCAGAATTTTGTCATCAGAGAAGCTGTGAGCTTCGTCGAAAGAATTTTCTCAACATTATGCCTTCTTTGAGCGGCTATTTAGAAGAATGTTTCAATCTTATTTAAGTTGTCGAATTTCTTGAATGGTTTGGTTAGCATCAGCAGTCCTCTTCCAGCTCCATGCCCTACATGCTGTCCATACTCTTTATACTTGGAGTTGGGCGCACTTCTTTCTTGCAGTTTCAATGCGAGTCGTTTCTTTGACTTGTTGATTGTGTCCTTTGAAACCTTTAGCAATTATTTGGATCTATATAAGGAATTTTGTTGAAGGCAATCCCACATACATACTTTGTGATAAGCTCCCCTCATTTTTAGACTGAGTTGATGGTGTTTCCCAAACATCTTGGCATATTCAAAATAAATTGACTGCTTTTTATTTTGACTAAATTATAACACTTGACTGTCTTCGCAGCAGTTGGTTGTTTGATTTCCTTCGCCGCCTCCGTAAAAAATTCTGTCAATAGAAGACGTGTCTTGTATATCTTCACCAGGTGGGTTCCTCGTGCCGTATTGAATACCTCCATTGTAGTCATAACCTTCGTTTGTCTCCCAAACATGTCCGTTCAAATATCTGCCAACATACAAAAACTCCTCTTTTTAGGTATCCTCAAATAAGCCAAAAATCATTTTTTTCATCTGCTCACAATCCAACTTGGGAGCATATGCATTGACAATATTCCACACCATTCTTTGCATCGCCAATCCAAAAGACATCAAATGATCACTAGACCTCACAGTTGTCAAAACGCTGGTAAGTAGAGAAGTTCTTCCTCAAGGATGATACTTATTCCGTTTGTACCCTGAACATCTTGTAGGCTTTTGTCTTTAGATCCAAAAAACGTCCTCTGTTTCCTGGTATTCCGCCACTATGTTTCTAAGACGCATATGATGTCTACTAGCCTCTTTCTCATCATCTCTTCCAGTTCGAAACTTTCACCATACATACTTTTTGCGTTCTAACTCAAGAGCGATCTGAGCGCCTTTTTAAGATATTCGCTCAAAATCGTTCGTTCAAAATATGTTGCTTTTATTCTCATTGAGTTCATGTTTCGTTCTTATACGTAGGTACATATGAATGTATTTTTAATCAATGCAAAACATAATGTCGAAGTGACTTTCAACAAATTGAAAAAAGAAACTTAATTGTACCACCATTGCTTCTCTTTGTAAAACTTGCTTGTTTTAAAAGTTACACGTTTCATCAGATGGATGAATTTATGCCTATCATTATTTGCAGTAAGAACTTTGAAAGGCTTTTCCCTCACTCGAACTATTCAGAAAGTTGAGTTTTGTGAACAATAAACAGAAAGTAATTGAAAAACTTTCTACGCTATGGAAAAATGTCAAGGTGACTATGGCTACTTTCAGTTTAATTTTAGTATAGTTGAAGACACTGACAGGCAGAAAAACTCATTGTTTGAAAGGAAATCTATATCTGTATTATAATTATAAAACAACTAGCTGATCCATCTGACGTTGCTGGGGTCCAATTTGTTTAAAGCGTTGTTCACATTGCCCTAAAACCAAAATTCGTCAAGGACACTCGCGGGGCTAAGCTAAAGTTTTCCTGTAGTTTATAGATAATGTAGAATCCTAATGCTGAAAGAATTTTTTAAATAGGTTCGGTTGCTTTCAGGTTCCCGATTAAGTTCCAGATCAGGTTCGCATTCCCGTTCCCGTGGGAATATGGACGGAATGCCTCTTTGTTGCTCAGGAATAATGTAGCATCACAATGTTAAAAGAGTTTTTGAGATCAGTCCAGTAGTTCTCAAGTGCATGTTCCCGGACCCGTTCCCGTACCTGGACCATGAAAATTTATTAAAAATGCGTTGGGCGATTTTGGTGTCTATACCGGAAACACATACACACATCCATTTTTGTATATAGAAAGAAAAAATTTTCACTAAACTAACTTTAAATAAAATTTTTATTGAACAACAAACCATTAACTTTCGAAAGCTTTTTAGTATGTGGTAGTAAGTGGCTTTGTTGATTTTTAAGAATGATTTTTTAGAAAATCAAGTCAATTTTCCTAAAAATTGCCCTTCCCGCCGAAACAGAGAGAGATAGCCCTCACCCATTCGACTTTTTTCTTGCCTTGACTCAACTTATCCGTAATGAGCTTTGGTCGCATCTTATGCTAAACACCTTGTATGGAGTATTAATGATCCAGTTGCACCCTGCATTCCTCCCCTCAAGCTATTTAACTGCAACTCCGGCCTCACAAGGAAAGCGCATAAGTTCTTCTTTTATCCCAATTTCGATCGTACTGTTAAGTATAGAGATTAATATCTTAACTGCCCAACCCGAATGTGGAATGCTTTACCTAACCCAATTTTCTCCACGCTTTCCAATGCACAAATTTAAAAATAATGTAAGGGTAGTCACAATCCTGTGAAGTGTGCGTGAACTATTCGTTATTTGTTTATTTATTTTATGATCGGCGAACACTGTAAGATATGATATCTTATTTGTGTAAGTTAGAATTGTACAGTTGCCACTATATTTGATAAATTTGTATTATTTTGAACGCGTGTACTATTTTTCTATTGTTTGAACTGATTAACTAAACATGGGTAAAGTTAAGGTTAAGTGTTTTTAATTAGTCGCAATAAATAAATAAATAAATTGGGTGGCGCAACAGAGCGACGAGCCCCAGGTCTACCGCATTTCTCACAACCATGCCTTGGCAGGGAATGGAGGGGACCTACAATTTTCTGCCGTTACCGAACCGAATCGAGAAAGCGCTTTTCATGGCAATGAATTTACTAACGGAGGACTTGCCAATTCCTCGCGAAATACATTTCCGTGGAAATACATTTTTGCCTCTGCTGGGATTCGAACTAGTGCTTCAGTTCATATCCGGATCTTTAAACTATCCGGATATCCGGATATCCGAATAGGAATGTATTGACACAGCTGATATTCGGATAGTTTCGGATATCCGGATAGTGTCGGATATCCGGATAGTTCTGGTATCCGGATATCCGGATAGTTCTGGTATCCGGATATCCGGATAGTTCAGATATCCGGATATCCGGATAGTTCAGATATCCGGATAGCTTTTAAAGATCTGGATATCCGGACCCAAACTGTAAAATTATTTTCTAGTAGCATTTGAAAACATCTTTGTTATTCACACTGACCTACACATAAAAAAAAAATACAAACTTACTACTTAGATATTTCCCAACAAGTATCCCGAATCTATGTATTGGTCTACAGACACTTCGCCTTTAAGTCCTTTCAAAGTTGTTTTCCCAGACACATGAAGTGAATTCCATGGAAGAAACTGCAGCAATTTTGTTCCTTCTAAACGTAATACTCATCAGGAATTAGCTTAGAGATCCGGATAGGCGGACCCAAGTTGAAAAGTGTGGTTGTATGTAAAGTCGGTTTATGGATGATAATTTGACGTTATAATGTCGTCAGAAAACATTGATGAAAAATTGCATATTTTTATGAATTTAATAGAATTATTATCAACAAATTACATACATTAATAACGAGTAGCAATGTTTTATCAATATTTTATTGAACCGAACACTTATGCGAGATGATCATTGTTATCAACCTACCCATACCGCCAATAGACTTGACACTTGAAGTGCAAACAAGTTTTGAAAGTTAGGAAAACTTGATAAAATTTTGAATGAAATGTGTGAAAAAAAAGTTGACATCATTGTCTCACTTCTAGTAAAGGAAATTTTTTGATGGGGGTCTAAATACTAGATAGGCTTTTTTTAAGCTAAATTATTTGGAATGGAATTCTTTGGTAATGATCTGATACAACAATGCACAGCTTCATTAGGCAGTTTATATTTCGGTCGCAGCTATCACTTATTGGGAAACTTGCAGTGACTATGACTATACTCAACACAATATATATATAAATCAATTGAATTTTTCGCTTTAGTGAACTTGGATGCTATCAGGTAGCAAGATTTTCATACGGCGATTCACAGCTTCAGTAGACAATTCATTTCTTCTACCACTTATCAGTAGCAAGCGGAGATTTGGAAGAAAGAAAACAGGTGTTCTTGTTATGACTATACAAAACAAAATAAATCGAAATCGGTATGCCAAGGCCCAACAACTACTTCTTGGGAGCGACTGATGTGTTACTCTACACAACGTTATTGTTGGTCTTAGCGGAATTGGTATCAACGAAGTGGTAGACACCGAAGAAGCGCAGTGGCTACTGATACTGCAAATTGCTGTATGAACGATTTGCTACCTGCTAACATAAAAGTTCGCTGAAGCCACAAATTAATAGAGTGGTAGAACTTCAGCCGGTCCCAAGAAACGGTTGATAGGAACGAAGAACCAACACATTATTTACAAGAGCGCGTCATTCCAATACTTCCTAGCTGCAAATAAGCAGAAGCTTGGGCTGCTAGCATTCAAGGGCTATAAAAGCAAAAATTAATGTTATTGAGGCATAGTACAACAGTGAGCTTCGTGATAGTGATCTGCAAAAGTTATTTAGTTTTGTGAAAACAATTAACTTTAGTGGATGTTTTAAGTTTGCCTGACAGAGACAGTGTTTAATTAATATTAAAGTGTAAAAATATAAATAAATAAATTTTATAAATATATTTTTAAAATTTCCAATAACTGTATGTTTTCTTTGCACTATATCCTGCTCTGATACTGGATTTATTAAATAAAATACTTAGCATTTTTGGAAAACTTTCTTATGCCTTTTTTAAGTAAATGAGTGTATATCAACTGTTCGGGTTTTCCAAAGGATCATAATAATAATTGAATGTAAATATTTGATTTATTCCGATCTTTAAACTCTTTTAATTCCGTGAAATTATTTTGAGATCCGGATATCCGGATACCGAAAAGTATTCGGATATCCGACACCATCCGGATATCCGGATATGCGACACTATCCGGATATCCGGATATCCGACTTTATCCGGATATCCGGATATCCGACACTATCCGGATATCCTATACTATCCGAATAGGTCGGATACCGGATCCAGGATCCGGATCTGTTCCGGATATCCGGATATCCGAAGTATCCGGATACTTTGAAGCACTAATTCGAACCTCGAACCTCTGGGTTACCATGTGGATATGCTAACCACCACGCCACGGGTAGTCGCGATAAGGAATTCCATAAACGCGTTGGGTTCACAAGAAACTGTAGTTCGGAAGTAAGGTCATTAAAGCTGGGTATCAATAACGGACACGATCTATTTAGATCCGAAAATAATATTTCTTTATAAAGTTCAGCGGGTTGATGAAATAGTGGTATACCCGAAAATATGGTTCAAGTTCGATGTTTTAACAGGTTTTCCAACGACATTCTTAAAAGGTGTGATGAAAGTTGTGAGGTTCTGTCAAAGGGCCTCAATCCATAAACATTCTTACATCTTACTGCCAAGTTCAATGCAAATCTTAGTTTTCTTTTACTTTCTTGATCAAGATCACAGAAGATTTCACAACCGTAAGTCATTAAGGGTGTTTTCAGAAGAAAAGATAGCATTTTTAGCGGAGTGAAATATTGTGAAATATTGCCGTATAAATTAATTTTTTATTTTATTTATATATATATATATATAAGGATATATATTATATTTATTGTATAGTAATGAATAATAATAATAATACAAAATGGAAGTGTCCTCAATCAATCTCAACGGACAGCTTATGTGTAGTTGGGCCTCATAAGCAAATAAATAAATTGAAAATTTCTTCTCAATTTTCGGAAGCTCATTTTCATATATGGGGAAGAGCAACGGACCCAAAATGGATCCTTGTGGGACTTCACTTAGTTTTGGAAGAAAATCCGAGAGCTGCCATCTTAACTCAACTGCCCTTATTTGATTTGAGTCATTTTTTCTAAAGCTTTTGATGAAAATGATATGGAAATGGGTCTTAACACATCACATTTAAAATTTTTAGGCACAGGTGCTGTTTCTGCCATTTTTCATTGTTCCGGAAGCTCGCTAGTTTATATGATTGTATTTAAAATGTGAGTAATTTACGGTAACAACAGAAAAAAAATACAGCGCAAAAAAATCATTTTTGATGGGGCTATGCCGTTGGCTTGCGTCGACAAACCAGCAGTAGTCAATATTTTAAGCCACCATTGACGCCATACGGCCAGATTTATTAAAAACAAAGTCGTGAAATTTTGGACTAATCGATTAGATATTATTTAACCTGTAGCCGTGGCAAACGTATGCCGCACATCATGTATACTAAAGTATTGTATTGTATTGTATTTATTATCTTAAAAATTATTTGACATCATACTTCAAGATTGATCTTTTAATTAAGTATTCAGAAATTTTAATTACAATTGTAGCTCATCACAGTAAATTTGTTTAGTAAGTTATTGTTAGTAATGTAATAATAAAATCTAAATTTTTTTTTTTTTTTTTATTGACCAGTTATGAAGAAGAGTTTTACAACAAATATTTGTTATCGCCCAGTTTACACAGAGTTACAGTAGAAATCTACTTTGCTTCTGAAAATTTTTATAAAAATGCACAATTTTTGAATTGCAGAATAAGTGTTCAAAATTATACTTTTGAGGAGGAAAGGTCATGAAAACCTCCTAATTGAGAAAACTTAGAAATAAATAATTAATTTTGATTATGTTAGCTTTTTTCGTTCATTAATGCTAAGAGTATATAAGATTACATTTTTTTTTTGTTTTTGTTTTTTTTACTAACTCTATATCACAGATTAATTATAAATGTTATAAGGTACAAAAAATTATTTTTGCAAAAAAAAAAAAGTGAACAAATAACTATGAAACAAATAAGTCGACGTGTGAGTAGTGCATATATAGGTAAATAAATAAATAAATTAACAAATAAATAAGACAGAACATAAAGGTAAATAAATAAGGATTACAGCAAAAAAAAAAAAAAATTTAAGTAATTATAAATTATATTTTAAATTGGGTAGGTAATAAACAATTGAAAAACAAATAGAAGATAGAAGCATTAATACAATAAACATTTAAGAACGCATTAATTAGTTAAGTTAACAATAAGAATGTTATCAGACATTGCACAACGAAGAAGATATCTTTCTTTTAATTTGCATATTCTATCAGAAACGAGATCGATTTTGGTGCGGCTATGCAGTTCAGATGTTGAAAAATGCCAAGGTAGTGCTAGCATCATTTTCAATAACTTATTTTGAGACACTTGCAATTTTTGAATATGTGTTTTTGCACATTGTCCCCATACTGGACAACCATAAAGCAAAATAGCTTGAAAGATTACATTTGTATGTAAATGTAAAATTTAAACTGAGAAACAATGTAAAGAGTAGACCTATACGGAAAAAGTGGTAGCAAAAATATATAAGAGAAATTATATAAAAAAAAAAAATATATATATAAATAATAGAAAAAGAATAAAAACAGAGAAATTGAATAATAATTAAAAACTAGATTAAAACCATTCTTCAAACACTTCCCGACATGTGATTGAGCAACTCCCCCCGAAAACCCTTTGACAAAATGATTCTTTGCAATCGATGTGGAAGATTATTCCACAGTCTAATTGCGTTAATAAAATAAGAACGCTCTCCAATGCTATGTGTAAACCGTGGTAGAACTAATTTTAGTCCTCTTGGTGATCTAAGAAAATGAAGATATGCGTGTAAATACTCGGGACAACAATTATGGATTATGTCATGAAGTTTCAGAAGTGACCTGTACTCATAAAACGCATCTAAACTCATTCCTAAAAGAGAAGTTTTAAAATTTGAAACACTTACATGTCTTGGTAGACCGTAAATATAACGCAAACAGTCATTGAACGCTACATTTAACTTACGCCTACATTCATAGTCTAAACAGGGGTAAACTAAAGCATTATAGGTAAAAAATGGTAACAACAATGATTTTACTAAATGTGATTTCATATTCGGAGACAGTAAGTTAGATGAAGTTCTTAGGGTACGCAATCCACTGTAGACTCGCCTAATTGTTTCTGATGTAGCATCGCAGCAACTCAATTTACTATTAATTTTAAAACCAAGATATTTAACTTGTTCAACATAGGGCAGAGAAATTTCGTTTAGCACAAGCAAGGGTAAAATATCCAAAGATATATTTCGTCTTGAACAAACAATACCAAGCGATTTATTTGGGTTTAACAGAATTTTGTTTGACTCAACCCAAGAATCAACTTGAGATAAATCTTCGTTTACTCTAGCAACGCAGTTCTAATAAGCCAAATCATCCGGATAGATATAAAGTAACATCATTTGCATAGATGTGTATATTACTATTGGCAATTACATCTGGTAAATCTATTATGTAAGCGCAGAACAATAGCGGTCCCAAAACAGATTCTGTTTTATTAGGAACACCCTTATTGACAAGAATTGGACTAGATATACCATTTTATTGGTTTTCACCGTTAGTAACCGATTTTTTAAATAGCTTGAAATAAGATCAAGGGCAGAAAGCGAAAATTGAAATACTGACTTGAGCTTTCTTAGAAGCACTAAGTGATCAATACTATCAAAGGCTTTAGAGATGTCAAGCATTACCATGACCCAGATATCGTCCTTGTCCAAAGCTGCTCTTAAATCAGAGGTCACTTTGATAACTGCTGATTCACAGCTATGTTTTTTCCTAAAACCTGATCGCCAAACTGATAGTTTATTGTGCATGTCCCAATCATCCTGAATCTGCTGTGCAAGAATCTTTTCAAAAACCTTGGCAAAAAATTAGAGCAAGCTGATTGGCCTAAACTCCGATGGACTGGTGGGTTTTGAGCTTTTGGGTACAGGGATCACAATAGCGGACTTCCATTTAACAGGGAATTGACGGCTGTAAATACAATAATTAAAGATATGCACAAGAAAAGGCAAAAGTACTGGCAGGATTAATTTAACAAATTTGGGTGAAATTTCATCTGGTCCAATCGCATTGGATTTGACTGACCGCATTGCAATAATTACATCAGCTTCGTTAACACACCGAAATTCAAAGCAGCCATTTGAATTATCAACATCAAAATTAAACGCAACCGCGCTGCAGGATTTAGGTACCAACACCGTGGCCATTTCAGTGGGATCAAAGGAGCATTTGGGTTTTTCATTTTCAATCACCCCAACGTCTTTCAAATTTTGCCAAAGGATTTTTGGATTAAGATGGGGATCAAGGCGTTTCATAAAAAAAGTGCGCTTAGAGCTACGAATCAAAGAGGTTACTCTATTTCTAGCGAAAACAAACTGACGTCGCCGTCGATTAAATTCCGACGGGTTTCTTTTAAAGCATCTGTAAAACCGTTCTCTTTCTTTAATAAACGCTTTAATTTGCTGAGTGAACCACGGGCAACTATTAGGCTTCACAACTCTCGTTACAACTGGAACATATATTTCGTAAAGTTCATTTGTAACGTTAGTTAAGATGGAAACTTTCGAATCTATATCTGGAGCATAGTAGATATAACTGAGGCCAAAGGCAGACACATTTTGTTGTAAATTGAGTAAATCAGTTCGATTAGTCGCTTTAAACTGTAATGTTTTGACAGTATCCCTACGCAAATCAAAGTTAAGTGAACAATATATAAAGTCATGATTAAAATCTGATGTAAGACTCAGTTGGTCATTCCCCATTACTTGCGTTGCTGAATTAGTTAAAAACATGTCAATTAACGACGGATTACTGGTTGATTGATAGCAGGTTGGCCAGCCGGTAGTAACCACTTCAAGGCCGAGTTTATGACAAAAATATTGAAAAAACTGACACGTGCCATTGTTTTCTAAAATATTAACATTGAAATCTCCTCCTATTAAAACTTTATTATAGATCCTACTTAAATTGGATATGGTATCTTCTAACTCCACTAAATTCTCTTCCATAAAAATCCGCGGAGGGCAATATACTAAAGCAGATGCGACAAAATTATACGTCAGGTTACAATAATACTAAACGTATTGATATAGAACTTAGTGGAACTCAGCGGCTACAACTGACAACTCGATTAAAACACATGTATTCTAATAGGGAATGGCCCATAAGCAACGTGCGTGACGTCCGTGGCAGCATTGAAATTAAAACATTTGAAATATCAGCGCACTTAACGATTTTGACATTTGCTATTCGTGTTTTTGTTTTGTTGACACACATATTGCTCTGTGTAATTCAAAAAAACGGATTATTCTCAAAAACGCATTAACGCGGTGGATTCATTGGGCTATCCAAAATTGTCACGTGTGTCAAAGTTGAAGTTGTCAGTTGAACGCATCAAAGTCGAACGAGTGACTAAGTTATTGGGCCATAGCCTTCAGTCTTCGAGATAATGAGGTAGAGTAGAAATATGTATTTATTACAATATTCGACTCCACTTTGTTCGGGCTTTCGTAGTAGCCCCGTCTTTTCTTTTCGAACACAAGTGGGTTACAAGTGGTTAGTTGAAATCATACTCAAATTAGTCTTTTGGCTTTTCTACGAACATCTGGAAAGCCTTAAAAAAAGGTTGCTATTTGGTTGTACAATGGACTGGTACTATGTTCTGAGTGCTCCAGTTAGCATTTGGAAAAGGCTTCGACAAAAAAAATACTTTGGCCGATGCCTGAGGCGATGCTCTAGCCCGGTGGCTTCCTCTCACGCCTTCAGCATTACACTGAACTACTCCTGAATTTTTAGAACTCAACTTGTCATTTACAGGAAAACACAATTCTTCATAGTTTTTTCTATCAATATGTAATTGAAGGGAAGCAACAGCGAGACACCTGCACATTTAAATATCCAGCTACTCATAAATTGTCTTCTCTTATTTTATTTTCTTATTTTACTTACATAAATGCAAAATACTAAATAAATGTTACTTTGTTAATACCAAAAAGTCTCTGACCTACTTCCATGTAGCTTGCCACTGAAATAGTATTAAATTCATTCACACAAACCTGATGAACTTGATACTGCTTATTGTTAGTAAAGTAGAGTAAAATGGCTTAAGTATGAAACAAAACAAAAAAAAAAAAAGGAAACTGCTGATGGATTGTCTCAAAGGGAAGGAAGGACCATTTTCCAACCATAGTCCTCAGCATCCGATAACAATGGTTAGACTCAGCGATTCAGTTTGCAATTGTTTTCTGTCGGTTTTCATGGCTCAAACGGATAGTAGTATCCGGTCTTGTACTTATCCGATTGTTTAAACGATTTAAAAAACGAAATCCACTTAAATTATTGCTTGTTCTTAGTTGATGGTAATGGGGATTATCTTGAAACATGGATCAAAGCAACAAAAAAAGGATTTTAAAAAGCCTTATATTTGGCTGTTCCCCCTTTAAAAAAAAAATCAATAGTTCGTCCATGACATGCTCTCGCTGTAAGACAGAATCTTAAATTTTATTGATTCTCACGAACATATGTAACAATTGTATACAGCAACAAATTAGTTTTATATTTAGCAGTGGTATTGATGTAATTCAAATCGCAGAAAGAAGGTCGCATTACATTGAATTGATGAGAGGGTGGTTTGTGTATTAGTCGCATATCGGAAGTTGCTGCAGAATTATAGGTAAGATACGAATTAGATGCAGGCAGTGAAACACCCTTAGCAAATAATTCAGGGGAACTCTTTTAGTGGGGAAGGAAAGGCCTTCCTGGTTTTTCATAATTTAAGAAGTTGGCTCTCTTATCGAATGACTTGAACAATTCTTCCGGAAGGTATAATTCAAGTAAATTGAGACAGCAACAAGCATGGCATTTATAGAATAAATGCTGGCATTCCTCTGATCTGAATGTGATCTCAAGACCATTTCTCATCAAAAAAGTGTTATCTATCAGAATTTGCATTAGAGCTTTGAGGATCATGTAAGAAGCATATCTTTTTACTCATGTGTACTGGATGTGGCATTCGATCAGGCGATCCCAAGGCTCAAATTTTGTCAAAAATAAACGCTCAACTTTCTATTGGTCCAGGACTCATTCACTTTAGAATCTGAACCGGGAGAGGACTGTTATTGGATCTTCACGGATAGTTTCAGAACCGATGATGAGTCTAGTGTCTTTTTGGAGAGCAATGACATACTAGTGTAATTGGCTATCCAAGTGGCTTTAAGCTACATTACGAAGAATCGCTGGGTGGAAAGAATTATTTCTGTCTGCAGCGACAGCGAAGCTGTGCTTAAAGGTGGGTCCACCACCTCAGTCTCATGAAGCAGTTGCAACGTACGTTGAATTGCAAACGGCTGTTATTGAATGTTTGGAAGAAATCAAAACGTGGAAAGATCGAAATACTTCTCAAAATGCATTGCATCTTTTGACAGCGATTTCGACGGTTGAATTCCAAATCGCCTGTCACATTATGGAATCAGTTAATTAGATTGTTTTGCCTTTGAGTCGAGAATCGCAGTCTAAAAACCAAGATCTGGGTGAGGTTACTAAGCAGGCAGATGACGCTTTGAATGAATTTACGTAAAAACGCGAAAACGCAGATTCTACTTTCTACGTTATTTATGAACATGTTGCTAGAATTTGTTCTGAATACGAAATCACAATGAAATTGCCACGCCCGCCGTTGCAATCAACAAAAAAAATCTCTGCAACGTTCAAGCACAAAGTATTGAAGACTACTGCAGAATTTCTTTCTACATTCCGTTTCTTGATACGTTCATTTCTCAACTCAAAAGTCGGTTCTCGGAACACAAATCCATTTTCCAAAGTTTCGGGCAACTGTTTCTTAAACAAGAATTGCGCTGACCTCTACACATTTTACGAAGATATATCGGATTGTTCGAAAGAAAATTTTCTGTCAGAAGTCAAGATGTGGAAACAACGAATCCGCGGCCCATCAATAAAATTCTTGAAGGAGAAACAGACTTCAACTCTTGTTTTTTTTCTCACTTTTGTTTGTCGTTTTTGATTTCTTGGTGTAGAACGTCCTGTCTTTTAGGCCAGTGAAAAAATGCTTCTATCGCTCCGATAGTTCCTAACGCATTTTTGATTCCTGACACTTCGCATGCTGCATTGACTGCCAAACTAAAGCTATGTGCAGCGCAATGTACATAAATTGCCAGGGGGAAATACGATCTCAGATGAGCCTGTGCACCAATGAATTGGACACTCATTGCCGGAGCTCTGTCGAATCCTTGGCCATACATATATGAGCAATCGACGCCAACATCATGTAAATATATTCTGATTGAATCTGCTAAACCTCGTATATATAAATAAAATTTTGAGAAATAGAAATTCATCACAATGTAATTTACTTTCGAAGGACTTGCCAATTCCTCGCTTATGGTGATATTTTTGGAAAATTATTTTTTTGTTTCTTTGATTCAAACCGTGAACCCATCCTCATCGAATGCGCTCTCGTTTGCGTTTCGTTTTTTTTTTTTTTTTTTAATTAAATAGGGTGAAGGTGAAAATTACCTTTACAAGCACGTCGACCTGAAAGATCTTTTGTGCTGTTCCCTTGAACCGTCAGTATACCAGATGTATTGGAAGTTATTTGTAAGAGTTACAGGGTTCTTCCATGCTGAGCGGTTTGGAAAGATTACTTCAAAGGGGTGGTGTAACAGTATGCGTTTAGGCATAAAGCCCGAGGAGTGGGCTGCAGGCGATTCCAGTATTGGGAGCACCTGCAGAATACTCATATGTCCTTGTAAGTTTTCCTTTCTCGAGTGGTTAGTGAGAAGAAGCTTTAGTCCGCTTAGTGCAGCAGTCTTCTTTACTCTTTGATGTAGCGGAGGAAAATTTAATAAACTTTCTAACGCTAAAGTTGGACAGGTGCGCATTGCGCCTGTGATATACCTACACAGGTTAGTCTTTGTAACTTTTGCAAAGATTTGCGGGCATAAACTTGCTCTGTTTTTTGCCACCAGGTCAGCGAAGCATAGGTTATGATGGGTGTGATAATAGTGAGATAAGTCCAGTAAATCATTTTTGGCCTAAGTCCCCACTTTTTACCAAAGAGTCAAGAACAGGCCCAGAAAGCATTTGTTGCTTTTGCTATGGTTTTGTCTAGATGTGGTTTCCAATTGAGTTTATTATCCAGGGTTACTCCTAGATATTTGACCTCTTTGGAAAAATTAATTTGAACATTATTTAGGGATAGTGTTTGGAGATCGATTTTACGTCTCCTGGTGAATGGAATGATGACTGTTTTGGTGGGGTTGACCTTAAGCCCTTCTTTATTGCACCAGTCATTAACTTTGTTCAGGGCACTTTGCATACGGTTTGTGACCTGTGCTTCTTGATTGCCTTGAATAGAGATGACTAGGTCATCAGCGTATAGCCTTGTGTATCAAGGCCCAGCTTATTGAGGTCGTCCAAGAGCTGATCTATTACAATTGACCAGAGTAGGGGAGATAAAACACCCCCTTGGGGACAGCCTTTAACAGCATTAACTGTTATTGATGTTTGACCTAGTGTGGTGGAGATGATTCTGCCACTTAACATAGAGTCAATCCATTTAATGGTTGGTGTGTCAATTCCTTTGACAGTTGCAGCGGTTTGAATTGACAAGTACGTAGTATTGTCAAAGGTGCCAGAAATATCAAGAAAAGAGCAGAGAATGATGTCTTTCTTAGCAAACGCATTCTCAATTTTGCTGACCAGCTGATGGAGAGCTGTAACTGTGGACTTACCAGTTTGGTAAGCGAATTGGTTAGCATTGAGAGGATTTGCTATTAAGGCCGTACTGCGAATGTGTAAGTCAATTACTTTTTCCATGACCTTTAGGAAGAAGGATGTGAGACTGATTGGTCTGAAGGATTTTGGGTCTGAGTTTGATCTATTGCCAGCTTTTGGTATGAATACTACTCTCACCTTTCTCCAAGTTTGAGGAATGTAGCTTAATTCAAAACTAGATCTATAGATAAGTGTGAGTGAGCAGATTATGGTATCAATTCTTAAGATACCATCCTCCCCGGGCGCCTTGAAAGGCTGTTGGGAGGATATTGCCTATTTGATGGAGTCTTCGTTAAAAATTTTTCTTGCTAGACTTCTTGTTGTGCTATTAGGTGTAGTGTAACTCACATTTGTGGTTAGAGATTGATCAGTGGTATGTATACAGTCAGGAAAATGAGTGGCCAAAAGTAGGCTCAGAGTTTCACTGTAACTTTGGGTAAAACTACCATCCGATTTTTTTAAGAGACCAATACCGTTGTTATGATCTTTATCTAAGGCTTTTTGAACTCTAATTGAAGAAGGCAAGTTATCGATACTTTCACAGAAGTTTTCCCAGGTAAGTCGTTTTTGCCTTCTTATCAACGAGTTGTAAGTCGTTAGAGTTGTTCGATATTCGCCCCACGAATTGGTTCGTTTAGCTTTGTTGAACATCTTTCGAAGCTTTCTTTTTAACTTCTCCAATTCACTGTTCCACCAGGGAACATCGCGATTTGAGTTGGACTGTCTAATACGACAGCTGGACTCGTATAGTACCGCAACGAGATCATTTGTGATGAATTTTGGAATGGGAAGAAAGTTAGTTCTTTTATGGATAAGAAGCGCAGCTCGTGGTTGGAGTTGCGTGTTGTCGTATATTAACTTACACGATTGTGTTGGAAGGCCTTTTATTTGGCCTCTTACCACCCATGGTTCCTGGACTAGTAAGCAGCCCAGATCCTGCTTGATAAATTCCCTGCTTGCCGCAGCTGAGGCAGCTTTGGCGTGCATGAGATTTATCTGCAGGAATTTTAGGGTGGTGTAATTCATTTTGATTTTGGGGTTGAGGTAAAGCTCGCTGGTGCTTTTAATAGCCACTGCCGAGCTTTACCTTTGGGCTTGGGGTCCCGTTTTTGAGCCATGAATTTGGCTATGCTGCTTTTTGCAGCTGGTGTTGCATCACCGCTTTTTGGTGATGGTTTGGCAACGGTAGTTGAGCAGGGAGGGGGGGGAGTTTTTGTTGCATTGCCAGAGGTACCTTTTGGTGAGGAGGGCCTCACGGCTGACTCCTTTGGTAAGGTAGTTGTGGCAATAACAACTGAGGGGGGAGGACCTAGGGTTATTGGAGCTGTCAGCCTGTTTTGTAGATCTGACGTTGGTGAAGGCTGTGGAGCACTATTACCTGTCGTCAGAGTCGTACAGGCTGTCTTGACAGGGGAGTTAGGTGGGGGTTTGGGGGCGCCAGTTCTGTGAGTCACTTTAGGATGGCGGAGTTGAACATCGCCAAACCTAAAGTCTATGACTTCTTTTTTGGTTTTCAGTAGAGCTGCGGATTTGTGGTCTACTGAAAAGGTAAGAATGGAGGCTGCACCCTTGGCCTCTCTTCTTATAATTCTTGCGTTTCGTTTACTGTCAAATTCAGAGAGTCTTTTTCAAGCCGCAAAACAATGATGTGGAATGCACTGCCTCACCCTGTTTTTCTCCACCTTTTTAACATGCAATTATTTAAGCCCAATGTACACCAGCACATCTTTTTCCCTGTCATATTTTTCTTGATAAAAATATTTACAATAAATTCTAACCAAAGATGTTTCTTTTTTTCTCTTTCAGTGATGATGGATCCTCGACTTTTCCTTTTAGTTATAATTTCAGTATGTCAACAGAAAATCATTTCCGCCGAATATCAGTAAGAAATTCGTTTCAAATCACAAACAACACAATTAAAATACTTTTTATTCCCGTAGGCAAAGTTTGGCTTTCACGGACATCCTGCCAGAGGACACAAAGCGCTATGATAAAATGCGGCCGCCCAAAAAAGACGGCCAGGCGACAATAGTTTTCTTTCATGTGACCGTAATGGGTTTAGATTCAATTGATGAGAATTCCATGACCTACGTTGCTGATGTTTTCTTTGCTCAAACCTGGAAGGATCATCGGTTACGACTTCCCGAGAACATGACTACCGAATATCGTTTACTTGAAGTCGATTGGCTAAAGAACATGTGGCGCCCTGACTCGTTTTTCAAAAACGCCAAATCTGTCACGTTTCAAACAATGACAATTCCTAATCATTACATGTGGTTGTATAGAGATAAAACAATTTTGTACATGGTAAAGTTGACCTTGAAATTATCCTGCATCATGAACTTTGCCATTTATCCTCACGATACTCAAGAATGCAAATTGCAAATGGAGAGTTGTAAGTATATGAATTGATTACTTGTAGAATTGTAAGATTTTTTTGCTTTTGTTTTAGTATCACATACAACAGATGACATGATCTTCCAATGGGATCCGACCACTCCGTTGGTTGTTGAAGAAAACATTGAGCTACCACAAGTAGCACTTATACGGAATGTCACCGCTGATTGCACACAAGTCTATTCAACTGGCAACTTTACCTGCTTGGAAGTGATATTCACGCTTAAGCGTCGTCTCGTTTACTACGTCTTCAATACTTACATTCCAACTTGTATGATTGTCATTATGTCTTGGGTGTCATTTTGGATTAAGCCAGAAGCTGCCCCAGCACGTGTGACACTTGGTGTTACCTCCTTACTGACACTTTCGACGCAACATGCGAAATCGCAATCATCGCTACCTCCGGTGTCGTATTTGAAAGCGGTAGATGCATTCATGTCAGTGTGTACGGTCTTCGTGTTTATGGCTCTAATGGAATATTGTCTGATAAACATTGTTCTAAGTGATACCCCAATACCAAAGCCTATAGCATATCCACCCAAACCAGTACCGGAGGCGGCGCCGAAGAAAGAAGAACCACCTCCACGTCCAAAAGATGAAAAGATCGAGAAAATCGAAAAGATTTTCGATGAAATGACGAAACGAAAGGTAGGTGTATCAGTAAGTTTATTTCTTATCAAAACAAATGAGCAATATGACTAAATACCCAGTGTGATTTCCAACAGTTCTGAGGTTGAATTGTGTTAGATTTCAAAAAGTACATTGTTAGACTTCTTCTGATATATTCTAAAAGCCAGTTAATATAAAGAGTGATGTGGAATTACTTCACTTGAAGTTTTTGTACTGCTTTTGCAAGGAACTGCTGTCGTAGCCAATTAAGCTACACAGGGACCGTATTTCAAATAAAGATATACGTTAAGTAACCCTTCGGTATTGTAACGTCGCGCTTACGTTTCATGATTATCACTATCATTTACGACTGGTATTGGCGGTCGTTTTGTTATCGTTCTGACATTATGTTCATTCTCGCAATTTGTAATCGGTGTGTGTCTTGGCTATCGTCGTTTTGTGCCTTTTATGCCTCGCGTTTCGTAACTCATAATATACAGGGTCCTTAAATAAAACCTTCATATTGTTCTCATGAAGTTTTTCGTTCCAATAGCTTCACAAATAACATCTTTTCGTTAACCATACCTTCGAGAAGATGGCGATGGTATCGTTGTTGTGTGGTATTTAGCACCACTTTGATGAAAACAAAATTCACCCACATTAATATCTTCCAATTCTGGCCAAGCAAAATAATTAACCTTCGTGAGAAATTTTGTTTCTTACAGAACAAAAAGTATCATTCCCAAAGAGAATTCGAGGTTTGATTCAAGCTGTAAAGAGGCGATTAGGGATAGAGAAAGTAGTTTTCGATAATTTAAGGCTAAGTTTTTGCATTACCAAAAAGTAAGGCAAAAATACTGTTGTATCCAAAAGGAAGCAAAAACTTTTGGTCTTTTGTGAAGAACATTAAGAACTCGACCACGTCATCGGTCCCAAAGCTCGTCTTCAATGACTCTCTGTATGTCAGCTCCATCGATATAGCTAATTTGCTGGGAGCTCAATTTGCTGGTAACGCGACATTTCTTGATAGCATATTGGCTCCACCGTCCACCCGAGCTCGAGTCTGCAAATTCTGTGATGAAGCAGATATTTTTTTGAACTCGCTCGGTTGCGAGAGTCCTCAAAGATCTCAACAAACATAAATCCGCTGGTCCAGATGGTATCCCCAGCGTTATTCTGTAGAGGTGTTCTTCTACGCTGGCAAAACCACTGCGTAGACTTTACCATCTTTATTATTCTGCTTGGCTTTTCCCGAGCAGATGAATACTGCATTTGTCCAGCCGGTCCCCAAAAAAGGTGAATCTTCCTCCGCTTCCAATTACCGTCCAATTGCACTAACGTCCCTTCTTTCCAAGGTCATGGAAAAGTTGATAAACCGTCAACTCTTGAAATATTTTGAAGAACGAAAGCTTCTTAATGACCGTCAGTACGGCTTTCGTAGCAAACGGTCCACTGGTGATTTGATGATGAAAAGTGGAACCACTCTTAACACTTTTTTAGAGAAAGTAAGATTATTGCGCTTGATATTTCTAAAGCATTTGATAGAGTTTGGCATCAGGCTCTTTTATCGAAAATGCGTGCTTTTGGTATCGATGAGTCTCTTCTTCCTTGGATTAGAAATTACCTTTCCGACCGTTCAATACAAGTTGTGTTGGATGGCTTCAAGTCTGATACCCACTTCATAAATGCTGGTGTGCCCCAGGGCTCCGTTTTGTCTCCGACTCTCTTCCTCATTTTCATTAATGATCTCTTGTCTGAAACTTCTAATCCGCTTAACTGTTTTGCTGACGACTCGACTCTCAGCTTTTCATATTCGTTTCCAAATTCACGTCCCTGCTCTTCGGATGTGGAACTGGAACGGTTGCGTATGATAAGCTCATTGAATTCTGACCTTGACAGCATTGATACATGTGGTCGTCTTAAAAACCGAGTAGAATTCAATGTTTCGAAAACTCAATGCTGTCTCTTGTCGTTGAAGCTTAACATTCCCCCATTGCCATTATCCATGAATGGTACCTGCATCGAAGAAACCGAAAAGCTGTCAGTACTTGGTATGTGTGTAAACGAAAATCTTCGTTGGAACGGCCTCATATTTGAAGTCGCAAAAAATGCTGAAAAATGCTAAGACGCTGCAAGAAATCTTTCGCCCCTTCTGATTTGGCTACAGTTTATAAGGCCTTCATCCGCCCAAAACTAGAGCATAATTCCCATATCTGGTCAGGTGCTCCCCAAAGCCCAAACATCTTTGCACCTACTTGATAGGGTGATAGTTAAATAGTAGGATTGATCGATTCTCTTGAACATCGTCAGAACGATACCGGTCTCACTCTCTTTTATCGCTTTTTTACAGCCAGTGCTCTAGTGAAATAGCCAGTTGCATTCCTCCCCCTTGAAACAATTTAGCCGCAACACCCGCCTCGCTGGGAATGCCTATCAGTTTTACCTAGAGCCCAACTTCGAACGTACAGTCGAGTTATAGAGATTCATATTTTAGTCGCACTACCCGAATGTGGAATGCTCTACCTGACCCTGTTTTTCCCAAACATTACGATTCACGAAAATTCAAAAGCAACGTGCATCGGTGTCTCCTTTCAAATCCTCTCCGTTTTTCCTAAATGCTCGCAGTGTGTACTATAACATTATAAGGGTATTCATAACCCCTTGATATGCGCGTTAATTATAAAAAAAAAAAATCGTTCGATAACACAATCCAGTCACTCTTACAGGTACTCCAGCCTCATTTTCGAAAAAGTAAGCACCAAACACTTGCACGCTTGTGGATGGAAAATACTTTCAATATTAGGTAATTCTTTATTTCTCCACTCCTCAAATGCGACAAACCTGTTTAATGTAGCCTCAGAGTTGAAAATGAGCCTCATCACATTTCGTTTGTAGACTACCTAATTCCAAAGATCAACGAGAAGTGGAAAGACCGAACTGCATGGTTCTTCCGCTTGCTCGAGATTACTACCATCTCGAAAAGATCCTAACTTCTCACTTCTCTGGTTTTCACAAGTGATCCCCCGTGGGATATACTGCGCTGACCTCAGAAAGTGCCGGAAAGATTCCCGGTTTCGGATTGCTTCATTTCTGAGGGCAACCAAATACAGAGTTCGTTCCATCTGTTCGTACCAGAAATGTTTTGACCTACGCTCTTCTTTTTGAGTCTGAAATATGCATCTCTCCTTTGAGCAGCACCATTGCCTGTTTTGGAGTTCTTTACAGCTTCACTGAGTCCGTCGACTATAATGCCGGGTATAACCATTGAGTTAAGCTTTTGGAGAATGCTATTGAAAGTTCGTTTGATAGGCCATCACAATACTGTTACGACCTGTGCAAAATGTTGTCTGCATATATAAAAGAAGCCAGTCCTGAGCATCGGTAAGCTTTGACCAATCAATTTTCAGAGTATTACTCCTCTTTTGAGCGGCCATTTTGAAAATGGTTGTTTCCGTATTCATGTTATTTTGTCGTATTTCTTGAGTAGCTTGTTTTGCATCAGCAGCCGAAGCAGAAACTTCAACCAGCTCCCGATATATGCTCTCCGATGTTTTTGCAAGAAGTTGAGCGCAATTGCGCAATACGGCTGTGCAATGAAAACAAACACTGTTCAAAAATATATTAGATTCATGTCAAAGACGCAGCTGCTTTGACTGAGCAAAAAGTTAAGAAATGAGTCCTTAAATTTCGTTTTGCAGAAATCTCTGTCAAAAAAGTTAGAGCTTGTGTGAATTTTTTGTCCTACTAAGAGGCCAGTGGTACCCGTGCCGTGATGGTTAGCATGCCCGCCTGTTAACCCAGAGGTTCGTGGTTCGAATCCCAACAGAGGCAAAAATGTTTTTCTACGGGTATCGCCTTTCGCGAGGAATTGGCAAGTCCATCGATAGTAAATTCATTGCCATAAAAAGCGCTTTCTCGATTAGCCGATCGGAACCGGAAGAAAATTGTATGTCCCTGACAAGGCATGGTTGTGAAAATTTTACTAGGCCCTAAGGGTCCTTGCTTTGTCGCGCCGCCCTATTTATTCTATTTATTTAAGGGGCCAGTTGTAGCTATTATTGACCAGCTATCATATTTAAGACTTAAAACTCAGGTTTGAGAACTATTAGCGAGTAAAATTGTGTCAGAATTCAAAATAATTTTGGCCCGCTGCAGTGTTGTGCGTTTTTTTTAGAGGTTTAGTTTCGAAATTGGCAACACTGTTTCTCGTCATTACGTTTTGTCATTTCATTTGGATTTTTCAATAAATTTTAAAACTTCGAGACCTTTTGTATGGCTACTTAAATTGATTTTACTACTTTTTTTGAATATTTTATTTACAGTCCGTTAACATGCGTCGCATTCCACGCCCAGATACATCAGATGGACCTTGGATTCCCCGGCAAGAGAGTCGTATTATCTTAACACCAACTATCCTTCCACCTCCTCCGCCGCCACCACCAGAAGAAAAGCCCAAACTCACGCCCCAACAAGAACGTCTCAAGCGCGCCATCTACATTGACCGAACAGCAAGAGTACTCTTTCCAGCTCTATTTGCTTTCCTCAATATAACTTATTGGATAGTATTTTACGAATACTTGTAAGTTAAAAAACGAAAGGAAAACTAGCAAATACAAATATAAAATATACATAAGTAAACAAGCTTACCGGAAGTTGGTTAAAACAAAACAAAACTAAAACACACCCACATACAAAAAAAAAAGAAAAATGTTCATCAAAGTTAAGTAGGTGTTTTTTGTGCTATTTAAGAAAAAAGTTACTTTAAATAATTTTAAATTAAAAAAAGAAAAACATATACATTCCAAAACTATTTGTACATTTAACAACAACAACGACAACAACAAACAAACAAACGATTATTTTTAAAATAGTCAATTCAATTTATTGTATTAGAAAACGAAGCAAAGTATTTTTTGTCTCTTTTCTTTTGATTAAGATCATACAAGTAAAGTATATCTGACTGTTATTGTGACGTAATGTTAGTTACTAAAATATAGAAGAAAAATTTAAATTTAAATAATAACTGTTAAAGTGAAAAACCATACCTAATAGCTGTGGCGTCCTTATAAAAAAGCATCAACACCTGTGAAACTATCGATCAGTTTCAAACTGCTTTTTATTTATAATTCATTTAATTATGGTATCAGCTTTCAAACTGCACAAAGCGAAGAATTATAAAACAGAATTATCATAAATAAATGCTGAAAGCAATTGGATTTGTGTTTTTTAAAGGTTAAAACCTTTAGCCAACTAGAGCGGCATGTAATTGCGATTCCATCGCTGTGAAAATGAAACGCGTGTAACCTTTAAGAATAAAGAGTAAGTAACACAGAGAGTCAAGTCGTGCCCTCTTTGCCTCTTGTCTTGTGTGCCTAAATTTGTTTTAGTGGCTAACATAAAAATCTTGTGTCTCATTTCAATTAACGGCTATATCCGGCTACAGCTATGTTTCATTATTTCCTTTTTTATTTTTGTACTTTTTACTTTGTTGATAAATAATTAGGTTTGAACAAAGTTTTCTATACGAGTACCCTCCACCGAGAAACCCAAAAAATAAGGGAAAAAGCCTTCAAACCAACTGACTATGAAATGGCGACCGAGCGTTTCCGGCAAGGGTTCCCGGTCTAATTTAGTTTGTGTACTGATTTGAAGCCCCATGCAAACCAGAGCGATTGTGATTGCGTTTTTTACTTTCAAAATGAAATTCACGTTACCTTACGGGGTGGTACACATCTACGCAATATGACACTACCATTGTATACATAAACTATAGTAGGATTGTGTAGAGTGTACACTAATAGGCGAACCTATTGTCTCTGGTCCAATCTATTGCAGTCTCCGTTTCAAGCTATTGGTTTAACTATTATAAAAGCGATCGTTGCGCTGCCGTTGTTCTCTGGTCGATAAGATTTTTAAATCGCCTTTTTGACTTATTGGAGTGTATATAAGGTTCGTTTGTTGAAGCCCTGGGGTCGACCTTTGATCGCCCCAAAGCGTTTTAAGTTAAACCTAAACTCGGCCTGAATGTCAAACTGGGTGTTTTTGAGCCCTGGCGTTGACCTGGGTTTGCCCTCAACTCGCCCTAGGTTTTGGCTGGGCTACCGGCTGGAACACCGGCTTAGACGAAAAAGAGAGAGCATGAGAAGCGGGCGATCGAGGAGATAGAAGAAGGCCACAGCAGGAATGAGGCTCGGAAGTTTTACCTAAAGGTAAAAACAACAGCCTCGGGCTATAAGCCCCGAGCCAAAGCCTGCAAAGACGATCAAGGGAACATCGTGGTGGAACCGCAGTCAACGCTGAGGATATGGAACCCAATTCCGCTGTTAGAGAGATAGAACTATTCGATTTAGGCGATGTAGACCAACAATTCCGCCAACCCGACCTGAACGAAGTGAAGATAGCAGTATCCAAGCTAAAGTCCAACAAAGCTGCTGGAGCTGATGGCCTCACTGCCGAATTGTTTAAAGCGGCAAGCGATGGCCTGGTCAGGAGTATGCAGCAGCTCATTTGCAAAATATGGGTCGGAAGAAAGTATGCCCGATGAATGGAACCCCAGCATTGTTTCCCCGGTCCTCAAGAAAGGAGACCCTCTTAACTGCGCCAACTACAGAGATGTCAGTTTTCTTAATATCATACAAGATCCTCTCTGCCGTACTGTGTGAGCGTCTGAAGCCATTCGTCAACAACCTGATTGGTCCTTATCAGTGCGGCTTTAGACCAGGGAAGTCCACCATAGACCAAATCTTCACACTACGGCAGATCTTGGAAAAAACCCAGGAGCTTCAAATCAATACTTACCACCTTTTTATCGATTTTAAGGCCATGTCTAGTTTTGGCATCCCTACCCTACCATACTTGTCCGATTGTGTAGGATGACGATGGAGAACGCACGCTGCTCCATCAGGGTCGGAAAGGATCTCACCGATACATTCGATGTCAAAAAGGTTTTAGGCAAGGCGATGCACTGTCCAGCGACTTCTTTAACATCGTTCTTGAAAGAATAGTGCAAAACTCCCACGTCAACACAAGACGCACAATCTTTCAAAGATCCGTTCAATTGCTCGGATATGCCGACGATATTGACATAATTGGAAGAACGCAGCGTGATGTCAATGGCGCGTTTATGAGCATTGAGACGGAAGCGAAGAAGATGGGTTTAATGGTAAATGAGGGCAAGACCAAGTATATGCTGTCATCAAGAAAGGACACTCAACACCGATGTTGTGGACAGAACGTCACGATAGACAGCTATAACTTTGAGGTAGTTAAGGACTTTGTCTACCTACGCGCCGCTATTAATTCAGACAACGACCCCAGCGCTGAAATCAAGCGAAGAATAACTCTTGCCAATCACTGTTTCTTCGGACTAAGAAGGCAATTGAGTAGTAAAGTCCTCTCTCGAGCAACCTCAACCAACTTGGCGTGTAAAACTGGAGGCAGCTAGCTAGGGACCGAGCTGGCTGGAGAAGCATGTTGGTTGAGGCCCTGGTCCGACCTGGACTGTAGCGCCACCTTAAGTAAGTAAGTAAGTTTATGGAGAAGAATAAAAAAAATAAAAAAAAATAAAAATTGAACACGTTCCACAAATCGCAATCGCAGCTTGCAGGCTACTCGACATAATAGAACCAGAGACTCCTATGAGCAGCGACAAAGTGTCCACAAGCTAAGTTAGGCAGGGAACCCTCGCCGCCATGTTTTTGTCCGTTGGTATGAAATCAATTCGAAAAAGTGAATAAATAAAAAAAAAAAATGGGGTGGCGCAACAGAGCAGGGAGCCCTTGGGCCTAGCGCATATCTCACAACCATGCCTTGTGAGGGAATGGAGGGGACCTACAATTTTCTGCCGGTTCCGAACGGCTAATTGAGAAAGCGCTTTTCATGGCAATGAATTTACTAACGGAGGACTTGCCAGTTCCTCGCGAAAGGCGATACCCGTGGAAAAACATTTTTGCCTCTGCTGGGATTCGAACCTCGAACCTCTGGGTTAGCAGGTGGACATGCTAACCATCCACCGAAAAAGTGAATGGGTTTTTGATATTTTTTTGGTTTGTTAAAGTGGAAATAATGTAACGCACTTCTGTCAGGATGCAGTCGTTAATTCAAATAAGATGCAAAGATTGATTTCACCACCGAAAAAAAATTGATTGTGTTTCAGGCAAAGGGGGTACGTGTTGACTCTATGTTTAACCTATTCTGTGATCTGTAGGCTGACCGGTTGACGCAAGGTTAATACTCGTGTGTGGTGAACTAGTGTTGAAATATAAGGTGAGATTTTTAACGGTGATCTGCCTTTATGGTTCTTCGTCGTATTTAGTTTTGATTAGGGTGAAGAACTGGTAAGAGGTTGTTCCCAACTACAAATTAATACCAAAATTCAAATTTATGTATTTACAAACTCCACTTGAAATGCTCTTACTGTCTTAAAACTCTCCATGGAAACTATGAAGAACTTAAAAGCAGTCAGAAATGCTGGCTTATGCGATCGAGCAATTACTAAAGGCAGCATCTTTTTGTATTTGTTGTTTGCAAGGTACCATTGATGGGAGAAAACTGCATCAGCCGTGTCACTGCTCTAAATTAAAAAAAAATATTTTCCGCTTTTTTCGAGAGTAAAATGTACTCACACACTTACCACTTCAAGTAAATTCGAGCCGAAGGAACATATAAAGTAAACATGAACCAAAGAAGATACAAGAAATGCAAAGAACTTGAGCATGTCTAGAATCTCCGAGCCCGCTGTAATTTGAAATCCAATCATACAAATAACGCCACACGTAGCACAGTAGTTCATGAGAATGGCAATGTTGAAAACCTCGTTGATCTTAAAGCTTAGGCTGAAAAAAAAATATTTTACAATAGCAGATAGTTATTCCAGGATAAATATAAGGAATAAATTGTGTTGGAAAATATTCTAGCAAAATTAAACATTTTAAAGTTCGTGGGGTGGTAGTTCATAGTTTTCGTTAATAAAATTTTAAACACAATCATCTAACCGAAATGACAAATTAAACAACATAACATAACATTTTTTCGTCTCGAAATGGTCGCAACTCTTTTTGTTGGAGACAATTGCAAGGGACCGACAACCTTATTCAGTAAAAAAAAGTTACCCTTTTTATAAAAAGAAAAAGTAGAAAGTTTTTTTTAAACTTGAACCGCAAATCCACCACGCAACAGTCAGCCATTAATCCACTTGCACCACCATTTCGGAATATTATTAAATTAATTTGGAATTGGTAGCCCTGTATTTTGAAGAGCTAAGCATTTTTGATATATTCAAAAGTTTTAAAAAATAATAGAATAACTACGGTCTATTTAAAAATGTTCGTTCGTTGAACTTTACCCAGGGTTGACAGACCCTATGAGTTGTCAAAAAAGCTTGGGTTTTCCAGTCCTCAAAAAACGCCTAGCCACAAAATCACCACACATCCCTGTCAGTTAAATAAAAAGACACGCTATTTGGCAGCCATCAACTCGCCCCAACAAATACCTAGGGCTAGTTGAATGCAAACCCAGGTCAACCCCCAGGGCTCAAAAAACACTCAGTTTGACATTCAGGGTAACTTCAACGAACAGAAATTTGGTATTCTGCTTTAAGATTTCGATATTTAACTTACCACATAGTCGTGCAATTTATTTAAACCGTTTTATCTGTTTAAGTTAATTGAATTGGTAAACTGAATGCTAAATTCTCAATAAATTTCCTTCAATAAATCATACGATTTGTTTTATGAAAACTGTCAACATTTGTGGTATTGTGGTTGAATAATTTGTTTCAATATTCAATTACTGCAGAAATTGTTAGATTCTTGACTGTTGTGTCCATACTAATAACTTATTGAAGAAAGGAAACTTTAATCGAGGGAAGATATTGTTTTGTTCTTACCTTAATTATTTTTCTTGTCTTGGACATTATGCAATAAGCGTTGAGTAATCGTTTTAAGGTGTAAGTTTAACACGAGAAAGCAAGTGGGCGTGAGTCATTTAAAAGCAACATTTTAAGCAAATGGAAATAGAAAGAAAAGTTATCATTTTTAAAATTACTTACTCTTCATTGCAGTTTGTTTGCAATTTCAAAGTCTTTTTCTGGAAAGTACTAACTGAACCACTCAAACTAAAATACGCATCCATTATACTACGAGACAGCGACCATGCCATAGCTTCTATCAACGTTGTTTAATTTTTCCAGATGTTCGTAGAGAGGCTAGAAGACGCTTCCAATCAAAGGAGCCAAGGCTACTGCATCAAAAACGTCATGTCTGCTCCGAGTATCTGAAACCTGATTTTAGAATATGCAGAACATTCACAGTGGTTTGTGGTTCGAGTACCAACAGAGGCAAAAGTGTTTTACCACGGGTATTGCCTTTCGCGAGGAATTGGCAGGTCCTCTATTAGTAAATTCATTGACATGAAAGCGCTTTCTAGATAAGCCGTGCGGAACCAGCAAAAAATTGTAGGCATGGTTGTGAGAAATACGCTAGGTCCCGGGGCTCCTCCCCCTATTCGCCCCCTTATATTATAGGACCGGTGGCGTCATCTTCTCCACAGAATTCACAGGATGCGGTACCATTAAAGCATAGCAAATATGTTGCATTGTTCTTATTAACTTTGTTTAATTTGTGTGTATGGAGACATGTTTTCTAAGGTTTTACTATTCACAACATATCCAATCGTTGATTGAATCCTGAGGACCGCGGCAGACGAAGTACTGGTTCAGGTCCTAAAAAAATCTGTCTGACATCCTTGTGTTTCAAGTTTATCAGCCACCTCGTTTTCATTTATGCCAAACGAACCTCAAAGAATTAAGCTTTCAAAAAGCGTTCAGAGAGGTCTTCCATTCCACCCAGCCATTTTTTTCTAATTCTTGGCTTAGAAGACGGACGTGTATATGTGCGTAATGAAGCCAGCAGCCGTATGTCATTGCTCATTGCTCACCACAGAGGCAACGTCACCAGTTCAGAAACCATCCGTGAAATTCTAATGACAATCTTTTCCTGGTACATATTGCAGAGTGAAGAGAGATTACTTCTTTTTAACGGTTAATGTTCTTGAGAGTACATTCGATGACGGAGGTATCATGGCAAGGAGAACTCAGCAGTGCGTCTAGAGCAACAACTGACTGGAGTGCTGCACCACAATCAAAATTATTGCGCCATTGACCGGGGCTTTTAGGCAAAATTAAAGCACTCAACGAGATAGACTCTCTTTTCAGTTCCTTCCTTGGGGGAAACTTCGCAAGCTGAGCTGTCCATAACTGAGGACATATATATTGCATATCTTGAGCCCATTACAGTACACTGCTTGTCAAGTTTTTTACAAGTTTCGATCACGAACATAAGCTATATATGTTATCCAGATGTAATAAAATAGTTTAACGTTCGACTGATTTCAACGGAACTTGAATGTGTTGTTTGATTTTGACACTAGTTTATTTTTGCTTCCACGAAAGTTAACCTTTCTACTTTTCTAATGTGTGTCATTAAACTTATTAGACTTCATGTGGTTACCCGTTCTGTTAAAATTAAGGAATTACTATATAGATTGACCCAAAGCAAAGCGGTTTTTAGGCTGCGCAGCGGCTAATTGAGTTGTCAAATCATGATTACATGGCGCTATATGAGAGTACCTATAGACCTACACTGAAGCGACCAGAACGACGCCGACGCTGCTTTTTCATACAGTTGAAATCGTCGCGGCCACAGAAATCCTGTCAACAGCGTTTATCCCGCTGCAGCAACTGGAAAATCAATTTGATTTGGGAGTACCTCAATGCGTGGAAACAATATTCACATTTATCCATCTCTATTGAACTTCTTGTTTTACAAAAATCTACTTTCAGGATCGATTACTTAATTTAAAGTCATCGTACTTAAGTTACTTTTAGTTCTAGTGAGGTTACTGTGAATTTGTAAATACTTCCGAGATTGATTTGGGGATCATTTGGAAATAAAGATAAGCTGCCGTATTTATAAAGAAATTTTAGGTGATGAGTAAGCTAACACACCTCCAAGTGGATTTTCTGTCACTTAAGGCTGTGTTTGTCTATTCATTCTCTAAAACTTCTTTAAGTATAAGTAGGTAAGTTGCTAATAAAATATTGCCGATTCATAAAAATTATTATTTATTTTTCACTCACCTCAAAATATCCTCGTGGTATTGTATTAGTCCTTTCAAATAATGGAGATCCTCATCTGTTCCCTTTGGTACAAAGTTTTCGATTCTTCTGTTCAAGCAATCAAAGTGCATACAGGTCAAATGAACTATCGAAACCAGTAAGAGATCAGCTCCCAAAAAGAAACACGATAATATATACGCAGCCATAATCTGATAAAAATACCCAAAAAAATACCCCGGAAGTTGCTTTTCGTTAAACGGATAAACAATAATAAATGGAAATCTATAAATGAAGTCTTCGCCAGAAATTATCATCTCCACCAGAGACTGAACTACTGGAAAAAAGTTGAACATTGTCGTTGTAGAAAAATGGTAGATTTTTAGCGACCTCATATACAAATCAATTTTCTTGTAATATTCATTCAAACGATATTCGGCGATGTCTTCATCAGTTTTGGGAAAAATTTCATTCATTTTAGTTAACACATCGTGCAAAATAAAACGTCCACCCCAAACTGCAAATATTTTGCATAACGAATTAAAAACGAATCCATAATAGCACAGAAATGCTGTCAATTCGATTGGATCTTCAAACTCGTGATAGATAATGACGCCATTTTTTAAAAAGAAATGAGTTATCAAATTCAGCATTATCATGGCAAATGCGAACTTTTCTTTTGGGGTCCTCCTTTCGTCTGGATTGTATTTGAAAACCCTAATGCCGACATGTTTGAAAAGGTCGAAGGGTATTTGAGTGAAGTCACTTAATTGAATTTTTCTTCCGAGTTTTTCCATTTTTTACGACGGGTTATCTTAGACTGAGATAACTGCGAGCCGGTAAGGTCCTTTTAAACCAATGTTTCGAATGAAAATAACTACGATTGCGGTTGAATTATCAATTTTTTATACGAAAATCTATGTTGAAAAGGTTATTATGAGTAATTGACTGTGTGTGGTTTAATACTTGGGTTGACTTTCAGCTGTTGAAACAGTTGTGAACGAAACATATTTAATTTCAAACCACGACTGAAAGCACCTCTTCCTAATTGCTTTGGCGCTATAACACCTACACTATGCCTGGGTAAGATAAATTCTATCAAAATATGGCTCTACGTTGGACGATATAAAAAGCTTCCAAAAGTATTCGACAGCATTCTCAAACCGTGTCATTAGTGTAAAAGGGATCCCTTCTCAATGTTCTGCGGGAAGTAGTGGATGTCGCTTCTCGGTTTGAAGTGAAAATACAGCCAAGAAGGTGTTGAACGGATGAAACAAAGGTTAAAAAAAGGAAACGAAAAGAATTATGGCTTTAGATTTTTTTTTTTTATAATTAACGCGCACGTCAAGTGGTTCTTATGACTACCCTTATAATAGGTTTGTTCGTTGAAGCCCTAGGGTCGCCCTGGGTCGCCATAAAGCGTTTTTTGAGAAACCCAAAGTCGCGCTGAATGTCAAACTGAGTGTTTTTTGAGCCCTGGGGTTGACCTGGGTTTTCCATAAACTCGCCCTAGCTTTTTCTGTGGCGAGTTGAGAGCTGTCAAATGGCATGTATTTTTTTTAATGACAGAGATGTGTGGTGATTTGTGGTTTAGCGTTTTTTGAGGACTGGAAAACTCAGGTTTTTTTAACAACTCATAGGGTTGTCAAGAAAACCTGGGTCAACCCTGGGGAAAGTTCAACGAAGAGAATATTATAGAACACAGTGCGAGCATTTAGGAAAGTAGGAGAGGGTTTAATAGGAGACACCGATGCACGTTGCTTTTGAACTTTTGTGAATCGTAATGCAGGGGAAACCCAGATCCAGGTAAAGAATTCCACATACAGGTGGTGCGACTAAAATAAGAATCTCTATACTTGACTGTACATCCGAAATTGGGCTCAAGGTAAGACTGATGAGCATTCCTAGCGAGGCGGGAGTTGCTGCTAAATTGTTTCAGGGGAGGAATGCAACTGGCTACTTCACTAGAGCACTGTTTGTGAAAAAGCAATAAAAAAGAGAGAGGCAAGTAACATTTCGACGATGTTCAAGAGAATCAATCGATTCTGCGATTGAACTATCACCTATCAATTTTAACGCTCTATTTTGTACCCTATCAAGCAGGTGCAAAGATGTTTGAGAAGCACCTGACCAGATATGGGAGTTATACTCCAGTTTTGAGTGGATGAAGACCTTATAAATTGTAGCAAGATCAGAAGGTCTCAAGAAGCCTAAGCACTTAGCAGCGTTTTTGGCGACTTCAAATATGTGGTCATTCCAACGAAGATCATCGTTTACACACATACCCAATACTGACAGCTTTTCGGTTTCTTGGATGCAGGTACCATTCATGGATAATGGTAATGGGAAAATTTTAAGCTTCAACGACAAGAGACAGCATTGAGTTTTCGAAGCATTGAATTCTACTCGATTTTTATGACCCCATGTAACAATGCTGTCAAGGTCAGAATTCAATGAGCTTATCATACGTAACTGTTCCAGTTCCACATCCGAAGAGCAGGGACGTGAATTTGGAAACGAATATGAAAAGCTGAGAGTCGAGTCATCAGCAAAACGGTTAAGTGGATTAGAAGTTTCAGACAAGAGATCATTACTGAAAATGAGGAAGAGAGTCGGAGACAAAACGGAGCCCTGGGGCACACCAGCATTTATGAAGTTGGTATCAGACTTGAAGCCATCCAACACAACTTGTTTTGAACGGTCGGAAAGGTAATTTCTAATCCAAGGAAGAAGAGACTCATCGATACCAAAAGCACGCATTTTCGTCAAAAGAGCCTGATGCCAAACTCTATCAAATGCTTTAGAAATATCAACCACAATAATCTTACTTTCTCCAAAATAATGTAAAGATTGGTTCCACTTTTCGGTGAGATAAGCCATCAAATCACCAGTGGATCGTTTGCTACGAAAACCGTACTGGCAGTCTTTAAGAAGCTTTCGTTCTTCAAGATATTTCATGAGTTGACGAATAATAATCAACGTTTCCATGACCTTGGAAAGAAGGTGCAATTGGAATGTAATTGGACGGGGAGGAAGAATCGTCTTTTTTAGAGGGAGGCTGGACAAATGCAGTTTTCCATCTGCTCGGAAAAATCCCAGCAGAATAGGAAAGATGGGAAAGTTTACGCAGAGGTTTTGCCAGCGTAGAGGAACACCTCTTCAGAATAACGGCGGGGATACCATCTGGACCAGTGGATTTATGTATATTGAGATCTTTGAGGACTCTCGCTATCAAGCGAGTTCGAAAAAATATCTGCTTCATAGCAGAGTTTACTGTCTCAAGCTCAGGATGGACGATGGAAGCAAGAAGCATTGCTTCCGAAATGTGCATTTGAAGAAATATAAAAAGTTTTAACTATTTAAAATTTTTACTAATCTTTTCATTTGTTAGATAAAAAAGCACGTGAATTATCTCAACTACAAAACTCATCAGAAAAAATTAGCTTAAATTCAAATGTTTTAAGAAAAGACGAATTTGCGGGGTTGTTTAAGCACGAGTCGCACAAGCACGGGTTAAGCACGGTTCACACACGGCTGGTTACCAGCGGCGAGTCGAGGTTTTTCGTCTCTTGTGCCAATTGCAATGTAGAAACTCGCTCGCCAGGCATTTTGGTGTTGCCCAATTCTTGTGCCAATTACAAAGGTGAACCTTTATTGCGACATCATCAATGGCAATGACTTGTTGAATTGGGGCCGCTGCCTTCTTCTGCTACCGCCAGCCGCAGGCAAGCAGCCGTGTGTCACCCGTGCTTAAGAAAATACGAATTTGCGGGGTTGTTTATTTCGAGAAAGTGTTTGGTTTTCGTTTGACAAATAGTGTAGGATAGTACGATCTACGATATCCGTGGCGCAGCAATCTGACAATGAATTTGGCCAAATTGGGCTAAATTAAATCGAATTCAAAGTATCTATACTTGGAGTCGAAAAAAAATTTTTGCTTTACATATTTAAGTTTTGAATAAGCGCCGCAATTGAACGATGAACTTAATTTCACTTCACATTTCACCTTTTTCTTACATATTTTCTATTTTTATTAAAACCATAAATAACAAAGTTGTTGAAAAAACAGAAGGAACTATTTTTTACATCTTTTCTGAATTGAAATTGATTCTTTTGCATTGAACTAATCACTCGCCAAGAGCTTTAGACCCATCAGTCTTACCTCCTTTCTGCTTAAGACGCTGGAAAGAATGGTTGAGATTTACATTCGTAAAACCTCACTCCAATTACACCCTCTGTCTCAGATGCAACATGCTTACCAAAGAGGATAATCTTGCGAGACCGCACTTCAAAATCTTGTTAGCAGGATTGAATGCGTGCTTGACAGGAAAGAATTTGCGGTAGGCATTTTCATCGACATTCAAGGTGCTTTTGACAATGCTAGCTTCGATGGTATGTGTAATGCTGCCAGAGAACACGGTGTGAACGAGTCATTAGTGTTGTGGATTAAAGCAATGCTAATGAAGAGAACCGTAATCGCTGAGGCGGACTGTGGACAATATGTTGCAACGGGAGTAAATAAGGGCTACCCACAAGGTGGCGTTTTATCTCCTCTTCTGTGGTGCATGTTGATCGACTCTCTACTTGTAATGCTCAATGGTTCTAACGTTCATGCCCAAGCATATGCAGACGACGTCGCCGTGCTCTCGGTTGGCTCCAGCCTCCAAGCTGTCTGCTCCCGAGCACAGGCTGCGCTTTGTATGATTGACACCTGGTGTGTTAGAAACGGTCTCTCCGTCAATCCTCTTAAAACCGAGGTTGTCCTCTTCACGAGACGTAGAAAATTGACTGGTCTGACCCATCTTACGCTTAAAGGCGTCAACATCCCCTTTTCAAATGAAGTCAAGCATCTTGGAGTAATCCTGGATAACAAACTTCTTTGGTCGAAACATGTCGAGTCTAAAACTACTAAAGCACTGTCAGTTTTCTGGCAATGTAAAGGAGCTTTTGGCAAGACATGGGGTCTTTCACCGAAAAGGGTCCTTTGGATCTATACGGCTATGATAAGACCAATCATCTCCTATGCGTCAGTCGTTTGGTGGAATAAGCTCTCGCGTAAATACGTTATTGCCTCGTTTGCCAAACTTCAAAGAACAATTTGTCTGGGTGTTACGGGGGCCTTCCCCAGCACACCGGGTGCTGCTCTCGACGCACTGTTGAACCTTCCTCCCCTTGATACCTTCATCATGGGGTGTACTCTCAAGACCATTTCTCGTTTAAAACGATGTGGTCTCTGGCACAATTCGCACTGGAGCTTTGAGGAACTCGCAAGCAGCATATCTTTTGACCCACGTCTAATGGATATGCCGTCTGACACGATGATCCCAAGGCTCAAACTGCGCCAAAATTACTCAGTCAGCTTTCCTTCGGTTCAGGACTGGTTCGCTCCAGAATCTGAGCCTGGAAAGAACTGTTATCGTATCTTCACAGATGGCTCCAAAGCCGACGAGGGTTCTGGTGCTGGTGCCTTTGTTGAGAACGATGACATACGACTGCACTCATCTTTGGGATCATACGCTTCCGTTTTCCAAGCGGAGGCTTATGCTATCCTATTGGCCTTGAGCCACGTAACGACCAATGGATGGACGGGGAGAAGTATCTTTGTTTGCAGCGACAGCCAAGCTGTGCTTAAGGCACTTCTCAACCCTCTAACCACTTCGAAAGTGATCCAGGAATGCAAGAGTTCTCTGAATGCGATCGGAAGATTAAATTCCTTGAGTCTCATTTGGGTTCCAGGCCATCACGGCATAACAGGAAATGAGATCGCCGATGAACTCGCTAGGCAGGGATCTCAGACAGCTTTCTCAGGGCCTGAACCGTCGCTAGGTCTGCCAGCGTCCTCAGTGAGAGCTTCAATCAACGATTGGATCTGTGAAGAGCACAACCGTAGATGGCATGCCTCCATTGGATGCAGACAGACCAAGCGTATGCTCCCCAACGTTAGTAAGAAGACTGCAACATTTTTGCTAGCTCGTAGCAGAAAAGACTGTAGAAAGCTTATTGGCGTTGCCAGCGGGCAGTTCTCTTTTGCAAAGCATTTAAACGTGTTAGGCTTAAGTGATACCACACTCTGTGAATCTTGTGGAGAAGATGAGGACACCGCAGAGCACTTCCTCTGTGAATGTCCTGCTTTTTCTCGCATGAGGTTACAGATACTCGGCGCAGACATGGTGAGAGCTGGTAACTTAGGCACCTTACCATGGCAGCGTCTTTTGGCTTTTCTCCGAACATCTGGAAAGCTATAACAAATAGAAGGTTGCTATCTGGTAGTACAATGGACCGGTATTTAGGTCTGAGTGCTCCAGCTGGTATTTTAAAAACCTCCAACAAAAAAAAAAAAAAAAAAAAATCAAATTTGATCGCTTGGTTAAAATAGTGCAAAACGAAAAAACTAAATTTTTCTTAACAGAAACTACTTACCAAACTTGTTTTGACTGTTCGATTATAAGGGCGCATTCACAACTTAAATTCTAAGTTGTCAGGTAATCAGTTTATTAGTTGTAAAAAGAACAATTTTCTCTCCTCAACATACACGGAAGACATTTTGTCAGTTTTTAACACGATTTGTTGATGTGATATGTGTTTTTGTCGCAAACAGCTCAGCAATTGATTTTATCACTGAACATAAAAATAAATCCATACTATGAGCACGCTCGGCTCAGTATGATTTGTTTTTTGTGTTCAGTGGTAAGGTGCACTACGAAGCTGATTATAGGATTGCTGAGTTTCCAAAGAGATATTTTGGAGTAAATAGGAATGAGGAAATGATTTATCTGACTTCAATTATGACTCTTCAATTCACGCTAAAACGTAAATAAATTTGAGGTGAGGATAAGTGATTTCTTTACTCTTGTTTTTGGGTATTGGAATGAAACCAATTTATTAAATAAATCTTTTATCTGAGTGCTTTTCAGGCAATCCGTATATTTCACTTAATTTTTGTCAGCTTTTAAAAGGCGGCAGTGACAGTTGCAGTTAAATTTATTTTGATTTACATGCATCTGCAGGAGTGCAGAAATGTAAAGCGGGACGGATGAATTATTGATGATGATTATAAAGCACAAAAGTTAAAAAGAGAGACGAATAGATTTATGGTGGATTTACATGCATCTGCAAGTGCAGATGAAAATCGGAAAAAGACACAAGATGTAAAATTCATACTTGTCTGATAGAGAGGGAACGAACTTCCTAGTTATGGTTGCAGATGAAAAATTATGGGTGCATATGAACATGTTCATCTGCAACCATAATCCAATTCGTCTCTCTTTTTAACTTTTATGCTTTGTAATCTTCATCCGTCTCGCTTTACTTTTCTGCACTTCCGCAGTTGCAGATGCATGTAAACCCAGCATTATGTACCTGATTGCACACTTGAAATTTGACTAAAAAATCTATAAACCGCAAATCACTGAAAGAAATTATGCATAAACATTTTATGGAAAACCAATGGTAAAAGTTTGATGAAAAAAAGAAGTATTTGACGGCAGTTTCAACAAATTGATCAATGTGAGCTTGGCCTAAATCGCTCGAGGCCAGACTGCGTTGGTTTGATCAGGAAACGGATCGCTGACGCGTCGCACGATACGTTTCACTTAACGTTATCACATCGCACGCAAGAACTACGCTGGTTTGCACTGGGTTTTTGCTTTCTCTGCCCTTTCTTAGATGGGCGATGTTCATACTGGTCGATTCGTTGAAGCAATAAATCGACCAAAGTGATCACATTGTTCAACAAATCGACTTCAAGTCAATATTAACAGATTGGTGTAACAGAGAAAGAGAATAAGAAAAGAATCGCATTTATTCGCACAAAGCTTCAACAAATCGACCAATGTGAACTTTGTCATGAGAGCGAACTACATAAATGAATTTTAGACAGACCATTATTATGGCATTTAGTAGACTCTTTGCCTTAGTGATTACGAACACATCCCATTTGCTTATACCTGAAACGCATTTCAAAATGGTTGCTCATCTCTCTACCGTTTGCAGCGCTACATGTGTCAGAATTTGACAACTCAACACAGCATAACCTTCCTTTTCTCAATAGTTTCTGTGCGGTGTACACGTGTTTTTAAAAATGGCACCCGTCGAAAAAGCTAAAAAATCAGCCAAATCTGGCAAAAAAGTTAACAAACACCCCCTAAATACATACCTGGGTGGTGGAGTTATGCGATACTCCAAAAGCCAGGTATAAATTCATGGATTAACCCCAGAGAAAAGTGTAATACTCAAAAGACTACCCAGGACATAAAAATGTGACTTCCATCTTTACCAGTGGATTTCATCTGCTTCCAATAAAGCGTTTTCTTTTGTTTTCATGAATTCTTTGCAGACCTACTTGCAGTCAAATGTGTTTATTTGTAAATAACATTCAATATTATTTTTACAGATGTACAAGCGTCGTGCCCAATGGCGCCTGAAAAGTGTCAAACGACCAGTCGTGAAGAAAGTTAAAACTCCATTCATGAAGGTAAAGAAGATTGGAGGACCCAAGAACGGTGGTGAGCGTGTTGTTTACCTTAAGAAACCAAAGGGCAACTACCCAACCAAACCAGTCGTCAAGAAGCGCCCTGCTCGTAATGTTTTCAGCAAGCATGTACGCAACACACGCAAGAACATGAAGCCCGGACGCGTGTTGATCCTTTTGGCTGGTCGCCATCAAGGTAAACGTGTTGTTCTACTTAAGGTTTTGGAGTCTGGACTCCTATTGGTAACCGGTCCCTTCGGTATCAACTCATGCCCTCTGCGTCGTGTTTCACAGCGTTATGCTATTGGATGCCAAACACGCATCGACTTGGGAGATATCAAGATTCCAGAGAACATCAACGATACCTACTTCAGACGCATGAAGGTAAAGAAAGAGAAGAAATCTGGCGAAGGAGACATCTTTGCTCCTAAGAAAGAGAAGTACGTTCCATCTGAGCAACGCAAGGCCGACCAGAAGGAAGTTGACGCTGCTGTCATGAAGGCAATCAAGGCCAATCCCGACGGTAAATTCTTGAAGAAGTACTTGCAAAGCATGTTCAGCCTGCGTTCCACACAGTACCCCCATCGTATGAAGTTCTAAGAAGCAAAAGTCGGAATAAGTTTCGATTTTTTTTTACTTATAATAAAAACTAACTAAAATGGAATAACTCCTGTTTTCAATTCGATCGGAATGTTACTTTTTTACAGGAGTGGAGGCAATGGAGATAAATTTTCCTTTTGTTGTTTTCAATTATTTTATGGCCAATATCGCTACAAAGGAAGCGGTAGTTTTCTGCAGCAACAAGTGTTTGTTTTTCAACTTTGAAACCGCAACAGAGGCTCGTTATGTTTTATCCGTTTTTATTGAATAATTCCGTTTTGGGTTTTAAGGTGGGTAGATTTATTTTATGTGCTCACCAAGAACGAAATTTCGATTTAATTCTGTCCACTATGCACTATGTGAATAACTTCGATGACTGACTTGGGGCAGGTCGCTTCATTAGTTCTGTCACATATCCGTAAATAATAAATCTTTACAAAGCCAAGGTCGATTTCCAATCATGTCAGGAGTGAGCATATTTTTTTATGATCTTGATCAAAATGTATTGCGGTTTTTTGTTTTGCGAACAGTTTTTTTAATCACGCCTGCAAAATGAGAACGACGTTTTGTGGTAATAAAAATTGAGGTCCACCCTTTTCTCGGTGCATCATTGGTCTTGCCTTTGTAGTAATCAGACCCATGTCATTCAAGTGGCGTTTTAATAAACGCCTATCGTGAATCAAAGACATTTTTGTGTGAGATAAAAAATTTGAAATAAAGTTTCAACGAAGGGGTAAGATTAAAAGGTCATTATCCTATTCTGTCTTCGGAGAAAGTTTTGATATAGGTACCTCAAATTTAGTGTAGAAGATCCAGCAACAGTCCCAAAGTGCATTTAACAGGAAATGAATCGGTTTTGAAGTAGGAGGAGGCTATATTATTTGACTCTAAAATGAATGGTTGGGGTGTACTATTCGGGAATGCTTTGATTGGTGTCATCTTGGCGGTGCCCAGATGTTGCAACTTATAGTACACGTTAATTGTAAGTTCACCGTTGATGTCCCAAGCAAACAGAAAAAAACAAAGACCTTCGGGTATACAAGTAGTGGAACGTAAGATCCCTAAACGGCTGCAAAGCAGATAACTATAACCGTCTTCCAAGAATAGCTATGAAATGGGCAGGTCATGAAGATGAAAAACTGTGACTCATTTACTATGGCGACTGCTACGGATTTGATAAAATTACCAGCCCAAATCCGATGAATGGCCGTATTATGACAAATCGCATAGGTCTTGTTTTTCAACAGAAGCTGATAATTCCAAAGACCGTTTTTACAAGTTTATCAAAGAAACATATGAGCATTGCGTTAGAAGTGACGCGAAAAGCTAGAGATGGAGGTCATCTTTGGAAACACAAGCTGTAAGTGCAGTTTCAGAAAGAGCTTCAGGCAGATTGATTTTGCTGCTGGGCTAAATCTTGTTGGTTAGTAGCATACGCTTCCCGCTTCTTAAAATTCATATCTTTTTTAGGACTTTATTGTACCAGTGGTGTGATGGTTAGCATGTCTGCCTGTTAACCTGGAGGTTCGTGGTTCAAATCCCGACAGAAGCAAAAAAAACCTAGGGCAAGTTGATGGTAAACCCAGGTCAACCCTAGGGCTTAAAAAAACACTCAGTTTGACATTTAGGGATTTTCAAAAAACGCTTTGTGGCGACCCCAGAGCTTCAACGAACAAATATAATACGACGTTGAAACGCTACAATCGCAAGAGATAGCCAATGCCTTTTTCAATCGAGTATCATTATGCTATCGCAAAACCAAACTAGAGCTGCCTGTGACAAATACAAGGAGATACACAAGAAAAAAGAAAGGAAGAAGACTGAATACTGAAAAACAAAAAAACAAAGGAGAAGCGCTCCTTCGAAGGAATTGAGAGATTCCGAGATTTGAATGAAATTCGAAAGTCATACCAAAAAGTTAAACGATCATGCCAGGATGACAAACTCCAATGCAAGCCTGTAAAGGCCAGCATGGAAACATAGGGAAAGACAAGCTACTGAGGATCTACAGACTTCTTAAAGGCGATGAAGAAACAAATTCCGCTGTCAGGTAAAAGCCCCATTCAACTTAGATGATGATCAAAAACGCCTTCCTCCCGACCTAGAAGAAGTTAAGCTTGCCGTATACAAATTTAAATTAAATAAAGCTGCAAGTGCAGATGACCTTGAGGCAGAGCTTTTCAAAACAGCTAGAGATCAGGCATCAGCAAAACTGCATGATATCGGAAGAAAACATCACTGATGAGTGAAACCTTAGCACCTTATGCCAGATTCTAAAAAAGGCGACGTAAGGATGCTTATTCCTCTATAAATGGCGCAATTTTGAGGGGCTAGACCCTAATATGTAAACGTATGAAACCCCACGTCAAAAACTTGATAGGCCCTTATAAAAAAACCAGAAAAGTCCACAACCGACCAAATTTTCAGACTACGCCAGACCTTGGAAAAAATCCGGGAATATTATATCAATGTATACCACCGTTTTTATCGATGTAAAAGCGGAGTTTAGAAAATTTTTACAGAGACGAGCTGCACCGAGCCATGTCTGGTTTTGGTATTCATGCAAATCTCGAATATCTAATAAACAATAAACAACATTGGGCCTGCTATGTGACTCTACAGTAAAACTTTTCGAAATTCTAAAATTCTCTCGTTCTAAAGGGCAAACGGGAATAAACGAGAAACCTGAACTTAACTCGGAAATTTAAGTCGAAAGTTGGAAAAATTTAAATCAGATTCTACTTTCTTATTTATTATTGGCTTTAAAAAGTTGTACCGAAGATAAGTTTCGAATGATTCGAAATAGTTTTTACAGTAGTTGAGCCACAGGCTATACTGATTCGTACTTTGGCTTCAACAAGTAGTAGTCCCAGTAAAAACTGGTCTCTAATAAAGTTCGGATATGAATAAAACTGTAAAAGTGTTTAGCGTCGATAACAAAAATAGCCAATTTGGTTGACGTTTGATTGATTTTGAGACCGCCATGAATTTTGAGATGAGCAAAGCGTGTGCTACTAACAACTAGATATAGATTAAACAGCAAAATCTACTAACCTGTAGGGCTATTCCAGAAATATGTCCGTTTCATTTAGTGTATTCATATCGACAGTCTAAAGAGATGTCATTCTTGCCTAGATTTGCATTAAAATAAATTTAATTAACGAACATCTAGAGATTTGCAAATATGTGGCCCTTATTGCGAGTGTCGTCTAACATTCGATGCGACAAGGATCGAAGCTTCGATAAATTTTCCTTTTGGTATTGCGTATCTCTATCGACAAGGATTTCTGTTACTGTGAATAATAAAAGTAGTCTTTGTGAATAAATCCTATAATTTGTCATTTGAGTTAGTTTCAGTTATAGTCGAACGCAAAAATACAGACGATAACGACCGAATTCAAAATTGAAAGTATCGAACAATAAGAATACGCAATACCGAATACCATTTTCGACGTTCGACTATCGACAACCGTCGTTTATCGACAGCCAAACGACACTCGCAATAAGGGCCTGTGTTTTCGAGGAGCTCCTAGAAACAGTCAACCCTATCATGAGCCCCGACGTAGTAGATTCGCACTACGATTCCTGTCGTACTAAAAATGCTTAGCTGCGAAATACGGATTGTGTAAAAATTTGACCACGAAGGAACAGGAACAGGAAGATTGACTATAGTTGGTTTAATGACCTGCTCTAGATCGATCTAGATCAGAAACAAGTAGCTTTTTGGTGTTTAATGACAATTTTTCTTATTTTTCTACTCCGAGCACCAATGTTTTATGTTGAATGACCTGCTCTAGATCACTTTAGAGCAGCATTTTCTGCACTTACTTTTAAGTAGAAACAGATTTGAATAAAGTTTCAAACTCAGCCGTTGACATGTGCTCCAAATATTTGTGTGTATATTTAGCGTTTTGCAATCAAATTTGAAATCGAATCTAACAATAGAATCAACTGCGACCAAACTATGTAACTCTATTCTATTTTCGAATGATTCATCAGTTATCTTTAAGTGTGTTTAATGACCTGCTCTAGATCGATCTAGAGCAGAAAAAAGCAGCTTTTTGGTGTTTAATGACAATTTTTCTACTCCGAGCAAGAACTTTTTGTGTTTAATGACCCTGCTCTAGAGCTTTTAGAGCAGCATTTTCTGCACTTGCTTTTGAGTAAGAGTAGAGTGGAGCAAAAGTGTCAAAATCAGCTGTTGACATTTGATTCAAATATTTTTGTTTATATTTTGCGTTTTGCAATCTATTTGAAATCGAATTTAGCTTAAAATCAACTGAATTAACATCGCATGTTAGTTAAGTTTTGATTCCAATGTTTCCGAATATAGATTTTTATTATAATAGGATACCAAACATAATTTTGCAAACTAGCTAAGGTCACAAAATGTTTGTTGCTTTCTTATCAGCTGACTTTTGACACCAGCTGTTCTGCTCTAAATTGCCTGACATTTATCTCATTTCTTGCTCTGCTCTGAGCTACGCTGCTCTGCTCTTTTTTTCATTAAACACACCTTTTGTGTCTACCTTTAAATTATAATAAGATCAAAGGTAGAATCGAATTGGAATTCTAACAGCTGCTTTCAAGTTTCAGTAAAGTTTCGTTAAGAATAAAGAATTACGGAGGAAGAATTTTGAACATTCAAACGCTTTCATTAGGTTTGTTCGTTGAAGCCCTAGGGTCGCCATGGGGTCGCCACAAAGCGTTTTTTGAGAAACCTAAATTCGCACTGAATGTCAAATTGAGTGTTTTTTGAGCCATAGGTTTGCCACAGGTTTTCCCCAAACTCGCCCTAGCTTTTTGCTGTGGCGATTTGAGGGCTGTCAAATGGCATGTGTTTTTTTTTTTATGACAGGGATGTGTGGTGATTTGTGGTTTAGCGTTTTTTGAGGACTGGAAAACCCAGTTTTTTTTGACAACTCATGGGGTTGTCAAGAAAACCTGGGTCAACCCTGGGGAAAGTTCAACGAACAGACCTATTAGGTCTGTTCGTTGAACTTTCCCCAGGGTTGACCCAGGTTTTCTTGACAACCCCATGAGTTGTCAAAAAAACCTGGGTTTTCCAGTTCTCAAAAAACGCTAAACCACAAATCGCCACACATCTCTGTCATTTAAATAAAAACACATGCCATTTGACAGCCCTCAAATCGCCACAGCAAAAAGCTAGGGCGAGTTTGGGGAAAACCTATGGCAAACCTATGGCTCAAAAAACACTCAATTTGACATTCAGGGCGAATTTAGGTTTCTCAAAAAACGCTTTGTGGCGACCCTAGGGCAACCCCAGGGCTTCAACGAACAAACCTATTGTAGAATGGAGTTACAAAGTAAACCCCCTGAACTAACATCAGATGTTAGTTTTGGATTTGACTCCAATGTTCATAAATATGTATGTATGTATGTACTTTTGTTTTAATAGATACCAAATATATTTTTCCAATTTAAGCAACACCTGACTCCACATACGTCTAGGAATCTTCTAGAAGATTGTAGAAACAGTCAACCCTATCATGAGTCCCGACGTACTAGATTCGTACTATGACTCCCGGAAAAAGGTATCATCGTGCTAAAAATGCTTAGCTGCGCAATACGGAGTGTGTGAAAATTTGACCACGAACCTCTAGGTAGCCTGAAATTTTTCATATTTCTTACTTAGCTCTGCCTTTTCTGACTTCGTTCGGGGATTGATATGTTTTTGTATTCGGAACTTAAAAAACTTAAAAATTTCCGTAGATTTGACTTCGTCGTCTTTCTGTTTTGTGGGATGTGGGCGCATATCAAGCTAATGTTGACAAATGTAGTCCTGATGTGGATTGTTATAATACGCTTACTAACATGATTTCGGCGTAAAACTTGTCCTTGGACCTGGATTATTGCGGTTTACGAAACTGGAGGCAAAAAATGAAACCCAAAAACCATAGCCACGACATAAAGCTATTATGAATTACGAGAATGAATCCATGAAAATATCGGAACAGTAAAACTACCGCCAAAAAAAGTTGTACATGAAAGCGAGTTTCATAAAACGTAGTTGCAACGTAGCGATAACGAGTGGTTTCTTGCGGGTATTGTTATTTTTTAATACAGGCCCTAATTCCACCTTCAAAAACATGATCAATCAATATCGATCTGTTTGTCGCCGTACCAAACGACCGGACCACTAGTGTAAAGCACTTAAGAGGTGAGAGCTGTGATCCTTTCGAAAATAAGAAGAAGAACATCGGTCTACTTGTCACAGTAAAAAAAAAAAACTCTTCTACAAATAATCGTCTCAGTTATGAACAATTTTGTATGTATACTTTATTTCTTTTATTGATTTTTGTTTGTTTTATTTGTTTCGTCTTAAATGTAAATTAAGATTGGCTGACAAAAAATAATTATGAAATTATAGTAAAATTATCTATGAAGCTGTTCATGTTCATTCATTTTCTTTTCTGTATTTTTATTATTTTACACATATTTACCTATAGATGTATATATGTCAATAAAATGAAACATATAATAAATTGGCAATGATATTCTTACTATGTATTACATGTTCTTTAATGCATGATTTTTTTTTTTCTTTATTTATTTTCAACATTTAACTGGGAACAAGATTTTGTAAAAAAAATTTTTAAACAAGGTACCAAATTGCATCTAAAACAAGTAAACAAAAAAGACAGAAAAACAATTTTCAATTTCAAAGCATTTAAATTAATTTAGATAGATTATAAATATGTATGTAGTTTTCTTTTTTTTTAATTTTCCTTTTTTATTTCGTTTTCTTAAATTTCAACTAAATTTATTTTATTTGTATGTTTGTTTTTGTTGGTTTTTTTTATCTTTTTTTCGTAATTTTTTTTGTTATTGAATTTTTATATTTACAAAACTATATAAAAAATTAATTTTAATTTTACGACATAAATCAATCAATCAATAATAATACAGGGATGAATTGTATAAGATTTTTCATCGGTATGGTGTGTAGTTTTAATAATTATTATGTTTGTAGTTGTGTGTCGCGGTTTGGATAAATTAAAATATATTTAATTTTTAGCTTTTCTTTTACTTTACTTTTTGATTTTTTTTTTTAGATAAAGAACAAAAGTCAAGGAGATAAGTCTTTTGTAGTTAAATTGCAGTAGCGAGAGGGGAAATAGCTTGCTTTGCTTTTTATATCTTTTTTATCTTTATCTTTACCTACTAACTGCGTGAAATTTATAGTTTTTATATCCTTTTCGATTTTAACTGCTGAGAGGATGGGGTGATGAAAGTGCAGATAATTGCGTTCAAGGTTCCCTATTGGAAAAAAAAGTCCAGGGGGCTTACTATGTAACTCGATTCTACAATAAAGGTGATCAAAATCTCTCTCCGTAAATCTTAAGGACGTAGGAGTTAATGGGAAACTTGCAGAAACTAGAAACTTTTTGTAGAAACGTTGGATGAATTCAAGTTCATTTCTATTGCCATTCAAATATAAAATCAAAAACAATTTTTGAATGATTCGAAAGTTGAACAGAGTTACATAGTTGGTCCCCAGATGTAGTGCGATTACGAGTAAGGCCCCCGTTTTAAGGGACTTCTTCTATGTATTTACATATGTAAGTTCTACATTTAGTTTATTTGCCGAACAGAGCTAAAAATGTTTATGTACAGAACTTCTCTGAATTCTTGATCATGATGATTACCTCTATCACAAGACGTAACAATTTCGGAATACGAACGTCAAATAGAAAGTACTAAAAACATCTTAGTAATGAATGTTTTGGAACTGATATTTAGAGAGCTTGTTAACAATTTTATTAACAGTGAAAAATTTTGTAGCAAAACATTCACTGTGAGGGCTTCTATGATGCTTCCTTTTTGGTATTCGTAGTCCGAAATTGTTACAACGTCCAATTGTTTTGTTTGTACGTTCATATGTTTGTTAAAAACAGTTGTATAGAAAAAACCAATTTTACCAGGGTGTTCTCTTTTTCCTATCATCCATGCCTTTGTCAAATCATACAGAGAACAAATAGTTTCACAGAAAATTGACGAATTACTTGGCAAGTGAAGCTCATTCAAAGGAAACAAAAGGAGTACTTCAAATAGGTAGCCAAACTTCCAAAAAATCAAAGTTTATGTGTAAATTTTTGCATTTCTAGTGCCTATGTAAATATGAAGGTGCCCTTGACGTAATGGTTAGCATGTCTGCCTTTAACGTGGAAAATTCGAGATTTGAATCCCAAAAACATCAAAGAAAAAGAAGTTTCTTCGGTTTTTATGAGGAATTGGAAATTTCTCCGACAGTAGTTTCATGCCACGGAAAGCATTTTTCGATTAACCGTTCGGAATCTGCAAAAAAAGGAAGATCCTTTCCATTCCCTCACAAAGTTTGACTGAAAGAAATGCGCTAGACGCCCGGGCTCGCTGCTATGTTGCTCCGCACTTTTTACTTGTTCTATGTAAATCAAAGAGAATGGAAGTTTTTTTTTTCAAAAAACCGAAGCAATGTAGTTAGTATGAGCAACCATTTGCTAATCAAAACGCTAGCTTGGGTTAAAAAAAAAAACTAAAATGAAATCTGGATTTGGTTGGCCTCAGAAATGAAACAATCAAGAGATTTTCCGACGCATTCTGACGTGAACGCGTTATACTACACAAGCGAATAACAAGTGTGAAGCAGTTAAATGGAAAAAGCTGTGATCCTTCGAGTTGACGATGTTTGTAACACCGGAAAGGGAAGAAAAAGAAGAAAACGAGTCCATTAACCATGTCCTGAAAAACACCAATGTTAGAAGAAGAACTGGTTTTCTGATGAAACATTAGACTGGAAGCGAACGGCTTAACAAACCTGGCTTACAGCATTGTTTATATCAATAACTTGCCTCCACTCTCTACAATGGCAAACTCTAAAACTTCAAAAACATCGGTTTTTGAGTATTTTTTTTTTTTTTTAAATCGGCAATACAGCAAAAATATTTGCAAAAACATTCTCCTTCAGTCAACTGGTAACGCGGTCCTATGTGAATTACGAAAACCAACGACATTGACTGTTAGAAAACTGTTAAAATAATTCTTATACAGTCCCAATGGGAGGAGTAGTAAACCACAGTTCGAATGTCGGGGGTATGACATTTTTCTTTTGAAAATAATAGCCATGATGCTAGAAGTAAAGAATCGACAACTAAACATTATAAACAACAGCAGATTCGTCATATGGCGTTGAAAGTACGTTTAAACTACAGAAGGAATAAAAACTCATTGTTTTTACTTTCGTGGTAAGGATTTCCACCTTTTCCGAAGAGTAAAACGAGAGATGACACAGTCAGATTGTTGTTGTTCATTTTACTTCTGATTCATGACAAGTTTCTATTACAAAAGACTTTTTTAAACATATGTGCTGAAAAGCAGCACTGCTTCTCTTGGTCATGCTGCGCAATATAATGGATACAGAAAGTTTTCTACAGACAGATGATAACAAGTTTTGGTTGAGAAAAATGTGCTAGGCCCCGGCTCTCTTGGAGCTTGTTGTGATTGATTTATATAACCCCGTTCGAAACAAGTTTTTTTTACATCTTTTAACAATCGTAGACTTTCTCGATGAGCCGTTCGAGATCGGCAAAGAATTGTTGGTCCCTTTATGAATTAAAACGACATTTAAAACAATTAAGTAAATTGCTTAGAAGAAACCATGGCTAGCTTCAGGTTCATTGAATGTACACGGCATAGTCTACATCCACACTTTGTAGCCAATCAAATTTTCGTACGATACCTAATCGTTATAATCGGCCCTATCGAGGTAACCGTCGGAGCGGAGTTTTCTCCGCAACGCGTCCCTTTTCAGAGATTCAATTTTGTTTCGAAGTAGTTGTCATTGTAAGAAATTTTTCGTAAATGCGGTAACGCATTGCATTTCCAAAACTAAAACTTTCCGTAGCAAAAACTTATCGGAGGACGTCGGATCGGCCGATCGGAGAACTACCACGAAGCAAAATGTCTCTGAATCGGAGGAAACCGGAGAGAATTTCCCACCGACGGTTACCTCGATAGGGCCGAATAATTGCATACTGCTGATAAGGAGTCCGATCGAACTCTCACTAATATTCTGCTGTTCAATTCAATCGGAATTTGTAGTTCATTGAATTGTTTTATTCAGTTCGTAAGCTTCTTTAGCGAAAAGACCAGCACTACCGTATTGGTAAAAATTGTAGGCCCCTCTATTCATCACAACGCATGGTTGAGAGAATTCTCACATTCAAACTTTATTGAGATTGATATTTTTCGTGTTATCTGGTTTAGAAAAATCGGTGCTTTCTCGATTAGCCTTTCGAAATCGGCAAATATTGAAGGTCCTTTCCATTCTCTCAAAAGGTATGGTTGAGAAAAATCCGCTAGGAATTCTGTTGCGCCACCCTTTTTATTTATTTATTTTACTTGTGATGACCTCGCGCAACAGTCTTTGATAAACGAAGTACACATTTCTGTTCTACGATTTTTCTATCGAATTTTATTAGCTGCCTTGCGCTAATCCTGGGTGTGCATTACTCGAAAGTTAACATGTGTTTACAAGAAACTGAATTTAAGCAAGGCACTTGATTTTTTGATGATATGCGAGACGCCAAGTGGTTTCAGGACTTGGTTGGCTTTGTTTGTTTCAATATGCAATGCTTAAAGGAACGATATGAAAATCACACTAATTCAATAGACCTTCACAAGGCAATGACAAAAACAAAATGAAAAACTCCAGTGTCTGGTAAGCCACATTTGAAGCGGTCAACATGCTCTTGCTCGATCTAAAAGTCTCCATAAACCCACCAGTACGAATGGAATTAAGTGGACTGCTTTAACTTAAATCGAATATGTTCTGAACGACTACAATTTTGTTCTGAGAGCAACACTTCCGAGTGGACAGCCCTTTAAAGCTACATAATAAGTTCTTGACAAAATTTAAGACAATTTCAAAATTTTAAAACTCCCTGCTGGCGCTGAATTTACTAAGCAAAAGGGCCTAGTGTAGCCTTCTCGTCCTTGTGTAGTTATTTCTTAGTTTAATTTAATATAATTTAAAATTTATGTTTCTCCTGGTTTCCCTTCTTAAAATTTATTTTGCTTGTTGCTTTTTTAATTGTTGTAACTTTGTAATTATGTATCGCTATTTTGTTTTAATTTCGTTTACAATAATGTTTTTTTCTTTTTTTTTTTCAACTATCTGAATCGTTCTTAAGTGGCTTCTATTTGTTTTTCTTTAGTTAGTAGTAAGTTAATTTTAATTTTTTGTTTTTCCTTTTAGTTTAATGCATGATCAAGATACATATACAGACTACATATCACCCATTTGGAGATCTTGTTTTTTTTTTGTTTACACAACATCCAAACAGCAAAACGAATAACAACAGTATACAAGTTTTGTTTTTTTTTTGTATATTTTGTTTTACGATTAAATAAGCTTATGTTTCTTTTTTTTGTTATTGAAATTCTTTCTATGTATTGCGCGTCTCGTTGATTTCTTTTTTGCGTACTTTTTTTTAAATGTTGGTAGACATCAATGTTGTTATCTGATTTGTTCGCTATTAGTGTTCCATTAGAGCGGCTGTGGAGGGACGTAATTAAAAAAATTATTCATAATTTTAAGACAAAAGAAAGAATTTTGTGTTTTATCTTACGTGATGGTGTCCGACATGTGGCGGTTTCATTGGGTGTAAAGTTGAGGAAGTCCCAAATCAATATTGTGTCATCGTGAGAACTGCTTACAATTTGGAATTCATCGAATTGTAAACGGAATACCCGACCAGTGTGCTCCTTAAGAGAATGTGGTTTTTATACGATTATTCATTTTGTAGTTCCAGAGTTTAAAGAGTAATACAAATATTAAAACCATCCATGCAGTGTTGGTTTTGTAGAAGAATTAGCCAATTAAACACAAGGTTCATCAGAAAGATCAATATCAGGTAGGCTCCAGTCGGCGGTAAACACAGTCTAAAACTGTAACACCTCAAAAGATCGTCATTGTCTCTTGTTCAAAAAAGAAGAAAACTATACTCAAATATCATATGATTGCCTTCAGTAAACTGGCATAGAACCCACAGTTAGAACGCACCTCAAATAAAGTCTTACTTACGTATGAGTTAAGATAAAATTAATTATGTGACTTTTGCTTGAATTCTTGTATTCAAATCATTGTATCCGTGTGTACTTTACATTTTACCACAGCGACTTTGTATGTGGCTGTGATCTACTACAGCATATGTGGACATTTTTTTTTTAATTGAATAGGCGAAGGCAAAACACCTTTACTAGCACGTCGACCTGAAAGATCTTTTGTGCTGTTCCATTAGGTTTAAACACGTTAAGTGTGGAGTTGTTCATTCGAAGTTGAGGTCATGTAGGAACCTAAGAATATTCGAAGAAGGGGTGTTTCTTATATCAAGAGGACTAGTGAATCCTTTATTGAATATCTTTAGCCTGGATCTGGCTATGGCTGGGCATTCACATAAAATGTGTTTAGCCGTTTGTGTCTTTGAGACAGAGACGGCAGGTGTCACCCTGGCTGATGCCCATGTTTTAAGATGATATCTGAGAGAGCAGTGTCCAGTGAGGAAGACCGTAAGTACCTTTGCGTCACGTTTGCTCATGTCAAGAATTTCTTTCATACGTCTTTGGGATAAGTCGATGAATAGTTTACTGGCGGTGGCCAATATCGACCTCAACACTTACTCTCAGACCAGGATTTACCTACGCAGCCGTGATATGGTAATAAAGGCAGTTAAAAAGCTAGATAAACCTTAAAGACCAGCAACAAAGTGCTTAACTCATTGCAAGCGTACCACCACCAGAACCAGAGACCAGACAATAAACTCTCGCAAGGTTAGCTTTAGTATAGGGTGGATGGGGTACAGACTCAAGATTTCAAGAATCCATTGCGCACCCCGGGACAACGGAGAATGAAGAGGCAGAGAAGAGGTTATGAATAAGGCACGATAGTGTTGGAGATTGTGAGTGAGAACCCTCACTGATCCATTTGGAACTCTAAATAAGTTCAGTGGAGGGTTTTAAATGTCGCCCAGTTTGTCGAAGAAGTATTCTCCAAGGGCTTTTCCCAGTGTGGTCCAAGCTACGGGACTTACAAATTAAGTGGAACGATTTTTCTTCTGCTTTTTGGCATCCTCTACATAAGTCGCATGTGCTAATGCGGAGTCTACTTTTTTGCAGCCAGTTTCATCTGGGAGGCGCGCTTGAGATTGCTTCCCTGCTAGCATCGGGTGTTTTTTTTTTTAGAGGTTGATTTTTCGAATAGGGATAAAACTGACATCTTGTGGTCAAATTGGCCAACTCTAATGTCATTTATGTTCAGTTTGGTTTGCCATTTCATCATGAACAGGTTGACAAAAGAACAATGTCTATCAGAGCAATTAATTTTGTTAACCATTTATCGTTTTCGCAATAAGTTTACTTTAACTTACTCATCCGCAGAGACGTCGATCGAACAGTGCGCACCGAAGAATGAATTGATTCGCCACCGTGCACAGCAATTGGAGCTTTGTCCATCAACTTTATGGAAGAATTTGCGTAAAGATCTTGGCTTATGAACTTACAAGATCCAGCTTGTGCAAGAATTAAAGCCGCGAGACCATGCAATGCGTCGTGAATTTGGTGTATGGGTCAAAAATGAGATTGATCTCGATGCTGATTTTCATCGCACAATTTTGTTCAGTGATGAGGCTCATTTTTGGTTGAACGGTTACGTCAACAAGCGCAATTACCGCATTTGGAGTGAAGAGAATTCACATGAGTATCTTAAGACGCCATTTTATCCACAAAAACTGACTGTTTGGCTGGGGGAGTTATTGGGCCATACTTCTTCCGAAATGATACTGGCGAGCTAGTTACCGTTAATTGAGACCGGTATAGAGTCATGATTACCGACTATTTTGTTTGTTGGATGGCATGAATGTGGATGAGATATGGTTCCAATAAGACGGCGGCGGCGCTTCATGCCACACAGCGCACGTCACAAACGATTTATTGAAGGAAACATTCGATGAGCGCATAATTTCGCGGAATGGACCTGTCAATTGGCCACCAAGATCGTGTGATTTGATACCATTGGATTACTTCAACAAACCAGTAACGTTAGGGAGCTTGGAAGCCAACATTCGTGGTGTTTTTGCCGATAAACGGCCTCAAATGTTTAAAAAAATTGGTTGAAAATTGGACCTCTAGGCTTGGCTTTATTTGAGCCAGCAATGGCATAAAAAAAAAGCCAAATTGATGGACATTAGATTTATATAGACACAGATTTTCTGGTGTTTTATTTCAATTCGAAGTTTTATACCTGTAAAAAACACCCTTTACAATTGACCGTCAAAAAATGCCAATTCTCATCATGTTGTGACCCGTGAGAATGTTATTCAATAGAGAGAGTTGAAGAGTGATAAGCTGGAGTCAGAATTCTGTTTTTTTTTTTCTATATATCTGGCCATATATTTCTGGAAACCCGGCAAGTTTCTAAAAATGATCATCTGCCATTGGCGATTTTTAGAAAGTTTCGTTGGATTCTGTTCTTTTGTCTTGCTCTAGTGACTTGGGTACAGAGTTGTTCGTCTGCCTACACAAACCCAATTTTGGCCAGCTTATCCGCCATTTTGTTGCTAGTTATTTCACCTGTGTCTAAAATTACTGCGACAGCTTTCGATTAATTTAAAATTTGTGACAATGGATGAGGATGAGATAGCTTTTATGGCCGCCTGATGTCGATTTTTTGTTGTATGACTTTTCCGAAGCGAGATGTTGTGCGACTGTAAAAACTACAAGTACTTCAGCTTGGAACACACTGCCAAGGTTGGGAAGCTTTATTGATCTATTTGCGGCAAGGTAGTACATTTCCCCTACAAGCTAAACTGAACTCAACCCACGGTCGACAACATCTTATTGTCAGTTAGTTTGAAACCAAATTGAAAAAGTGAACGTTTTTCGATATTTTTGGGTTCGTCACAGTGGAGAGCATTCTTCATTTAAAGGTGCCGTAATACACATTTTTTTGCCATTGAAGTGAAAAGTACATTCAAAAACAAAATAAAATAAAACTCAATTGTAGTTCGAACATAGCCGTTGAATCAAATAAGACGCAAACTTTGGTTTCAACAAATTTGAGGATGTTTTAGGAAAAGAAACTCCGAGTTGTTTACCTTTGCGTACCACACCCATACTTTAAGGTGTTTTGGACGTCATTATTTTTGGATGACAATCCCCAATTCTTATGTTCACAAAAATTAAAGCAGGATTGGATATTTATGACTCTTCCACCAAGGTCACCTCAATCCAAATTCAAACTCAAAGTGCAAGACATAACTGATTGATAGTTTAGAGAATCTAGAAACCTACAGAATGTACTTGAACTTGACATAAGCTCAACTGCCTTACAGTCGTCTCCTCAGTGTTAGAATGGGAGAACTCATCTTTTCAATCTTTTCAATCATAAAAATAAAAATTTTAAGCAGAATCAGAGATCACACACCAGCCAGCAGATGTGAGATTTTCTTTTATATTTTAGTTTGAATTTAAAAAAACAGAAAGAAGAAGAGGATAAAGATTAAAGAATACTACAAGGGAATATTAGAATGTTGGAAGAATTAATTACGTTACATTTCTACTTGCTTTAAAAACGATGGTCTGCGACAAAAGTATGATTTCTATCTCAAACTATATAAAAAAGAAGTTCAAATGGTCTCCATATTTGCGATTAGATTAGATTAAGGGCAGGTTGAGCTATTGCGCCAACCCTTGTGAGGTTTCAGGGCAGTTCTCCTGCTCCTGAGTTGAACCAGAAGTTAGCAATATTCTGTGGGTGAATGAGTTTTAGTTTATCTAGGGGGATGATCTCATAGTCAAGTATTTGCTTTCTAAGGCTAAGGCCACGCAGTCAGCGATAAGCGAGCGAGCGATTGAACGATCAGCGATTAAGCGACAAAGTCGAGCGACGGGCCACTCGTTTCGTGAGCGACATTTCTTTAGCGATTAGTTGTTAAAATGCCGTTGTCAAGAGCCCTACGTTTATATTTGTTGTATTTTCTCTATCTGTTGCTCTTGACGCTAAGCGACAAACTAAAAATTAGAACAAGTTTGGTGACAGAGCGACGTCGCTCAGTCGCTTAAAAAAATCGCTCATCGCTCGCTCAATGCATGGCCAGTTCAATGCAATTTCATTTGTTTTAATTTTTTCATGTCGCTCAGTCGCTCGCTCGCTCGCTTATCGCTGACTGCGTGGCCTCGGCCTAAGGCGGAAAAGTGCTGAGCATTCCGTAATAATGTGCAGAGATGTTTCTTCATTTTCGAGGCATAGTCTACTGATGGGAACCGCTACTAGCCTCTATTGGTCAAGGTGTTTATTTAAAAAACAGTGGCCGGTTAGTAGTCCTGTACAAATTTTTAGGGTTTTTCTATTGTGGTTTGATGATTTTTAGTATATTCTGGCAAAAAAAAAATTTGAACAGGTTTGGCCAGATGAGTTACGCGAAACTTTATTTGATTCTTCTAGTAAGATGTTGTTGGCAGTGTTTTTGAAGGTGCTTTTATTTACACCGCAGAAGGGTTCAGGACCGACGAATGGTTTAGATGTGCCGTCTTTAGATAAGATGTCTGCCTTCTCGTTACCATCATAACCTTTGTGTGCTGGGATTCAGTGGAGGATTACAGAGTTTGCGATACTCAGAGGTCTCTCGAGGAATTGGCAAGTCCTCACATAGTAATTTCACTTCCATAAAAATCTCTTTCTCGATTAGCCGTTCGAAATCGTCAAAGGATTGGAGGCAGCCTTCATTCCTCTTATTGTTATTTATTAAGCCCCAACATCTCTCCTTAAAGAAGAAAGTTTTTACAACCTTCTATTTGATGAATGAAGAATGCTTGAAAATTGCTTAGGCGTATTCACTCAGAATAACAACGACATCTATAAATAATAAAACTCTGCCACCCGATGAGTAAGCCCTCTCCAAAATAAACAGTCCCAACTTGAGTGAAAAGAAATATGCCGATGAAACTTAATAAGGAAGTCATCCCAGCACACTTCAACCTAAATTTTCTTGAGATGCACACATCACTTGAAAAAAAAACACTCCTCCCCTTTCTTAAAAAATCTCATGACCCGTTATAACCATCAGTGAATGACCTGCACACCAGGTGCTTCACCCTATCTCCCACAGAAGCAGCAAATTACGCTAAATTATCGTCAATCTTCACAATTGAATAACATCTGGCAACAAACGATTGGGGGACAGACGTCTCCTCTCGAAATAAACACTGACTGAGTCACCAAACAATGACAATGAAACAACAAAACAGAAAAAAGAAACAAGATCACTGAACCGAAAAGTTAAGAACACTTAAACCATCCAAATAAACAGAGCAGAGAGTTTTGATGAATTCTGCTTTCACTTGAAAAGGTTTGCCTAAAGTGAGGAGAAACTTTCGTGGTTTATTATGAAATTAAAACTTACCACCAATGTATTAAGGCAAAGTGCATTCGATTGAGCGCGCGGATCCAGCGCGGCAACCAGATCCCACACTTTGATTTTACCATCGTAGGCACCACTTACAATTCGTTTTGAATCGAATCGTATACAACGTACTAACTCTTCATGCCCTTCAAGGACACGTAGGCAAGCTCCACATTCAATGTCCCATAGCCTGTCAAGGAGAAACAACACAAAAATTCCAATTTTAAAAAAGAACAATGAATTGGAGGAGGAGAATAACGTACCTTATGGAATTATCCGAGCTACCGCTGACGACCAAACGATCACGGTACTGTAGACAAGCAATACCACGCTTATGACCATTAAGTGTGCGCACAAATTCACAGCTTGAGGTTGACCAAACTTTAATGGTTCGATCACCACTAGCCGAAACAATATATTTTTCATCAAAGTCAACCACATTAACGGCTGCCCGATGACCAACTAGAACTCGTCTCAGTGTTATTTCACTGGGCGATGTCATGTCCCAGACAGCAATTGAACGATCCTTCGAACAAGTCACCATCATGCCATTGTTGAAACGTAAGTGAAGGACTGCTTCGCAGTGATGAATTAGAGTGTTGACCATTTCGCCAGTGTTAACGTCCCAGACGCGCACTGTTGAATCACTTGAACCGCTGATTATGACTTTGTCATCGTACTGTAAACACAGAACTGATCCTGTATGACCAGTTAAAGTCTAAAAAAAACAAACGAAAACAATGATATTAGTTTATACTATTTCAAGGAATTTCTCTGAGTATACCTTAACACATTGCAAATCCGTTCTGTCCCAAATTTTAATCGTATTATCCCTAAGACCGGATACAATTTTAACATCATCATACTGCAAACAATAGACACCTTTTGAATTTTCCGATCGACAGTTTATTCGGCGTAGCATGTGACGTCCGGTTCTCCAGTTGTTTTCTATGCTTTCAATGTCCTACATACAAAACCAAAACAAGCAATTAGTTAGTTGACTGTAGTTTAATTAGTTTTGAAGTGTTAAGGAACAAGAACTTACATTCATTATTTTCGGAAATAGCTCGCGATAGAAAGAATGTGGCCGATGTGTTGAACCCGGGCGTGGCTTGAAGAGGTACTGAATCCAACCACGTCTTTCGGCCAAACCACGCCATAATGAATCTGTTCGGACTTTGCGTTCAATAAGTTTCTTCCACAGCATACCCTCGGATAGAACTCGGAGCCATTCTTTGCACACCAATTCGGCCGCTTTGAGAGAATCAGCATCGAGATAGGATAGGATGTTTTCTGCTATGTGATCCAATCCCTTTTCTGAAAGAAATATACAAAGAAGTTATGATTAAAAACTCAGAAAGAAAAACTTATTCTAATGCAAACATTTTCAGCTTTTAAATAGTCTTTTTCGGGACAATCCGCACCGAAGTGACTTTTTCATTGGACCTCCTATGCTTAGAAAGTTTTTGTCACCTCTGCCAAGTCTGTGGTTTATTATTTGTTCAGTGATACCAAATCACCTTTGCAAAGTTCCACGATTGAAAAAGCACGTATAAATGATAAGAAAGATAAATGGTAAACGTTGTGCCCCTAAGGCGGGCGTAATTCACAGGGTTGACTACCCACAAATGTAAAAATTGTATGATTCCGAAACAACCAGCTGTCTGGAATAACAATAATGATTTCCCGTTGATGACCAAAGCAAACGTAAAAACAGGACAAAGACCCCCGGATACGAATCTGCACGTGGAATATAAAATTCAATAACGGAGAAATTGCAGAGGTTGTAGACTGCAAAGGAGATTTAATCGACATACAAGTGCGATTGAATAAAGAAAATTAAATACTGCGATACTCTTATGGCTACTGAAACAGACAACGCTTGTGTGAGTGCGGTTCAGTAGACTCAGGTATAAGTTTGTCAGTTTATGAGCATATTATGACAATCCGGCAATCAGGGCTAAATTCGCCGACAAAAAAAGCCTGTTATGCAAACATAACTCCACATGACCACTGGAGGGAAAGACGATAGTTCCAATGATTGTTCTTACGAGCTTCTCGAAAAAACATATGAGCGATTCCTTTGACATGAAGTAAAAATCTTCCTTCGCGACTTTAACGTCAAACTAGGGAAAAAGAAAATCTTTAGAAATACGATCGGTAGCCATAGCCTGCATGACAAAACTTCCGAAAACGAACCTAGGCTAATCGATTTGGCATTCAGGTCTAAATCTAGTTGTTAGTAGTTCATGCTTCTCTCACATCAAATAAAGCACATGGTAATCCCTAGATCAATCAACCGATCAAAGACACTCTTCCAGTGTTATTGATGTCCAAACTTTCTGAGGGGCCAACTTTGACTTTTTGTAGCCAAGGTACGAATGAGGTTACAAATAAAGCAAAATAACGCAACGCTCTAAGGTCGGAAAGCTACAATCGCAAGAGATATTCAATACCTTTTCCAATGGAATATCTCTCCAACTCTCCTTCAATCCTGTTTCGCCGGCAATAAGCATTGAATACCAGTGCCGGCAAAGCCATCAAACTCTTAGAACCACAGCCTCTAAGGTTCTAGGTTCTATTCGGACTTCATGAAGAAACCCATGGCTATAGATGAAGAATGCAGGCAGGCAAATGCAGCCAAAAAAGACGACCAATGTTGATGCAAAAGAAAACAAAAGAAAACTAGAGTTGTTTTGAACGATACACGAAAAATTTAAGGAAAAAACAAGCGAAGAACACCGAGTTTTCAAAATGAAAAAAAAAGCAGCACTCGTTTGAGGAAATTGAGAGATACCACGATAGGAATGAGATTTAAAAGTTCTACCAAAAGGCAAGTAAATACCAGGAGGGAACATGGTTAGAGAATCGCAGTCGCTACTAAGGGTCTGAATTTTCTTTAGATAGCAAAGATGAAGAAACAAATTCCGCAGTAGGGCAGAATGCCGCATTCAATTTAGACGATGATCAAGAATGCCGTCTGCCCGACCTAGAAAAAGTTAAACTTGCCATTTGCAAGCTACGATTAAATAAAACTACAGCTCGGCGTCGAGGCCATATGCGCCGTGCTTTTCAAGAAAGCTGGAAATCAGTTTGAAAGGAGCTTACACCAGCTGATCTGCATGATATGGTCGGAAGAAAGCGTGGCCGATGAATGGACCCTCAGTATCGTACGTCCGATCCTAAAAATATGGTAAACCTCAGAATTGAGCCCATTGTAGAAGAATAAGCCTCCATAACGTAACATATAAGGTCTGGTCTGTTGTAATTTGTGAACGTCTGAAACCATAGGTCAACAGCTTGATATGTCCTTATAAATGCGATTTTAGATCAGAAAATATCGATATACATAATATTTTTATCGAGCGCGAACGAGAGTTTTTGGAGAGACGAGCCGTAAAGAGCCATGTCTCGTTTTGACATCCCAGCAAAACTCCTATGACTGGGGCCCTACTCTGTAATTCGTTTCGAAAACAAAAATGTCCGAAAACGAATATTTTGTACTCTCTATTTCTAAAGCGGATTCGAGTCTACTACACTCGGAAGAGCAAATTCGAAAACGGATTTTTAGCACCGTGCAAAGCGTTTTCGAATGCAAAAACCATTCGAAAATGAAAATTTTCTTTCGACAACTAAGTAGCTAACGAATTTCAATCACTCACTGTAAAAGCAATGGTTGTTGGTTGTGTTGAGTGGTTAAAACTTTCAATTAGTCAATATATTGTTTAATGAACTATTAGGAAGTCCAAACCAAGCTAAGTTTATTCCATAAATAAATAAAATGTAAAATTATATCACAATCACAGCACACAGTGATTAATTAGGAAAATTTTTTCACACAAAACAAAAGCAGTTCGAATTCGAAGTGATGGTGGAGTTTGCTCATCGCAATTTAGCTGAGGAACTTTTAAACACCTCAGACGTAAACTCTTCCAAAAATTTGTGGGACTAAAAACATAAAAACGAACAATAGTTAAAAACTGAAATAAATCTTTGACACAAATAAAATTCTGGCATACATTTATATCGCGCATAATTTTCTGCTCAACCCATTCTTTTGTTTTTTGCATGCCGAAAACATTTTAGTTTTTATTAAATAATAAAAATGTCTTGTTTTAAACCTATTTGATGTCTTGGTTGCAACTTCCAACTTTCTTAGATGTTTTTTACTTTGTTTGATTTGACTGATCTCATGAGAAATATGAAAAATATTTGAAAAATCTATTCCGTAAATGGAATTTGTACTAAGCAATTTCTGTTCGATTCGAAAGATTTACGGGGTACGAATTCATATACGGATCGAAAATCAATTTCGAATAGGATCGTCTTTCGAAACGAAATACAGAGTAGGGCCCCTGCAAACACGCTGCTTCCCCAAGGTGGGTAAAGAACTCACCGAGACCTATGCACAATCCTCCAAAGGTCAGTACAATTGCTCGCTTTTTTTTTAATTGAAGGCAAAACACCTTTACTAGCACGTCGACCTGAAAGATCTTTTGTGCTGTTCCCTTAGACACGTAAAGTGTAAAGTTGTTCATTCGAAGTTGAGGTTATGTAAGAACCTAAGAATATTCGAAGAAGGGTTGTTTCAAAGATTAAGGGGACTAGTGAGACCTTTATTGAATATTTTTAGCCTGGATCTGGGTATGGCAGGGCATGCACATAAAAGGTCTGTTCGTTGAACTTTCCCCAGGGTTGACCCAGGTTTTCTTGACAACCCTATGAGTTGTCAAAAAAAACTGGGTTTTCCAGTCCTCAAAAAACACTACACCACAAATCACCACACATCCCTGTCATTAAAAAAAAATATATGCCATTTGACAGCCCTCAAATCGCCACAGCAAAAAGCTAGGGCGAGTTTGGGGAAAACCTATAGCAAACCTCTATGGCTCAAAAAACACTCAATTTGACATTCAGGGTGAATTTAGGTTTTTCAAAAAACGCTTTATGGCGACCCTATGGCGACCCTAGGGCTTCAACGAACAAACCTAAAATGTGTTCAGCTGTTTCTGTGTCTTCGAGACAGAGACGGTAGGTGTCATCCTGACTGATGCCCATATTTTTAAGATGATATCTGAAATGTGAGAGAGCAGTGTCCAGTGAGGAAGTATGTTAGTAACTTCGCGTCACGTTTGCTCATGTCAAGAATTTCTTTATCGGTGGCCATTAAAGTTGTTCCAGGTGTGGATCATGTTCTGTCGTCCCCAAGTAACCAGTTCATGTTTAATGCTACTGATTGGGAGACCGTAGAAGGGTTCCGGGCCTTTGAATTGGGATTGAGAGCCAAGTCTAGCTAGGTGGTCAGCCTCTTCGTTATCCTGTAAACCTTCATGTCCATTCACCCAGGAAAGAGTGACTTTATTGTGAGTGGCTAATTGAGATAGACATATCAGGCTGTTCCAAAATAGTTAGGATTCAGTTTTGGTTGAGGACAATGCCTTTGGGGCTGACTGACTGTCAGAGCAAATTAAGATGCGTGATCTTCAGAGGTTTCTTCTAATGCATTCCCTAACACATAATTCTATAGGTATTACCTCTGCTTGAAAGATAGTTGTTGTGCTACCAAGGGATATAGATGATGTGAAGTTGGGAACGAAAATCCTTGCATCTACACCGTTGTTAGTTTTTGAACCGTCAGTGTACCAAATGTATTAGAAGTTACTTGTAAGAATTACAGGGTTCTTCCATGGTGAGCGGTTAGAAAAAATTACTTTGAAGGGATGGTTTAACATTATGCGTTTAGACATAAAGTCAGAAGAAAGAGCTGCAGGCGATACCAGTATTGGGCGCACCTACAGAATGCTCATAATGTCCCTGTAAGTTTTCTTCACTTTAGTTGTTTGTGAGATGAAGCTTTAGTCCGTTTAGTGCGGAAGTCTTCATTACTCTTTGGTGTAACGGAGGAAAATTCAATAAACTTTCTAGAACTAAAGTTGGACAGGTGCGCATTGCACCTTTGATACCTACACAGGCTAATCTTTGTAGGTTTTGTAAAGCTTTACGGGCATAAACTTATTCTGTTTTTTGCCACCAGACTAGCGAAGCATAGGTTATGATAAGTGTGATAATAGTGAGATATGTCTAATAGATCATTTTTGGCCTAAGTCCCCATTTTTTACCAAAGGATTTAAAACAAGCCCATCAGAAAGCATTAGTTGCTTTTGCTATGGTTTTGTCTAGATGTGGTTTCCAATAGAGTTTGCTATCCAGGGTTACCCTTAGATATTTGAACTTTTTGGACAAATTTATTTGAACACTATTTAGGGAGAGTGTTTGAAGATCGATTTTACGTCTTCTGGTGAAGGGAATGATTTCTGTTTCGGTGGGGTTGACCTGTAGTCATTCGCTACTGCACCAGTCATTCAGCCCTATTCTGCTATTCATCGGGGGGAATTTTTCTTGAATTTTCACTAAACACAGATTCACTTCGAATGAATAGCAGAATAGTGATTAGTGAAAATTCAAGAAAAATTCCCCCCGATGAATAGCAGAATAGGGCTGATTGACTTTGTTCAGGGCACGTTGCATTCGGTTTGTGACCGTTGCTAAAATAAAATAGGGTGGCGCAACAGAGCGAGGAGCCCCTGGGCCTAGCGCATTTCTCACAACCATGCCTTGTGAGGGAATGGAGAGGACCTACAATTTTCTGCCGGTTCCGAACGGCTAATCGAGAATGCGCTTTTCATGGCAATGAATACTAACGGAGGACTTGCCAATTCCTCGCGAAAGGCGATACCCGGGAAAAAACATTTTTGCCTCTGTTGGGATTCGAACTCGAACCTCTGGATTAACAGGCGGACATGCTATCCATCACACCACGGGTACCACCGTTGTGACCGTTGCTGCTTAGCTTAAAAAACGACTAAATTAAAAAAATTACCTTTCGATAAATGGGGACCTACAATTTCTTGCCGATTCCGAACAGCTGATCGAATAAAGGCTTTTCATGACATAAAACTACAATCGGAGAAATTGCCAATTTCTCACGGAAGGCGATACCCATTTCAACAACTATAACCTAAAAACAAATGTTTTTGTAAGAAAAAATATCAAAAGCAACTCAAAGGAAAAACCATTCATTCAACAAGACTTCTCTATCAGTAAATTGCCATCCACTTTTGGTTGACTAGGTTATCAAAAACACAATTCGGCTTTTAGCTGAGTAGCAAAACAAAAAAAGCAAACTGTTTTCCTCTCACTCAATTGAAAAATAAACATGATGACACGACTCTTTTCCATATGATGCAATCATTTCACATATTCCTCAACACATGACAATGACAAATCGTTTCGTTACTTTTTTTAAATTTTGTTTTTTGAAAGAAAAATCTAGGAATGCCATCGTTTGCCGTCATAGTTGAAACGATTTAAACGTTTCACTAATGACTCAGTTCATTGGCCTACAAAAATTAAATCATAAAATAAAAATGACTCACAATTATGTAGAAGAGGGGAGGAGAAACTTGAATGTCTATTCATATAATACAATAATTCCGAACAACCAACTTCATCTGTTTCATCCAACCATCAGTGCACTGCGTTGTTGTGCTAAAAGTCAAAAAATATATAAAATCTGTTTTTTTTCCTCTCATTTTCGTCGAGGCCATCAGTTTGCTGCAGACCCCGAGACCTCTGATAGAATATAGAGTGCTTTACCAGACTAGAAACAGTGTTATTGAAAAAATAAATAAAAACAAAAAAACTTCGCTCGTGAAGTGAGACGAGTATTGTGAATAAACTTCACTCACACAAAAAAAGAAACATTGCTGTGCTGCATTGCAGTCGAGAGGAGTGTGCAGTTAAATGGATAAAATAAAATCGATAAAATCGCTTAAGTCAAAATATTAAATTGGCAATACAAATAACACCTAACACCTTAACAACACGACAGTCATTCATATCTAATATAACGATGCTATTGAGCAATCACACCTCTGCTACTTCATCAAACCCACCCACAGTGCCGCCACCGCACAATAATATTCTACGAGTATTCACATAAAATGATGAAAATTTTCCACTATTGATTGAGGGGGGACATAAAAATAAAATAAAGCAAAAAAAGAAAAGTAAGAAGAAAAACTTCCATATTACGAGAGACGATTTTTGATAAAGGACTCGCCATACAAAGAGCTTTTGTATACATGAGGAGAAAAGGTATTGCGACTTGCGAACTCTGTGACAAGAGCAGCGAATTCTCGAGAAGATTACATGACGTTGACTTTTACCTCGATGATGATGACGATTTCGGTGACGCAGGTTATTTTACTTAAACAAAAAATTGAACAAACAAAAAGAAATCCAAGAAGAAAGCGCACAAATGACTGAGGGCGGTGGAGGAACGAACACTCCTCAAGTGAGGAGTAAATCAGACCACATTCAGGTTGTTTAGTGGTTTATTCACTCTGATTCCGCTTGACTCCCATCATGTCTCTTTTCTCGCTGAACCACATAAAGAGACACGACCGACGAATAAACGAATAAGCAGAAAATAAAACGATGACGCTTTGCAAAATATGTGCAAACAAACTATTTTTGGCCTGTGAGATGTGATGTTTTATTGCGAGAAGAATAAAATATTTTTTGAAGACAACTCTAATAATAAAACTGCATGATTTTATTCAATTTGCATAAATAAAATGGAAACAGTGTCTGGCTGTGGTGCAATTTGGTTTTTTTTTTTGTTGAATGAAAGGCCAAAACGAACTTGCAAAAAATGACCTACGGCTTTTGAAGGCCTTATTCGAACGATAATTTTATTTACAAATTTACACGTCGCGTCGCTCTGTTTTTGAGAGACAGAGGAAACAGCAAAATCAACACAATGGTTGTCGTTTTTCGTGTACTTGAAGTGGACTTTTGCAACAGCTTCAATAAACAACAAAACCAAGAGGAAGTCAAATCAGAAATTTCCAAATGATAGATTAGCCAACTTAATTAATTAGACACACATACACACAATTTAAGGTCGGCAAGTTGCAAAAAAAAAACATGTTGTGTGTGAAAACATGAGTGTGGAGTTGCGTATTGATTTAATTAAATTTATTTTGCGTAAACACCGAGTTTCAGTTGAAAACCAATTAAATTATTCAGCTTTGAGGGGAAAAACTAGCAGACAATAAAATTGTAGCAAGATTTTTTGAGTAAGGTTGCGGCCACGCAATAAGTAACGAGCAAAATAAAAAATAGGGTGGTGCAACAGAGGGAGGAGCTCCGAGGCTTGGGGCTTTTCTGTCAACCATACCCTGTGAGGCAATGGAAGGGACCTACAACTCTTTGCTGATTCCAAGCGGCAAATACAGAAAGCACTTTTCATGGCATGAAATTACTACAGAAGAAAATGCCGATTCCTCGCAAAAGACGATATCCGTGGAAAATCTTTTTTCCCTTTGAGGGGTTCGAACCTTGAGTCACCCTTGTATTAGGCAGACACGGGAGCCACGATGGGCACTTTGGCCGTCAATGAGCTGAGTGGTTGGTCGAATTTTATCAAAAGTCTAAAATAGGCTAGGTTGAATAGGCCTCCTAGAATACTTAGATAAGTTTAATGTGCTGAAGGCTAATCTTTTCCGTCACATTCAGATCAATGCAGATTCACTTAAACCATAATGGCCATAATTTTCTGGTTACAAAAGCGAATTTACCGAGTGCCGTTTTTCGTTTATTTCAGCTAGAACTTTTGTTCAAATTGATTTTTTTTTGGCCAGGAGTTTTCGGTAAAAGGGGTGAGATATTTATAGCTAGCGCCACCTAACTAAGCTCTAGCGAGGGTTTTCTTTATGATATTTCATCAACTTTTACCTTTACCAGCATCCAGCACATAACTGTTTCCAGACCTCCATTAGATCTTTTATCCTTCGATGTTACGCGATGTAACATCGGCTGACATTATGTCGTTCCTAAATGCAAAAAAGTTACGAAACGTAACACCGATGTCGTTCCTAAATGCAATGTTGAAGTGTCAGAATGTTACGTTTCGTAACTTTTTACAATTCATCTCTGGGACATGAGTTTCGATGTTGATCTGTCAAACCCCTCTAAAATTGTTGTTGCTCAGATTTGTTTTGGTTTTTTTTTTTCATTAATCATTCAAAAGTCAGTTATTGATTTTCAATCTTGTTCATTTCAGAATTCTTTTTTCTTTATCAAAAACGAGTGTCCTTAAGCTGAGTTTATATTTTAAGAAATACTTTATTCTTATTTTTGACAGACCAGCAAAGTGTAACATCGAGTCGTTCCTAAATGCAATCATGATTTTGTAACAAAGTCAAACATACACAACAACAACGATGATTTTGACAATACAGCATCGCATAACATCGAAGGCATAAAAGAACGGACTACTGTGCTATGGGAAAAGAGCACTATAATCATTAGTGTCGGAAAAGAAGCCTTCATTTCATTTCAATTGTAGAGACCGTTTGTTTGAATTTCGGCTATCAATAAAATTTGTTATACCTACTGTTATAGCCTACATACCAGCTGTCTTCGCTGTAACAACCTCAGCTAAGTTGCTATAGTCAAGGAATCATTTTGTTTTCGAACTTCACCATTGGAATGGTCCGAGTATACTCATAAGATTATCATCACCGAATATACTGCTATACTGGTGGACCAATACCAACGTGGAGTGCCGACGACCCTGTGGGATGCCGACGACTCTGTGACACAGTAGAGTGCCAACAACACTGAGGAGTGTAAAAAATACAGTGTAGCAACAACAACGCTCTACAGCGCCGATGACATTGTGAATTGCCGACAACATTGTGGAATGACGCCAGTGTTGACGTTACAGGATTGTCTACGACAATATGGATTGCACACTACACTGTGGAGTTCTGACAGTACTGTGAATTACTGACGACATTGTGGAGTAATAACGACACTGTAGAGGTCTGAAGACACTGTGGAATGTCGAGGACAATGCGGAGTGCTAGCGGCACTATGGAGTGGTGATGACGCTGTGTAATGCTGACAAAACTGTGGAGCACTAACGACACTTGGGATTGTTGACGGCACTGTAGTGCTGACGGCACTGTAGAGTGCTGACGGCACTGTAGAGTGCTGACGGCACTGTAGAGTGCTGACGGCACTGTAGAGTGCTGACGGCACTGTAGAGTGCTGACGGCACTGTAGAGTGCTGACGGCACTGTAGAGTGCTGACGGCACTGTAGAGTGCTGACGGCACTGTAGAGTGCTGACGGCACTGTAGAGTGCTGATGACACTGTGAAATGCTGACGACACTGTGGAGCACTAACGGCACTGTACAGTGCTGATGATACTGTGGGATTTTGTGGATCACTAACAACACTGGGGAGTGCTGACGACACCGTGGAGTGTCGACAACACTATGCAGTACCGGCGACACTATGGATTGTTCTGACATCCTTGTGGAGTTTGGAAGACACTGCGAAGTGCTGACGGTGTTTAAGGAATACCTTTGTTGATGTTGGGTGCTGAATTTCGTAGTTTTTTGTGCATCATTGGAAAGATGTCACCCATTTCAAATGATTTATGTGGCAGAAAGGAATTTAAGGTTTATTTAATTTTTCGTTTAGTTAAAAATTCTGAGAATAGTATTGACTTTCTTAAACGATTAAGCCTTTAGTAATGAAGTGAGAAAGGCGCAATACGTATATCTGATCAAAATCGCTGGAGTCGACAAAAATGATCCAAAAAGAATCATTTGTTCTTTTTTCCGTTGCAACAAGATGTAAAGAAAAAGATAGAGGACGAGGGGAAGCCCTTCTTAGATTCAGTAGAAATTGACTTGTGGCATGTTTACCGTGTTTCGTAACGCAATACCGTGTTTCGGAACGTAATGAAATTTACTATACGGTAAATAGTCCGTATAGTAAATTTCATTTTAGAGAAAGATTATGAAGATGTTACTTTCTACAATTTATGGTTTAGTTTCAAAGGCTTCTTATTTACTGAAACAAAAAATTATACTGTGGCACCCGCGTAATGGAAAGCATATCTACCTATTACGTTGGAGATCAAGGTTCAAGTCCCATAGAAACATACAATTTTTTTTTTTAAAGGGTATCACCTCTCAATATAAATCAGCGAGACCTTCGAGAGTAATTTTCACTGGCATGGAAACAGTTCAGTTTCCGTTTCACAATCGCCATGAGTTTGTGGGTCCGCTCCGTTCCTGAATAAGGTATGGTTGAGAGAAATGCGCTAGGCCACCGGGCTTCCCAAGCTTTGTTGTAACACCATGTTTATTAATTTAAGCTTCAATGGTACTTATGTTGAAGATGTATTTATTTTTATTCTCCGATATTGTATCCTTCGTAAAACAATTACATTCCAATTTGCCAATTTACCGCCAAAGGTGTTAGCCGTTGAAAAAGAATTGAATGCCAAACTCCTAAGCAACAGGTTGGTCAAGGTTGTAGATGTTTAAACACCAAAGAAAAGCACATCATACTGAGTAAAAGGACACATCAAACATAACTAAGAACCAATGAACAAATCAATTTGATGCTGATATCCCTGCAAAAAACTATCCTCTCTTCGCGAATAGCATTCTTAGATAAGTAACAGCCAAACGCATGTTGAGAAAAACATTTTCACTTACGTCATTGCGATAGTTCACGTGAAGAAAACTTATTAAACAATACAGTGGCTTAAGCAAAATACTTCCATTCACATTCTGAAATACCAAACGACGAACACTTCAAAACAATGGTAAGTAATTGAGGAAGGGATTCTCAGTAATCACACTTTATGTAAAATAGTTGCACAACAATTAAGCAATCAGTTCAAAGTAAGTAAGACAAAAGAAAAGTAGAAAACTTCCACTCAAAAACTTTTAGAACATACCCATAAAAGCGAACATTGCGCTATTCGTTGTTAAATAGGTGCGCTGAAGTTTAATTATGTCGTTGTTTTAGATTGGAAACATTTGATAGTGTGGTTTGCACTTTATTCAAAAGTGAAAAAAAAATTCACCACCAATGGCTTTATCACGTTTTGCTCAGTCACGTCCCCAAAATTCTCTTTGGATAAAAAACACTTAACTACTTGTTCACACCTTTGTCTGTGATTAGCTCCACAAAAAAAGAAAAAAAATGACAAATAAAAAAAAACTTGTTAAAAGTAAAACACAAATCGGTATCTTTAACAAAGCTCACGTGTGTCCGCTTGTGCTCTCAAAAACGTCCAACTTTGCAATAATATTGAAGTCCATTGCTTTGACGGATTAAAAAGTTGATTTGCGCATTTTCTATCTAATAGCGCAAGCTTTTGCAAATTGCCATGTGAATCATTTCTTAGAATTTGACAGTTAATGCGAAAAATAACCAATGATGAGTGGGAAATAATTACGTTTTTTGTTATTTATCTAAAACGGCGAGGCGTTCGGCGTGCGGCTTTTCTATCGAAGCAAGAGGGTGGCAAGGTTTATTTGCATCTGTTGACGAAAAACTATCATAACAATAGTAGTTGTTAGATGGAAAAAAGTTAAAATTGGCTGGTCCAGTGGCTCTAAGAAAAACCAGGAGTGATTCACCTTTATTACAATAGGCTTTTCATTTTAAAAAGCAATAAATAAGCTGGCGCAATAAAGCTATGGAAACCTGGAGCCTTAAGACAATTCAAGAACTTGCAATCAAGTAATAAGGGCTTTTCATGGCAGTGTGTAGCTATGCTTGGAGGGCGTGCCAATTCCTCGCGATAGGCGGTACCCGTACAAAAACAGGGTCCAAATCGCATAGCTCATTATCAGCGGTTGAAGTATAGCTGTTTTACTTATTATTTTGGTGAATTTATTGGATTTTTAAACAATTTTTTTTAGTACCAACATTTTGAATGCAATTTGAAAGTAGAACAATACGTGCCGAGGTTTGTTTCTCTATTCACTTCAATCCTCTTCGTTCTTAGACGAAAAAATTATTTTTTTCAGCCTGTCCCGAAAAAAGGCAAAGCTTTCAGTTTCTCTCCATTTGCACAAACGTCTTTTCTTTCCCCGGTCGTGGAAAAGTTGATTGGCCATCAAATCCAACCACAAATGATCTGGGGCAGGATTACGGCACGAGATTTCGAATTACTGGTGACGAAATTATGTGAATTTGGTGTTACCGCTCACATTGAAGAGTAATCTAGTACCACAATTTGGCATTCTCTCATCATTAATCGAATGGATTTTCATTCGACGTATGAAGTGCTGATTAATTCTTGAAATGAAAATATAAGAAACTTTGTGAACGTTTTCCCAGTCAAAGTAAATTAATAAGAAAGTGCCCAATCAATATAAATAGGTAACCAACCAGATAGGAAAAGAAGTACCTATCCGTTCAAACCGATCACTTTCGTTGCCCATGTAAACATGAATCGGAAGACAATCATAACCGTCTAGGTAGCAATCAACAAGAATCCTTTTAAGAAAACCACTCGGGTGCATTTAATGTTTATGTTTTCTGAAATTCTCACTAAAACTTGTCTTTGTTTTATAATGGAATGAATTCCGCTAGCAAAAAAAAATTAATTCAGCCTAAAGAGACATCGGTGACATCTGTGAGTTAATAGAAACTTGAAATATATAAGTGAATTTCGTAACTAGTACAATTTTAAATAGCTATACGTGAGATCACGTAATGTTATAATCTCAAAATGGTCATTCACTCACTGAAGCCACTCACTCACTCTATTAAGTGAGCTGTAATTCGTCCCCTGGTGACTTATCGCACCCAAAAGTGGAAGCAACCTTTGTATGGTTTCGGAGAAAAAAAGATTAGTGCGTTGGATATTTTCAAAACATTGTTCCTTCGAATATAGCTGCAGGGTACCCCCGCTTATAGTAAGAGGCAACCGAAGGAGTAGCTACATCTAAGTTACTAGCACCAAACTGAGTTTAGCCCGTAGCACCTTAAAGATTTACAAGTGTAAATAGACATCCCATGGTTTATACGACTGGAGATAACCGGAGATCGAACTCTAAACATGAAGCATGCACGCGTCGAAAAATGAAAATATGTTTTATCAAATTTCGTAAAATATGGAAATAGTTTAAGAAAATAGTACGCCACCCCACAAGGCACTACCACTAGTACTGATCCTAAACCGAGCAGAAATACTCGGGTGAGAGCTACACAACACGGATTCCGTGACTGATTGGAAAAAGTTTAATGCATGAATCACAATAACGCTTCGGCTTGAACCCCATTAGGTGCGATGGCTTTGAATTGATATTATGATTTTGTTATTATTTTAAGTCAAAGTGAGCAGAGGTTCAACCAAGCTGAATTTTTTACTTTGATTTATAGCCACGTTACGTTTCCTTGAACACGAAACAACGTAACATCGAAGTCAAGGAGACACTGTAATAGGATAGGATGTACTGATTTCCTTTGATTGAGCTCATAAACGTCAGGCGAAACCGCAGCCAAAGCGAGAGCGACATTGTGATTCAGAAATAAGAGTTGCGAGTTGGAACATTGGAAGTATAAAAAGACGCAGAGTCGAATTTGAATAAATGATGAGGAGTGGGTAGACATCTTGTGCGTCCAAGAAACAAAATGGAGGAATACAGAAAACAGAGCCTGTTTATTGGATATAAAGACAAAAGCCTACAAGATGTTCTATTAAAGAAAGGATCAGGGTAAAAACGGAATCGGTATCATCCTTGTGGAAGAACTACTTGACAGTGTGTGGACTATGTCTAGTGACCGTTTGTTGTTAAATTGGTGATGTAAAGAAAGGTATGGAATATTGTCAGACATATTGGATGTGACCAGGTAGAAAAAGATTCATTTTGGTTAAATTTCTACAATCTACTTAAGAACATCCAAAAAAAAAAGAGTTTTTATTTTTAGCGGAGATTTGAATATGGACATTGACACGTTGGAAAGGCCAACGAGGACTTTGACGACTGCCATAGAGGTGTCGGATACGGTACCAGGAAATTTCTTGGTTAAAATATCCCAACTATGTGTAAATCACATGGTCTTAGCGTGTTAAGTAAAATGTACATAAAAAAAAGACCGACACCTTGTCACTTAGAGCAGTGGTGGAAATGAAACCTAAATCATCGCTTCACTGAAATCATTGGCCCTATCACAAGGCCCTTCGTAGCGATTCCATACTAACTCTTTCTATTTGACATTCGTAGTCGGAATTTGTTACGACGGGCCTTGTGATAGGGGGGCATGTTTTTGGGTTTTGATAGCTATATACCGGTTTTTGCAAAAAAGAAGTCCTTGAATTCACCTTGGATTAAAAAACAACTCAGCGATTTAAAAAAACAAAAACGAAACGCATACGTAAATATAGTAAATCTAAAACTCAACCTGACTACGAACACTTTAGTGAGTTACGCAAAGATTTTGTGGTTCTTAGCAAGTTTCTCTATAGAGCTTATATTCTAAATACTGAAAGCAATATCAAAAACAATTCGAAATCATTCTGGTCTTTTATAAATTCCAAAAGAAAATCAGTTGGGTTTCCAAGTACTATGCATTACAGTGGCGTCGAATCCTCGGACTTAGATTCCACAGTCGAATTATTTGCTAACTTCTTTGAATCGGTTTATTCCGTATCTAGATTTAATAAAAGTTCACTCACACAATTGAACAGTAGCATTAATATTGGATCCATTCAGTTCAGTTTCGAAGAAGTTAATACAGCACTTTTATCTCTCAAATCTAATTCTAGCTCTGGCCCCGACGGCATTCCTGCCACAGTGCTTAAGGAATATTGTAACTCTATTTGCACTCCCTTACTTATGATATTTAATAAGTCTCTTCAAGAAGGAATCTTCATCGAAGAATGGAAACTTTCTTATTTAGTTCCTATCCATTATAGAGGTATTTGCAAACTCTCTGCAATTCCCAAATTGTTTGAAAGTATCCTGAAAAATAAACTAGATTTCCTCACAAGCGAATATTTATCGGAAGTACAGCATGGTTTTGTATTTGGTAGATCTACTATAACAAATCTGGCATATTTTACTTCTTTTGTAACTAATGCTATGGAAAGTGGTTTTCAAGTCGATGCGGTATACACGGACTTTAGTAAGGCGTTCGATTCTGTAAACCATCAAATACTCTTTGCTAAACTTGAGATGTTTGGATTTCATTCTCAACTCCCTTGTTGGATATCCTCGTACCTTTCCTGTAGAAAACAACAGGTTAAAATTGAAAATTCTTTTTCAAAGGAAATTCAGTGTACATCGGGTGTACCCCAAGGTAGCCACCTCGGTCCAATGTTCTTCATAATTTTTATCAATGACATTATATCCGCATTCAAATATTGTAGGTGTTTGTTATATGCGGACGATCTCAAGCTATTCTTGACAATTAACAGCTTAGGTGATTGTCAATTGATTCAATCTAACCTTGATTCTCTCTCACACTGGTGTCAAATTTCAAAAATCAAAAATTGCTTGAAACTTAATATAAAAAATTGTAACATTATTTCATGATGTAATCTGCAGTCCCGCGTTTAAAGTTAATTCTGACAGAGTAGAATCGGTTCAAAGAAGATTTACAAAATACGTTTTCAACAAAATGAGGTGGGGTTTTTGTCCTGATTACAAAACTAGGTGCCTATTGCTTGGAATTAAATCATTAGAATCAAGAAGAAAAATGAATGGTGTAATGCTCATGAGAGACTTACTATGCTACCACATAAAGTGTCCTACACTCCTTGCTCTATTACCTAGTCATGTACCTGCCAGGTCCATGAGAACAAGAATTTTCCTATTTAAAAAAATGCATAGAACAATTTATGGATGTAATGAAACGTTATCAAGATGTATAACTGATTTCAATGAAGTGCCTTCAGATATTGATTTTTCAATCCTTAGTCGAAGTAAATTTAAGACTGATTTATTGTACTTATTTATATTTTAATAATTTATTCTTGGAGTGCTATATCTGTTAGCTGTAAAATTGCTTGTTGATAAATAAATAAATGAAATGATAATAATAATAAATTGATTATCTTTTGGTAGTTTAATTTATGAAGTCTAGGATGAAAGACTGCAAAGTTATACATACTAAGGGAAGCTGTCGCCAAGGGACACCGTCCTCTTCTGATATAATTTTTTTTTTTAGGGAGGCGATACGTGACATTAAGGAGGAGGAATTTAGAAGAATATTCTGAACAGTGAACAAAAAGGTAAAGCAGTTCACTTTGAATATGCAGTGGGCACAGCACAAACTGTGTGGGCTTGCCCACAAACAACTTCCTAAAAATGAGCGCCAAATTATTATTAGGTGCTTTGAGGAACGCCATCAACAAGCCAGAGAAACATGGTGATAAAATGATGAAGCTAAAGCAGCGATAGAGAAGAAGAAAAAGCCTTAAAAAAAGGCCAAAGTGCCCTTCAAATAATAAAAATGGAAAGGCTCGCCTCGAAAAGTAATACAGAAGCTGTAAGAAAAAAAGCAAAGAAGTATGCCCGATTCCGCAAAAAGCACAGATTGGATGCATCAGGAGCAGGAAGAAATGTCTGCCCCGGCTGCCGATGCTATTCGAAAAATACAAAACAAAAAAGAAACTTGGAAAAAGGGGCAAAATAATTAAATGAATACGGTGGCGCAACAGAGCGGAAGCCCCGAGTTATTGCGCGTTTCTCACAATTATAACTTGTGGAGAATGGATTGGACCTACAATTTTTTGCCGATTCCGAACGGCCAATCGAGAAAGTGCTTTTCATGGCAATGAATTTTTCATCGGAGAACTTCAATTCCTCGAGAAATGCGATATCCATGGAAAAACGTTTTTATTTTTTTGCTGGGAGTAGAACCTCGGAGTTCCCACGTAACAGGTAGACATGTTAACCATAACGACACGGGCAATCATCTTCGAAATATCCACTCAAAGAAGGGAAAATTCTCAGGAAATTCGTTAACCGAAGTTCACTGACCATGCTCAAGGAGAGCTTCTTGTGGATGAGGACAAAATCCTGCACAGGTGGCGACAGTATTGCGATGGCCTATTGAAGGTACGGTTTCCTCGAGAGCACTTTCCAGAAGTTTTACCTAACTTAACGGAAATACCTGGCATCACATTCGAAGAAGTTAGTAAGGCAGTTAAAAACTCCAAAAAAGGCAAAGATGCTGGGCCAGACGAGATCCTATATGAGTCTTGGAAAAGATGGGAGACATCGGGTTTAGATGGCTTACATAAAAGTCTATAGGAGGTGATAGTCTTCCTAAGCAATGGAAGGAAATTTACCTTTTGCCAATGTACAAAGGGAAGAGAGACATACAAAGTTGCGATAGCTTTCGTTCGATCAAGCTGATATCCCACACTTTGAAGGTCGTTGAGTGGGTAATGGTAATGGGCAGCTATCTAATAACCCTACGAGTTTGTCAAGGGTCAAAGGAGACCTAGAGCCTGAAGAAAAACTCTTTAATTTGTACAGATTCAAAAGGTCGTTTAACAATTCCAAAAGTTCCTACTTTCATTTAAGAATTCCAAAACAACAGGAAAATTGCATTATACTGATAAACTGCACTATATAAGCGACGAATAGACTGCCCGTACTTTGTGTGCACTCGTGCACTCGTGCAACGTGCACGTACTCAACTCATCAATTCATTTACTGCACACAAAAAAAATACCTCAACATGAATCATAAAATACCCCACTCGCCGCGTCACCGTCATAAATTTTATTTTTAAAGAAAATAAAGATAAAAATAAATTGAAACTTACTGGGCAAGAGTGATATGAAATCCCTCTGTAGCATCGGCTTCAAGTACGCATTTATGTGGCCATGTTGATAGTGACACATTCGTGACAGCAACTGCTCAACAAAATCAACTTGATCAGCTTCGTTCCATTGTGAGAAGTATGTTAAGCAGGTGTCACGTTCCGTTTGAAATGATGGTGATGATTCTTTCTTGCGGACAGGATCATATAGCATTGTTGTTGTGAACTGCAATAAAACACAAAATAAATTAATTTTTAATTAAAACACAGCGAAATAAAAGTTTACTCTTCATTGGATATGAACTGCAGTTTAATTCGATTTAAACCACACAAGTTCCGAAATGAATACTTAATGAGTTCGAATGAACTACAACAACAACGTCGATGACGGATGTGTGTCTACCTATACTTTATTTCCTGCTTTTTTATAATTTTATACACATCTTTTTTTTCTACCCGCAATAGTGAAAGTTTTCATAATTGTCATTATTTACGGTTGCTCTCGAACCGGAAAGTAATTTTATAGAGTACTTCAGTCAATAGTGTACATGCACATTTGGTTTTTTTTTTCCTTCTTTCTTTTCTTTTTATTTTTACTGCGCTATTAGCATGAATGGAGCGCCAGTTGATGTTGCTTGCAATGACAATGTGGGACGAAACGACGATTAAAGTTTTTTTTTATTACTCTGATTAACTTATGGAAGCTTGTGGTATATATAAAAATTGTGTAGTTAATATTCCATGAGTTTAACTTAAGAAAAAAGAAGATATTTTCGTTTCGTTGAAGTTTATTTTTAGATATTTTTTTATACATCACGTTTATGCTTACGTTCCTACAAGCGACAGACGTTCAGGTGACAGTTCTTGAGTATGTTTGTACGATTTAACAGTTTTCGATGTTGTTGTCTGGTTCAATATTTGTTTAAGGTTTACAGGGAGTTAAGTAGGAAAACTAAACTATAAAGACATGGTGGATGTAAAGAGCTTCTGCAAAAGTCGTTCGATAGAACGCCAAGCATTGTGGCGTGCGAACCTGAACTTATGAGGGGCAACGTCTGGCTATGACGCGGATTACGAAGTTAATGCGCTTAAGGATAACTAATGCTCTTTTAATCCATCTTTGGCCAGATCTGTTTCTTGCTAGACAAGTGGTGTTATTTCTCCATCATCTGTTCGTTTTATTTATTTAGCAAGAGTTTGCATGTAGCGATTGGTATACAAATGTTCACCTTGCTGGTTGAGATCGGTATAAAGGGTTCCATTTCTGGATAAATCACAGGCTTTACAGTTTTTCAGAATATCTCTGTGTACCGGAAAATGTGAATATTGAACTGTTCTGATAGTCGACAGTGGTGCGGGCGGTTACTGAGTTTGTGGAAACACTGCCGAGTGATTTTAGGGCTGCTACGCATACGGATATACTCTGAGGATATCATGTTTTTTCCTTTAGAAACGATAAAACTAAAGAAGTTTTATCGTTTCTAAAAATTTAAAGGATTTTCTATTAGATCAAGCTGCACTAGTTTGGAAAAGGGATTGAGAGACTTGTATTTAGTCTGTCAGAGTACATCCTGCCAAACGCCACTTAAGTAAGAAAGTCAGCAAAGTCAAAAATAGTTTCTGACTGCATTTTAAGAGCTAAATTTGAACTAAATTTTAAAGTACATGCATAATTAGAAGTGATTGGATATCAAAAACCCGAAAATCCAAAATTTCAAAATACCGAAATCGCTCATCCAATTTTAAACCCAAAAAAAGAGTGCTAAAATTTCTGGGCCTTGCTGATTGCTGTTCGCAGTGAAGTCAAATGGGAGGAATAAGTTGGCAGCACTGATTCTAGTGATTGTCAATTTGACAATTGACGGTATATTAGGTTCGTTCCTTGAATTTTATGCTATGTCCGCACCTGAATAACCTGGGTTTCGTTCCAGGTAGTGTGCGCATATGCAAAAAAGTTGAGTTTATCTTTTCGTCTTAAGTTAAAAAGAGACAGATATAAAGTGTGAGCAGAACGTCAACAACGTATGAGAGAATTCATTCTCTCTTCACTCACTTCCACTCTCTTAAATGTGAAATTCAATGGAATATTGGAAATAGTGCATTCAGCGCAGGGTTACCTCTGAAAACTTTTTGAAGGAGTCAAAAAAAAGAGTCCTGGCTGAAAAAAAGAGTCCCATACAGAAAAGTAAAGATATATAAACATAAAGTCAAAACAAGCAAATAATATAAACACTTAGACGGACCACACAGTCACAGAGGCATAGAAAACTGATTGTTGACTCTTTATGATCAATACAAATGTAGATTGTAGTCTGTAAGTATCTCATTTTTCATATGTCATATATTTTACAAGCAAAGAATACATATGCTCTTACCACATTGACACTGAATTCAGAATAGGATATAAACAAAAGCAGAAAAAAAGTATTCGACAAAAATATTGTACTGAAAAAATTATTTCAGTTCTTAAAGAGTCCTGAATTTCTAAAAGGAGTCCGATTTCGATGATTTTTAAATAGTGGCGTCCTGGAGTCCAGGCCTGAAAAAAGAGTCAAAAGGACGCAAAAGAGTCCCAAAGGTAACCCTGATTCAGCGCACTTGGTTTCGAATAGGTTATCACGAAACCCAGTGGCTAAAAAGGTTTCATTTTGTATGGCAAACTAATGGGTTATCATGTTGGTTTGGGAATTGGGATTGTTTTGAGTTAAACAAGTTTAACTCTCAGGTGCGGACATAGCATTATCCAGGGTTGACCCAGATTACCTTGTCTATGAGTTTTTAAAAAAAAACTGGGTTCTCAGTTCTCAAAAAAACGCTAAATCAACACACATTCCAGTCATTTGAATAAAAATACATGTCATTTGACAGCCCTATTCTTTACCTTTTTTACTTTTCGCCTAAGGATAAAACCTAGTGCTACGTCAGGACAAAAGCTTAAAAAAAAACAATCAGCTTAACAAGCAGGCCGAGTTTATGTTTTTTTAAAAACGCTTTGTTGCCACACAGGGCAACCCTAGGGCTTCAACGAACAAACCTAGTTGTAGTTTGGTTAGTACGTTTTGCCATTTAAGAATTAATCAGAACAACGCTAGTGAATTGCGCAAATTTGTTTTGAAGATTATGGTAAAGTTCGTCAAAATCATCGAGCGACTACGTCCATTTTACGGTACAAATAATTGTCCACCCGAAAAAGTTATTCGGAACACCATAGTTCGCTTTCGTACCACGCACACTTTAGTTGATAACACGCATCCATAAAGACGCTATAAAGTGCATATACAGAAGAAGTTATTGCTACCGTGGAGCGTAGTGTTGAAGAAAACCCGGATGCGTGCCGACTTTTTTTGTTCCTCAGTTGATTGGTTTTGTGGTACTCGTAATGATTCCTGTATCCTGTTATATGGAACGTTTGTTGCTCGAATTCCAAAAGAAAACAAAAAATGTTTTTAAAAGGGTATCGCTTTTTGCAAGGAATTGGTAAGTCCTCCGATAGCAAAATTCATTGCCATGAAAAACACTTTCTCCATTAGCCGTTTGGTATCGGTAAAAAATTGTAAGTCCCTTCCATTCCCTCACAAGGGATGATTGTGAGAAACGCGTAATGCTCCTGGGCTCCCTGTTCTGTTGCGGCTACCTTTTTTTTATGTATTCATTAAGTTGAATGCTACCACACCTATTGTTTTCTTTCTTTGGGGATATGGAAAGTCACACGTCTACGCAAAAAACCGCACACTTTGGATAGAAAGTCAACAAGCCGTCAAAATAACATATGATTTAAAAAGAAACCACTAGATGGCCCACTCGTATATCCGACTACAATTAAAATACTGTAACATCTAATGAACTTTGCACAAAAAGGGATTGCTCGTGAGCCAGTGTGTCTGCTCACAGAAATAAAGGATGGTTAAATTTTAAGCGCCGATGTTGAATATGAACCACACTTAAACGTCAAGTTTTTTCTGAAAAATGCAAAAATTTGAGCAAACCGGGTCTGTATATATAGTTTTGTGGGCTGGCGGCATCATCGGGCCGTATTTTTTACAAATTGAGGCCGGTCAAGCAGTTACTGTGAATGGTATTCGCTATCGTGAGATGATAACGAACTTTTTAAGTCCCGAATTGGAAGATATGGATGTAGACGATATTCATTCATTGATTCAACAGGACGGTGTCATTTGCCACACAGCAAACGAAACAGTGTCTCTTTTGGGCGCCAAATTTAATTGTGGCGATGTCAATTGGCCGTCAAGATCATCTGATTTGACACCGTAGGACTTCTTTCTTTGGGATCATTTGAAAGAAATGGTCTACGTTGATAAGCCAGCAAAAGTTCAAGAGCTAAAGGATGATACTATTCGGCACGTTAACGACATAGAACCTCAATAGGTGTGTTTCTTTAATGAAAAATTACCACGAAATGCAACGAAATTTGGCGAAAGTCAGTCTAATCTTATTCCAGCACAGCGATTTTTCGTAGCTGTGCACAAAAGAGATTGCTCACGAGAGTAAAATATTTCCCCACCCTGCAAATCTCTGCCACTAAAACTTCTGCGAACAGAAATCGTGCACAGCCAAAACAAATACAAATAATTGAAAATGACAATTAGTGCAGTCAATGAAGCGAAAAATAGGGCCCAACCTCCGAATTTTTTTACTGTGAACCGATTTGCATGAAATTTTGGAATTAGGCTCATCTTACCCTTAAATTCAAAAGTGAAAATGATTTGCACACCGCCACCACCCTGGGGGTGGTTGCCACGCCTTCTCGGGGGTGAATTTTTTTTTTTTGAAATAACCTCAGATATCGATGGAAGGCCTAATTTTAAGCAAAAAAACAAATATAAAGTTTTTTGTTAAGTCCAATACTTTTCGAGTTATTGGCAATTGAAAATTCGCAATTTGTGCAAGTTTTTCATCTATTTATTGCAAATATCTCCAAAACTATACGTTTTATCGAAAATTTTATAATGAACAAAATTGTAGCAGGTAAAACAATGAACAATTTGGTTTTTTATAAAGTATTCTAAGAACAATATTAAGCTAGATATAAAAGATCAAAACCATTTTTTATTTTGTCTGAAATTTAATGGTTGTAGTCAATGCCATTTAGCGGCGAGCAGATGCATTTTATGCATTCTAATACAAGAGGATGTTTTGTAGTGCTTGAAATAAGCTTTAAAATGAGCACTATTAAAAGTCTTTTGCACGTAAAATAAGTGAGCTGTAGTGCAAATAAGGGGAGCATCTAATAATTTTTTCTTTTAAATCAATGGCTTTCATAAGTGCCATTTCCACCAAAATTAAATTTAATCGTATTCCGCCTAAATTTAAGTTTGTTATGAAGAGTTTGATAGATAGTATCAGTTTGGCTGCTTTTGGACACATATTTTTCAAAAAAGTCACGATTAAAAAAAAAACAACAAATTTTCAAATTTTTAAAAACCCCACATTTTTTCATAATATCTCAAAAATGACGACAGATACGTATAATAGTGTAAGAATAAAAAATTTTGGTTTTTTTTTGACAAACAATTTGGTATTTTAGTTTTTTCTGTCAAACAAAAATTGACGGAGATATGATTGTTTAAAGAGCGCGTGGCAGCGCAATCACAGCCTCTCTTAAGTCCTTTAACCCTTCACCGTTTCAGCAAAAATTGTTTACTATATATTGCAATTAAGGAAATTGTAGCTCACTTAATTACCTTTACAATGGTTTCATACAAATTGTGATAGCAAAAAAATTGAAGGAGTTATGGTCCAAAAACTCATTGATTTAAAAGAAAAAACCATTAGATGCTCCCCTTATTTGCACTACAGGTCACTTATTTTACGTGCAAAAGACTTTTAATAGTGCTCATTTTAAAGCTTATTTCAAGCACTACAAAACATCCTCTTGTATTAGAATGCATAAAATGCATCTGCTCGCCGCTAAATGGCATTGACTACAACCATTAAATTTCAGACAAAATAAAAAATGGTTTTGATCTTTTATATCTAGCTTAATATTGTTCTTAGAATACTTTATAAAAAACCAAATTGTTCATTGTTTTACCTGCTACAATTTTGTTCATTATAAAATTTTCGATAAAACGTATAGTTTTGGAGATATTTGCAATAAATAGATGAAAAACTTGCACAAATTGCGAATTTTCAATTGCCAATAACTCGAAAAGTATTGGACTTAACAAAAAACTTTATATTTGTTTTTTTGCTTAAAATTAGGCCTTCCATCGATATCTGAGGTTATTTCAAAAAAAAAAAATTCACCCCCGAGAAGGCGTGGCAACCACCCCCAGGGTGGTGGCGGTGTGCAAATCATTTTCACTTTTGAATTTAAGGGTAAGATGAGCCTAATTCCAAAATTTCATGCAAATCGGTTCACAGTAAAAAAATTCGGACCTAAAATGCTTCATTGACTGCACTAAATAATTTTCTAAATAATTTGTGTTTTATTCAAAATCAATATCGATCCTTGAATCCAGTGGGTATTGAGGAATAGGGGCCGTTTGCATAGGTACACACAGGATATAATTGGGAAGGAGCTAGAAATATTGTATATAGAAACTATAATATTGTTATGTAGACTTTTGAACATGTGGCGAACCTATTGTGTTCGTTCCAACAGTCCAGTAGTCTGCGTTCCAAGCTATTGGTTTAACCATTGTGTGTAGGAAAGCGAATGCAGCGCCAACGCGTTCCTCCGGTCCATACAATTGTTAAACCGCGTTTTGAGCTTACTATAGTTTCTATATACAATGCTCGAACACAAACTGTTCAATTTTTATAGTTCTTGTCTTATCTAGAAAGTTCAGTAATGGTGGTATGCTTTTCTATATAAAGGGACCGCTGGTGCAGGTAGAAGTCAGTTGTAAAAATATTTCAGCTAGGGCACAATTTTTACAAAATAAATAATTGGTCTCATCACGAAAAGAGAAAAAGATAAAGCGCATCTAGACCAGACTTGTCTCTTAAGCGGGGAATACACGATACAATTATTGTACCGATAATCGTACATCGCATGGTATGATTGTATCGTGTGTGTAGATGAAGTGAACCGCTGTACCGATGTCGCAATGTCGAATGCTTTGAAGTGCGGAAAAGCGGAATTCTCTCCGATCGGAGATATTTTGCTTCGTGGTAGTTCTCCGATCGGACGATCCGACGTTCTCCGATAAGTTGTTGTTGCGGAGATTTTAGTTTTGGGAATGCAATGCATTGCCGCATTTGTGGAAAATTTCCTACGACGACAACTACTTCGGAGCAAAATCGAATCTCCGAAAAAAGATGCGTTGCGGAGAAAACTCCGCTCCGACGGTTACCACGATAGGGCCGATTTATTTACAAATTTCGTTCACCTCCAGCACTGGAGTATGCAGGTTTACGCAGCTGATTTTGGTTTGGGATCTTTCTATACGTGTCCAAGAAAAATTTTAGCCCAAAATAAGGGAAACGCAGAGAGATTGGAAAGCTATAAGACAATAGGAAATCTGATACGTGTACTTTACTTTTCAGTCCACGATTCGAAAAATATACATTTTTTTGCTCTTCGTTTCTAGTATATCTCGCCGTCCTGCAATCAACAATGAGGGCCATTGTCAGGCAGTTTTCTGCAGGTGAACACAGCCTTGACGCCGATCATTTCAAGGCAGCTGTAAATCAGTTGGAAAGGAGCATGCACCAGTTGATCTGTATGATATGGAAGAAGAAATACTGTCCGATAAATGGAAATTCATTAGCGTTTCTATTCATTGGGCATGTTCGAGGAAAGGAAACAATTACAATTTAACCAGTTATAGAGGAATAAGCATCCTTATAAGATCTTGTTTACTGTAAAATGTGAAAGTCTCACACCTCACGTCAACAATTTGATATGCTTTCGTAAATGCAAAATTTCCAAATAGTCAAATGTTCACATTACGGCAGTCAGCACATCTTGTAAAAACAAAGAAAATAACGATATACACTAACACATCTATTTATCGATTTCAAGGACGCGTGTGACAGTATCTACTTTTTCTGAGTCAAGATCCGTAAATAATTTGATATCGAAAAAGTCTTTCGACAAGGCGACAAAATGTTATTCCACTTCTTTAACACTTTAGCGCCATCAGGTGGATTTTTTATTTCTTTAGTTTTGAGATATCAAAAGTTGCATTCTTTTTGTTCTTAGCAAAAGATTTGAAAACTACACATGTTTTCACTGATTTTAAAGGTCTTGAATATGTGCCCTTGAAACTTCACATAAAATTAAAGCCTTATTTTCTTAATCCTTAGGATGTTGGTATACTTCAATGGAGATAGACAGGCACAACGTACATTATGTATGTCAAGTTATCCTTAAAAGATCCTTTATATGGTTAGCCTTCCATACGGTGCAAAAAGATAATAAAACTTAATTAGTCAGAAACCAATTTAATCCAACACTCAACCATAATCAAAATAAAAGCAACATTACGTAAAATCATCAAAATTGAATAATGCCACCACAGTACAATAAAATGTGTGCCTCTTGTCTAACGAGGAATAGACAGACATAGGCATGTAGGTAGGTACATCATCAATTTGGAAAATTTCTGAAAGCGTAATTGTTTTGACGTCCCAGTCCCATGCGCTTTTAGTATTTTCCGTTTCTATACATAAATCGTCTTCAAACGTAAACACTGCAAACACAAAGCTATTTGGAGAATATGTTAAAGCTCACATAATTGTGTGGGCGTTTGTATTAAAAAAAAAAAAACACCTCACAAAAGGAAAGCCACATCGTAAAATTCATTGAGGTGCGACACACATATTCTGAAATAAATATAAATTTTTGTTCCAATGAAAGCTGAAAACTATTGTGTTAGTTATGGACAAGCTATGTCCACTGTTGTCAGTTTGAATTGAATTCAATTTTCTTTTCGTTCTATTCACATTTCTATCAAAACAAAAATATCTTAATGATGATGATGATGCATCGATAGTCAAGGAGCAACGAGAATGCGCATAAGCATAACTGACACGCTTGGTTTGGATTGAAGTTTATGTAAAAATAAACGCGAAAGTTCAAGCGAATTTAAGAATTTGGTAAGTACCAAATTGTAAAGTACTTTATCCATGATTGTATCTGGATTATCCATGATTGTATCTGGATACAGTTGGAAATGACCAGCCAAAAATTTAACATTTCTCTCATAATATCTGCACCATCTAGTAAATTCTGAAGAGTTATAAAAAGCACTTAAAACTCATGGACACCCTAGCCGATGGTTAAGCAGTGCCCTGCGGTTCCACCGACTTAGATCCTGTTTCCGTGGCAATACATTCATGAGGTGGCGCACCAGAGCGGGGAGTTCCTGCTACTAAAGCATTTCTCACGACCATGCCTTGTGAAGGAATGGAGGGGACCTACAATTTTCTGCGGGTTCCAAACGGCTAATCGAGAAAACGCTTTTCATGGCAATGAATTTACTAACGGAGGACTTGCCAATTCTTCGCGAAAGGCGATACCCGTGGAAAAACTGATTTTGTTTTCTGTTGGTATTCGAAACACGAACACACGTAACAGGCAGACATGCTGACCATTACGTTATCGGCACCACCCGTAGCATTACAAGGATAAAAAAAATAGCCTATGTTGAAAACTAACTTAGGTGGCCATTACAATTCGGGTTGAAAATGGATCTTAACCTATATCTTTGGCCAACAATTTTTATTTCCGGAGAACACTCACTAGCTTTAGACTCTTAAATCCGTTGAGGTCCTCTAAAAATTGATTGTGACGAAGTCTTCTCCTTCCACGACTTCCCAATATGCCGTCCAGCAGGAGCATTGATATCCACCCGTTCCATATGTCCCAACCCTCGCAGTCTTTCAGTGTGTATTCTCCTACCTAAGCTCATGACCCCTATCACAAGGGTCGTCGTAACGATTTCGGACTACGAATGTCAAAAAGAAAGCATCTGAGACGACGAGGATTGCCCCACTAGCATGATCTTGTTACCTTTTGTTAAAACTTAAGAATCTCATACTTATTATAGCATCTCTCTTTTTCAAGCGCTTCTCATGCTGTTCCTTTTTTTTAGAGAAAGAGAATTCGGGGTCTTCTTCCATTCATTTCTCCTTGTGAATCTCATTGCGCTTGTCAAAGGAGCTGCAGTTGCGATGGCTCGTTGGTAATGCTGCCACTGGTCTTCAATGCTGAATGCTGGCACTTATGCTTATTCAATTATAGGGACACTCGAGTGGAAAAGGCATGTCTGTTTTTTGTTGTCGAATTTAGCCCTGCTGCGAATTTTAAGTTTATTAAAAAGATTTACACCGATAAACATATCCAATAGTCTTCCTGTAACGACAAATCCGCACCCAAGTAAGCGTTGTTTCTGTTTTCTGAAACAGTCGCCGTAGTGTAGCAGTTTTTCATCTTTTTTGAGCGATGTATGGGGATCTTAAGTTCCACGTGCAGATCCAGAGTTCTTTCTCCTTTTTTCGTTTCCTAGGGTCGTCAACGGTCAAATCATTATTGTTATCAAAGCCTCAGAATTTGTACGTGATTGTTGGGTAGTTATCCCAAGCACAAACCCCAACCCGGAGTCACAGGTCCTTTTTGGGATCACTTTGTATTAAACATACTTACACAGGGTGACGCAATAGAGTCGTGAGCCCGGGGTCTGGCGCATTGCCAGAAATGCCTAAATGGGAAATGGAGAGGACCCACAATTGTCTGCCGATTCCGAACAGCTAATCGAACAAGCGCTTTTCAGTTTGGGTCTTCTCTTTAAAACAAAATTACATCCTTTTAAGGTGTTAACTTCCTTTTAACTCGTGATTTGAGTCATTAACATTAGTAAGTTAGCTTCACATCGAATAGTGTGACTCAACTCGACACTGAAAACCGATGTCTAAGAGACGTTTCGTTGTATTGTCATTGAAATTGAAAATATCCTATGAATGTATGCAAAGGTTCCACCTTTTCACATACACTAGAGAAACGAAATTAAAATTCATCAATCTACACTTACTTTTATTGCCGTGGTATTAAATTCAATTTAATTGATTGTTCAAGTACTTATTTCTGGATTTCATTTGTTTGAGAACAGAAAAAAAAAAAAATAAATAAAAAAAAATAAAAACAAAGGTTGACGATCGCAACTGCTATTTTCTTGATTTGGTTCAACGATTGTCAACGTAAATAATAGAAGCACGTGTGTGTCGTTTGTAGAAAGATGTCTCATGTGTTGCGTACGCATAAATGTTTACCAATGTTTGCTCGTAAAATTTTTATGACTTCTTCAAAACGACCGTATATAGTCACATATTTAGATAATATAATAATCTTGGTCAAGCCTGCTTTGATTTTTTTGATCAAATTCATTCGGGTCATTATTTCGTTAATCGGTTATTAGTAGCATAACAAAGAAACGGTTCAAGTTAACCGAATATGGAGAATTTTTACATTTTTTAAGTCTCTGTAACTAAGTTCCAATTGATTATTCACTTATTCACCTATTCATTCTTGATTTGCATCGCACTGAGAAATAGGTGGATAGCATGGTAAATATGTTTGCGTAAGTTGGCCTTAAATACTCGTAGGTACCTTGAATTGACCTAAATCAAGAAAGTACTACACTACAATAAGCAAAATACGTTAAGCAGTAAATTAGTTGTGAAAACAAATTATAAAAAGGTAGGTTCGAAAAAGGCAACTTGACATCAACACTCGATTGTATAGACAATCTCATATACCTACTCGTATTTTAGTATCGTAGAAATCGTAAGCAGAACCATCTTTGTCTAGGAACCTGTGTTTTATGGATAGGTAGGTACTTTCAATTCTATGTAACAAATGCGGCCTATACCCCTCAAGTAACAAGGAATCTCCAAAACCCAACTGGAAACATTTCAATGATGAACTCTTTAATTCGTCAAACCTCTACCAAGCTCTCAACTAAGCAGAAAGTGGAGAATGCAGCTTTTAATGTTATGAATGAAGTTTTTTGCTGTCATGTCCAGCCAATAATGCCTAGTCAAATGATCTGAATAGGTCTCTAAGGCCAGTTGGAATCTGTACCGATCAAAGCAGAAAGACTTCAAAAAGTTAAGATCAAATAATGTCTTTTACAAAGATTTCTGTGAAAGCATCGAAACACTCAGTGTAACTCGTATTTTAGTAAGCATTAAAAGGAACAAGGTAAATAGACTGGATACACTCAGGTAGTCAAACGGTTCCTATACCTAGTCAAAAGCAAAGATATTCAGTCTAATGCTGATGCTGAAAACTCGTTTCCCAGTATACCAGGTTTCAATCAGCTCACAACAATCCATTATTTCCAGATCAGGTGGATCCGATAAATCTACCAAGAACGGTCTCTCTGATACTCCTCTCAAAAAATTGTTCTCTTGACGAGACATAGAACATTTACACACTTAAATGCTTTAAAATTCCTTTTCAACAGAGGTCAAATATCTTGGAATATTCATAGATAGTAAGCTTTGTTGAACCAAAAGTGTCGAGTTGAAAACTGCTAAGGCACTTGTCAAATTGTCTGCCAATTTAAAGGACCTTTGATAAGACATTGAGGCTGTTTTGCTGTTACAGAAAACTATCATCTGGATCTATACGACTGCGATAAGCTCAATTATCTCCTATGTGTCACTTGTTTGGTGGAACAAGTTCACACGTAAATATAATTGTTTTTTGCTAAGGAAGCTTTGCTTCGTAAATGTGTTAGCAATATAAAAGCGTGATGTGCTTATGACAAAAAAAAATTATGTTTTGCGTTTAGCGTATCATAAAATTGTTTGAAAACCATTTAAGCACATTCAAGTATGCATGAAAATACCATCCACAACCATTAAAGCATACACGAAAATACCCTCCACATACCTACATAAATGAACCGATAAATCCTTTAATGGAGACTGCAGATGGCGATACCAGCGATTTCCCCTCCGTGATGCTACTATAGTTTCAATAAACAAAGGTTCTCACGTAAATATAGCCGTGTTTTTTTTCCAAGCCAGTAGATAGTACACTAAAATTCCCCTCGGGGAACAACAACAAATCTTTTTGCAGTCGTATTTTACCACAATTAAAACAGGGATGGCATTGCTGTGTATAAAAAGTTTCCAGTTCTAAAAGGAAGATGGCGCGACTTTTGGTTTTTTTTAGAGTTGGCAGAATCTTTTTCGAAAGAATATGTTCGTTAAAAATGCGATGTTTAGAAACAAATTTTTTTCATATCAACATATCCTTTCAAAAAAAGAAACTTTTACTAAAAAAACAGTTTCAAAAATGAATGGTGGCGCCGCGCCGTCTTCATTTTAGAACTGGAAACTTTTTATCAGAATACCATCTCTGATTTTTCTGTGGTAAAATACTACAGCAAATGCTTGTGTACTAACAGGCTTAAAAAAAAACACGGCTTTGATATTTTTTGACAATAGAAGACCTCTTCAAATATTAGATTTAAATCTCTTTACACCCTCCCCGAACACACCCGAAAGTTTTTTCAACAGAGCAGCTGACTTTTGAAAAATAGCTAACCTACTATTTGCTTTTGTTTTGAATTTGAAGTAAACAGACAAGAAATGGAAAAAATGGACACGACCGACGATTGTGAGCTAAATACGATATCAAAATCTTAAGGCGGAAAAAAGGTTCTAGTATTCGTTCTTCATAATATATTTGATAGTACAGGGTTGCCAACTCTCCATTAATTATGAAAATTGAATTAAATCACGCAAAATATAAAAAAAAAATTAAATTAAATATTCCAAAGTTTTCAAGCGAAGATCTAAAAAAGGCAATCTTTTGCAATTGCTAATACACATAAACACTGAAAATTTAATCAAAATCGTTTATACAGTTTTTTTCAAAAAACCGTTTTTTATTTTTAACTTTTATTAAAAACAAGTTTTTTAAAAATCAAGTATGCAAAGCTTAAGATCTTGCTAGAAGTTTTTTTTGGAAAAAAAAATTGAAAAAAAGTTAGTTGTTTTCAAAGGATACAATACGTAGTCCGGAATACAGTGCGACACATTTTTTTTTTAAGATATACGAGGGTGGATTGATAAGTTTCCAGCCTGACCAAGAAAAACAACGTTTTTAAGAATTTTTTTTTTATTTCTCAACATAATCTCCTCCAAGGCTGATACATTTCTCATAGCAGTGTTCTAGTCCTATAATGCCATCTCTATAGACTGATTCGTGAAGCTCCTCAAAATACCCATTTACAGCTTCGATTACTTCTTTATTGTCCGCAAATCTCTTACCTCCAAGCCATTTTTTGAGATTAGGAAACAGATAATAGTCACTCGGGGCTAGATCTGGAGAGTAGGGAGGGTGCGGTATCAATTCAAACTTCAGATCGTTGATTTTAGCCATCGCAGTGATTGACTTGTTATCGTGATGAAACAAGATTCTTTTCTTCGCCAGATGAGGTCGTTTATTTTTCACCTCGTGGCTCAAACGTTGCAATAAGTCTGCGTAGTATTGACCAGTGATAGTTTTACCCTATCCAAGGTAATCGATGTATATAATACCTCTTGCATCCCAAAAAACAGTAGCCATAACCTTGTTCGCCGAAAAAACTGTATTTGCCTTCTTTGGATTTGGTTCCCCTGGTTCAATCCACTGTTTAGACTGTTCTTTAGTTTCAGGAGTGTAGTGGTGGACCCAAGTTTCGTCAACGGTTACGAATCGACGCAAAAATTCGCTTGGATTACGCTTATACAACGCCAAATTGGCGGTAGAAATGTTTTTTCGAATCAATTTTTGTTCGACTGTTAGCAAACGCGGCACCCATCTTGCACAGAGCTTTTCCATATGCAAATGTTGGTGTAAACTATTTTGCACACGTTCATATGACATCTTACAGGTCTCAGCTATCTCACGCACTTTTAATCTGCGGTCTTCCAGCACTTTTTGATGGATTTTTTCGATCATATCTGCAGTTGTGACCTCAAGAGGGCGTCCTGAGCGAGGCTCATCAGAGGTGCTCACACGACCCTTTTTAAACTCGGAAACCCACTGCTTAATGGTTGAATATGATGGGGAGGATGTCCTCAGTGTTGAGTCCATCTCTTCTTTGATTTCCTTCGGCTTTAACCCCTTCAAATAGAAGTATTTGATGACAGCACGATTTTCCAACTTTTCCATCATTTAAAAAAAAAAACACAGAGGCGTCTTGTTCAGTGTGCTCTCAAACATAAACTAACATGGCAATCGGGCTGAAACTATAGCTACAAGCTATCTAAGGATGGTACTATAGAACGCCACCTCAAGGTAGGCCTAGTGGCGCCATCTCTTGGTCAGGCCGGAAACTTATCAATCCACCCTCGTAGTGTTTTTTTAGATTTGAACTCGGTGTCTGGCTAATAACGGAAACAATTTTGAATTACTTGGTTGAACTGAGGGGTCTAATAATATCTCAAGGCTGGAAACATTTCCCCCGAAGTGTTATTTTACAGCTTTGTAAAATATGTCTAACGGTTTGTGGTTCTCTGCAAATACTGCATAACAGGGGATCCTCTTTGGTGAAAAGATGAGACTTGTTAAACAGTGTGTGACCTACAGCCCTATTCTGCTATTCATCGGGGGAATTTTTCTTGAATTTTCACTAATCACTATACTGCTGTTGATACGACACTTACCAAGTTTGCGCTGTAGATATAAAGATTGGTGAACGCTTATGTACCTCTGTACAAACCAATTTTATTTCCTAAAAATTAACAATTTTCTTTATGTTTTCTTACTTCCTTTAACAATAAAATCTACTTACTCTACTAACAAACTCGATCTCAAAATCGTTCAACCTTTTCTTCTTCTATTTTGACTTTAATTATAACTTTAATTTAACTCTTTTCTTCTAGCAAATTTCAATCTTTTGTTCTCGGTTTCAACTCTTTGTTCTTTATGTATACTTTAATTCAATTTGACTTTCTTATTTATTACAATTTTCTTTTCTATTCATTTTTCATAACTATCTTTACTTTCTACTCTTTCATTTCTTTGACATTTCAAAGAAGTCAGAACAGGGTGATCAAAACATGCTATGAATTTAAATACATTTGCTTGTCAATGGGACAAGCGAAGATTTATTTAAAGGCTCGATGACACTGCTATTCATTCGAAGTGAATCTGTGTACAAGTGTACACAATCTGTATACACAGATTCACTTCGAATGAATAGCAGAATAGTGATTAGTGAAAATTCAAGAAAAATTCAACCTAGTCTCATTGCTAGTCTCATTCGTGAAATTTGAACTGATTGCTTACGGTTTAGTCTTCGTTATACATCACAGGTGTTAAGTTGTGTTCATGTAATATCAGGAACGATTTCGATTGCTTCCAACGATTTTCTATTTGATGAGATTGATGAGTTTCATCGATTGAATCCATAAAGAGGTTGTGAATGGTGGTATTGCCAACACTAAAAGCATTCTATTGGCTTGGCGTGCATTAGCATCTGCTTTTTCTTTGCCTGGGATTCCCACGTGTCCTGGTGACCAAATTAAATGAATACGTGGGCATTCTGAGCAGAGGTAAGATCTTAAAGTTTGAATTATTGGTTCTTTGTTTCTATTGTTTTTGATGGCGCTCAGAAAAAAAAAAAGTATCCGAAAAACTCGGCAAAATAAACAACTTGCTCAAAATAATTTGCAGCAAATACAAGGGTCCTCACATGAATACTGCAATCGGAATATCAAAAACACTTATACGAGGAGCTATACAACATGGATTGAGTGTATAATCTCACTGGACTAAAACGATAAAAATGTGCAAATAAAAATAAACGCAATATTAAGAACTGCCTTAGGAGCATTCTACTCCCATCGAAGCTGTACTGGATGAAGCTAATACCTACTTTAGATTTTAAATATATTAAGGTACCTACTTGTGCAGGTAAAAGTTTTCCAAAAGTACCTATATTGAATACAAAACATGCTCTCCATAAAGTTTGCAAATTAGGTTGGATAGAAGCTGAAAACTTAAATGACAAAAGTGCTCTTTATAGAAAAATCCGCTATATGAAAGCTGAGAGAATAAGTATACCGGAAGCAATCAGTTGCTATGACCAGACCCCCCCCCCCCCCCCCCCCCCTTGGCTATTTCCTGAATTTCTTATAAACACTTCCTTGCGAGGAACAACAAAAGAAAACACACCAAACGAAGTTTTCAAAAAGAATTTTGCCGAAATACTAGCGACTGGTAATTTCAGTTGCGTTCTCTATACGGACGCCTCTTCTAAAGATGGAATAACGGGTTTTTGCGTTTACAGGCTGGACAGCACATGCAACACAGTTTTACTGCATCAAGTTTTGAAGTTACAGATTTATAAAAATTTCAAAAATTAAAATTTTTTAAATGTTAATAGGCAAACTTATGACTTCTAAAATACAAAATTTCGTAATATCGTGCAGGCCATTAACGAGGAAGTCGGTTTTGAAAACTTTTTTTGACTTTTTGACTTTTTCCAAAAATTATTTTTACATCTTTAGAAAGACAATCTAAAATTAGTTATTCATCTAAAATTTTATCAAAATCGTTGGAACCGTTTTCAGATAGGTATGTACCTTTATTTCAAGACCTAGAGACCTAATTCCAAAAACCCCTCTGTAGACAGACCCTAACTGCAAATTTTGAATAAAATCGGTCAAGCGGTTCAGGCTGTACCTAGATTCATATACAGACAGACACACACAGACAGAATTTTTTGTATTCTCTATCATCGCAATGTCATGTTTAATTGTTATCTGAAAAATACAGACGATAACGACCAAATTCAAAATTGAAAGTATCTAACAATAAGAATACGCAATATTAAATTTCAATTTCGATTTTCGACTATCGGCAACCATCGTGTATCAACAGCCAAACGACACTCGTAATAAGGGCCTTAGACTTTTTTATAATTTTTTTTTTAAGTTATCAAAAAATGTACCTATAGAAATTCAGCGAAAAAATCAGTAGTAATAAGTATAATTCTTTTCCAACACAGCGATTTTTCGTAGTTGTGCTCAGAAGAGAGTGGTTGTGAGAAATGAGCTAGGCCCCGGGGCCCCTCGCTCTGTTGCGCCATCCTATTTATTTATTTGATACCAACTTTCAAATATAATAGAAAATACTGTGGTTAGAGCATTTTTTAACTCAAATGCTGTACTAGCTACTGGCTTAAAAAGCCAGCCTGTTTAAAGTGGTGTATAATCTATGAATCAAGACACTGGTAGTACAATGAACCGGTAAATAGGTCTGAGTGCTCCAGTTAGTAAATGCTGGTTAAAGTTAGACACACTTTTGGATTGGGATAATAAATATACGACTGTCAATGTTTAGCGGAAGACCTCGTCTTAGGTGGCACAATCAAGTGGAAGAAGACCTCAACTGACTTAGAGTGCAAAACTGGAAAGAGCTCGCCCGAAATCGAAGTCGTTATAGAAGGATGTTAGTGGAGGCCAAGTTTCACCCCGAACTGTAATGCCCACTTAAGTAAGTAAGTAAGTTAGTCGATGTTTACACTAACTTCATTTTAGTGTTCTATTTTTGGATCGCTGCATATTGTAAATTAGCTATAACTGAGCTAAAAATAGCAAGAAAATCGCTGTTTTTTTCTTTGATCTTAACGATTTATTTCAAATAAAAACAAACAAAAACAAAGGTTTCATACTTAATCAGAAACACTTGCCTTCTATTCTGTCAATTGTTTTTTTTTTTTATAAGATAAGGAGGTCGGTCGAACTCATACCGCATGGACACCGCTCGCCGCACGGACTGCTAACAATAATATTTTGATAAGCACATTTACCAATTATCAAACTGATGTAATATTTTTGCAAAAATTGATAGGGGCATGACTGTAGAGACAACATAAACACCTCACTCCTCTTTCAACTAACCCGTGAATAAATTTTCCAAAACCGTCTTATCATCAATTCCCACAAGTGCACTGAAAAAATATAAAAATAATAATTTTCGTGTCAACAAGAACAAAGAGCGGCAGTAGCCAATAAGAAAACCTTAACCAAGGGAACCAAACAACCTATACAAGAACTTTCTTTCCGGAAATACCTGAAAATTTGAATCACAAAGCAGGATTTACCTACATCCGCAATAAGTAGCAGTTAGGTAGGTCGATGCACAGCAAATTTTAAGATCCAGATATTTTAAACTCCTTTTCCAATTAAATTCCTAACCTCATACTTTAACAGATATTTCAATTCAATTAAACATTGAGCATGAGCATCTTTTCATCTACAAAATCAAGAGGAATACAGAGACAGCCACGGTTTAAATGCGACACAAAGATAAACCAGCGCCAATTCGAATAAGAAATTCGTGTTCGTTCAGGCTGGCGGTTATAGTCATAGCATAAAGCATATTGTACTCTTTCTCTTATGTTGCCAGCCAGAGCAGCCACCAGCTCCACTACACTCCAACTACAGACAACAGCCCCACAGTCCCACACCAAACACCAGTTCTTGAATTTGGTTCTTCAATCGTTTGGTTACATAAAGAAGTCAGGTCGTCGCTGTTTTCAGTTTTTCAGACACACAAAAAGGTAAGTGCATAGAAAGTTCCCCCTAGTTTAATTAATTACCCTATAACCGACTTCAAACGCAGTATTACGAAATTTACTTGCCAATGCATCAAATGCTAGTCCATTCTTCGACTTTAAAATTAAATCTTCAATTATTCAAGAAACATAAAAAAATAAAACATGGGCAAATACTTACGGGCTGTGAATTTGAATTAGTTTCATCCATTATTTTGTCAGTCTCCATTTTCATCATTGTCTCCCCTTCCTCTCTCAGGTATGGATTCGCTCTTTTTATTATGTTGCTTTATCTCGCTTCAACTGCTGCCGTTGTGCAGTTCTTTTGAATGTACGGTCTCTTCTTTTGTCGTGTGATAAATCTACTACTTTTTTTTCTTATTACAAATTTCCAACACAATTAACTGAAACACACACACACACACCCGCACAAAACGAATGACACTTCAAGTATGTACTCTTCACGAAATTAAAGTTTTTTTTTTTTGTATAACTCTTTCTCCCTTGCTCTCACAGAAATGAAACAACCATTTTTCTTCGTATTTCCAATTAAAAAATTTAAAAAGTAAAAAAAAAAATTTCAAAACCACGAATAAAGACTAAAGTTAAATGTTCCCCGCCCTTGTAAGATGGAAAATTAAATATTTTTCAGGGAAAAAAAATGTTTCCCTTCAATTGATTAGAACGAAATAATTGACAGGAAATTATTTTTTATTTAATCCACCACTGTTCCACTGTGCGAGTTTGGCTATGTGTAGAAACAATGGAGCTGCTTTCTAATTTTTTCCTTCGTCTCACAATTTTCACCAAACACCGAATATTCACTGAGAAAATATCTCATTTCTCATTCTCATGCAACACTGCACCGTTGTGGTATGTTTTTTCCATTTTTAACTTAAAATTTTAATAAGACAAGTGAATAAATAAATAATATTTCGTGAACTTAAAATTAAAATTTGAAAAAAGAAAATGAATTTTCCTTTTCTTGATAAAAATTTTATTTTAAATAAAAATGGGGAATTGTATTACACTCCCATTCGACACTGCGAAGAACTTTGAAGAGAGTGCGTTTGAAGCGAAAAATATTTTTTTTTGAGTGCAACTTCGCACATGAAAGATGAAACACGACGTCGAGTCGTCGACTACTACTTTTTGTGTGCGTGTATTGTGTAAAATATACGAACAACGGAATTGTAAAGTGAAGAAAACGATTTTTGATTGAATGAAATAGAAGATTTCGGCTAGTGAAGCGAGTAAGAAAACACGTTTAGAGCGATTTGTAAGAGGGAGAAAGCTGTATGATGGTTCTGCTTGGGCTTGAAAGAAGATGACGTGACACACACAATGAAATGGCTAATGGGAATTTCATTTGCTTGTCAGGCTGGGATTTTTTGTTTTGCGGTTGTTGGTGAAACTGGGAATTTATTTATTTTCACACAGGGATGTAAGTTTTTATTTTAAGTAACTTTTAAAATTTACTTGTCGCAATTCAGTGGTGGAATTAGGGTTGCAAACGATACATCAGGCGTGTTTTTTTTTATGCTAGTATATAGTACAGCATTCGAGTTAAAAAAAAACGATCTGTCCACAGTATTTTCAGTTCTATTTTCAGCAACAAGATGGAGCTCAACGTCAAAGCTTGCTGTTACTTTTCAAAGCTCTCTGTGAAATTCAAGATGAAACAAAATCAAATTCATACCAGGTTTGTTTCCTTATTTGTTCTATCAAATGAATAACGATACAAAGCCAGGTATGAATTTGTATTTTTTTTCTTATTTTCCATACATCAGATTCTCTCTTACAGCTCTTTTTTACTATTTTTGGAGGCATCGTCCAGCAGTGAAGAAAGCTCTATGTCAAAGTCAGCTGTTTTGTTGAAAAAAACTTTTGGGTATGTTCGGGGAGTATGTAAAAAGATATTAAAAACTAATCTTTGATGAGATTTTCCATTGGCAAACAGAATCAATTTATTTTTTATCCAAATCTTTGGGAAAGCAGTTCTACGCTATTGACCAGTCTTTTCGATAGGTTAAGAAGGAAAATAAGTTGTTTCTATTTACAAAACCGTGAAATTGAACTATAATACTACCGCACAAATAAACACAACCCAAATTAAATTAAGTTGAAACACGTACTGCTAGTCCCAAACTTGAATTTCTATTGAAGAATGTTTAATTTTCATTCATATATCTTTCCCTTTTGATCATTTTTTACTGCTTTGTTTGTTTGTTTGATTTGCTTTTTTCTTGAATTGGGCTATATTTTTTAGTCAAATAATTCCATGAGAAAAGCTATTAGCTTCAGCAAAAAAGAACTAGTGCAAAATCCTGTATTATATACACCACCAGGTAAGAAACAGGGCGAAAATTCAATATGAATATAGTTTTTATTTCTTTAATTTTTAATCGAGAGAAAAAATTTCTTTGCAAATACCACATTTTTTTTGAACACGTCCTTTCGAAAAAGCTTTGATGAACTGAAATCAATGGTGGTGCCATCTTATTTTCAAAGCTGTAAACTATCAATCCACAGCAATGCCGTCCCTGTTTTCACTGTGGAAAATTACGACAGTAAAATGATTTGTTGTTGTTCCCCAAGGGAAATTTTTACTGTACTATATACTAGCATAAAAAAAACACGCCTATCGATGTTTTCAAAAAATCGATGTTTCGGTCATAGACATCGATGTTAACATCGATGTTTTGGAAAACGATACATCGCCGATACATCGAAGGCAAAACTGAAAACATCGGCAAAAACATCGGCATCGCAAATTCATTTCCTTGAACATTCCCTACACGTGTAAAGTGTAATTCTTAAACAAAAAAGTTTTTTGATCACTGAATTGCAACAACAATCTACCTACAAACGAAAAATAGCATAGCCTGTAGATCTTTTGTAAGTTAGTAGGTATGAAAACTAATTCTAAGAAAAGGGCAACCCGTTCAGTGAAAAATATTTTTGTAAAAATCGGCTCAAGAATTTATTCACACAGACATAAGACGTAACTGGTGACAATTGTAGTTTAATTATTAAATGTTAATCAGTAAATGTTAATTATTAAGTAGTGCACTATTCCTTTTCAATTGGCGGGAGAAATAGAGAAATGCAAAGTACTTCATTCATGTTTCGTTTGAGTTGCGACTTGCGAGTTGTCAAAGTTACGTTAAGTTAAGTGTATTCAAAGAAGATATGAAATCTGTTTTTAAAAAGCATGCGAAAATTGTAATGCTTTATCTTCCCATCGTTGCCACGTCTGTCTCCAGCGAGCGTTTGTTCTCGGGAATTGGGGCAAGAATTACTCAGGACAGAAATAGACTTCTGGGGACAAGACTAGCAAAGCTTCTTTTGATTCGATCTTAAAATTCTTGGATTTGATCAAATAATTTGAATATTTGTAATATTAATTACGTTCAAATAAATGATTTGTATCGCAATTTGCAAATGAATCCTGTCGATTTGAATTTGGAACTGGAAAAACTAGTAAATTTCTATATTTAGCTACAGTGCACGTAAATAAAGCGATTTGTGTTTAATTATTGACAAGATAATTAAAAAATCGGCAAAACATCGGAAAAACATCGATGTATCGTTGTTGACATCGATGTTTTTTTCACATCGATGTTAGTCGGAGACCATCGATGTTTTCCAACATCGATGTTTTTTACAACGATGTTGCAACCCTAGGTGGAATATGGAATGGAATCTGAGTTTTTAGATATTTTATCACTTTCCAGATCGACAGATCTGAAACCTTATTATGGATCTAGAAATCTAATTTTTATGGAATTTGTAAATTTCAAATTTGATATTTAAACATTTATAGCACTTTTAAAATTGATTAAGCTTTTTAAACAAAAAATGATAAATTTCGATTTCCTAGGATAACGGTGCTGTCATATAACGGTATCAAATAGCGTTTTTCATTGAAATTCGATATAAGACTTATGCTGGATTTTACAAATCTCAAATCGAGAACTACTCCTTTCAGAGAATCATGTCTTTAGGTTTTTTCCTAGTGTTGGATGTTAAACTGATGTTCACATATAAGAATTCATATTTTCATGTTTTGTAATTTGTTTTTTCTTACCAAATTAGTGAATTCTAACTTATTTGCTAGTTTCTTCATAATTTTTAGCAATTTTTTGAACCTAACGCTGGCTCAACAAATTTGTAACAGTAAAATTAATAAAGTTGTCTTTGAGCAGGCTCAAGGTCAAGAAAAACAATGTTGTTATCTGGTTAACGACGTTTCGAGCATGGATACGCTCTTCATCAGGTAGTAATAAGACATGAAATTAGTTTTAACAATCATAAACATAAGTAAGAACGAACTCCACTATTGTCATTTAGTCATTTTTACAACGATTTGAATTTAAATTTAGGCAAACCAAAAGAAAAGTTTAAAAACTAAAACAACAAACTAACTAGGAAAATCTCTATTTGATCTTAAGAACAGCTGGCTGTATAAACTAAATTCATGTTAAAACTAATTTCATGTCTTATTACTACCTGATGAAGAGCGTATCCATGCTCGAAACGTCGTTAACCAGATAACAACATTGTTTTTCTTGACCTTGAGCCTGCTCAAAGACAACTTTATTAATATTTAAAAGGTCGCATAACGTCATATTCCATATTCCAGTAAAATTAAGTTCGTTCGTTGAAGCCCTGGGGTCGCCACAAAGCGTTTTTTTGAAAATCCCAACTCGACCTGAATGTCAAACTGAGTGTTTTTTGAGCCCTGAGGTTGACCTGGTTTTGCCCTCAACTCGCTCTAGGTTTTTGCTGGGCGAGTTGAGGGCAGTGTGGGATGGGATGTGTGGTGATTTTGTAGCTTAGCGTTTTTTGATGACTGGAAACCCCAGGTTGTTTTTGACAACTCAAAGTTGGTTTCAAGAAGGTTGAAATGAAACCCAATAACTAAAAAAGTTTCATTTTGTATGGCAAACCACTTGGTTATCATGTAAGTTTGGGGTATTTTTGAGTTGAACAATTTTATGTGCCAGGTGGGGACACATTAAGTTGGTTTCCATTCCAAGAGAGCGATGATTGACACCGCATGATGACCGTCTTCTCGATTTCGAATACTTTTGTGAATGTTTTTATTAATAGCGGTGAAAGTTCCAACACCAACTGGAGCGGAGAGAACGGCGGGTGGTGCCCAGGTCGTAATGGTTAGCATTTCAGCATGCTACGTGGGATGTTCGTGGTTCAAATCCCAACAGATACCAAATATTGTTTCCCACGGATATCGCCTTTCGCGAGGAACAAGCAAGCGCTCCTATAGTATTGCCATGAAAAGCGCCTTCTTGATTAACCCTTCGAAATCGTCAGAAAATTTGAGGTAGGTCCTTTCCTCACAAGGCATGGTTTGCTCTATTGCGCAATCCTATTTATTCATGTTGATGATAGTTCATCCTCCAAGGAAATTATTAAGGCTAAATCAAGATTTATGAATGGTCAAAATTAGTCCTTAAAACAATATTCAGTTGATTGAAATATAAGATATCAGAAGGATACTCAACAAACTAGGTGATTAAAGACTTTAGTCGGGTCGACATGTGTCTTTTTTTACAGAGTTAAACCAGTAACATTTAAATACTTATGTTATGACATCCAATCTTGTGCACATTACTTTATCATGTTTCAATCATGACGCCTTTTGGCTGGCATTAGGGTGTAGAATTGTAAATCCTTTACTCTAATAATTTTTCCAAAACGTATCAAAAGAATAACTTCGATTATAAAAAAAATCTATTTTTGGAGTTTTAAACCTTTGAATTTGATTAATTTTAGATTAAATTTGCTCATTCTTTTTTTCTTCTTCTTCTTCCTCCATTTTCAGTCGTTAAGAGCATAGTAATGTCGAAGGGATCACAATTTTCCCACTGAACAGCTTCACACTACTGATCCGCTTGGGAACTTGGGAACACGTCCATTTAAATAAATGTATGGACTAATATGGTGCCCATTACCTTGAAAAACTTTTACCCATACATTAAGTGCGATTTTTGAAGGGATGAAGGATCTTCACTTATAAACCCCCATCGTCAGCAAAAGAATAGTTTATGTTATGTACTTTGGTGCTCTGTACTTTATCTTTCAGCAAGTAGCCATGGACTGCGGGTATATTAAAGAGCAGAGGGCTTAAGATGCTTCCTTGGTGTACTACTACTTTGCAACTATCACTTTATATTTATCTTTTATAGGCCTCTTGAATTCCTCGTTGTCTTAGGGCCACCCAACGCAATCCCCCAATTGGTTTTTGAAAACAAGTTCCAAGTCTCAATAATACCGATAACTATCTGGGAAGACGAAGAACCCCTCGGCGCGGGGTGTACTCAGACAGACTATGTAAGTCTTTCTTTCCGCCTTCTAAACCACTGTAGCTTGTTGCAAGTGGAAATTCTGGCGATAAAAGAGGTCCTATCGTGGCTAAAAGAAAACGTGATATACTTAGTGAATATCCAGATCTTCTCAGACAGTCAAGCATCCCTCAAATCACTCGGCGCTGTTTCTACGAATTCAGTAACCGCCCTCAACTGTCGCTTATATCTCAAGATGGTTGCAAAAACCAAAATTCACCTTTTTTAGGTTTCGAGGCGAAGAGATATCCTATGTAACTGCAAAGCCGATGAACTCACCAGAAAAGGAACCGTTCTACCGATCTCAAGCAGCAGGTTGATTATTGGTATACCAATCGCTACATACTAAACTCTTGCTAAAGCAAGAGGCAATAGATAGAACAAATAATAGATTGAACAATATCACTATGTGTATGGCAACAAAACATATATGGCCAGAGCTAGATCTAAAACGCACAACACATTTGTTATCCATAACCAGATTGCACGTTAGCTCCGTAATCAATTTCATTACTGGACATTGTCTGATAGGTAGACACGCCATAAGACTCAGCGTTTCCTCCAACGACTTCTGCAGAAGCTGCTTAGATGAGGAGGAGGAAGAGAGAGTCCAACACCTCCTCTGCTCATATCCTAGGAAAATATTTCCTTGATGATCTAAGCGATCTTAAAAAACATACCGAGTCTCCAGAAACCTTTGGCCAGATATTTCCAAGAAAAAAACAGAATTTCTACTCCAGCTAAGCAGACCTCGGCTCGCTCTGTTAATTGGCATTCTCACGGGCCACAACTCGTTGGGTATCCACATGATGAGAATGGGCATTAGCACATCCGACTTATGTAGAGGATGACAAGATGAGGAGGCAGAGGAAGGATCATTCCAATTCCTTTGTGAGTGTCCTAGCTTGGCCCACACTAGGAAAAAACCCTCGCTCCCATTGAGCAACGTCCTGAAATTTACTCAGAGCTCCAAATGGTTCAGTGGAGGTTCCCTACCCCAATAAACCAATCACCAACCCTCTACCTCTCCGATTTTCCCACCTCCTCATCCTCTGTTTTTCCCGGGGAGCACAATGGATCCTTGAGATCCGAGTGAGGTGCTGCCACTTGTGGCTGCACCCCCCATGCAACCTAACCTAACCTAAGCGATCTGGTGAACACAGATACCTTTAATCTATCATATCGCTTTATCAAAGTTAGGTTGGTTTTGTTAAGTGAGGTACTCCCTCACATAATTCTTATGGTATCACAATGGACCTAATATTGGTCTAAGTTTGTCAGTTGTTTTCCTGACAGTCATTTAAACCTTACCTAACCTAACCTAGGGCCACCCACATGAGATCTCGTTGTTATCGATCGAATGCTTTTTCGAAGTCAACCAACATAGAATGCAAATTCTCTAAGGAATCACGATATTTTGACAAACCTATCAAATAGCTTTATCTTTTTTCGCAGTCGTCTATCTAATACTCATTCAATGATCTTCGAAATGTGAAACATCAGCTCGATCGAACCGTAGTTATCGCAATTTCGTGTAGGTATCTCCCAAGCCATTTTACGACATCGGTAGAAGATGGCTTTTCCTCCATTGCTTAGGCAGACTTTTACCTCCTACGAGCTTGGAGATAATAATCGTGAGCCATCTAAGTCAGATGTACTGCATATTTTTTGCAATTCTTGGTATCTCGTCTGGCCCAACACATTTGCCCTCATAAGAGTAAACTGTAAAAAGGGTTCTGTTCGTTCATCATCAGTATATTTTCATCATCAAAATACTGATGGCACTTTAGAATTTTGTCGTCATCTACAAGGAGCTGTCCTGGAGCATCCTTAAACAACTTTGGCGGACGAATTTCCTGAGTATTTTTTGAGTATGTGGCCCTTATTCAAGTTGTTTTTGTCGTATTTTTTTGGTTTGAATCAACAGACGGGGCAGAAACCTATTCTAGCTCTCGATACGTGCCCTCTGTTCTCTTTGTTTAAAATTGGGCTCACTTCTTCTTGCAGCTTCTGTATTCTCTTTCCAGACGAACCTTTTAGTCAATTTTAAATTTTGCATATTTACTTTGAAATTTTAGATTTGCTGTGTATACCAATTAGTCTTGCCCTCTTCCCATCATTCGTCTCCTATTGAATTCGGATGGAAATCAAAGTACCCCAATATTTCACAACTTTGCTGTTTCATCAACTGAAAAGGTTCCTTTTCTTTCAAAATATAAGAAAGAAAAATCAAAATCACCTACATATATGTTAAATATTACACACAAATTATTCATTGATCGAGGAGTTATTTTTGTACAACACTCACTGTACATCTGACGTGCCTACTGCGAATAGATTACCTCAATAATTCTTATCAGTCAATTCATTTCTATAATAGAGCAACAATATGATAAGCCGTTGTTTTTGGAAAACAAAAATGATCAGATGTACATTTGCCACCAACATGGCTAGCCTAGCATCAGCCGATTTAAAAAACTTCGCTAAGGATGGCAAGAAAATTCTCGGAGCTGCCCTAAACTACATGTAAGAACTGAAGTCGACTCTTAATATCTACTTATATAAAAAACAAAACCGATCTATTTAAAGGGACATTGTGCGTGCTCGTGGGGTGCCAGTTCCAAAAGTACCTTTGCTTTTCTTAAAGCCGACTTCCTCTTACATAGAAGAGGGCCAAGATATTGTTGTAAGTAAACAAGATAAGCATGCAATTTTTTTTTTAAGTTTGCCTGCATCAATAGATTCCCAAAGTCTTCACAAAGGTTGCTCACGAAGTTGAGCTGGGATTCATTATTAAGAAAACATGTAAGAACGTTTCGAAAGAAGATGCTATGAACTATGTAGGTGGGTATTGTTTGGCACTGGATTTGACTGCACAGTGCGAATTGGTAAGATTTCTATTTCATTGAACAAACAATTCAAATCAAACCAAATCTGAATAGGGAAATGCTCGTCAAAATGGCCATCCATGGACTCTTGGCAAGGGATTCGACACATCTACTCCAGTTTCACCTCTAATTCATGTGTCTTCAGTCAAAGATCCTCATGACTTGAAATTGTGGCTCAAAGTGAACGGCGAAATGCGTCAAAATGGAAACACAAAAGATCTGATATTTAAAATCCCCGAACTAATCGAACATGCATCGAAATACATGACGCTAGAGGCAAACGATCTGGTGTTAACTGGAACACCAGATGGTTCGACAACGTTGGTCGATGGAGATATTGTGGAATGTGGATTAGGTGAACTAGTAAAACTCAAGTTTAAGGTTGTCAATGAGTGACAATAGATAATTAATAAACAAACATGGTTTACCTACTTTAAAAAATTTTTGATTTGTTGTTCTTTATTTAACTTTTATCAAAGTAGACTTTTGTTCTTTTAATTTTTTTATATGCTCCATTATGTTGTTCATTTGTTGTTGGATGTTGGCAGCTTCAATAATGAGTTCCAGCGAATTTTGAAACTTCTCTTTGGTCACTTGCAAGGGTCGTGGAACCAGTACTCCAAACCATCGAATGGGATCGATAAATCCAGCTTCTTTGTCAACGGGATATCGTTTTAGTTGGAATTCATTGTCAGAGCAGGCACTTTCCGATTTCACTTTTTCAACTCGAGCTAGAGCATGGAATTCTGGAGTTTCTTCTGTGGGTAGTTGTGAAATTCCAACAGTATTCGGTCCCTGTACGTAGCGAGCTTTAGCACAATTGATTCTGCCATCGTTTGTAACTTTTTCAATTGTTACTTTGCATTGCACTAGCTGTTCGACTAAGCTGAGGAGTTCCAAATACAAATCATCCAGTAGATCGTGGATTTCTTCTAGCTCAAGTTCTTTGTAACTTTCTCGGATTAGTTTTTGTGACATTTTCGTATATTTAAGGACTTGTTTAATTCAAAGAATTTATGAAAACTGATTTTTTATTGTGGTTTGTGATTTTTAATTTATTTCTTATCATATGACTGGACGGAAAAGTGACAATTTGACATCTAGAATGCGTTCCGTGTACCAACAGTCATTTTTTTTTGTGTGAAAAATTTGAATTCGTTTGCAAAAAAAAAATTAAAAGGTCTTTCGATTAAAAAGGTCTGCTTTTGTGTTATGTTTTTTGAAAACTACATCATAATGTAAGTGATATGTGTTTATTTAAAAAGTAAAGTTCACAGCCCCATTCATACAAAGTTTATAGTTCTTCTAAACTGTAAAAGCTCTTCGATTGCTTCTAAATCCGATTACTCGATTCGGTAGAAGATACCTTCTGTGATATCCGATTCGACTTCCAAATCCATTGATAGAAACGGGGTAAATGAGCTCTAAAATGAAATTGTACTGAAATTTTAGTACCATGTTTTTTTCTTAACCTGTGAACGACTCCCCGGCTACTACCTTCAACATTTTGACATATAGGTAACCAAAAAAAAAAGAAAACACAAAAATTGTAGTCCAAAGATGTCTTTTGTACAAAAGTTTCAACAAATTTCTAAAAGAAAATCATTTAAATATGGGTTACCTTTTCTTATCTGCATCGTTGGAGCATCTTTCGGACTTAAAGAGTTCACCCAGCTCAGGTAAATTCACAATTCTTTAAACTTAGCTCACTGATGCCCAATCTTATCACGATTAGATATCAGTTCTCGAAAAAACAGCCTGTGACTCCTGAGGAAATGAAGAAGTTTGGTGTCCATATGAAGCCTTCTAAAGAAGTTACAATTGATACAGAATATGAAAAGATCAAATCAATTGATATTGATAATTGGGAAAATAAACGTGGTCCAAGACCCTGGGAAGAGGGTGCAACGAATTGACTGGAGTTTAAAGAGTGGTTATATAAATTCGGTATTTTGATGTAAGTTGTTTTGTTACAGAGTAAAACATTTTTGAATGTAATTCATATAGTCTATCTTGTTTAAATGAAAGAGAATTGTTTTTATTTATTTTAGTTTGAAAATAAAGCCAGAAAACAGAAAACTCGGAATAGAAAAAATGTAAACAAATTGTCAAGCTGGAGAATGAACAGCGCTGCCGTAAAAGTACTAACGAATTTTTACTCGCGTTTCAAGTACAAAACCTTCTCTCAAAGCAAATCGGTCGAATATTCTTTTTCGATTTTTGGCGTTAAGTATTCCTTGTATATTTACACCTTTTAACAAAAAATTCAATTTGTTCATTGAGACGTGTAAGCTTGCGACGCTGATACCAACATATTATGAATGCAACTGGGAAAGGCTCGGTCTAAAAATTGGTTAGTCAAAACCAACGTGGAATTTTATATACCCAATGGTTATGCATTTTTGTTGCAACTCAACAAACCTATAATTAGGATCGAGATTCCGTGACTTTTGAATCTGTCAAATCTGTCACTCCAACTCTCCAATTCACTCCGGATTTTGGAAAACGACATTAGACAACTGTTAAAATGAATAAATAGGGTATGGCGCAACAGAGCGAGGATCCCCAGGGCCTAGCTCATTTTTTATAACCATGCCTTATGAGGGAATGGAAGGGACCTACAATTTTCTGCCGGTTCCGAACGGCTAATCCAGAATTCATAGCAATGAATTTACTAACGGATGACTTGCCAATTCCTCACGAAAGGCGATACCCGTGAAAAAATATTTTTGCCTCTGTTGGGATTCGAACCATGAACCTCTGGGTTAACATGCGGACATGCTACCCATCACGACACGGGTACCACACAGACAACTGTTGGAATGCATTTATAAATAAGAAGTTGGCAGGCTTGTCCAACTCTTTAGAAACTTTCAGTCGTATTTATATTCCCATTCCAAAGTAGGTATGTCTAACTTTGGACAGCTCTTAGAACAGTGTCCAACTCCAAATCGTATTTATAAACACTTTCATCGATGTCTAGTTTGTTTGTTGAAGTCCTGGGAGTATTTTTTGATCGCTTTCATTTGAACCATTCAGGAGCATTCTCAAACCGTTCTATTAATGCTGGAGATTGAAAAGCACAAAAGTTAAAAAGAGAAACGAGAATGAAACATGTTCATCTGCATCCTATCTGCGTGAACACAATAGGGGTTTTTCTTTTTTAGTTCCGAACAGTGAACAGAACTGAGAACGAACAGCGTGAACGTGTTCTGAACTGAGCGTGTTCAGTGAGCTGCGCTCAGACTCTTGCTCTAGATGCCCCGTCATTTTATTTCGAGCACGTAGAGTGCGCTCGCGTAGTGTTCCGAAGAAAAAAGAAAAACATTTTGAGCGTTCAGATATTGCTGAACTGAAAAAGAAATACTCTTACGTTTTTGACGTTTCACTTATCTGTTCGGAACTAAAAAAGAAAAACCCCTAATGAAACGCATACGCAGACGGAGCCGGAGCCGCAAGAGTTGTGTCACTTTCCATTGGACGAAAAGAACCGTCCAGGAGCGTCCAGAAGCATTCTCAAACCGTTCCATTGGTGCAAAAAGATCGCTTCTCATGATTCTGAGGAGTGACAGCCGCTTCTCGATTTGAAGTGAGAATCGACTCAAGAAGCACTAACACATGTTACTCAAATGTCAAAAAGAAAATTTTCTTCAAGAACATTTTTTAAGAGCCATGGGTTTTTCACACACACAAAGGAATTTACGTTAAACTGAATAGAAACCATTTTGGGTGTTCCATTGGTTTTTAAAATGAGTGCTTCCCCGAGTGAAACCAATGGTTGCGTTCGGATTTTTACCTAAGACGAACTAGATTCCTTTCGTGACATTTGTTGTTAGTGTAATTCCATGTTAAAAAGCAGCTGACTGCAAAACATCTTTTGAGGGGAAAGCGATCCAAAGGTACCTTAAAAATCATTGTATAGCAAGCTACCCAATTTGAAATTTGAGAACAGCTGACTTGCATTCATTTTTGTTTTGCTTTCTGTCATAGTGCTTTGTTGCAAAATTGTTTTTTGCAAACATAAAATTTAAAATATGGTGCTCCTAATTAATCTAAAACGACGTTGTTTACGAAGTAAACGATTGTGAAGAAGTTTGCAATCGAATAATAAGTGGTACGTGTTGTTTGCAATTTTTAAAACACATTTGGTTTGGTTTGTTTTCACTTCGATTTATCAGATGTTTCTGATTTGACAGATTTCTAATCTTAGTCGTTCGAAAACTTACCCGGATACAAAGGTATCCTAGTTATGCTACCCATTTTTTTTCGAACGCACCCAATGAAAAGCGACAGTGGCTACCCAAATTGCTTTTCAAATGATTTCTTTTTTCATTTTGCTGCTGGCAGTGCTGCAATCACCAAAAAAGAGACAACTATATATAAATCCACAAACAGCGCCAAACTCGATACTTCTCTTTCTTCTTCCAAAAAAAACTTTGACAGTAAAAAGAATTTTCCATCGAAATATATTTCCTGTTGAGTTTTCTCAAAAATTTCCATATTATTCATTATTCAGTAAAGAATAAAAGTAAATATTTTCAAAATAACATCCTCAAGTGATATGACGCCAAAACTAAAGTTCGTCGAAGGTAAGTAAATCACAAAATATCCACAAATATGTATTCATCCTAAAAAAAAATTTTATTACAGGCGAAAAAGTGTTATGTTTTCATGGACCACTTATTTATGAAGCAAAGGCTCTCAAGAGCACAATAACAAAAGATAAACAAGTTAAATATTACATTCATTATGCCGGGTGGAATAAAAAGTAAGTATTAAGTGCTACACACCTGTTTGCTTGTATCATTCCTCTCTAATTCTTGGTTGTTCATTTATTGCATTCTGTATTTTTTATAGTTGGGATGAGTGGGTACCAGAGAACCGTGTTCTCAAGTACAATGAGGCTAACGTACAGAGACAGAAGGAGGTATCCAAACAGCATTCTTCATCGGCTAGTAGAAATAAGAAAGGTAAGATGCATTGATGGTTTTGTTTTCAATTTTTATAAATTTAACGTTTGTTGTAAGTATGGAGGGTCTCTGTTTGCTATTACATATTCAAGTCCTGCTTTTAGATACCAAAGCGAGTTTTTCGTTGGGAAGAATCTTCTCGAAGTTATTTCTCAACATACATAACATACATACGTATACATAGATATGTAATCACAATTTTGTTTTATTTGGAATAGCTTTGCAACTTCAAGCTCTCTCGCGGTTCTTTCTCTCTATTGTTTGTTTATTTTGAGCCAAGATAAACAACGTTTAAGAACGAACAGATATTCGGGTTTGCTTAGAGCTAAGGTTGTTTCTAGTTTCTACCTAGGAACATTTATCCACCCAATGAATTATTTACTATATTCAATATAATTCACTAGCTAATTTTTCGATTTAACAACTTGCTCTTAGGCGGCGCTCTTAGAGAAGTCCGATCGCTTGTTTTTCTTTTCTCTTCAAAGTGATCCTAAAGCTCAGAGTATATTAATTTGGACTATTGTTCGTAATGTACCCTCGCTAGGAGTACGACAGTCTGAATTAGCCATACTAGCCGACCATACTTCCAGGTGTATTTTCTAAGAATTCATACTTTTAAAATGGATATTCAAAAAAAGAGGAGAGGTATGGTAAAATAAAAAAATTCGTCAAATTTTATGGGGTAAACTTATAGGAAGTGATTTGCAAATCCCGAAATACGTATACAGTTCTAAATAAAGAGGTTTTTTTCTTTACCCACCCAAATCCTGGCACGTGTTTCCTTATTACTTTTTACGGCATAAAAGTGGCAGAGTTTTTGAGCTGTTATTCTGTTTCTTAAGTTTCCGTTTCAGCAAAAATTTACCAGAGTATTTAGCTCCCGTAATTTCTTTCTTGACAAATCGGTTTGTCTGTGAAATGAGCTAAATCATGTTTTGTTTGCAATTTTGTGTGTAGAGATAGTAAATAAACATATTTAAAAACGTGTTGAAGTGGGCTCAAAGCAATAATATTGTCCGTGACCATTGACAACGTTTTAGTACAAAAATAAGTTCTGAAAATCAAACGTTTCGAGAGAGAAAAAAAAATTTGCTCTGATGCAGTCGTTTTGGGCATTTCAGAAACACAAAAAGAAAATCTTACGAACTTGTACCTCAGGATAATATATGTATGTTCGAAAGTAAATGTCTCTCTTCCCTGTAACAACAATTTTTCGAGCAAAATGGCCACGGCCTCCACACTACTCCGACGCATGCATAGTCATAAAATTTACGAACAGATGCGCGAAGAAGATATTGGAATCAACTCTTCTGAAAGCTTTTTTTCATTAATGGAAGAGAAATCATCTGCTGCAAAAGAGAATCTCTTAAATTGAAACGCAGATCGCTCTTTTTTGATGTTGTCATTGTTGATGGTCGTCTGTGCGTACGTTTCATATTTAATTATACTTAGACCACTGTATGCCGCTTGAAAGATCGAGGAGATGTACGAGGACATGATGAGTAAATTAAAAATATCAACGATTCAAGTCAACGACAAAAAATTTTAACATAAGCTCATGAATCGTAGTTTTCTTATTAAAAATTCTCTAATTTCTATATTAATTTTAATATTTCATATAACATTAAGGTTCTCCCAAACCAAAGTGGTTTAGCAGTTGCGGCAGAAACTCGGTTGTCATAATTTTTGCCCTCGGGATAACACAAATATATGTTTTTTATTGTCGCGGTGTGAGTATTCTGTATTCAGTCGCTGTATCATTTAATTTTGACAATTGAAATTGCAGCAAAAATTCTTCGGTTTGGCAGACTCTTTATTACAGATTTTCTTTTTGGATTCATATTTAATTAATTTTATTTTGTGCATTTTTGCTTTGTTATTTGTTAGGGATTTTTTAGTTTTTTTTTTTTGTTTCCTTTTGTTTTTTTTTTTTTAACTTTCATCACGGCAAATAACGATTTAAATAGAGCTAGTATGAATGAACACTTGAGAAAGTTAGTTAACATAAATCCGCTGGTCCAGATGGTATCCCCGTCGTTATTCTGAAGAGGTGTTCTTCTACGCTGACAAAGCCACTGAGTAAGTTTTTCTATCTATCCTATTCTTCAGGGTTCTTTCCGAGCAGATGGAAAATAGGATTTGTCCAGCCCGTCCCTAAAAAAGGCGAATCTTCCTCCCCTTCCAATTACTTCGTCAACTAATGAAATATCTTGAAGAAAGAAAGCTTCTTAATGACCGACAGTACGGCTTTCGTAGCAAAGAGTCCACTGGTGATTTTATGGCATATCTCACCGAAAAGTGGAACCAATCTTTAGTTTAGTTTATTTATTCTCTACGAATACATATTCCACAGATTTCAAATAAAATAATAAAAATTTATTCACATATCTTAAAGTATAATATTACATTGTAGTATGATAAAAACATTCATTCATTGATAGGTGATTTGATTTGCAATTCACCCCTATCATGAAATCCATTCGGAGAAATCCCCGAGTGAAAAATCACGATACGAATCCCGACAAAAAGCAATCACAAATTCCGAACGAATTCGAAAAAAGCATTGCCTGATTGAAAAAATGAGTGTCCATTTTCGAAGTCAGCTGTCCTATGTCAAAATAAATACTCGAAGCAATAGAAACAAAAATCCCTAAACTTAAAAAAAAAATCCCTTAACTTTTCCCAAACACATTTTTTACCGATTTTTGTTTTCTAGTAAAAATTGATGTATTTGCACTTTTTGTGCTTAGAATAAGTTATAATAGATCTGTATTATTGATCAAATCTTAAATATATATATATAACGTGAGCCCATATCTGCAAGTTGTAAGTTGTTTAATTTGTATTATTCTAATTTAGATTTATCTTTGCCCAGAAATATATTTAAAAATAAGTTGATTTTCTTAATTAGTTGATCAGCCCTATCACAGATTCCATCGTAATCAAAAAAAGTCTAAGTTTCCCGATGTTGCTATCACATAATCCATTCGGAGTGGAACGAATTTCGAATTTCGTAATTTGGTATCACGAATTCCGAATGAAACGGAAATATGACGTCCTTTTCTACGACAAGTTTCTTCTGTCGTAGAGCGTAGAGCCATAGGTAAAATCCATTTGTTAAAACATAAAAAATACATTTGTATAGAACAATTTTACAAAATATAATTCTACTTAAGAAAAAACAATGAAAACAAAAATTATCTCGTAAATTAAATTACATCCAACTCTGTTTTTATTCCCTCCCAGTGGTCATTAACTTCGTCTTTTAGGCGTTTAGCGTATCCTTTTGCCGTCTGGATTACAGGATAACATTTCATATAACCTGTTGTTTGTTTGTTGTTTTCACTCTTTAAGAACATCGGTTATTATAAACAGAAACACATATCAATGAATGGAATTATTTCCAAAAGAAATTACATTTTTTCAAAAGACTGTCTTCGTTATGCCCGTTTCCAAATTTGAGCGGCGAAATTGACAGATTTGGAGTGTTTAAATAGTACTCGTATTATTGTTAAATTACTTTATCTGATAGCCAAAATAACACTTGAATTTTATCTGTAAACAAACTTGGATTTCACAAATTATTTTATGGTTTGTTAAAAAGCACAAGTGAATGCTCGCGTTCTTCGCACCTTGACTTCGAAAACTACTGTCAGTTTTCGTCGCTCTGATTGGTCAAAAGTGTCAGAAGTTTCAGCTGACATTTAGCTGACAGTTAGATTTTTCAGATTTTCGAACATAGATTTTCAGATAGAAAAAAGCAGTCTGAAAATTCTTAAAAAAAATTCTAGTTGTCAAAACAAGGAACAACGTATATGACAATCGGACTTTACCCGGTATTCTTGGTTTATTTTTTCTTTTACTAGTTTTCGCTTGCTTGTTGAATTGAAATTGATTTTATATTGATTTTCAGATATTCTATTTTATAAATTGATATTCAAAGTGAATTTATCAGCAACAAAAAAATATTTTTGAGGGCATATGATTTTAATTTTTTTTATCAAAATTGATTGAAGTGAATTTAATTTGCATACTACCTTACACAAATACTTGGAAATTGAATTCCTTAACTTCAAACTAGGAAAATTAGTATGTTTTCCAATTACTTTTACCACTAACTATGTAGAACCGAGAGGTTAATCACAGTACCATTTTACATCTGACACAGAGCTTAAATAGCGTTCTTGACTGACAGTAGTAGTTTCGAAAATTTCGGAGTTGCGAAGAACGCGAGCAATGAATTTGTGTTTGACAGATTGGAAAGTACTCAGGGACCACGTAACAAAAATCCTCTTTTGGGAATTTATAACTTGATGAAGAAAATATTTGATTATATTCGACAGTAAAATTGTTTATTTCATATAACATTTAAGATTTGATCAATAATACAGATCTATTATAACTTATTCTAAGCACAAAAAGTGCAAATAAATCAATTTTTACTAGAAAACAAAAATCAGTAAAAAATGTGTTTGGGAAAAGTTAAGGGATTTTTTTTTTTTAAGTTTAGGGATTTTTGTTTCTATTGCTTTGAGTATTTATTTTGACATAGGACAGCTGACTTCGAAAATGGACACTCATTTTTTCAATCAGGCAATGCTTTTTTCGAATTCGTTCGGAATTTGTGATTGCTTTTTGTCGGGATTCGTATCGTGATTTTTCACTCGGGGATTTCTCCGAATGGATTTCATGATAGGGGTGACTATTAACGTGTAAGTTGAATGTAAGCTTTACATCAAAGATAACACCTAGATCCTTAAATTCCTCAACAAATTTAAGCTGACTACCATTTACTGAGTAGTTTGGAATAATGTCTAGATGTGTCCTGTTGAAATTCATACAGGCACACTTGTCAATATTCAACAAAAGATCATTAGATTCACACCACTCAACAAAAGTATTCAAATCGTTTTGTAACAGCAAACAGTCACTTATATTCGAAATACTCTTGAACATTTTGATATCATCGGCATACATGAGACAGCACGAACTCGTTAAAAGAGCCGGTAGATCATTTATAAACATTAAAAATAACGAAGGACCTAATTGGCTTCCTTCAGGAACTTCAAAGGCCACCTGTATTTCCTTAGAATAAAAGTCTCCTATTGCAACATATTGTTTCCTTCCAAATAAATAAGTTCCAAACCATTGAAGCAAAGGACCATGAAATCCATAAGCCTGTAGCTTTTCTAAAAGAATAAATAAGTTAACTCTACTGAACGCTTTTACAAAGTCAGTGAAAATCACGTGAACTTGCTTGCGACTTTCCAGAGAGTTAATACAGACATTTGAAAATTCAACTAAATTTGAAGTCGTTGACCCTCCCTTGCAAAAACCATGTTGGTATTTACTGACCTGTTGTTTTATTACAAACGTAAACTACTTGTCTTGTACAAGGCTATCTAAAATTTTAGGTAGAACCGAGAGTTTAGTAATCGGTCTATAATTAGACACAAGATGCTTTGACCCAGATTTAAAAACTGGGTCAATAATTGATACCTTCCATTCATCAAGAAAATACATGTTTTGGAGAAAGTAAGATTATTGCGCTTGATATTTCTAAGGCATTTGATAGAGTTTGGCATCAAGCTCTCTTGCGTGCTTTTGGTATCGATGAATCTCTTCTTCGTTGGATTAGAAACTACCTTTCGGAAAGTTCAATACAAGTTGTGTTGGATGGTTTAAGTCTGATACCCACTTTATAAATGCTCGTGTGCCCCAGGGCTCCATTTGTCTCCGGCCATCTTCCTTATTTTCATAATTGATCTCCTGTCTGAAACTTCTAATCCTCTTAACTGTTTTGCTGACGACCCAACCCTCAGTTTTTCATATTCGTTTCCAAATTTACGTCCCTGCTCTTCGGATGTGGAACTGGAACGTTGCGTATAATAAGCTCATTGAATTCTGACCTTGACAGCATTGTTGCATGGGGTCTTATGAACCGAGTAGAATTCAATGCTTCGAAAACTCAATGCTGTCTCTTGTCGTTGAAGCTTAACATTCCCCCATTGCCATTATCCATGAATGGTACCTGCATCGAAGAAACCGAAAAGCTGTCAGTACTTGGTATGTGTGTAAACGATGATCTTCGTTGGAACGAACACATATTTGAAGTCGCCAAAAATGCTGCTAAATGCTTAGGTTTCTTAAGACGCAGGAAAATTTTCACCCCCTCTGATCTGGCTTCAATTTATAAAGCCTACATCCGTCGAAGACTAGAGTATAACTCCCATATTTGTTCAGGCGCCTCTCAAACATCTTTGCGCCTGCTTGATATGGTACAAATCAGAGCGTTAAGATTGATAGGCCACGTTCTGATAAAGGGTTAGCTTCGATTTTCTTAAGAGGGTTTTATTTCTCAATTTTGCCTTCTTAGCCCAAAGTAGCAATTCGTCGATGTTCTCTGTTATTGTTTGATGACAGCATATACATACTTCGTTTTACCCTTATTAAACATCAAACCCATTTTAGCCGCATCTGGTGCTCGTCCTGTCCGTAGCGTAACGAAACACCAAGGAAAAAAGTCTTTTTCCACAGTTACCGACTTTCGCGACAAATTGGCAAATTCTTTCATAGTTGTTTTATTCCATAAAAAGAACTTTCTTACTAGCCGTTCAAAACCATTATCACATTGATAAGGACCTATCAAGTTGTTGACGTAGAGCAGACAAGATCTTATAAGCGATATTTAGGAGGCTTATCCCTCTATAGTCAGTTGGTAACCCTGTCTTATCATCAAGTGTTCAGTTTAGTGCTCTCGAATTTTTTTCGAATTTCATAACTTTCAGCCGTTTGCTTAGCATTATTAGTTTTCGTAGATCGGTTTTATAAGTAGCCTTATCAAATAAAACATCTGGGTCCTTCGATTATATAGTGCTAGTGTACGAACTGCAAAATAAATTTATTATAAACTGTGACTATTCACATTCGTCAATTAACAGTGTCAATAATAATAACATTAACAGTGTTTTTAAAAACTTTGCCCAGAGTGCAATTTATTTCATTCTCTTACTTAAAATTTGTAGAGAATTTCATCAGCTTTAAGAAAAGGCGTTATACTTTATTGTGTGTCACATACTTTAAAAGTAATTCAAGTTTTAAGGAAATTTTGATTAATTATCAATTTCAATAACAAAGTTAAGGGTTGCCAAGCCACTTTTAATTAAAAAAAAAAAAAAAAAAATTAAATTACCTTTTGTGTAGCTCACGTAAAACGCCCCAGTGAGAATGAGCGAATTAAATTGCTTAGTGTGCAAAAAATTTACTAACGATAGTGACATAATGGTGTCTTGTGATGTTTGCCTTCAGCAAGTTCATGCTAAATGCGTCGGTCTTAAAGGCAAAGATGCAGATAAGTTTATTTCTGTTCCTGGCTTTCACTTTTACTGTCAGGATCATGATAAGATCTCAGTAGATAAACTACATTGGAAAATTGTTAAGCTCAAAAAAACTGTTTACTAGTGCGAACTCAATTTTTAGGGAGTTAAAAGAGATTTTTGACTTTGACGTTGCCTGCACAAGTGTTATGTCGAATTCTTTTAAAAGCAATGAACCGGATGTTCTGACCCCAGTACTGGCATCTCAACCTCCGTTAATTCTCCTTACCCCTTCACCCAAGCCAATCCCCGTACAACAACAACAAAAACACCAACAACATCAACAGCAGCAGCAAGAACAACAAATACAACAACAACAACAACAACCGCAGAAGCAGCAGCAGCAGCACCAACAACAACACCAACAACAACAACAACATCAACAACAACAACAACTACAACAACATCTACAACAACAACAACAACAACAACAACAACAACAACAACAACAACAACAGCAGGAGCACCAACAACAACAACAGCAACAACATCATCAACAACCTCAGCAACAACAACAACAACAGCAAAAACGACAACAACAACAAAAAAAGCATAGTCAACAAGATCAACAACGTCAATTGCCTTCAACGTCAGGTACAAGGGTACTACGTTCTGGATCAGTCAGAAGCTTAGATGTGCAATCCCACGTAAGTGACTCTACTTTAAGATCCTATTCTTCCAGTGTATTAAGTTCTGCCAAGCCACTGAATACCTCGACAAGTTCCATTGTAGACGAGGAGCTCCTCATCTCAAATACAACTTTGAGTGAAAATAATTTGATCTCGGACCCCTCGAATGTTGACATACTCATCGCTTTACCACCCGCAAGGAGTATATTTGTATCCCGCCTTTCTCATTCTACTTCGGAGCATTTGATACAAAGTTACATTGCTAAGAAGAACTCATCAATTAATTTATCAAATCTCTCTATCCGTAAATTTGTGATGTCGCCAGAGAAAGAGTACTCTTCCTTCGAAATCAAAGTTGGGAGGAACCAAGAGCTCTTCAATTTGCTATGTGATATATCTTTTTGGCCTACGCATACTGTGGTTCATGAATTTTTTCGAAGCAGGAAGCGAAGACCCAACGACAGCTGAGAGAACCTCAATAACTGATAGTTTCAACTGCTCTCCTGCTCTTCATACCACTATTGATATGCTCTCTGTATATTACCAAAACGCTGGTGGTATGAAAACTAAAACGATGGATTTCTACGTTGCTGTATCCTGTTGCCCTTATCACATTATTGCGTTAACAGAGACATGGTTGTCTGAAGATATACTTTCCACTGAACTATGCCGGTCTGCTGATTTTTATGTGTTCAGAAGAGATAGATCGTTTGCAGATACTGGATTAGTCAGAGGTGGTGGTGTTTTACTAGCATTAAGATCATATTTTATATGTAGAGAAATTCCTCTTGAATTCAATACTGCTGAACAATTATGTGTGGAAGTAACCTTGCCATTTGGATTTAATAATCTTTATATTATTGTATCATATATTCCACCTGACTCTAATATGAGTATTTATCAGATGCATGTCAATAACATCCTTAAAGTTTTTAATATGTTAGGGCCTAGTTCTAATATAATTATTTTAGGGGACTTTAATCTTCCATATATAAAATGGATTTACTCTGAAAAAGATAAATGTTTACTTCCTTTCAACGTCTCAAATGAATTAGAGTCGAGTTTCATTGATTATATGCTGTCTTTTAATTTAAACCAGATCAACTATGTTTTAAACTTATTAGGACGAATTCTAGACTTAGTTTTTATAAATACTGAAGTTGAAGCAAATTTAGTTAAATCAGAAACTCCAATTTTTGAAAATAGAAAGCATCATTTTGCCTTGCAATTTGATTTAAAGTTCTTAAATTTCGATAAGCTAAATTTTGATAAACGTGAGTTTTACTCTGTTCGGGATTTCAGCAAAGCTAATTATGATGAATTGAATAATTTTTTTATCGCCATCGATTGGGATGAAGCTCTTCGCTCTCGTAACTTAAATGAGTGTTACGATTCTTTCACTGCTGTAATTGAGGAAGCATATAATTTGTTTATTCCATTTAAAGAGAGAAAACATAAAAATAAGCCTGTCTGGTTTAATAATAGATTACGTAACCTTAAAAATAAACTTTCTAAGGCACATACAAATTACAGAAAAGATCCTAGCCTGCACCTTCGATATATACGATGTAGAAAAGAATATGAGACTGCAAAAAATCTGTTTATAAGAGCTATATGCGTAATATTGAGAATAATATTAAAAGTGACTCTCGAGCCTTTTGGAAATTTGTTAATTCAAAACGTAAATCATATGGGATTCCAACTAGCATGAATTACCTTGGTCAGTCATCCAATAGTGAGGACGTTATATGTGATATGTTTGCGTCTTATTTTCAGTCTAACTTTGTTCTAGATTCCGTTCCTCATTCACATGAAATTCGAAGTGGTGAAACACTAACTAATCTTGGAAGCTTAACTTTGTCAGTGGACCAGGTTTCGATTCAGCTTTTATCCTTGAAGTCTGATTTCAAACTAACACCTGATAATTTTTGCTCGGCTTTACTTAAGAAGTGTTCTTTAAGTCTTGCAGCTCCACTTGCTAAAATTTTCAACTTATCGCTTTCCACTGGCAACTTTTTAGATGACTGGAAATTGTCGATGATAAGTCCAATTTATAAATCAGGTTCAAAACAAGAGGTTATTAATTACAGACCCATTTCAAAACTGAAGTTGATACCGAAAGTTTTTGAAGCGATTGTGAAGAAACGTCTTTATGATGAGGTTAGTTCCAGTATATCAGCAGATCAACATGGTTTTGTTAGTGGTAGGTCAACAGTGACTAATCTAGCTTTGTTTTCTAATTTCTGCATTAGAGGTATCGAACGTGGAAATCAGGTTGACGCTATCTATACAGATTTCTCCAAAGCGTTTGATAGAGTTCAACACGATATTCTGCTAAAAAAACTGAAATTGTTAGGTTTTCACTCTAGCCTACTTTTATGGTTTGAAAATTACTTTACCAATCGCAAACAATATGTAAAAATTGGAACGGTTGTTTCAAAAGAAATTTTTAATCACTCAGGTGTTCCTCAAGGGAGTCATTTAGGACCTCTCCTATTCATATTATTTATAAACGATCTACCACCAAGAATTCGATATTCTGAATGTTTGCTTTTTGCAGATGATCTTAAGCTTTTTAGGCCAATTAAGTGTGAATTGGATTGTTATCGACTTCAACGTGATATAGATGAAGGTGTTTTGAAAATCGATTATTTTTGAATATAGCGAAGTGTAAGAGCATTACATTTACCAGGTCGCCTAATGCTATAAATCATTCATACGTCATTTCTGACATTCAACTAGAATCAGTGGATAGACAAAAAGACCTAGGCGTTATTTTCGATTCAAAGATATCCTTTAATTTGCATCTAGACTACGTTATTTCCAAGGCTAATAAATTAGTTGGATTCATCATGCGAAACTCAAAACAATTTCTGGATCCTTACACGATTAAATCTTTATATATCTCACTTGTAAGATCACTTCTTGAGTATGCATGTTGTATATGGTGTCCATTGTATAGGGTGGGTATAGATCGTATTGAATCCGTTCAAAAAAAAGTTTCGAGGTACGCTTTGCGTAAACTAAATTGGGTTGATAATATTTTACCTAGCTACAATGTAAGATGTCTGTTAATAGATTTAAAGACTCTCGAAGCTAGGAGGAAGTATTATTTAGTTTGTTGCTAGAGATGTTCTCTGTAATCGAATTGATTGTCCTAAACTTCTCTCTTCTTTCTCTTTATATGCTCCTTCAAGACAGTTGAGGACGAGGCCGATTCTGTTTTTTGTTCCCCGATCTTATACAAACTACGGTAGATCAGATCCGATTTCACGTTCTAGTCATGAATTTAATATCGTTTATCAAAATATAGACTTATATTTAAGCAGAGATGTTTTCAAAACTATTGTTTTGAGTCTAGTATCGTAGCATGTTTGTATATATATGTACATATGTAAGATAATTCTTTTGCTACTTTTGCTACTTATTGTTTAATATTTGCTCTTACTTTTCTCAATATAGTTTATGTAAATATTGTTAGTCTAGAAGAGTTATGAACTCGATAGATGGTAAATAAATAAATAAATAAATAAATAATTGGAGCAATTGTGAGGGTCTCCCAAGTTGAATGGCGCAAACTGCCTGACAGCAGATTTAGTGTCTTCATTACCGTTCAGCAGTCTGAACAAGTTGTCTTTCCAGATCCTCAGTAGTGACTGTAACTCTACTACTATGTTTCTCTGCTGGTCTTTACAGGTTTGAGATCGGGACTTGCCACCCTGGTAAGATCTTTTTACATTTTGGTAAAACTTCCGAACCTCAATTGTGTCATGACATCTTTCAATTTCCTCAAACGAGCGCTTCTCTTGCTGCTTCTTTTTCCTTTTGAGAATTCCTTCTTCTTTTCTCCTTGTAAATCTCTTATACTGATCGAAAACAGCCCTAGTTTTTTTTTATACATCCACATTTGTCGTGCTGCATTTGCCTGCCTGCATTCTTCATCGACCCATGGGTTTCGTTTTGGAGACCGAGAGAAACCCAGAACTTCACAGGCTGCGGTTCTGATGGCTTGTTGGCATTGCTGCCACTGGTCTTCAATACTGATATACTATCTACAACACTGAAAGAATTTCAATCGCAACATGGTTGATTTGGTTGATAGCAGATTGATCTAGAGATCAACATGTACCTTTATCAATTACGAACAAGATTTCGCCAGCTCCGCAGCAAAATCGAATTACCTGAATGTGTTTTCGGAGGTTTTGTGAATCTGGCTATCCTTACAGAAGGTATTTTCAAAGATGCCCTCCTTCCCTATTTTGACTTTAAAATTGCGAACGATTTTCAAGTCACATCTAGGGCACCGCTCATATGTTTCTTTGAGGAGCTCATAGAATGCATATCAGGCTAACGTTGGTGAATTTAGCCCAATGTCTACAAATTCAATAGCTTTTCAATTGATGGATGTCATTAATAATCATCATTAGGATGTTCTGCGATCAAATGAGTGCTCACCACTGATAACCAAATTATTGATAGACAAAATAGCAGACGCCACATCGCCATTATTTATTTCGTGCTAATAACATAAGACTTAGGCTAAGAGCGCACTAGGCAGCTAGTTTAACATGGAAGTTCAGGGCTGTATTACATGGCTTCCATACAACGTAATATGTTTAACTGCTCAGCCTGCTTGGTGCGAATCTAGTCTTAAACTTTCATATTTCTCAATTTCCAATAATTAAAAATAAATCATTTTTTGCAGCTACACCAAAGGGTAAAAAAAGCGAGGTCGGTTCAGGAGTAAGCAGCGCCGCCGGTGGCTCCACACCAAAAGAAGGAAGCGAGTCTAGAGCTTCAACCCCATCCAAAGAAATCTCCACGCCATTGGCAGCACCGTCCACATCCAGTCGTGGTCGTTCAAAATCATATGCCGCAGCAGCAGCTGCTGCTTCCACCGGTACACCAACAACACCTAGCAGCACAGCAGCTGCAGCCACAACAACAACAGCTTCCTCCATCATCAGCACTGCATCCAACACAACAATAACCACCTCCACAACAAACACCACACCAGCTACATCTGTAGCTGTTGTCTCATCAACGTCCGATTTTGACTCACAGAAGAGGAAACGCGGACGCATTGATTTATCCGTAGAATCTGAAGAACAGTTCCTCTCAAAAGTCGAGGTGAAAATCAAAATTCCTGACGAACTTAAACCCTGTTTGGTAGACGATTGGGATGCAGTTACACGACAACATAAACTAGTCGATATACCAGCAAAGATTTCTGTTCAAGAAATCATGGACGCATATATTGCATTCAAGAAAGCATCCAAATCGACAAACCCCTCGAAAGAGGTGGCCATCAATGACGTTGCCAATGGTCTAATCGAGTACTTCAACGTAATGCTTGGATCTCAACTTTTGTATAAATTCGAAAGACCTCAGTACTCTGAAATACTACGGCTACACCCGGATGTGCCTATGTCCAAGTTATATGGTGCTTTTCACCTCTTGCGGTTGTTTGTGAGGTTGGGATCGATGTTGGCTTTCACCGCACTGGATGAGAAGTCCTTGCAATTGTTGCTAGGCCATCTGCATGATTTTCTTAAGTTTTTGGTTAGAAACAATGCCACCTACTTCAGTATGTCGAATTTTGTCAATGTCAGCCCCGAATATCATCGGAACACACAATTCGTCTAGGGTTTACTTCGAGGAGTGTCAACTCCATGCGCAAAGAGTGACAGAGTCAGACCCTCTAGTTGTTTACCATAAACCTGTGCGAATAATTGAAAATGATAAAAAAAACGCAATCAAATGAAAGATGCGAGTGGGGCCGTTCGTTCAACGACGCACATTTCTCAAGCCTTTCTTTTTATTTGACCAGATTGATAAAATATTCTTTGTGTGCATGTTTTGTGCTCCCCTCTTCTTGACTATTCTACAATTTTTTTTCTCTCAACAAATATTTCATACTTCTGATGGACGAATATCGAGATGTTTGCTTTTATAATTATTTTTTTTCTGTTTACTTTTAAGGACTTGAATACTAATGGTATCTTCACGAAGATACAACTAACTGTATAAACAAATTAACCAAACAAATTTAAAAATAAAAATGGACATTTACTGTTAAGAGACGTATTTTGCAACATCTATGAGTGTGTTTCGTGTTTTTTGTTCAGTATTGGAATGCGTGTAAACGGCGTACTCTACCCCACAAGCGGATCCCTAATTTGAAGCAGTTAAATGGGAGAGAAGTGATCTCTTCGAGGTCACTATGCTCGTAACGCTGGGAAGAGAAGAACATTGAAATGCGTGTTATAAATATCTGTGTGTTGAAGAACTTGAAAATCAGATTCTTTAAAAACACACATTATACTGTACCAAATGACGCAACCTAAGCCAAGTCTCGACAAACACTTAAAGGACTTCGCAGGTTTCTGTGAATGTATCGTTACGCTCGCTCTAGGTTAGGTTAGGTTAGGTTTAAATGGCTGTCGGAAAACGACTGACAGACTTAGACCAATATTAGGTCCATTGTGATAGCATAAGAATTATGTGAGGAAGTACCGAACTTAACACAACCATTTGGAGCTTTGATAAAGCGATGTAGATGAAAGGTATCTGTGTTCGCCAGATCGCTTAGATCATCAAGGAAATATTTTCCTGGATGCAGTTTTCTTTTGAGGGAGAGTGCAGGACATGAGCAGAGGAGGTGTGGGACTGTCTCTTCCTCCTCTTCATCTAGCGGTTTCTGCAGAAGTCGTTAGAGGAAACGCCGAGTCTTATGGCGTGTCAACCTATCAAACAATGTCCGGTAATGACATTGATTACGGAGCTAACGTGCAATCTGGTTATGGATAAAAAATGTCTTGTGCGTTTTAGATCTAGGCTCTGGCCATATCTGTTTTGTTGGCATACACGTAGTGATATTGTTCAATCTATTATTTGTTCTATACATTGCCTCTTGCTTTAGCATAAGTTTGCATGTAGCGATTGGTATACCAATATTCAACCTGCTGGTTGAGATCGGTAGAACGGTTCCTTTTCTGGCGAATTCATCGGTTTTGCAGTTACCTAGGATAACTTCGCCCTGACACCCAATCCTTGAGATATAGGCGACAGTTGAGGGCGGTTACTGAATTCGTAGAAACAGCGCCGAGTGATTTGAGGGCTGAGAAGGGTATTAGGATATCACGTTTTCTTTTAGCCACGATAGGATCTCTTTTATCGTCAGAAATTCCGCTTGGAACACCCTACAGTGGTTTGGAAGGCAAAATGAGAGACTTACATTCAGCCTTATTATGAGTTTCACGTGAAATCATTCCCCTCGAAAAAGATCCCATTTCACTTTTCCCTTATTATGAGTTTCGGAGGAAAAATTTTCTATGTTCGAAAAATTTCCCTTATTATGAGCTATTTTTCCCCATGAAATGTGAAAACGTTGGGAGCAAGTTATTTCACTTATTTTTGTGAGGCGAACAAGTGAACAACAAAAGCGGAAAAATTGTAATTCTGGAATTTTGTTCAGGTGAAACTCATAATAGCTTTTAAAATTCCGGGCGAACAAAAATATTTCGGGTGAAAAGCTGTTCACGTGAAACTCATAATAAGGCTGATTGAGTCTGTCTGAGTACACCATGCGCTGACCTCTTCTTCGGTTTTTGAGCCATCTGTATAGAAATGAATTGAATCATCTCTCAAGAATTCTTCATCTTCCCAGATAGTTCTCGGTGGGATTGAGACTTGGAACTTGTTTTCGAAAACCAGTTGGGGTATGGCGTAGTCAGAGTGACAAGGGATTGATCTAAACAGATCCAGGATTGTATCGTGACCGATGTTATTATTGGCTCATTGGGAGGTAGCTGATACGAATGGCTGAACTGGCGGCCATTTGTTTGCTAAAGATATCAAGAAGTAATGTGAGATTAAGGATTATGTGTAAGGCAGCTGAGGGTGTTGATCTCAGTGCTCCGCTTATACACAAACAGGCTGTTCGTTGGACCTTGCTTAGATTATCGCAATAGGTCATTTTATCAAGAGCTGTCCACAATACCACTACTCCGTATGTGAGTATTGGTCTGATGACCGCGATGTAGAGCCGGTGGGTGATTTGGGGGGACAAACCTCATTTATTACCAATAGATTTTTTACAGGAAAATAGGGCTACGGTGGATTTCCTGATTCTTTCCTGTATATTGGATTTCCAGTTTAGCTTTTTGTCTAGGATTATACCTAGATATTTAGCTTCGTCTGAAAGTTTAAGTGGGATTCCATTGATTGATGGAGTTATTAGTTGAGGAATTTTGTATTTTCTGGTAGTTTTCTGAGGGTTGACCCCTAGGTCACTTTTTCCGCCCATTTAACTAGTTTGTTTAGAGCGGTTTGCATCAGGTCCGTAAGGACGTGAGGGACGTGAGTATGTTTATCTGATACCGCAATGGAGACGTCATGTGCATATGCAATCATTTTGAGTCCCTCAGCTTCTAAATTAACTAGAAGTTCGTTGACGACTAGGTTCTATAGAAGAGGGGATAGGTCTCCGCCTTGCGGAGTTCCCTAGAGTTGAGTTGATTCTCCTGCTTTTTAGTATGAGATTTATCAATTCCACTATGGAACTATCTACTTTGAGATTTGTCAGTGCACTTGTAATTGAAAAGTTACTGACGTTATTAAAGGCACCCTCTATGTCGAGGAATGCAGCCAGAGTGTATTATTTGTGATGGAGGCAATATTCTATAGTACGAACCAGCGCATGTAGGGCCGCTTCTACAGATTTTCCCTTACAGTAGGCTTGTTGTACTGTAGATAACAGTTTTAATTCTATTGCCCATCGCAGATGGATATCAATCAGTCGTTCTTACGTCTTAAGAAAGAAAGATGATAGACTTATCGGTCGGAGATCTTTTGGGTTTACGTGGGATGATTTAGCGGCCTTATAAACACAATCTTGACCTCTCTCCACTGAGTGGGGATATAGTTCAAGGTGGTAAAGCCGAATCACTAGAATCACTTCAAGGAGTGGGATAATAATATCCGCGGTCTTTTGAAGTTCGGCTGGAATTATACCATCTGGCCCAGCGGATTTGTATGGGTCGAAGCTGTTAAGGGAACAATATAGTTTTTCCCTTGTAATCAGATCGGGGTTGTTTGTTATTATGCTATCAGATTCTGTAGTCATAGTTGCATAAGTTCTAAGCAATTCAAGCGCTTCTTTGCAGGATTCTGTCCAGCCGTTAGTGGTTTTCAAACTGCTAGGTATGGTGGTTGGACTCTTTAAGAGGATTTTTCTCTAAAGTATCTTCTACTTTGCCACAGAAGTTTCTCGAGGAAGTTCTTTTATTTTTTCTCAGTTGAAGTTCATATGTTTTGAGGGATTCCTTTTGTAGGAGCCCAAGTCTGTTGTGATTTTGGATTGCTTAGCTCGGTTGAAAAGTTTTCTGCATTCCTTGCTTAACGGTTCTAGCCCCGCGCTCCACCACAGTGGTACCTCTTATTTTTATAAGAGAGCAGGATTTGTGCAGTGGATGGTTAAGTGCGGTAGTAAGATCATTGACTTTATTGTCCAGATCATGTTTGTTTATAGAGTTTTGTAAAAGTGCAGAAGATGGTGTTACGATCTAAGGTTTTGTTGATTATAAATCTATTGAAAATCTGCGGCTCCGAACAAAACATTTAGCCACTCGAAAAAAGCACCGGTTTGACTGTGAAAAACCATTCTACTTTGTGCAGCAATCAGTCTTTCGAATAGACCAAAAAACCTTAGCTTTTCATATTGTTTTAAATAAATAAAATAGGCAAACTTATCTTGGGTTTATCAACAATTTATTAACAAAAAGTAAATAAATATTCCTAGCCTAGGTTCACTCATCGTCACTACTACTACTACTACTCGACGGAAAGAACTCCTTATAATCTTTGGGTTGGTCTCTCAGCATTTGCTCTTTTTCAATATATTCGTTTTGAGCTTGCAGGACCTCTGCACTGCTTTTGCAATCGCAGTATTTATCCAAAAGCGTTTGATTCAACTCAATAAAAGAATGTCCCCATGAGAATTTTCCCATATACCACCGTGCTTCTTCTTTGTAACCAGTTATATACAATGTTGCAGCTATGGCTTCAACACAACTCAGTTTACACGGTTTCCCATAGTTAATCGGATTGGCGGCGACTAAAAATGGCAACAGCCTTGGATGTGGACTTTTCATTCTGTTGAATGGAGTTTCGTCTAATTTGGCCCATGAGCAATCTACTACAGCAACACCACTTGTTGCAACAATATCCTTATCAAGTGGGCTGACACAATTCACTCCAACCGGAGTAAGTACTAGACCAGGAAATTTCTGTCCTAGTCGTAAGTTGTCAATCAATCCGAGACGTGACAATTTTCGTCCTGAGCATTTTTTTGGATCGCAATGATTTAAATCCCACATTGCTACAGGAAATGATGGGGGATCTCCATGTTTGTCAATATTTTTTGAAGTGCTGGCCGAAGATGAGGATGAAGACGCATCGCTTTCGGTGTCACTGCTACTTCTGCGTTCGGTGAGTTCATTTGCATGTTGTGCGAATTTACGTTCACAATTTCGGTTTGTTTTTACATTTCTAAAGTTGTTACCTTTACGAGATTTTCCTTTATTTCTTCCGCTCATTTATCTCTTTGGTTTTAATTAGAAAAACAAAATTTTAATTTTTGTGAAATGTTATGACATTTGAAATGAGGTTATGTTCGCGGAGTGCGTTCAGAAGATAAATTCGTAGAATGGAAATATATTGTCGATAGGGTAGGTATACTTTTATTTAATTTAAATAATTTATAAAAATATTTTATTTTTCAAATTTTTAGTCAAGTCTTTTTGCCTTAATCAAACAACAAAAACATTTAAAAGCTGATTCTCATAATTGCAACGTTTGGTATATTTATATCGTTTACCAAATTGAAAATCTGGAGTGAATTGGAGAGTGACAGATTTGACAGATAAAGTTTCCAATTCACCCCGAAACGTTTTCCAAAATGCGGTTTGGATTGAATTTTGGGAGTGATTTTTTCACTCCCGTTTCTGTTTAGGTGCAAGGGAGTGAACACCAATACATATACAAACTGTCATCTGACTGCTTGTCAAAGCAAGCCGCAGTTTCTGTTTAATGTATATTTTGGAGCTTTTGCCAGCTCCAAAAGCCTTCGATAGTTAATAAATTTTCTTTGGACGACCATTGAGTGAACAATTTTCAGTCTTGTTTTCTGCTTTAACATGAAAGAAAAAATCTAGCAAGTTTACCACTACCAACGCAATCACTCCAAATATGTTTTTCTGTTTTCAAAAGTCGAATTACAATATATCACAGCTGTTGTTTGCAGCAATTTGGAAAAAGATATCTGAATCGTTCAAAAAGGTGTCAGATACGGCTATCCGAGATAGGCTATCCAAAAGGTTCTTGAACGTGCCCATTATATCAAATTCAAGATTCAACCGTCTGGCAGGATTTTTTTAGTCATGGGCGCCCGCCACGCCGCGCCGCGTCGTGGGCAGGGGTGGGCGTTCGAAAATGATAACTTATCAGATTTTGAGGTCGAATTGATATCCAAATGCATGATACTAAAAAAAAAACTGAAAAATTCTAATGATTGCAAAAAATTGTCTCCCAGACGCTTTGGTTTCAGAAATACAACACAAACTGTTCCAAGTTTTTTGGCGGTTCTTGTTTTATCTAGAATGATAATGGTGGTACTTTTTTTTAACAACTAATCAATCAAGCGGTTATTAATGGCACTTTCCATTGGTTTCACTCGGGGAAGCACTCATTTTAAAAACCAATGGAACACCCAAAATAATTTCTGTTCAGTTTAACGTAATTGCCTTTGTGTGAGTGTGAGTGCAACACCTATGGCTCTTAAAAAATATTCCTTGAAGAAAATTTTCTCTTTGACATTTGAGTAACATGTGTTAGTGCTTCTTGAGTCGATTCTCATCGAGAAGCGGCTGTCACTCCTCAGAATCATGAGAAGCGATCTTTTTGCACCAATGGAACGGTTTGAGAATGCTTCTGGACGCTCCTGGACGGTTCTTTTCGTCCAATGGAAAGTGCCATAATACCCTTTTAATGTTTTAAAACACAGTGCGAACTTTTGGAAAATAGGAAAGTATTTAAAAGGAGAAACCGATTTGAATTTCCATAAATCATAACGTAGAGTAACAACAGAGTCAGGTAAAGCATTCCACATGCGGGTGGTGCGTTTAAAATATTGTAATGAACACCCAACATTTATACCAATTTCCTAATCGAAAACGTTTAACCGAAAACACAACTGGCAACACTAGATTTAGATTTAGATTTAGATTTTATAAATTATTTATTCATTTTTTTGTTTTCTGGCAGCACTATAATGGAATGGTATAAAATGACAGGCATTGTTTGTAAGCCAGTGTGTGTGAGTGTAGAGATGCTTGACAGCAAATGTGGAAACCATGGAGAAGAAACTGGAACGCTCTTGATAAGTATTGTTCTATATAAATAGGCCGCTGACGCAACGAGCAGTCAGTTTTGATTCTAGAGTGATAAAGTTAAGAGTGAAATGTTGTTAACCAGTGATAGTCCAATAGTCGAGTTGAGTTCGAATAAAGTATAGATACTGAATAAAAGGATAGAAATAATTTGAAAGGTGAAGTTTTATTTTGCGAACTAAGCGCACGTTACATTGGTGTCAGAAGTGGGATAAAACTTATTTGACTAATAAAGTGTAAAAAAAAAAAAAAAAAAGTAAAAGTAAAAAGAAAAATAATAATTATATACAGTGAAAATGGGTAAGTTGTTAGAAGAGCTCAACTGCATTGAGCTTAAAAGTGAGTTAGGTAAGCGAAATCTTTCTAGAGCGGGATCGAAAAATGAGCTCGTCCTGCGTTTGCGTAACTATTTGGAACAGCAAGGGGAAGACGTAAACACTTTTGTTTTTGAAATAGAAGTGGAAGAAGAGGAAGTAAGTGAAAGTGTAGATTTTTCTAGTATGATGAAACTTTTGTTAGAACAGCGAAACGAGCAAAAGAAGGAACAGCAGAATGTTCTCGAACGACTCGAAGTACAACAAAAGAAGCTGATTGAAGAGCAACAGCAGAATATTCTCGGACGTCTGGAAGAGCAGAGAAACGATCAAAAGAAGGAACAGCAGAATGTTCTCGAACAACTGGAAGCACAACGAAACGAGCAAAAGAAGGAACAGCAGAATGTTCTCGAACAACTTGAAACACAAAGAAACGAACAAAAGAAGCTGATTGAAGAACAACGAAACGAGCAAAAGGTGGAACAACAGAATATTCTCGAAAGACTTGAGGCGCAACAGAATGTTTTGGAAGGTCAGAAAAACATTCTAGAAGGCAAATTGGGTAACATTGAGAAAAATGTATGTGCCCTAGACGAACGCGTTGAAGGTGTGGAAAAACAGCTTTCTGTTGTAGAGAATCGTTTGGAAAGCCGATGCGATAAACAGTTCTCTGTTCTGACCAAGGAATTGGACCAGATTCGAAAAATAAAAATTCGAGAGTCTGCTGGGGAGTTTACAAAGAAAAAGGAGATGAAACCCCCAACATTTGATGGACAGTCTTCTTGGCCAGTCTACAAGAGACAATTTGAGGCAGCCGCGACAACAAATGGCTGGGATGACGAAGACAAGTACATTGCACTGACTCTTGCTCTTAGAGGACCAGCAGCTGAATTACTTCAAACAGTTCCAGCTGGTAAGAGCGGCGATTTCAGTTCTCTCGTGGCAGCTATAGATAAACGCTTTGGAGATAGCCACTTGAAAGAAGTCTTCCGAGTCCAACTCAATAACAGAGTCCAGAAAAGGGGTGAAAGTCTACAGCAGCTCCAAGCAGACGTCGAAAGACTGGTTCACCTGGCATACCCGGATGCTGGAGAAGAAATCATCAACCAGCTTGCTGTTGAGTCCTTCGTTCGTGCCATTTCCGATATACATCTTCAGAGGTCTGTGCGAACTGCTAGAACACGTACTCTTTCCGAAACTTTAGCATTCGCATTGACAATTGAAGCAGCAGAACAGGCTTCTCAGGGAGTACATCGACTTAGAGAAGCCATAGTCGAAGAGTGCTCGTGCCATAGAGCTGAAATACAAAAGAACCAGCGGAGCGGACTAGCAAGATGTTGGAACTGCAACAAGACCGGGCACTTACAGCGTCAATGCCGACTACCACCAAATAAAGCCGGTTGTCAACATTGTGGAAGCAAGAGATTCAACCCAGAACAAGGTAACAACAACACCAGCGTTACGTATCAGCCCGTTTCCCATCAGGGGCAGAGGCTGGTTTCTTGTATCGATGGCCCCAGAACCACCATCCAGGTCTCTCAGACCAAACGAGACAACAAAAGTCTGACTGTGGAAACTACTATTAACGGGAACAAACATGTGGCTACCATCGACACCGGTGCCACAGCCTCCATAGTACGTCGAGACCTGGTAAAGACGACGTGGCTTCATAACACCAATAGCTACCGTCTAAGAACCGCAACGGGAGAAGCAGCAAGAGTATATGGAGAAGTGTGTCTTAAGATCCGACTGGCCGATCTAATGTTTACTCATCAATTCCTGGTGGCAGATATATGTGACGAGTGCATCATTGGAATCGACTTTATGAAACAGCACGGAGTTATTTTGGACATCGGTAACCAGGTTTTGAAGTACCAAAATAAGGAACTTCCAATGACCTATTCGAACGAAAGTACGTCGACACTGAGGACTGTCATCACGGAAGATCTGATTCTGCCTCCTTCTTCTGAAGTGTTCGTTTGGACAAAACTGGAAGGTGAGTTTGGAAGCCTTCGATACCTAATGGTGGAACCAGACCCAGAGTGTTCCTCCCAAAGCGTCATCATTGGGAAAACACTAGTAGCACCGAAAAACAAAATGGTCCCCGTACGATTACTAAACACCAGACCGTACGATGTAAGGTTGAAGAAAGGAGAAGTCGTTGGACGTTGCGAATCGGTTGCAGCAATTACGAAGATCACAGACGAAACCCCGAGAAAAACTATAACTCCGGAGGAGCTCAAAACCATCAGAGCTAAAATACTGAATTCATCCAACCTTGATCACCAACAAACAAGGATGGCTGAAAATCTCCTACAAGAGTACACTGACATCTTCGCATCGCAAAAGGGACAATATGGTAGGACACAGTTGGTGCAGCATCGCATCAACACAGGAGATGCAAGACCGATTCGTCAACCCGCAAGACGCCTTCCACTGGCCAGACAAGGCGAGGTTGAGGAAATGATAACAGCAATGAAGAAGGACGGTCTTATTGAAAATTCCAAAAGTCCTTGGGCTTCACCAGTGGTGCTAGTGAAAAAGAAAGACGGAAGCACTCGTTTTTGTGTGGACTACCGAAGGCTGAATGATGTGACTAAAAAGGACAGCTATCCCCTGCCGAGAATCAGTGATACCCTGGATGCTATGGAGGGAGCCCAGTGGTTTTCGACGCTGGACTTGAAGAGTGGATATTGGCAAGTTGGCATCCACCCTGATGATCGGGAAAAGACGGCGTTTTCTACAGGTAATGGGCTCTGGCAGTTTAAAGTTATGCCGTTTGGGCTATGCAACGCTCCGGCGACATTCGAGCGTTTGATGGAGTGCGTTCTTCAAGGACTGACGTGGAAAGCGTGCCTTGTCTACTTGGACGATGTCATTGTTTACGGGAAAACATTTGGCCAACATTGCAAGAATCTAAAAGCCGTGTTTCAGAGACTTCGAGAGGCTAACCTTAAACTGAATCCAGAAAAATGTGCACTTTTCAAAACCGAAGTTAAGTATTTGGGACACATCATCTCTTCCCAAGGAGTGAAGACTGATCCTGAAAAAGTTGACTCCGTCAAAAATTGGCCAACACCACAGGACAAACATCAACTCCGAAGCTTTCTTGGTCTTGCCACATATTACCGACGATTTGTTAAGAACTTTGCTGGAGTTGCAAAGAGTTTGCATCAGCTCACCGAGAAAGGGAAGCAGTTTAAATGGTCAGGTGAGTGTGAGAAATCTTTTCAGGAACTCAAATACCGCCTCTGTAACGCCCCAGTGCTGGCACATCCAACACCTGGGAGAACATTCATCATCGATGCTGATGCAAGCAACGTTGGAATCGGGGCGGTACTATCCCAAGTGCATGATGGCGAAGAGAAAGTGGTGGCATATTACAGCAAGGTCCTCTCGAAGCCCGAAAGAAACTACTGCGTGACCAGAAGGGAACTTCTAGCTCTTATCTTGGCAACAAAGCACTTCCATAAGTACATCTATGGACAGAAATTCCTTCTGCGGACAGACCATGGTGCTCTGAACTGGCTGTTGAACTTCAAAAATCCAGAAGGTCAAGTCGCAAGGTGGATAGAAAGACTGCAGACTTATGATTACCAGATTCAACACCGCAGAGGAAAGCTGCACTCAAACGCCGACGCATTGTCCCGAAGACCTTGCAAAGAGGATTGCAAGCATTGTAGGCGACAAGAAAACAAAGAAAATATTACCGCTCAGCGACTAAGAGCTGACCCCATATGCGGATGGAGCAATGAGGAAGTGAGGACCGCTCAACAGGAGGATCCAGATATCGAACCCATTCTCGCATGGAAAGAAAATGAAGAGAAACCTGAATGGGGAGACATTTCTGACAGGAGTCCAGTTCTCAAAGCCTATTGGGCACAGTGGGACTCACTATATGTGCAAGAAGGTGTCCTCAGGCGAAGATGGGAGTCCGCTGACGGTAAATCATATGTGACGCAGCTGATCGTACCGCAATCGAAAGTCAGTGAAGTTCTTCGGGAGATGCACGACGGGCCTTCTGGAGGTCACCTGGGAGTTAACAAAACACTGGAGAAGGTGCGACATCGGTTCTACTGGTTACATGCTAGAGATGACGTGGAGAAGTGGTGCCGAACTTGTGACAAGTGTGCTGCAACCAAAGGACCTGGTAGGAAGATTCAAGGTAAGATGCATCAGTACAACGTTGGATCGCCTTTTGAGAGGATTGCAGTAGATGTGGCTGGGCCTTTTCCAGAGACCAATGCTGGAAACAAGTACATTCTGGTTGTAATGGACTATTTTAGCAAATGGCCTGAGGCGTATGCCATCCCAAATCAAGAAGCCAAAACGGTGGTCGACCAGATTGTGTTTAACTGGGTAAGTAGGTTTGGCGTGCCTATGGAACTTCATTCCGACCAAGGGAGGAACTTCGAGTCAAACATCTTCCAAGGAGTGTGCGGACTACTTGGCATCAAGAAGACCAGAACCACACCGCTTCATCCACAATCTGATGGGATGGTTGAAAGATTCAACCGGACCTTGAAAGAACACCTCACCAAGGTCGTAGGCGACTACCAAAGAGACTGGGATAGGCACGTACCGCTATTCCTGATGGCCTATAGAAGTGCAGTACATAGCTCGACAGGACAAACACCATCTGACATCCTGTGCGGGAAAACCATGCGGCTGCCCAGCGAACTTAAATTTGGATGCCCCACAGAGGAGCCACAGGACACGAACGAGTATGTGGATGACCTCAAGGAGAGACTCGCTGACATCCATAAAAGAACAAGGGAACGGATGAAAACCTGCGACCGGATGAAGACACGGTACGACACAAAAGCGACAACGGCAGGATTCCAAGCAGGAGATCGTGTGTGGCTTTATAATCCTCATCGTCAAAAGGGATTGTCACCGAAACTTCAGCAGAACTGGGAAGGTCCTTATACTGTTGTCACGAGGATTAACGACGTGGTTTACCGCATCCAAAGAGGATTAAGAGGCAAGTTAAAAGTAGTTCATTGTGACCGGCTGCATCGATATAGTGGCGAGGCTGCAGATGGAATTATTCGGGACGAACAATCTTAAGGAGGGGGCAGTGTAATGAACACCCAACATTTATACCAATTTCCTAATCGAAAACGTTTAACCGAAAACACAACTGGCAACACTATAATGGAATGGTATAAAATGACAGGCATTGTTTGTAAGCCAGTGTGTGTGAGTGTAGAGATGCTTGACAGCAAATGTGGAAACCATGGAGAAGAAACTGGAACGCTCTAGATAAGTATTGTTCTATATAAATAGGCCGCTGACGCAACGAGCAGTCAGTTTTGATTATAGAGTGATAAAGTTAAGAGTGAAATGTTGTTAACCAGTGATAGTCCAATAGTCGAGTTGAGTTCGAATAAAGTATAGATACTGAATAAAAGGATAGAAATAATTTGAAAGGTGAGGTTTTATTTTGCGAACTAAGCGCACGTTACAATATCAATCTCTATACTTGACTTGTTGGGCTCATAGTAAAACTCATGAGCATTCAGGTAACGTGGTAACTACTCCAACGAAGAAGAAACTCATTGATACCAAAAGCACGCAAGAGTGCTTGATGCCAAACTCTATCAAATGCCTTAGAAATATCAAGCGCAATAATCTTACTTTCTCCAAAACCATGTAAAGATTGGTTCCACTTTTCGGTGAGATATGTCATCAAATCAGTAGACTTTTTGCTAAGAAAGTCGTTCTGTCGGTCATTAAGAGCTTTCGTTCTTATATGTACGTTTTTCTATACAAAGAAGCCACTGGCTCAGGCAGAAGAAAGTTTTTATTGCTTTATTTTTCGAACTCAGCAAACATAATATAATAACAGATTCGTTCTTTGAATTTTATTCAGGGTTGACCCAAGTTTCTTTGACAACCCTATGAGTTGTGAGAAAAAAAGCCTGAGGTCTCAAAGGACGCTAGTTGCAACACACCCCTGTTATTTGAATTAAAATACATTCCGTTTGTCAGCACTTCTTGTTACTAAAGTCGCCCTAACAAAACTTAGTGCAACTTTAGGGTGCAGTACGAGAAAAACTCATGGCTAAGAAAAAACACAGTTTGACATATAGGGTGAGTTGAGTCTTTTCTAAAAACGCTTTGTGGTAACTACCATCAGGGCAAACCCAAGGTCTGAACGAAAAAAACCTTGGTTTCTTTTTACATGCATTTCTATTTCATTATCTTTAAAATACTAACATATGCTATCAAAATGCATAAAACTATAGCTTAGGTATATGATAACTTAGCTTACTTTCTGACACCAGTGGATACTCTAAATTAATATCTTAATGCTAATGCCTTTCAGCCTATAGATAACTGATGTATTAACAATCTAGAACTAAAGTTAAAACTGAGATAGTTTAAAAAATACAAAGTTTTCCGAAGCATATTGCGCTATAGTGTTTATTTGCTCTACATGTCCCTGCCACCGTAGTCTCGCAATGCGTACTCTGCCAGCTATACTCATGTCGCGGTACAGCTCATCTTCTTCATCATACATCGTCTGTACGAACAGGACCAATTATAAATTGGTGTGTTTTTCTTTTGAAACTTCATCGGCTTTACAAAAGGTCCATGCATCCGCACCGTATTGCAGGACTAAGATGATCAACGTCTTACAATTACCTTCTTAACCCAAAGTATCAGCGATATGGAAATTTTCCATACCAAAGCGATGAATCCAGCTGTCAAATAATGCTAACATATGGTTTGTTCGTTGAACTTTACCCAGGGTTGACCCAGGTTTTACCGACAACCCTATGAGTTGTCAAAAAAACCTGGGTTTTCCAGTCGTCAAAAAATGCTTAGCCACAAAATCACCACATCCCTGTCATTTGAATAAAAACACATGCCAGCCCTCAAATCGCCACAGAAAAAACCTAGGGCGAGTTGAGGGAAAACCTAGGTCAACCCTAGTGCTCAACAAACACTCAGTTTGACATTCAGGGCGATTTTAGGTTTCTCAAAAAAGCTTTGTGGTGACCCCAGGGCTTCAACGAACAAACCTATAGTGGTATATGAGAGCCATACATTTGTAGTTGTCACGGCGACAAAAACATTGACCACATTGACCAACATTTCTACTGCAACAACGTTAAGGTCTGGAAAAACCTTAGATCTCTGTTTTATATACATACATCACACATATAAGTCAGTAGATCCCCTTTCCTATCTCAGCTTTGATTTCTGTCTTTGCTACCCCAGACTGTATAATGAGCTTTTTGCATTACAGAAGTTATCTACAAATAACTTTACTTTAGTTCTACTTTAGGAGGAACAGTTGTCACCTCTTGGTAGAGGCCGTTAGACTTACTATGGGTAACCGATCCTTCGACATAAACTCTGAAAGATAAAAGAAGTAGAAGTGACAGAAATATACACATTATCCCATCTTACCTTCCCATTTTTACCGCAAAAATCTTTTAGTACACTGCTTTTGGATAAATGCAAGCCAAATAATGGCATTACATTTTGTTTACTTCTGCACAATCAGAGTACTGGGATATTTTCTGGTTCTTAAGAACTTTAGCGTTCGAAATCGTTTCGGTTTGAAAGCTCTAATTGGTTTCAGTCAAGAAAAGAATTGATTAAGTGCCTCAGGTGAACTGTCATCATTGAGAAAGTTCTTTAAAAATCATTGGGCACGTCCAAGAACCTATCGGACAGCCTATCTCGGATACCCGTATCTTGGATACCTTTCAGAATGATTTTAATATCCTTTTCCAGATTGCTTCAGTAGACAACAGCTGAGAAGTACAAAAACTCAACTTTGAAAAAAGAAACATATTCAAAACATAGTTGTTAAATGATGAGAACCTTTTTTTTTTTTGGATTTTACATGCATTTTAAGAAACTCTAATACTGAAATAAATGCACACAAAAATTAATAAACCAACGTGAAAAGGAACAGAACTCAATTTTTTTATCAGCTGATCACTTGAATAAAAATGTTTTCTCAGATACCATTACATAGATTTTTTGGTAGAAATGGGTTTGTGACTCTGCTAAACGATTAATACGTACAAAACAAAAAAGGGCTCCGGATCCGGATACGATAATTGAACGCCCCCATTATTGGTTCTCGTTATTGGATATAACGCTAGCTTTCATTGACAGCCATTCTTTCAGCTGCCATCGTGCGATTCAACTCCGCTAAACTTATGTATTTCAGTTGGAGTATGTGAAGCCGCTACTCTAAGCTGATAAGCCAGAAACTATTGCCAAGTTATTATCGAAATTGCTGAAACAACAGAAAACAAAAAAAAAATTCAATAGGTCAGTCCTACAATAGTAATTTCATTGTCATGGTCGCTTTCTCTATTAACCGTTCAGAATAAACAGAGAAATGCTCCGTGACTCCCCGGTGTGTTGCGCCACCCTATTTATTTTAATTTTAACGGATCTGGTTAGGAGAGGTTAAGGTGTCTGTCGGGAAAACGAAAGACATACTTAGACCAATAGGTCCATACCACAAGAAACTTGAGGAATTACCTCTTATTTACGAAATTTTGAGTTTTTTTATAAACTATAAAGCGATGAAGACTATGAATGTCTAAGAATCAGTTGGATCGTCGAAAAAGTGTTCTCCCAAATGTGTTTTGCGTCTTTGAGAGACTTCAGGGCATGTGCAAGGAAAATGTGGAACGGTTTCCTCTTCCTAATCGTCTATTCAGCTTCCACAGAAACCGTTTTATAAAAAATTGAGCCTTGCGGCGTGTCTACCGAGAAGCAGCAATATCCTGTTATAACATCAATTACGAAGCTTAAGTGCAATCTACTTAAGAAAAACAAACTTTTGGTACGTTTAAGATCAAGGTTTGGCCAGATCTTTCTGGTAGTCATGCAGGTGGTGGTGTTTGTTCATCTACTGTTCATTGTCTTTATAGCATCTTGCTTTAGCATAAGTTTGCACGTAGGACGTAGCAATAGGCATGCCAATTTTTGTTTTTTTTGGGTGACATTGGAATGGAAGTTCTTTTTCCTGGCGAGTTCATCGACATTGCAATTTCCCGGAATGTCCCAAAGAAGATGATTACTTAATTGTTCTGTCATCCCATAAAAGACGATCAACAGTGGTGGGCGATTACAGAGTTTGTAGAAACTTTATCAAATGATTTAAGTCCTGCTCGGCTATTCGGCAAGTTGCGGATATTTGTCGAAGATATCAAGCTTTCTTTGAGCTATGAATAGGCCTCTTTGATGGCCAGGATTTCTGCTTGGAACACGCTACAGTGGTTGAGTACATACCGCCAACCGACTCCGTCCTTTCCGTTTTCGTGCCGTCACTGTCGACGTCGGTGTAAAAATGAATTGAATCATCTTGTAAGAAATCCGTGTCGTCCCAGGTGGTCTTTGGTAGGATGTTTGGTGACTTGGAAGTTCTTATCGAAAACAAAAAATTTGAGGGATGGTGTAGTCGGAGTAAATTGGTATTGATAGAAATAAATTCAGTATATTAGAATGGTCAACTGAGTTATTGGTCCATATGGAGGTGGCTTTAAGGCTGGTAAAACAAACTTACTCAAGGATTCTTCATGAAGGGCTATACCCGTGGAGAAACAGTTTTATGCTGGGTCAGTGCGTTTTCAAGTGAAAGTGCCGGTTCTTTATTTAACATCACTCAACTTTAAAATGGTGTTATTCAATAGAAACGATTTACACCTCACTTACTAGTGACAACTTTAAAATGGACTTGGTTAAAATAAATTTGACCAATAACTTAGCTTTGACAGTTTAGCAATAGAAATGAAGTAGTAATTTGCATGTCTGCCTGATAGAAAACATAAAAATGTTTTTTTCCACGGATATCGCTTTTTACAAGGAATAACACAAAAGGTCTGTATCTTTACTTTTTTTTGACGTAAAAGTGGCAGAGCTTTTGCTTTTTTGTCACTTCCCCTCCAGTAAAAATTTACAACAATTTAGGTCTGTTTCTTTACTTTCTGGGTAAAGTTTGGGAAAAAGCCCGGGAAAAAGTTTGGGCTCGAGCTTTTTAATGTTGTTTTTGTAATCTCCATCCGAAAATGAAAAGTAAAGATACGCCTTTTGGGATGTTTCTTGCTGAATGACATTTGTCATGCACTCTCTGTAGAGATGTAAAAAAACATGCAAACAATTTTGTTTCAAAAACGTGCTAAAATGAGCTCAAAGCAATATTGCATTGCATATTTAACATTATTTTGAATTTTCAAACAAACAAAGAGAGATTATGCTTTCCATTTTTCATTTAATTTCAAATATAAATTTGAATTCAATGGAAATGTTTCGATCAGCTGATTTCACAAACAGCCGATTTGACAAGCAAGAATGTGCACGAGCAAATTGTTCGGGTGAATTCTTACTGGAGGGGAAGTGACAAAAAAGCAAAAGCTCTGCTACTTTTACGTCAAAAAAAAGTAAAGATACACGATTCAGCAAGAAACATCCCAAAGGCGTATCTTTACTTTTCATTTTCAGATGGAGATTACAAAACAACATTAAAAAGCTCGAGCCCAAACTTTTTCCCGGGCTTTTTCCCAAACTTTACACAGAAAGTAAAGAAACATACCTAAAGTGTCAAGCAAATGAGAAACGTCAGATGAGTTGGAGCAAGGTTTTAAATATTTTAAATGTTAGGTGCCTGATTTTAAACTTAGAGTGACTCTAAGAAAGTGTGAAGTTAAAATCAATTTATTAGTTGATTCAAAAGCTGTTTTTAGTCAGTGCGGCACTAAGGATTTTTTTAGGCCATTCAAAATACGATGAAGCGGCAAGAATGGGTTTTGTGATTAATGAGGGTAAAATGAAGTATATGATGTCATCCAACATGGACACCGAACATCGACGAATTGGTCACAATAGACAGACATAATTTCGAGGTAGTACAGGATTTCGTCTACCTAGGATCCGCTATAGACACGGATAACAACATCAGTGCGGAGATCAAACGGAGAATAATTCTTGCCAACCGTTGCTTCTTTGGGTTAAGAAGGCAATTGAGAAACGAAACCCTCTCTAGAAAATCCAAGGTAACCCTTTATAAGACCTTAATCATGCCAGTCCTGCTTTGCGGTGCGGAAGTGTGGACTGTGGACTTCATCGAAAGCGGAGAGGTCGTTTCGAAAAAAAATACTGCGAATGATGTTTGGTCCTTTATGCAAAGACAATGTGTAGAGAAGAAGATACAACAACTAGCTGTTTGAGCAGTACCATGACATGGGCATAGCCAGAAGAGTACGCATCGCGAGGCTACGATAGTTGGGCTATGAAGAGCGGATGGACCCTAACGTTCCGGCTCGACGGGTTTACGAAAGCTTATTGCATGGAAAGCGAGGACCTCGTCTTAGTTAGCTTATTGTAGTGAAAGAAGATACAACCGACAAGATTGCAAAACTAGAGAGAGCGCGGCCGAAATCGAGTTTATTGGCGTAAGATTATGGTTGAGGCTCAGGTTCACCCCGAACAGTTATGCCCGCACCTAAGCAAGTAAGTAAGATATGTGGAAGCCCTCACGTCAAACATAATATCTTGGAAAAAATAGAGCACGGCTGGCTCAGTTGGTATTGTCATGTTCAAAGGAAAGATCCAGAGAAATTTAATATAGTAAACCGCTCAACGGAAGCGGAACGGAAAAAGAAAAAAAAATGAAGACCAAAACACTCCTGGAACAGATAAATGCAAGGAAATCTACATTTGATAGGCCTAAAACATGGAATAATCCAAAACCGGAAGGTCTGCCGACGCATTGTGAGGTCAACGCAACGTACCCCACTAATTCACTAATGTGAAGTAGTTAAATGGAAGAGATGTAATCCTTTCGAGCTCACGATCAAACTGTAAGCATTATAGGTACTTCTTAAAGCCGAATTTTGGTTTAAAATTCAGTTTACTTTCTATGTCCAGGATCTTCGAATTCATATAGAACTGCAGCGAAAATTGATATATCTTTTGAAATTGATAAAATACTTCAATAGTCTAATCAACCACAAAGAGCAAGCGTTACTTTTCTTGTCGTGGACAATTCTTTTGTTAAACTGGTTAACAATTCACTTGAGGAGCAATTAAATGAAAATGACGTTCTTTTAGCTTGAAATTTCATTTCTTACCAAGTTTTTCAATTTGCTTGCAGGTGCTCTCCTACTCTCATTCTGAGACCATAAAATCATCAAAATTGCCTCCGGTTAGTTTTGACGTTTAGTGTTAATTCGAGCATAAATAACAAAAGGACACAAAAATATTCCCTGATGAAAGCATTTATTCAGAAATTTGAGAAAAAAGTTTAAAATATCCTAGAGCAAACTCAGGATGATTAATAGGGTGGCGCAACAGAGCGAGGAGCCCCAGGGCCTAGCTCTTTTCTCACAACCATGCCTTGTGAGGGAATGGAGGGGACCAACAATTTTCTGCCGGTTCCTAGCGGCTAATCGAGAAAGCGCATTTCATGGCAATGAATTTACTAACGGTTAACTCTCCAATCCTCGCGAAAGGCGATACCCGCGGAAAATCATTTTTGCCTGTGTTGAGGTTCGAACCACGAATCTCTGGGTTAGCAATCGGACAAGCTAACCATCACGCCACGGGTGCCACAAGTAAACTCAGGATGCCAGGTTTCAACTCCTGTACGGAATGGAGGAGAACTGCAGTTTGTTGCCAATCGCGATAATGGCTATCTGAGACAGCATTTTTCTTGGCAGTATCACTTTGCCTGGAGCAGGAACAAGTTTTTGCCCTGGCTGCTGATGTAAACCAAGCTATTCAAGAAAGACAACAAAACCATTTGAGTAATGGTGCAATAATCTTCAAAATATCCTCTTAAAGAAGGGCAAATAATGTGCAGGAGACTCGTTCGCCGAAGTTCATAAAATATTCTCAAGGACAGGATCTTGTGGATGGAAAAAAATACAGCAGATGTGGCGACAGAAACTTGAGAGAGTTTTCAAACACGCAGACATGCTCATCCGAGACATTTATTTGAATAGAGATGTGCTTCCCTAATGTGAAATGTTTAGATATCTAGAATTTGTGATCAATAGTAAAGCAACTTGTGATGACGACATGAATCATCGAGTAGTCATAGAATGGATGAAGTTGAAGTGACAAGAAAGCTCCGCTATCTTCTGTGAAAGAAAAATGCCTCCTAAGCTCAAGGTAAGCCTTTATACCGCAATTGTTCGTCCAGCAGCCAGCACTCGCATACGGTTGACAATATTGAACAATGAACAAAAAGTATGAGAGTAAAATAACAGCAACTGAGAAGAAGATGCTCCGTATGACGAAAGCGAGGCAAAAAAAAACGAAACCCACAACAAAAATAGCCACGACATTGACCTATTATGAATTACTAGAACGGATCCGTGAAAGAGTCAGAACAATAACAAAACAACCGTCAAAGGCAGTCGTTTTTGACAGCGAGTATCGTGAAATGTAACGCGTGTCAACTTGACTATAACGAGTGTTTTCTGCGAGCATGTATCGTTGTTTATAATACGGACGCTGAGACGATCTTTGAAAGAATGATCAATGAAGTTTCTTCAAAAATAAAAGTACCAAGATCAGTGGATAAAATAGAGCCTAATTGGCTCGGTTAGTATTGTCATGTTCAAAGGAGAACTCCAGAGAACTCCATCAGAAAAGCAATACAATGCAACATTCACACAGATTCGCGAAGAAACCGAAAAAAGAACCGAAACTCTCCTGATACAGACAAATGCAGCAACATCTGCATTTGGTTGTGGCCTTAGACATGGAACAAACAGAAGCCGGGAGGCTTGCCAACGCTTTCTGAGGTGAGATCAGGGCAGCTAACTGGGACGGCTGTGATTCCTTCAGAGATGACGATCTTCCCTACGCCTTAAAGGAAGAAGAGGAAGATTTACATATCTCGGAAACGGGGCAAGATAGTCCGAAAATATTAAATTTTTGGGGGTTTTCCAAGACAGATAAATTCATCAGTGAACTCACCAGTGATAGAAACAGCTAAAGGAACGTTATTGGACATTGCACGAATATAACCCTTTTTTTCTTCGTTTTTTTGTCTTTCTAAGAAAACGTCCACCTACTAACCGACAAAGCAGCAAAGCGGCAAAACTAGAACAAAATTGAATATTAAACGATATCGCTAAGCCGTTCAGCTGTCAATTTTGTTCTAATCTTACCACTTTGCCGCTCAGTACATGGCCGTGCCCTAAGACTGACAAAGTATTTTTTTTGTCAGTATACATATACAAAGCCTTGTTTTCTGAAATTGTTCCATTCAGAGCCTAATCTTTTGGATCTCTGTAGCTTCATCACATGGTTTCACTTCACGACGAACTGCATAGTCAGGGCCAACTTCAAGGTTTTCTCTACTCCCGTGCACTCTACAAAGATATTTCATCCAAAATCTTTTTTGATAAATGAATAACATATTCTATTGATTAAAAAAAAAAAAAACACTCACAAGAAAGTTTTGTGGTTTTTTGAATTCTTTCGTATTTTTGACCAAAATCGCCTTCGACGCTCGAGGACAAGAACTTGAATTATTCATGCCCCAATCAATTCAAAACAACCGAATTTGGAGCAAGGTCTCTAACTAATATTAAGTTTAGTCTAGCCCTGTAGTAAGTGAATTCACAGACTAATTTCATGTAAGATCATTAAGCCTTGCGAAGTGACAATTGGGTAATTAGGTATCAGTTTCCTTGTATCCAAATTAAATTTCCCGCAACATTGTCTTAAAAATAAAACTCGGAACCATGCGTATTATACCAATACGCTATTTGGCATTGAGATCCGACGTATGGCCATGACATAATCTTCAAATACTTATTTTTAGACAAACCGTAACCTTAGCAGATAATGTCCTTTTCACAAATCTTGTTTACACTAACGCTTCACGAATTTTATTTTTAAATTCAAACAAATTACCAACAAATTGAGTTCGTTACTATCTAATGTGTGCAATGCATCACGCATCGAATTTCTTGTCGTTTTGTCTTTTGTTTTTGTCTCTTGTCTTTGCTCGCACCTTCACCTATAACACCACTGTGTGTAATACTTACACTCTTATTTTTAGTTGATGCAGCTAAAGAAAAAAAGACAAAGTAAAGTCACTTCGGTAACGTTAATCTCGGCCGGCGAACGGCGGCGTCTCTATTAGCCATGGGAAGCTTTTTTCTAATTGCCACAGCAAGCGAAGTATCCTTCATGTGTCAAGACGTGCACATTAACTTTTTATCCAAAATTGGTAACTAGTAGACAAGTTCAATTGATATTCATAACAATTTGTGGCAGCGCACATATCCAGTTAATCCCCTCTAGGCGTCCACCTTGACCGCTCACTAAAGTCATATATCGGCCTGTATAGTTGGCGCACATATGAGAAGTCACCTCTATCTCTTCTCCTCCTGCCATAATTATTCCAATTAATATAGTATATCGTCACAAGACTGAATGAAAAATAACAAACAAGAACAACAATTTTCAAATAATAACCTTTCCTATAAGCTCCATTCATTCATCTGACACTACACCAGCAGGCATCAGCATCAGCATCAGTAGCTAATGCCGCTGCTCAAACCTCCCTCTCTCTCTCTGCTTGTTACCAGCTTCTTACATTGAGCCAAATCGAACCTTATTGGAATCACGTTAATTTTCACCGTATATGGGAAGAGTTTTTCCAACCAGATCTGCGGTTTTATTGGCGTTTATGGCACGACTAACCCCATATAGTGGAGCTAAGCTGTTTTAGGAGGTAATATGTCGATTCTAGAACATATTATACACTTTACCTTGGAAAAAACATGGTTATTGTCATCAGTATCTATCTACATTAAGTCTTCTTGGGCCCGTTGCAATATGATAAATGATATTTTCTTGAGATGACCATGTGTGGTCACCGGTGTGTCCTTGAAAGAACACGTTCTGCGTCCTTATACCACATTTTGTTTTAGACTTTGAGAGAACATGAGTTAAAAATTGTATCAAAAAGTAGAGATTGATTTATTTGAAAGAAAAACCTGTGGGGTGGTTTTCTTTTGTAAGATCGCAACCATTTTGAATGACGAAATTAATTTCATTTCGGGAAAGAGCAAACGTGAACTTATTTCAGCGTACGCTCACTCAATTTCTAAATATAAAACAAAAAATTGAATTGAGAATGTACATGCTTCAGAACAGATCATATAGACATCTATTCGGTATACTTAAACGGAAGCTGTGGTAAATATGTTACGCTAATTTTGTTTGGCTACTGATGTGAAATGTGAATTTAGAAGCACATATTATGCAGATTTCGTGTTGAGGAACTTAGAGGAATTTACATACGTATATTTGATTGGTGAAAGATGAATGTGAGTTAAGTCATTTGAACGAGAACCATGTTGTTTATTCTTTGGTTTCCAAAAATAAAAACCATTATTGCATTGCGATCAATCAATATGTCGAATGGTGTCCTTGGTACAGATCACTTTTGATTAAGAATTTTTAAAGTTAATAAGGTCGTTAGATGTACGAAACGGGTGATTTTATTTGGGTCATTATACGTACGCGGGGAAAAGTCATGGGGTTCGGAGTTGATTGTGAGTTTATTTTAAGCGAAAAAATCCAACCAGGGAGGATACGACTCGTAGGAAAGGGAACAAATATGTGAGTTGGACCTTGATCTGTACTTAGTACGAAAGGAAGTCGCAATGGCGATGGCGCTGACGATGACTACCGTTTGGCCTTTGGTATTTTCGGCCTAATCTCAGAAACTATAGGTCCAAATTCAAGAATTGTGGTTTGTGCTTAGAAAACAGTTGGCTTTCTTGGGTGCAAATTACACATAGCTACAGCAGCTGTATGTGTGACGAATATGATTATCTCTACAAAGTGAATATTTTTTATGCAATTTTGGACGATGAAGTGGACATTTTTGAGGACACCTGCTCCAGCCTTGCAATTTATTACAGCAACCTTACAATAGCGCCACCTAGGGGTCGTTTCTACAAATGAGTGTCATTCATATTAGTTAAGAAGTAGTTCATATACGCTCAGTGCCTGAGCGTGTATACGATAAACAAATTTTGCTGGCGAACTTTTCTGGCAACTGTCTTTCATCTCATAGCCAACTGTTTCTTTCAAATACTAAAAGTAAAAAAGTGTAAAGCTAATGCAAAGAAGCAATGCTTTGTCTTTGGTTGGTGTTATTTTTAAAGTGTAAATGTCTTTGTCGTTTTGAATTAAAATTGCAAGCTTCCTGTGGGGAACTTGACAAACAAGTCTTGTTATATAACAATTGGTGATCCATGTTAGATGTGGTCAAACGTCAAACGTGTGTGTTCGGCTTGGATAAGAAATAAAAACACATCATACTCAACGATAAAATAAACAAAGATAAAACTATGCCTCAAGAATGAATATAAAATCTTCAAGACTAGTCACTTCCAACTCCAGCTCTTACTTACTTACTTAGGTGGGCATTACAGTTCGGGGTGAACCTGGGCCTCAACCAACATCCTTCTATACCGATTTCGATTTCGGGCGAGCCCTCTCCAGTTTCGCACTCCAAGTCGGTTGAGGTCTTCATCCACTTGATTGCGCCACCTAAGACGAGGTCTTCCCCTTCCGCGATTTCCCTGCAATGTGCTTTCGAACACCCGACGAGCCGGAGCGTTTGGGTCCATCCGCTCCACATGGCCCAACCATCGTAGCCTCGCGATGCGTACTCTTCTGGCTATGCCCATGTCGCGGTACAGCTCGTACAGCTCGTTGTTGTATCTTCTTCTCCACACATTGTCTTCGCATACGGGACCAAATATCATTCTGAGAATTTTTCTTTCGAAACAACCAAGGTTTTCCTCATCCTCTTTCGATAAGGTCCAATGCTTCCGCGCCGTAAAGCAGAACTGGGATGCGGATGATCAAGTTCTTATACAGTGTTACCTTGGTTTTTCTGGAGAAGGTTTTGTTTGTCAATTGCCTTCTTAACCCAAAGAAGCAACGGTTGGCGAGAGTTATTCTCCGTTTGATCTCCGCACTGATGTTGTTGTCCGTGTCTACAGCGGATCCTAGGTAGACGAAGTCCTGTGCTACCTCGAAGTTATGTCTGTCTATTGTGACGTTTTGTCCAATTCGTCGATGTTCTGTGTCCTTGTTTGATGACAGCATATACTTCGTTTTGCCCTCATTAACCATCAAACCCATTTTTGCCGCTTCTGTTTCAATACTCGCAAAAGCACCTATGACATCACGCTTTTTTCTTCCCATTACGTCAATATCGTCTGTGTAGGCGAGTAATTGTACAGACTTTTGAAAGAATGTTCCTCTGGTGTTGACGTTTGAGTTTCTAACAATCTGTTCAAGTATGATGTTGAAGAAATCGCATGACAGTTTGTCGCCTTGCCTAAAACCTTTTTCGACATCAAAGGTCTCGGTGAGTTCTTTACCGACCTTGACGGAGCAGCGTGAATTCTCCAAAGTCATCCTCCATAGTCGTACGAGTTTTGGAGGGATGCCGAAACTAGACATGGCTCTGTACCAGTGCTGCCACTGAGAAATTTAAAAAATCATAGTTTAAAAACATGATTTGGGATAAAAAAACATGACGGACCAATCTCGTAATGAAAAATTAAAGAAAGAATTCAAATAGAGTATTTGGAAACCATACCATGAGTAAAACAAATGTATATAATAGCTTAACAGTTTGTTCAGATTATTAATTAAAACACAAAAGCAAAAAAGTATCGAAACTTGAAACAAAAACAAACAGTTTTGATAAATGAAAAGATTAGTAAAATTCTTAACAGTTGAAACACTTTTTATATTTCCTCAGATGAACATTTCGGAAGCAATGCTTCCATCGTCAGTGAGATTTATAAACTAAAACAAATTATTTGTCAAAAAATTAATAAAAAAAAAGCAAAAATGTTTCTAAACAAAATTACAATTGAGTTGCATTGAATCTATTAAAAAAATTTTTTTAAATTGATTCTTTGATCGGTCCATCATCACTGTTCATTAGATTATTTTTGTCTTTAAATATGTAAAATGATTCAAAAGCATCTAATTCATAATTACTATTTACATTTCTTATTAATTTTAAATTTTGCAAACTAAAACTATGACTATTTTCTAGCATATGTTCTGCAACACTTGACTATTCTTTTTCATTATATTTAAGATTGCAAAATTTTTTAAAATTTTTTTAAATATTTTTTTGTACAATCATTACATCCGATAGAATAATTTTTGAAGTTGTTCAATTTTATCCTCAGATCCTCCAATCAGATATTTTATTTTTATTTCGCTGCACTGATTGATTAAAGGATCTTAAGATAAAATTGAACATCTTCAAAAATCAGGAATTTATTCTGTCGGATATAATGATTGTACAAAGAATAAAATATAATGAAAAGAACATATGCTAGAAAATAGTCATAGTTTTAGTTTGCAAAATTTAAAATTATTAAGAAATATAAATAGCAATTATGAATTAGATGCTTTTGAATTATTTTATATATTTAAAAACAAAAATAATCTAATGAATAGTGATGAATGATGATGAACCGATCAAAGGTTCAACTTAAAAAATTTTTTTTAATAGATTCAATTAAACTCAATTGTAATTTTGTTTAGAAACATTTTTGCTTTTTTTTATTAATTTTTTTGACAAATAATTTATTTTAATTTATAAATCTCAATGACAATGGAAGCACTGCTTCCGAAATGTGCGTCTGAGGAAATATAAAAAGTTTGTGTTTTAACTGTCAAATATCTTACTAGTCTTTTCATTTATTAGATAAAAAACACGTCGATTATCTCAACTAAAAGAACTCATTATACAGTTTTGTACTTATCCATGTGCTTTTTATCCATTGTCTAGAGAACAAAAACCGAAATTGGCCAAAAGCGATTTTAATAAAATAAATACATGATTTTCCTTAAGCCGAAATATATGTTTCAATTTTCTGCAATTGGCAATTGCTGAAGCTGAACTCAATTCTCAATGTTGAAAGCAAAATAATATTAGGAAAATAAAAAGCATGGAAAATGAAGTGAACGATAGAAAAATATAAAAAATGTTTCATCCTCTGATCTCTTTTACTCATCATCATTGTGTTAGTCGAGCACTCGAGGTGATTGCTGAGCTGTCAAAAATATAGATTATAGAAAGATTAAGGCTGTGTGTGAAAAAACATGATTTTGGACTCAAAAACATGAAAACATGATTAGGGTCTAAAAAGCATGAAAATCATGATAAATCATGATTTCTGGCAGCCCTGCTCTGTACAGCTCGTCTCTGTAAATACTGTCATACGCGGCGTTGAAATCGATAAAGAGGTGGTGAATATCGATATTATGTTCTCGGGTTTTTTCCAAGATCTGCCGTAAGCCACCTCCAGCTCAGTTTATGAAATACTTATATTGAAAATAAAATAAATAGGGTGAAACAAGACAATGTTGAGCCCCCGATCCTAGAACATTTTTCACAACCATTCATTGTGAGGAATTTTAGGGGTCTTCAATTTTTTTGGCGATTCCGAACGGCTAACCAAAAAAGCGCCACTCATGGCAATGAAATTACTATTGGGGGACTTGCCAAAGTGATTCTCTTCTTTAAGAAAAATCGAAGAAGAATTCCGCCCAACCTCAAGTTTAGCTTATGAAAGGTATGTCGGAAGCTCAAATAAATTTTTTCTCCAGTAGTGATGCAAGCCGAATCTTGTAGGAGCTATTCTTCTAAAATAACTTGAATAACAAGCAATGTTCGTTAAAATAGCAGCTCAAAGAAGGAGAAACGCTGACGAGGTTCGTTATACTTATTCCTCATGGGGTTTGAATATTGTATATTCTTCCTTGTTCGGCGGACATCATCTCTAAGGGATCACAGCTCTCCCGGCTTTGGATTCCACAAAAAACTTTATTATAAGCTGTTTTGGTTGGGACACCAGCTACCAGACTCAATAGACATACTTCTGGGGAGGCCTTCATCTTACGTAGAACAAATGGGAGAGATCCTCGGCCGACCTGAGGTGCAAAACTGGAAAGATTGCACCAGAAAACGTTTTTTTTCGTAAAGAAAAAAGACAATCAGTTTTAAACGATAATGTTTTTATTAAGAAAAACGTTTAAGGAATGATTGAAGTATGCGTTCAAAAACTAACCCAACATTTTGATATTTAAGAACCAGGCCCATAGAATCCGTTACGTCCGTTCGATGACGGATTCAACTGACAGCTGTGAGTTTTGCCAGACACAAAGGATGGGGGTGACCCAAAGAATCCGTTGCGGTGTTTTGACAGATATAAGGTTTGTTCGTTGAAACCCTAGGGTCGTCCTGGGGTCACCACAAAGCGTTTTTTGAAAAACTTTAAGTCGCCCTGAATGTCAAATTGAGTGTTATTAAAGCCCTAGGGTTGACCTAGGTTTTCCCTCAACTCACCCTAGGTTTTTGCTGTGGCGAGTTGAGGGCTGTCAAATGGCATGTATTTTTTTTTTATGACAGGGATGTGTGGTGATTTGTGGTCTAGCGTTTTTTGAGGATTGGAAAACCCTAGTTTTTTTGACAACGCATAGGGTTGTCAAGAAAAAACTTGGTCAACCCTCGGGAAAGTTCAACGAACGGACCTATAAAATAGTCAAAATAAATTAAAAAAATTAGAGATGAGTCGATGAGTCAACTGCTACTAGAGATGAGTGAGCTCTTCATAAAATGTTTCACAGTTAGAGTTTTTTTGAGGTGGTGTATGTAGAACTTTGTATGGTTTTTATAAGAAAAGAAGAAAAGCGGATTAAGGAATTTTGAGAACGAATTACGACTATAAAGTATAAAAGTGAGGACTTTTATTATAAAGAGTATATTTCTCAAAGTGACTCTCCTTTAGATTATATCATATTTCTAAGAAAAATTTAATTTATTACTAAAAGAAGCAAATATAAATGTAAATATATTCATACATTTAAATGGATAAACATATGACTATGTTTAGATTCGTACGCAGTTATATAATGTGAATATTTCTTCATCATTTATTAATACAAAAAGTTTGACATCTGAGCTTAGAAAGCCTTCATTCATCTCAGTATCACAATTATATACAAACTGCCAACAGATTCAGTTTTCACTTTTTTTGTGTTAACAATCTATTGGCAATTTGTTAATAATTTTGATATGTACTGAGATGAATGAAGGCTAGCCAAGCTCAGCATAATGTTCACAATAATGTTGCATTTCAAAATTATCATTGAGACATGTTTTTCGAAAATTGTCTACATGGTTCAATGGCGACTTTCAATTAGTTTACTTTTTCAAAAAAAAAAACAATTGATTAATTGCTCGAATTTTCAACACAGCTTTCATAAGAGAAACGAAAACTAAAGTTGGAATATTTTTCATCAAACAAATGCAAATGTTTTGAGAGTTCTCAATGAGCTTCTTTGAATAGCCACGTGTCACTGTGGATGAGTTCAAATAGGAAAATATTGACGAATTGGTTGATTTATTGAAAATTCGTGCGAATAAAGCGACTGTTTTCTTGTTCTCCTTCTCTGCTACACCGATTTGCCGGCATTGATTTGCGGTCAATTGGTTAAATAATGTAATCTTTTTGGTCGATTTGTTGCTTCAACAAATCGAGCAAAGTGAACTTTGTCATTAGTGGATTTTCAAATTGGAATTTGAAGGAATTTTCAAATTGGTTTTGACAGTTAATGTGTTGAATTATAAAATCAAATAATATACTTTGTATATAAACAACTTTGTGATTACAAAGTATATATTAGTAGGTTACGACATTTTGTTGTTTGTAAAATAATTTTTCTTTGAAATATAATTTAATCTATTGTGTTATTTGAATCAAGATAGTCGTTCGTATATTTTCTTCAATATAACGATCTACAAAACCCAATATAATGTCATCTGCCGGACGCAAAAAGTTAAAAGTTGTTGCGTCTGATGCTTATGGGTCAACTCTCATAAGAACGTATTTAATCGAGCTGTCAGTTGAATCCGGCATCGAACGGACGCAACGGATTCTATAGCTCGGGGCCTTAATTCACTTTACATCATAATTTTGCTTATGGAATTTTGATGTGGGTAGTTTTTACTTTGTTTTTTTTTTTATTACGATATTATATTGAAAACTGAACATATAATAAAATAATGTACAGCTTTTGAAATAATAATATAATTAAATAATTTATAATGTATATTTTCGAGTTTGAGCCCAGTAAGCTTATTTTATGGTTGAGGCCCAGCTTTTCTCTCAGCCACAACTTGTGAGGAACTGTTTGCTTTTTCACATCGACCGACTCCAACCGACGCCGACGTGGTGTGAGAAAATGCCGAAGGAATTGCAACTTTTTCATTTATCTGCTTTACACTAACAATCCGCAACATGCTTGCAACTCATTTATGTAAAATTTGAAGGATGGTAAATTTCTGTTGAAACGTCGTAGAATGGAATAGAGTATACTCTCCGATTTTGGCGTACACCGGCTGTGCCTCTTCTAGTCCAATAAATTGGAAAGCATTTCATCCAGCGCTTTGATATCTGCAGGTTTTCCACAGCTTGTTTTACAGATATAATAATTCAGTTTGTTCGTTTTGTTTCGGTGTGTGTGAGGAAGCCAAATTCCACTATTTTTTTTAGATTGCAGAAAACCCTTGAAACGAAGTTCAAGGTCTCGTTGTCCTTGTTTCGTCCGTACAACTTGTAGAAGAAAAGAAAAATTGTTCAAGGGTTAAAAATAAAAAAATACAGCGCAACAGAGTGAAGAGCCCGGAACCTAGCGCATTACTCACAACCATGCCTTGTGAGGGAATGGAGAGGACCTACAATTTTCTGCCGGTTTCGAACGGCTAATCGAGAAAGGAATTGAATTTACTATCTTAGGACTTGCAAATTCATCGCGAAAGGCGATACCCGTGTCGGAAAAACATTTTTGCCTCTGTTGGGATTCAAACAACGAACAGACATATGCTAACCATCACCCCACGGGTACCACAAGGGTTGCCAATGCAAAATCTTTCCTATTTTGGAAAAGGTAAATTGAGTCCCAGTTATTGGAGATTCTTTTCCAGCTTTGTCAGTCAAAGACGTTGTGTCATACCTAGAAAAGCATAAACAAACAGACTATTTGCAAACTTAAAATTTTTGAGAAGATGTAAAACTTTTTTAGCCTAAGTCCCAAGCCAGATTTTCAAAATATTCGTTTCATTTCCATGCGTTGTTAAATGTACAAGGTTATTGATGTCAACTGCAACTTTTGTGACCGAGTCACAAAATTCAGTGCCTCTCCTAGTGCTTAACAAAATGACGGACGTCTCCTTCAGCTTTCTTGTAACCCAGATCAGTGAAAATTCGAGCTTCCGGTGTTTGTTTATCTCGTTCGCCAGGAAGTGTGTTTGTTCAAAGGTAGCTGCGCTTTGGAAGAACCCATATCCGCAAAGCACCTTTTAGGTTTTATACGTCCGTTTTGCAATGATTTCGTTCCAACAATGTTCAGGTAATTTGAGTGTCTATCAACAATGTTCAGGTAATTTGAGTGTCCATCAATTTTGAAGAATTGAAAATTTAAAATACTTCAAAATGGAATTCAGGCAGTATCTAAAAAAAAGGATAGTGCCCGTGAGGTAATAATTAGCATGTCTGTCTGTTACCTGGGAGGTTCAAGGTTGGAGTCCCAACAGAAAACAAAAAATTATTTTCATGAGTATCGCCTATCGCAACTCATTGGCAAGTTCTCCGGTACTAATTGACATGAAAAGCGCTTTCTTTATGAGCTGTTCGGAACCGGCAATTTCCATTCCTCACAAGGTATGCTTGTGGGAAATGCGCTATGCCGAACCTTTCAGCTCTGTTGCGTCACATAATTATTTAATTATTTCTACAACAAACAAAAAAAATACAGCAAACTCGGTAGTGTTAGTGATTTATAGCCTCTTCACATCAAATTCACATGCAGTGGACTTTATCGGTTTATTGGCAATGGTCACAAATATAAGCAATAAAAAAAATTCATCCCTACATTTCCCCACAGAAATTTCAGTGAGTCCTTTTATTCTAACTTTTTCGACGTTACAAACATTGTGATCTCGAAGTGATGACAGCTCTTCCATTTATCTGCTACCCACAAGTGATCCTCTTGTGGAGTACGCCTCGAGATCGAGATTTCAGTCATTAAATATTTTTTTTGGTAAAAAGAATTTATAGTTCAATTGTCTCTTTCTTGTACTTTGAAAGAAATTAGTTAACGATTTTGATTAAGTAGATCTACCACAACATGTTTAAGTCCATAAAATGTAAACTTTCAACGGTTTAATTTTTTCCTCGTATCAAAAACTGTATCCTACTTATGATTCAAACACAGACAGTATGACTGGACACTTTCTATTGTCTTTGAATAAGAAAAATATAAACTAATTTATAACTAAAATGTCATCGTCTTGAACTTTTTCTTATCAATTTTGCCTTTGTAGCATTTTTTCATGCGATTTCTTAAACTGTTGATTCACACCTTGAGTCAGGATTTGCATTTATTCATTTTGCACGTCAGGTGTAGTAACCTCTGTGAGCATCGCATCATTCATTTACTATATACATACTCGCGCATTTAACGAAAAATTCAACAGGTCAATCGCGCAAAGATGCCTTTGTGAAGTCACAACATGCATCACCTTTAAATATCCAAATAAGGCGAAATAAACATAACACCGATCACCAATGACCGTTCAATTCAGTGGTGTGTTGCCCTTATTTCTCTTCGATCGAGATGACTAAGCTCATTGGATTTTGTGTGCGGAAAAATGTGACGTCACGTCAAGGTGATTCGTTGTTATCAGCTTTCGCTTGTGTGACGCGTTGAATTTCACGAAAAATTGAGTAACATGAAAGATAGGTTCTCATTTAGGAAGCTTGTTTGTTGATCTGATTTTTAGGGTTTGGCTTACTTTTTTTGGTGCATAATGCTTAGACATTATTTTTTCTTATCATTGCTTTATGAGAAGGTTCATGGCAATAAAAGAGCCTTATTAGGCCGATCGTTGCGATCGTTGCAAATTTGGAAGTTGTCCTCCGTGTTGATATTTACTTATCACGTATGATTGTTGAATTGTCATTCAAGTTTTCAAGGTCGCATATTGGAAATTCACATGGCATTATTATTCGCGAAGTTTCCATTTCAAACATACCAGAAATAGTACTCGTGGAGCATGCTGTTTATTTTCGTATATGCAATGCTGTGCCTTGCTAATAAAAGTTATCTAGACATTTTATTCATAATAAAATACAGTGGCTCAGATACTCGGTCTTCTGCAGAGGTTAGGAATGGAATATCACTTCAATAAAAATTGCATTTATTGAGATTAGAAACATGAAAGAATATAAAAAAATAAAATCCGGCGCAACGGTTCCAAACTTGTATAAAACATTGAAACTTCAATAAAACATTGGTTTTGAGATAAATTTCCATACTAAGGTTCAAGTGAAGCTCATGGAAAGATGTAATATAATTTAATGATTTTAAAAGACGCCGCTGTTGTTGGACGACAAAAGGTTTACAGAAATTTTTTTTTACTTCTATTGCAAGATCTTAAGACGGTTTTCTTGTGGGATTACTCTCGTTACGACATCAAAACAACCAATCAACAGTCTTGTTTTTGCAAACACTTCCAATTCAGCACGTTGAATGTAAGATTCCTTAACGAACTACGTGAAGCCGGGGGAATAGAGAAAGCCCTAGAGCAAAGCAGATATGATCATTATACCAGAAAAACGGTTAAATCGGTCAGGCAGTAAGAAAACTGCGACATCTAGTACTATGGCGACTGTTCCAGACTATTTGGGTGCGGATTTGTCGTTAGAGTTAGACTTAGGGATAATGCTATCAGTCAAATTCCGATTAATGAGACCAGAATGAAAATATATTGATAGAATCGCAGTCGGTACTGAGGATTTGGAAAGAGCACTTCTGCAGACTGCTAACTTACAAATTCTGTTGCCAAACAGAATGCCCTATTTGATCAAGAATGTCGTCATCCCGACCTAGAAGAAGTTAATGCAAATGCGGCATCGACCAAATTTTCACAGTACGACAGAAGTTGGTAAACAACTCACCGAAATCTTTTATGTCGAAATAGATGTGCGATTTTTTTAATATCGAACTTGAAAAAGAAGCGTTAAGAGTAGGTGTAATGGTCAAAAAGGGGCGGGGGATGGGAGATTTCTTGATAAGCCGTTCGGAACCGGCAGGAAATTGTAGGCTCCATTCTCTCACAAAGGAAATGGTTGAGGGAAATGTGCTAGGCCTCGGGGCTGTTCGCTCTGTTGCGCCACGCTATTTATTTATTTATTTATTTGATCTTTGGTTCCAAATTTAAGGACAGTGTATGGAGAATAAGTTTCAACACATGGCCTAAACGAACTCTAGAAAGTACATTGCAGGAAAGTCGCGGAAGAGGAAGACTTCATATTAAGTGGCGTAATCGATTGCTACAGCACTTGAGTGCTAAGCTGGATGCTGGGGAGACCTCGACGGAAATTCTTGGCAAAGGATGTTAGTTCAGCCCTAGGCTTTTTTCTGTCGTAGATCTAGAGCACTCAGCCCTATATACCGGTACATTGTACTACCAGGGTAGTAACCTTCTCTTTTTGAGGCGCAGTAGATGGAAATAAGGAGAATGTAACTTCACATATAACCACCAAGGCGGCGTCCAGATGAAACTGGGAGCGGGATTTGAACCCACGCGTCCGGCCTATCTACTGAACAGTCTGCAACTGCACCACGGCCGCTATAAATGATGTTGATAAGATTACTTTTCGCTTTGATTTGTCTATCTAAGCAGATGACAGATATATCCACACCTTTTGATTCCTCTTTCCTTCAGCAAGATTTAAATTCCTTTTTAACTTGGTGTCAGAAAAATTTCCTGCAACTGAATGTCAGTAAGTGCCAGTTCATGACTTTTTCACACAAACGCCTCCTTTTACTCCCTCAAACTTACGTCTTTTGCGAAATACCTGTTCCAGTAGTGTCTTCAATTCGCGATCTTGGTATTTATTGTGATAAAGAGCTCAATTATCGATTCCACATCGATCAAATTATTGCTTAAGCGAACTCCTCCCTTGATTTTATAAATCGCTGGTCCATTTACATAACATTCGTCAGGTCTATCCTCGAGTATGCTTCTCAGGTTTGGTATCCCTTCCAAATTACCCATTCTCTTAGAATCGAAGCTGTACAACGAAGATTTCTTCGTTTCGCTTTACGTCACCTTCCTTGGAATAATCCTCTAATCTTACCCCCCTATAAAGCATTGTGTTGCTGACATTATCTTTTTGCACCAAATAATTACTGGTGTCATAGACTGTTCCGCACTTCTCGAAAATATCTTCCTTAACACCAATCCCCATAATCTTAGATCCATCCCTCTCTATAACCTTCCCACTCAACCCACAAACAATGGATATTACAATCCAATCACTCGAATGCTACGTTTAGCAAAACTGTGTACAGCATACCCTTAATTTAAATAAAAGCTTATCTTCCCTTAGAAGTAACTTATACTCCCGCTATCCTTAATTTCTCTTAATATTTTTGTTTTTAAGATAGGTTAAGTTATTTAATTTTAAATTTCAATAGTAGTTTATAGTTATACTGAATGTATTAGGCTTGAATTCAACCAAACTCAAAACCAAGGCCTAATGTTTGCGGACGATGTGGTTTTGCTGTCCAGTACACCAGAATCCTTGCAGCTAATGATCAATCGCCTTTATGACTACTGTAAGCTCTAGAATATAAGCGTTAACTCGGAAAAGTCCAAAATAATGATTTGTAAGAAAGGTGGAGGAAGGCGCAGTAGAAAGGAAAGATGGTACTATAATGATGTAGAATTGGAAGTGGTAGCAGAATATAAGTACTTTGGTGTTCTGCTCACCAACGGCTTTACCTTGCAAAAGCATCTCAAAGAAAAATTAGCAAAGTCTAAAAACGCAATAAACGCAACGTGGAAAGGATGTTTTGGAAATCGTTTCATTTCACATAGCAGCAAATATAAAGTTTTTGAAACAGTTGCAGAGTCAGTGATGTTCTATGCTGCGCAGGTATGGGGACATAAACAATATGAAGAGGTCTAGAAACTTCTAAGGTTTTATATCAAAAGAATTTTTCATATTCCTTCAAACGCCCTAAACTATTTACTCATGGTCGAAACGGGACTTTCACCTCTGTTTATTAAGACCTTAAAACTGCAGGTAGACTATATCTTAAAAGTGATGAAAATGTCTAATGAGCGGCTACCAAAAAAAGCAGCTCTAAAAAATATTGCGGATGGAACAAGTTGGTACGCGGAATGGTTAGATCTGGCACTGCAGTGCGACATGGCCGTGGACTTAAGTCTAGGAAATAAAGACAACTGTAAAAACGAGATGTATAGGCTGATACAGAAGGTGGATGAGCTATATGCATCTAAATACAGGCAAGATGCTGAATCATCAGTTTTAAGATCTATTTACAGTCGTTTAGATCATAATTTGGGAGAGAAAAACTATTTTCATGACAACAACAGCGTACAAGAAATATCCATGATGATAAGGTTGAGAGGAGAACTTTTGAGCCTAAATTATGTGCCACACAGAGATGATTTACCATGCCTTTGCGAAGAACGAGAAGATGTCCTGCACTTTATTGGAAAATGCCCTATACTACAGGAAACAAGATTGCATGTCTTTGGAAAAAGTTTTCTAACGGATGAAGATTGCTTTAATATGTTGAATCAAATCGATATGAAGAAACTGTTTTTATTTTCCAAAATCGCTCTTGCATACAGACAATTAATTATGATCGGCAGTTTCTGAAATTTTAAATTAAATACTTTTTTTACTTTTTATTAGTTCTTTTTAAAATTGTCAATCTGGCAGACGGCAAAAGCCAAGTCCATTTGTTTTTGTTAAATTTTGAAAAAAAAAAACTTATGATTTAATAAAACCAACTAAACTGAAAAAAAAAAACTAAAAACTAAACCAAACTAAATAAATTAAGATAGAATCAAACTAAATCAACTGATTTGAGTGAAAAAAGAAGCTAAAAGCAGTGAACATTTTTTCAATCGTTCTCCGAACACATCAAAAAGTATTTAAGAAATATTAACTGAAATTTGAACAACTCTACCATCTTTTTCACTATAGATGGTACTAAACCTGTATCTAATAATCTAACAACTAATATTTAAATATGCAAACAAGTAAAACAAACAACAATTTATTTATTTCATTGCAAGTGTCTCGGTCTACTATTTTCTCTAATTTCTGTAAATTCCATCAACGTAATACAACTTATTTTTAGAAAAATTATGCCCCTCAGTCTATATGAAATTCCTTCAATTCAATATATTTTCTTATTTTTGCATCACATACAAATTTAATTCTCTATACATCGATATATGTATGTAAATCTAACGCACTCCGAACCATTCGTAGCCAATCTCCAATTAAAAAAAAAATGCTATAATTAGCCGTTTCAATATATTTTCCAACACTCTGTGTAAAAAGAATTTTCTCCTTCAAAAAAATTAAGAAAATTTGGAATAAATAATACCGGGAATCACTTATCAAAGCACTCAAAATATAAAACAGGGAAATTTTCTCTCTCCAAAATAATACAAATGCATTCGTATTCATATTTTAAATAAAATAGAAATTAGGAAAAAAAAAAAAAAAAAAAAACAGCAACTGACCCCCCAACAGGTAAGATGAGAAGTATAAGGAATCCTGTACACTTCATCCGCACTCCTATCACCCAGCCACACATGCACAACTAGCAATCATTTGACCAAAAATCCAAAACAAACACCATGCAACACAACCAAACATAGCGCACGATCCAACAAGAGAGAGAGAAGAAAAGTAAAAAATAAAGAAAAAAAAAACGCATAAGAATCTCCGTCTGTAGCCAAGAACACCAACATCAAATCGCTGCGCTTACAATATGAATTAAGTTAGGTGACTCTCCATTATTTGTGTACCTATGGGGATACATCCGAATAAGATACTCGCACACCCATAAGCCATAAGCACAATCACTGTGCTTCCTCTCTGTCTCTCTCAGCTGAAAACTCAGTCCAACTAACAAACCGCCAATATCTTTGGCGGCAACCAAATACACCAAATACATCAAATACGAATCCAACAGATACAAAAAAAAAAAACAAGAATAAAAAAAAAAAGAAGAAAAAACAACACCTAGAGCGTCTGAAAAAAGCGAATCGCTTCAACTGTTTTCGTAAAAGTTTCAGTTGAACATCACAATCCGTTCAAGTCGCGGATATCTCTGAAATAAAAAGTTTTTTTTTGATATAGTAAGTAGTAGTAGTAATAAATGAATAATAAGGAGTTATTTTAACCGTTGTAGTTGTTAACCAATTTTAAAACTCAACTATTTGAAACTATTGTGAATTGTGCTCAAATTAAATCAAACAAATTATTTAACATTCCCATCAAAAGTGTGCATGGTGTTTTGACAATCATTATGAATTATTATTATTAAAATGCAAAAAACTGCCAAAAGGCATCAAAATTTTGACAAAAATAAAACAACAATACAGGTCTCCGTGTGTGTGGTGATATATTGTGTGGAAACTTATTGTTAGACAAAATAGCCAAATGTATAACAAATTATATAACCACCTAACGGTTAACAATTCGATTTTCTTTCTAGTCAGTAGTGTGTCATAAGAACTATGATAATAATTTGCATTCAACTGTCATTTGATCCAGCGCACATTTGTGCTGCCCCGACCCGAGAGTGGTTTTTGCAGATCTAAACAAATCAAAACCACACAATGATTTGCCGCTAGACGGTATTATTGAATCAATAGTTCAAAAACCTCAAAAAGTAACGTACTTACATACCTAAATCCGATTTATTGCATGAGAAATTGCATCTATCAGCTGCAGGTGACATAATTTGAGAAGAGAATTTGTTTTTGCAACACGCTATAGCATTTGACATTTAAAATGTTACAGCGCTTTCAATAGAAAAGAAAAGTGAACACAGTGACAAAAAAAAAGAGAGCGAAATTATTTTCACAAATTTATCTAGAACCTCTAGAACTAAAAATATTTCGATTTCTTGAAGGAACTAAAATAAAATCGAAATCCCACAACAGGGAAATTTGATCGCACCTCTCTTCCCATATAGAACAACGGTGTATGTATAGTGATTGTGTATGTGTGTCTAAATGTTCATGCAATCGTGCGCTCGATTTGGAACAGAATTTTGAATTCATTTCTCTTTCACAAGAATCCACCATCGTCGACCACGATGAACCGCGAACCACCCACCCTCAATGCAAGGCAAGATCACTTTTCATTTCAACTGTCGTTTTCTCAGGTTAGCTACTGTCAGCACCGAACAGCGACTACAGGGAGAGTGTCGAATGTAAAAAAAAAAAAAATCAAACCAAAGACATTTTTTTGGTTTGATGTTTATTTTTAGTTCTTCGGGGTGGTGGATCCTCCAATCGCATGCGTGGTTGAAATGTCTGGGCATCTGTGGCGTATACTTGTCTTTTTTTTTGCTTCTCAAAAATTATCTAATTTTGATGAGAATTTTTAACAGTTGACCAAAAAAAAAATGTAATACTCATGTAGGTCAAGATATTATTGAGGGTTTTACTTTATTGTGGGTCGTTTTCGATTTCCTACGTTTTGTTTTGTCAGTTTGTTCTCAAAACAATCGCAAAAAATATAATACCACACTTGGCACTATTAAATCGTTTTGTTTTTTTATTCAGTCTTTTTTTTTTCATTTATTTACTCTTTTGTCGAACTCATTTTTTTTTACACCACACATGATTAATTGCGGGAAGGAAAGTAGTCATTATTATTGTGAAGTACCTTCAAAAAAATGACTTACGCTGCAAGAATGTGGAAGACAGTTATGTGTGATGATGAAACGAATAATATCAGTGGGGTGTGAGACGTAGAGGAATATAATTATTTTTAAAGTGTAAAAGCGCCTGTTTAGGGAATTTCGCAAAATGTCATTGAAAGAGTATCTTGTATAGAAATTAGGTTGTGAGCATTTTCTGTGGAGCCAGCGGTTTTTTTAAAGTATTCAATTACAACTCTGCTCGAAGTGCAAGCTGGTTACAGTTTGTGTATACAAAAAGTTGGTGTGCAAACAAAAATTTCATGGCGTAAGGCAACCAACAGAGGGAGTTTGTGAGATGATAAGAGTTCACCTCAAAAGAGGTGTTACTTTTGGTGCCCCTGTTCTGTAACTATCGCCTCGATAAAAGCCGGCGATAAACGGTGGAAAATGGAACGGAATTCTATGAATTTAGTAGGATTTCGTTCCGGTTCTCATTGTTTCTCGATCGGTGTTATCGATGCGATAGTAAAGAGAACAGGGGCACTGGTCTATAGAATTCTCTGGTGGCTCGAAGGAAGCATGAGAAGGTGGTCCAATTTTCGACCGCTTTTCAAGCAACTGTGGACTTATATTGGCAATATCAATGTGCAAGCGTTGTTACGAAGTAAGTCTATTTTCATTGTGAGATGGCAAAGCAACAAACTGACCACAAATGTACCGCGTTGTATGTATGTGTTGTGTTGACGTTTTTAAAACTAGGCCCGTATTACGAAATGCGAAATGCGAGGCAAAAAAATGAATCTCAAAACAACGACGAGATTACGAGAGTGTATCCATGTCAGAATGATAGCAAAACGACCGAAAAAAGCAGTCATAAATGACAGCGAGTATCGTAAAACGTAATCGCAACGTAACGATAACAAGGGTTGTATGTAATACGGGCCCTGACCATGATACAACTAATCAAGACAAAGTAATGTGCTATGCCAGAACAAACGTAAAATGAAAACTCGACGACACTATCTGGTTTAGTTCAATTATGGGCCCTGATGGCTACGCAAAACCTACGTTCCTGCTTTCAAAAGGGAAGCTATGACCATTTTCAGTGAGCTTTTCATATTCGTTCCTAGAATCACAGCCTTGCTTTTCGGAAGTGAAAATAAAACGAACGCATTTTTCAATGGGGTACCGGTGGCGTGATGGTAAGCATGTCTGCCTGAACCCAGAGGTTCATGGTTCGAATCCCAACAGAGCCAAAAATGTTTTTCCACGGGTATCGCCTTTCGCGAGGAATTTGCAGGTCCTCCTTTTGTAAATTCATTGCCACAAAAAGCGCTTTCTCGATTAGCCGTTCAGAACCGGCAGAAAATTGTACGTCCCTTCCATTCCATTCCCTTCCATGGCATGGCTGTGAGAAAAGCGCAAGGCCCTGGGGCTCCTCGCTTGCGCCACCCTATTTATTTATTTTATTGTTCAATAAAACTGGGGAGTAAGAAAACGCGTAGAATTTAGTTCTTCTAAAACTCAATGTTCTATCTCTCGTTGATAAAACGAAACTTATACCTCATGTCGCTATCAATGAGTGGATGTTGTATAGATGAAACTGAACGTTGCCCGTATTTCAAATCACGAAAAGAAGGACAAACAGAAAAGTAACCCAAAACGATAACATTTCATAAACATTTTACGAATCACGGAGTGAATCCATGAAAGTGCCAGAGCGATAAGAAAACTACCGCCAAAAGCAGGTGTAAATGACAGAGAGTATCGTAAAACATAACGATGACCAGGGGGGTTTGTGAGTACATATCTTTAGTTGTTATACGTTCCATGCTTTCAATCTTCAGCATGTACATTTCCAACCATCTCCTGGTACGTTAAATGGCATCTTTTTAAATGCCGCAAAATGCTTGGGCTTCTTTCGACGGTGTTTGAAATTTTTATTACCTTTTGACCTGGCTGTTATCAAGAAAACATGTTTGTACTGAGATGGAGTATAACTCGCCCTATATTTGGGCAGGTGCTACTTTAACGAACATACTTGAATCTTTTGTGAAGTTTTTAGAGAAGAACTTTAAAAATGATTGAAGACAGAAGACAGTTTTTTTAACAGACATGTCTCTTGTGAGATAGTCAGTTGAGTTCTTACTCTCAAACAATTCAACCGTACTGCTCGTGCTTCGAGAAATGTCCATTAGTTTATTCTTGTGCCCAGTTTCGGATTTACGCGTTTAATTTAGAGATTAATTCTTCAGCCGTACTATACCAATGTGGAATGCATTTCTAGCTGTATTCTTTCTTTTACTGCAATATTAAAATAAAATAAATAGGGTGGCGCAATAGAGCGAGGAGCCCCTGGGCCTACCGAATTTCTCACAACCATGCCTTGTGAGGGAATGGAGGGGACCTACAATTTTCTGCCGGTTCCGAACGGCTAATTGAGAAAGCGCTTTCCATGGCAATGAATTTACCAACGGAGGACTTGCCAATTCCTCGCGAAAGGCGATACCCGTGAAAAAACATTTTTGGCTCTCCTGGGATTCGAACCCCGAACCTCTGGATATTATTGTAATATTAGATAGTTTTAATATACCAACTTACTTTCTTATACGGTGTCCCATAGCGTGATTGGGCAGATTTCTGTTGAGCACGTGTGGAGCCAGTTCTTCCGTACAAGCGGGTAACAGCTTGTACGTTGTATGGTCTTTCTCTAACACAACGTTGCCCAAAGGAGAAGTTGAATGAAGAACCGAACCTCCGCCCCGAAATACGTTGGTGCGGTCAAGATGTCTGATTGAACTGATTAGTGTAAAAGTTTCTGAGCAGAGTCCAGAGCCCAATATGAGTAACGCTCTCATGGTCTCATTTGAGTTAGTAAAGTTTGTTCCTTATTCCTGGCCATAGTCTAAGATTGGTTCTTTGATTGGATTTTACAGAATATTCGGTTGCAAGTATGGTACGGTTCCTGAAATTCAGGAGCCGGATTACCGCACCCGTGATCGAGTACTACGTGGGTGAATTATGTGCTTTTGGCATTACTTCTCGAGTTATCGATCACTTTAGGGAAACAATTTGACATTCTTTCATCAGTATTCGAATGAATTGAAGTCGATAAAAGAACAGTAGACTGGTGCAGTGTAATATGGAGCGAATTTTGAGAGAAAAAAGTTCTCAATCACTCGATCACTGATGCGGTAATTCGACCCTCGATAGATAACATTGGACAAAAACGTCAGCAAATCCTCAAAGCCATAAAAAAGCAAACGAAACTTAAGTTTCTTTCCATTTTATTAAAAGTAATTCAACCTTTTCGCAGGTAAACAATTTCAAAACAATGAGTCTAGTGAGTAGAAAAGTAAAAGTCATCAAACTTAAGTCGCAAACACCTGAACTTTCATTTTCTCAAATCGATATGTGAGTTTTTCTCTCATTTTCATTGTCTTGATTTATTTTCTATGGTTTTTATTCGAAAGTATTTTCACACTTTCTCCTTCAGATTGATTTATCTTGCCAAAGTGCTTTCTGAAAATCATCACCCAAAAATGTGTGTTTTCCTGACATACGAGTATGCGACACCGACACAACATCAACCACTCGAAAGCGTGAAAGAAAGAAACCTTCAGTTTTTAGCTTCGGTTTCGCTTCGTATTGGCAAATAGTTCTGAAAAAAGTTTTTAGCCACACATGGCTCACTTAAATGAGGGATTACATTCGTCGAAAGTAGAATTTCAAGAATTCGAGGTACAGCACTTGGTGTTATGCGTGATCACAGCCCTGGTCTTTTGAAATTTCCCTCTCGTCTGTCCTGCCAAGTCGAATGATTTGTATAGTAGCGCCAGGAAATTTGTTATTTGAGTTGAGAAACTGTATAAGACTACTGAACTTTAAGGTTAAGCACAGAGCTGTAAAGATATTTGTCATTTTTGAAGATAAAATACTGAACCTTTCATTATAAGTTCTCCAAGTTGTTCAGATTTACATACAACAAAAAAATCTGACAATTCTTAAACAGAAAAAAACTAAATAGGTGCCTATCATTGTCATGTATTGCCATAAAACGTCAAATAAAATAGGGTATCATTAAATCAACACCATTCAAACCACAGCCTTAACGTTCAAGTTCAAAGTTCAAATAAAAAAGATGTTATTGTTTAACTGATCATTCAAATGAAATAATTAACGCCCAGTTTCCCATTTTGGAATTAATGTTGATTCACTCTAGCACTTTGAGCACTCTTTTAATTGTCTCGTGTAAATTAGTTAATTAATTAGACTACCACAATAAATCTGAGTAGATCTTGTTTATCCTTTATTGAAACTCATACTGAACAGTTTTCTTAAATGATTCGTCAATCACACGAGATGATAAGAAAATAATGTTAAAAATTATGAATCCTTTTGTCATTGCGAAGCCACTTACATAAATGGTTACATTTATCAACGCTTCTGTCATTCACAATATACACAGAATATTAATTTATTTGAAGAATTTATTTGTTTTTCTTGTGTGTAGAGACACACATTTTTTTTATACCTTCAGCTGGAAATTCTTATTTGCTATGCAAAACACATTCATGAATTTGCCGACACACATTTCACTGAAGCCGCGCTTTGTGATGTTCTTGTTTCAATCATAGGGTTATATGAGTCGGTGAACAAAAACCATAACAATTATGTTATTTTCAGCAATAGTTTATGATGGAGGTAAGACCTTGTGATAATATCATTAAAAAATAGGGAGAGTCAAATGAGACTGATTTGCTGAAGCTTACAAAGTCCATCGTAATTCGTCACTCATTACGTACGTATTTTATTTAAAAGTTGGCGTTAAGTTAGGCTGGGAAATTCCAATTACCTTTTGCTTGGGCTGTTTATTATTCACCTACCGTAATGTAGTTGTTGAGAGCAAGTTCAAGCATTGTGTCAAAATCCATAGCAGATTCCACAAGCCACTGCATATAACTTGTCAAAACTAACAATTTGGCTCAACACGTTCTCTATCATTACCTTATGTCGTTGAATGTGTCTTTTTACAGATTCTGAACTCTCATAAAAGTGCGAGGTTTCGGCCTTGTGTGTTGATCAACGTGCACCATCTGTTTCTCTCTTAAAACAAACGATTTTTGGCAAATAATATTTTCTGTTTACTTTCGAAACTTTTATCAAAGTGAGGAGAGGAGACACTAGAATAATTGCAAACAGAAGACAGAACTTTGGTCACTACTGTGAAAAACGTAAAATCAGGTTCATTTGCAAGTGGTGGGAGTGGATAAGGTATTGGGACACTGTTTTTGCCAATTATCTCTCCCACTGTCTTCTTTTTTTAGTGTCTTCTTTCGATTGTGTTGCCCGCAGAGCTTTTTGCAAGAATTTAGAACAGCCAAGGGTTGAAAAGACAACCAAAATTCAAAAGTTAAAGATAACTGCCAAATTTGAGTAACAACTTTAGAATCATCTTGTAAAATAGTTCTACTACTCGTAGCAGGATGAAAGTGAGTCATTACCCATAAGTCAACTTATAATGGCAGTCTATTGAAGTTAAAGTTCTTCCAAACCAAAACGTTTTTACTGTTGCCGCAGCGTTTGAAACGCTGTTGTCATCGTTTTTACCGTCGCTACTATAGAAATGTATGAAAACGCTTCGATTTTTTTTTGTCGCATCGGTGTGAGTATTCTCATATGTCACTGTATAACTTTATTTTGACAACTACTTTTGCCACTGCCGCGATCAAACCAAAGCTATTTTCCAGTTTTGGCAGCGGCAGAAATGAAGTTGACAGTATTTCTGTCGCCGCAACAACTCCAAATGTATAAAAAAAAAGCGATGTCGGCGTCGCGTCGTTCTTGTCACTTCAATGTAGACAATTTGTCGCTGTCGCAATCGGAAAATCGCTTCGGTTTGAATGAGCTTTTCCTCGGGATAATCGCTCACCGAAGTGCCAAAGAGAAAGGAGATACGATAAGATGAGAAAGAAAAGAAACTGCCATGAAATCACAGGCGAATGAAATGCGACCACGTTGCTCAGCTTACTTGACGCAATGCGCTGTCAGAGCAGTTTGACAGTGATAAAAAAGATACATGGTTTTGCTTTTGACAGTTCGTTGCTTTAAGTTCCAACTGTAATACCGTGTCAACACGGTATAAGCTACTGAACAAACCTTATAGCAGACGCGCACCTCTCGCTGTTAAAGAAAACATGCGCAGCTCGGCAAGTTTAGTTAAGCATGATAAAGAGCGATCTCAGTTGTTCTGCGCATGAGCAATTAAAGATTCGACTTATTTGCTTTCAAACAACTTTTTTTATGGTAAATGAGAGACAATTATTACGTTACATGCTCGCTGAAAAGCATTACTGTTAACTTTAGTACCATTGCAAACTTAACGAAACATTTCGTTCTCATTTGATATCTGCCGATGCTCATGCGTTTATTATGGTACCTATCTTATTTGTCTTTAAGCTCTTTTTAGGCTATTATTTTAGTTTCAGTTTCTGTTGATCTTTCCGTGATCACTGCTTCAAATTGACAGATAAATGCAAAAACTGAGAGGCTTAACTAAAACTGATATTAAAACTGAAATAGATGGGACTTCCATCAGCTTTTAACTGATAACTGATAGCTCATTGTCTAAAGGAGCCCTAACTACAGAATTTGAAGTTCTTTATTTCATCTAAAATCTTTAATTTAAAGTCCTGAACCTTAAGCAACTACAGATTATTCGCTAACTGTCAACGTGTGTGTATACTCTGTGACAGTTCACATACGACGCGTCGCGTCGCGACGATTGCGTTAAAGCAGACCACGATAAGAAAGTAATAATAGCAAAAAATATTTGTTCAAATATGCCGCCAAAGCAAGCCCCAAACTGACATAAAGGATATGTTATTTGAGTAAAAAAGGATAAAAAATTGTCTGATAGTGGATTTATTTATCGTAGATCTCTTCTGTACCAAACGAAATCGATAGAACTTGTCAGAAATGACTCTGACTATATGAGAGACAATTAATTCGATAAAGATCTGTGTCTCTACGTCTCACTTCTGCTCTAAAACGCATTTACATGATCATTCAAATCGCGCATTGATCAGCATTCAAATCTCGCATGCTACTTACATCGTTCGCATGACAAAACTAAACAAAGCACTGACATTTTCAAAAGAAAGTTACTCTCGATTGTAAATGCTCAGTTTATTTTGTATTTACATGTCTACAAAATGCAAATAAACAATTTCATTAAGTTAATTTTCATATAGTTTGCAACCAAGCCAGATAATTCAAATCACACACACGAAGATATCTCCACAATTCCAATCATTTAAAAATTCCTATTGCTTATCAAAGAAGCTAAGGTGTATCTTCTTAATTAATTAATTACTCTCTTTAATCCAATTGCAGTTTTTCTTCGAGTAACTAGTGCATAACAAAAAACAACAGACATGGATGCCATTAAGAAGAAGATGCAAGCGATGAAAATCGACAAAGATGGAGCATTGGAACGTGCCTTAGTTTGTGAACAGCAAGCACGCGATGCTAACACTCGCGCCGAAAAGGTAACTATATACAAAATAAGACCGTTAATTGATTGCAAGTTTATAAGAATATGAAAAAAGAAGAGAGAATTAGAAATGTTCATGATATGTTTATTGAATATGCATTTTTCTTTGTTCATCTTAACTAATAGGCCGAGGAGGAAGCCCGTCAACTCCAAAAGAAGATCCAAACCGTTGAAAATGAATTGGATCAAACACAAGAAGCCTTGATGACAGTCACTGGCAAATTGGAGGAAAAGAACAAGGCTCTCCAGAATGTAAGTACAGATTGTTTCATTTTTCTAGAATGCCATCAATTGGACTTAAGAAAAGAACTCAAAGAGGTTTATAACCGCAATAGGTAGCTTAGCTGCAATGAATTATGGACTGAATATATTACATATAGATTCTAGTGTTATTTGAAGAAATTTAGCGTATGTTGAACTGTGTAATTCGCTTATTTGAATCGGTCAGATTTGCCATCATTCAAATTGATTGTGTCAAAGTAATCAATTCGTATGCAGAGCACAGTCATTTTGACCAAATTTGCAATTTGTATGGAAGGAAAAGTAAATTGAATATGAGAATAAATTATTATCGAATGGATGAGCAAAATGCAGTTGTTGAAACTACACACATACAGAGTTTCTTAAAACAGCTTTAATGATTTGTTGTGAAAATATTACAGCGGTTTTTTTCGTTTTTATGTTATTGGTTTTTGTGTCATAAGATTTATAGATATAAGATTTTTGCATTGTATAGAAATGTTCTTTTTTGGCTCTAAGTTTTGATATTTTCCTAAGACGGTCACCACAAGAATTGAGTTTTTTGCGCATTTCATTGACAGTGTATTTATTTGTTTGTTCTGACTTCTCTTAGGGCCCAGTTGTAGCGAATTGAAAAAATAAAAAATTATAGGTGCAGATGAACATGTTCATCCGCACCTATAATTTGTCATCCGCATCCTATAACTAGACGTCTGCACTTGGTGTCTTCCCTCTCTCTCGTGTCTCGTATGAATTTTAAATCTTGTGTCTATTTCCTTTTTTCATTTAAATCCACCATTAATGATTTCTTTTGCAAAGAAAATGCTTAATCGAACAAATATTTTCTGCTTAAATTATATTTCTTTAGTTCTCTGAAGCCACTGCATTTTTTGTGTTTGCTAATTGAGATTTCGGATGAAATGGAGCAAAGCATTCCGATTATTTGGGTTCCATTTTCCATATATTCCACAGACAGAATTACACAGAACTTTTGTTCGTGTCCATCGCATAAGGAAAATCAGTTGGAAGGTTTTGGCTGTGAAGAGTTGAAAGCGTAACATCTGACATAATTTTCATGAAAAAATTCCATTCGTCTGATGAGTTTTCCCGATAGCTATAAGTGGCCTCTTATCAAACAAATTATTCAATTCAATAAGTTCCCCAACCAAACAGATCGAACTGTGGAACAATTCTATTCATAACAAAACAAGGCACTAAACCTACATGTCTCCAAATCGTACTATCCCCTTTAGACACGAATCGCATAAATATATAGTCATAAAAAAGATATGTGTGTTATACAAGTGATTCATTTGAGGCTTCAGGAGCCAGCTTTATTAATTAGAAGAACGAATCTGGAAAGATAATGAGGATTTGGGCAAATATTTTCGGTTAAAATTGTGTTTTCTTTAAATTTCCCGAATTAGTTTCATTTTCCGTGTCAGTTGTTTGTAATTTTAGTTAAATTGAAGCAAGTCGTTCCAATATCCAATTATTTGGGTTCCATTTTCAATGCATTCCTCTGACAAACTCACAAACGATTTCTTTTCGTGTGCATCCCATGAACTTTTTTCAAATTTTTCTGTTGGTTTTTCCTGATTTCTATAACTGACCCTTAAGACTTTGTTGGCTGACTGTAAATTTTTGCCATTACGTTTCGCTTCATTCCAATTTTTCATAAAAAAGAGCGGGAAGAAAGTGAAACGGAAGCCATGAAAAGCTTGAATTGTTTCGTTTCAGGGGTTTCTGTAACAAATTTTCAAATAAGTTTTTTATTTTAAATGGATAAACGTCTCCCCAGTAGGTTTGTTTATTTACACGCTAAAAAGTTCACAAATCTTCTTTTTAACCGTTCATTTTCTATGTTCTTAGAGGATTTTTTTAATACAATATTTTATATATTTTAAATATATAAAACATATTGACAGGTGACAGTTCACGAAATAGCTAATAGTCGCTCTTATTCAGAAGATCTACTATGAAGAACTGCGAAAAAAGAGTAGCTGTTAATCAAAAGATTTCTTCTCTGGTTTGTGAAGTCTGGGCTGAATTTACTCGGTCTTCTTTTCTGTCAAATGGAAATGCCAATATTTTCACCAATAGAAAAAAAGATGATCTTGGTAGCAGGTGCTAAATTTTATTTGAAAATCTATGTAAGCGATCAATATCGGCTCTGAGCCTGTACTCACTGCGCAAAAACTCACAGACTGTCTTTATATTTCTCGTGCGTTAGCGCGCAATCCTAAGGAAGAAAGAGACAAAAAGAAATATTGACCCAAATTATGGAAAGCAATAAAAATCAATCTTCACTTTTTTGATTTCTAAAATATTACATTTTTGACATTTCATAATTTTGTCCCAGGAAATTTCATATTATTTCGAGCATAGGAAAATCATTTCGGCCTCTACACCCTGGAAAATACAAAGTTTTGTCATTCATGTAAATTTTGTAGTAGTCATATGAAACGAGTGGGTGAAATTATGACTGACGCAAGTATGTCAAATTTGGCACTGTTCCACTCCACAATGATGCCAAAAGCGTCACACTTACGTCAAGATTCCAAATCAGATAAATCAATGTTACAGTGAGCTATCAGAAGATTGACAAATTTATAATTTATTTCTTCAGTCTGTTAACGAAATATGCAATGCACATGTGAGTCGGACTAGGGAATTGCTAAGATTTAGAGGACATTTTTTCTTTTTTATCATCAAACTATTGATTAGCTTTTTTATACTGTCCATATTTCAATTATTATGGTGGACCTTTTAATACAGCGGGTATACTTCCCTTTGACTACAGGATGCAATTTTAAGGGAAGCGGATGATTTTCAACCTGAATAATGCTGCCAGTCAAAAACTTTTAGACCTCACTTTCTTCAAATAGGGAAGTGTCGTGCAATCAAATTTGTTGGATTATAAAGAAATGCCCTAGACTGATGATTCATTCTTTGAATCAGCACAAGATGAATTGATGTTTTCTCCAAATAATGTTTGTATACCTGTGCTCAAGAGTGGAGGTATGAATGACGGATTACAGGAAGCGCCACAATTCAACTGTACTGCAATGCTTGCTAAAAAAATTAATAGATCCACCCCTTATTTGGGATCCTTTGAGGATGTTTATACTGTTCGATTTGTCGAACACTTTGTGGGCAAAGAGGTAATGGAGAGCAGTTGAAAATGAAACAAGACGGCGTTGTGGTCGATTCTTTAAACAGTGTAATCATTTTGGTCCATTTGTTGTTTGAACCAATAATGTAAACTTGAACTATGTTAGGGCTAGTTAAAAGTCTAAGGAGCCAAACGAGTATTATTTTATGGCGTCCGCACAGAACTGCGGTATCGATAACGGTCATGAGCAATATATTTACTACTTGTTTTTTTGATGCGACGGCAAAAATGTAAGAAAATTTCTATTTTATCTGTGATAAAATTTATCTGTGATAAAAACTTACAATCTAAATTCAACCGAAAGTCCTCGTCGCCATTTTTTGTCGGTTGGTTTAAAGAAAATGTTCTTATTTTCGTTATTTTTTTGGTTTTTCATAGCGGAAAATGTTGAAAACTTCTTTCAAATATAAACATTTATTTGCATTCAATGTGAAAACTGTACTAAATAAATTAGAAATAATGAAACTTCAACGAAAACCGAATATAACCGTTATTTCGAATAAGACGCCATCTTTGATTTCACCTCTGAAGAAAATTGAGAGTGTTTCATGCAAAGGGAGTAAAATTTGACCCTTTGCATTACCTACTCTGCAAAAAGAATCAACACTTACTTCTTTCTTAATGAAAAATACTTTTTCTCATAAAGTGAAACATTTATGCAACGATAACATTTTTTAAGACGTTCTGATTCAAGTTCGTATGTTTAACGCAGCCGTAACGCAATCAAAAGAGGGTGGCGTTCATAAATAAAGTTTTCTTTCTGGATTTCAATTGTCAATGATTAACTAAGACAGGCTCTGCAAATTCGCGGCAATCAAGAAAAATTGTCTGTTGCAGCTTTATTAGCAAACAAACCGTCTTGCTATTTTTATGAACGGAAGTGCTGCCAAGCATTCACAACAAAGTATGCTACCTTTTACAATTATGATCGTTTTTTCGCAAGAGGTGTGTTGTATCAAATTTTTTGAGCTAATCGATACAAATGCATCACTTTTGGGTTGCTGTATCTTTACTTCGATGAACTTTTCCTCTTTCTTGTAGTTTTTTTTTGTACAATTCTTAAACATGCCTAATGTTGTAATTCTTACCTGTCAAAAAATTCAGGTCAAGATTAACAAAATAAAAAAAACTGTCAGAACAAAAAATAGGGAAAGTCAAAAATTAGTTTAGAAGAATTTGTAACAAAAAAACTTTTTCGGGCTTAAAAAAGCTCAAATTTAAAGCAAACCAGGTGACAACTAGTCACGTTTTGCCATGAAGGACGCATGAAAAAATCATAAAGTATGAATTTCGAAGAAGAAACTTCGAAAACATCTCATTGGAAAACATTATGAATCGGCCGTAAATCACTGAGTAATTTGATTCAAAACCAATTCACAACGTTATATAAATCTGTTTTATAATAAACATATCACGCTATTCGAATTCCCAAACCAAAATAGCTCTTCTATTCAACCCGCAGGGTCATCGCCACACATTTGTCTCACATTAACACTGACCCAAATACCACTGAGTTTTTTTATACAGTCTCGAGACAATTACATATAAAAAGAAAGAAAAGAAAAAAATCACAGGTATTTCCAACTTTTTACTGCTCCAAAGAATTTTCCGATGGGTCAACCTACTCAAAAACTGAATATGATCACAAAAATTGCGACATCCAATACTCTGCCTGCCTTTACAGAGTCCATCTTCTCCTTTGTCAATATGAATGATAAACCGCAGTCGTCTGCTGGCAGAAAACCATTATCTCATCACTAATTAACAAAGCCGAAAATTCAATTTAAATAAGTCTTCTTCTTTGAGGAAAACGCCCAAGTAAATAGAAATGAAAGAAGTAAATGAAAAAATAAAAGAATCTAAATCGTCTCTTAGAATGAATAGATGTTTGTTCTATTTTTACACCCAGTGAGAGAGGAATGCTTTTTTTTCATTCGAAGTTGCTTAGGAAAATTTGTAAAGCTAGTAGTTCTTGATCATTGCCAAATACGGCGGATCACACACACAAAACTTTATGTGCCATACATCCTCGCTAGCTCACTTGGACGGTCCGAAGAACATGATACCTAAACATTGGAAAATTCTTGGCGCATGCGATCTGTCTGGCTAATGAAAAGGGGGGTTTATCTTTTTGTGTGAAAACATTCCACATACTAAATCAGATACAAACATTTTATATAGGTACCTAGCTGCGTGTTGAAATTACTTTTTTTTCTCTTCTTCTAAGATCAATAGATTTTAGCTTTTGATTGGAATAGAAGTTTTTTTTTTGTTTTCGAATCTCAAAGGCAAGACAAAAGTGTATAGTAAATTCAGTGGATTCTAATAAAAATTAAATATATACTCACCGGTGGTGAATGGAAAATTTCAAATAAGCAGTGAACTCTGGAACTTAACGATAACGCATGCCGAACAGGGAAAATGGTTCAGCTTCCGCTTGATGAAAGAATGCGTAAGGCGTAATTTTGCAGACATATTATTCATCTGCGCTTCGCTAAAATGAAAATAGATGTCATGAGTAATAATCATGGCCAATGTAGCAACGACAATGACGTTTGTGTGTTGACTTCCATTGCTGATTTCATGCGATAAACTTAAAAGAATGATCCAAATGATCGAGTGAATAAGAAAAATCAACCCCTTAACGAGCGAGAGTGGGACATACAGAAGAATGATCTAAAATAAAGTTGTGTGTGCATGTTCACTTAGATACCAATACCACATGTAAGAAGGAAAGATTTGAAATTTTGTTGTCGAATCTCATTTATCTAGAACATTGAAGTCGGCGAGTCGAGTTTTCGTTTTTTTTAATTCGATTTGTCCAACATAAGTTTTTTTTGTAGTATTTTAATTATTTTTTGTTTGACTCGTTCTTTTAATTGAAATTCTCCATTGACAATTCGATTCTGGGGCTGCTTTCGATTGGCGTTCGAAGAGAAAAGTCAGAAAAGAAATTAACATTCTGTGGCAAAGAAGATAATCGCGTGATTTACTTCGAACAAAGATCAACGTGTGAATACACATCTTCAATAAACAATCGACGTTTGTGAACATAATATGATTGAAAAAAGTCCTCCGCCATTAATCGATACTGATGAAGTTAATATAATCAATAAACTTTCAAAAAAACTGTGCGAAAACAAAAGTTGCAATACCAGCTGCTGTTCAAGCTCGAATAGTTTAAACACCAAATCAAAACAACCCCAACAAAAGCCGAATGTGAAAGCGACTATTGACAACCGGCATTTGCAAAAGCATTTGAATAACAACACCACTAACAACAACAAACAAAATACCGTGATTCGAAATCCATCGAACAGTGGATCGAATTCATCCGGTGCAAAATCAAGCAAATCGAATAACAACAACAATAGTAGTAGTGGTGGTGGTGGTAACGCAAATAATTTAAATTCACGCCGGCGGCGGAACCAACAGGAAATACGCCAAATAAAACGTGCACACCGCCATCTATTAACAAGTAGTGGTGTTGCGCAAAACAACCACAAAACACAACTACCAACAGGACCGCAACAAAACTGCACCTCACCACACAAACGTCAAAAAAAGAAAAAAACAAAACGAAAATCTGACAGCACTGGCGGCGGTGGTGGTGGTGGTGGTAGTGGAAGCAGTCATCACGAACAGCAGCTGCGCCAGCCGAACAGTCATCCACATCGCAACTGCAAATCTTCCTCTACTCGCAATAAAAACAATAAAATTTTAAATAATAACATTTTGGAAAATAACTGCGCCAATAATTGGAATAATAATCGAAATAGTGAATGCGATGATTCGGCCACAATTGTGTCAGTGATATCTTCCCAGTGGTGTTCGATTGAGGAGCGTTTGAATTTATTAGATAAACTCTTGTATTGTGATGAGTACGACGATAATTATTCAACAATCAGCGACTGTGACGACTTGGATATTATAATGAGTGATCACAGTGGCAACGGGCATATGCCAATGAAGCGCCGTGGCCACCAGCATCATCACAGATTTGCGGGACAACGTCGTTCCAATGTTCCAGTTGAAGAAATTTTGGCTGCCCTTCGCCGTGGTGACAGTGTTGGTGAACTGTCAAATCTATCAACAACGTCAACAACTACAGCTGATTCATCCTCAACAACAACATTCAACACTGGATCCACCTCAACTCTAGATACCCTCAGTCATTTGGGCGACGATGAGGGCATGCGGTGTCTATCACCGATTGACCTTCCCTATGACAACAACATCATTGATACCACACTCAAGGATTTGAATAGAAACGACTTAAATAATACCAGAAATTGTGATGACAACTGTTTAAATGATATACATATTAAGAAAACGTCCCTAGACTTGCCTTTGCTGCAGCAATTCACTGAGGTTTCAAATCCAACAACAGCTAATAGCAGTCCAACGCCAACAGACGAGAGTAGCCTCTTGGATGATGCTGTAAAGACTCCTAGCAGTAGTAGTAGTTCTAAGCAGAGATCTCCCAAAAAGGAAAAAAATCGATCCGAAAAGAAGAAAAAGAAGTCAAAGACAAAGAATTCCATCACAGATGAACAACAACCCCTTGGAGTGACAACGAACTCATCTCAGGAACGTGCCGAAGGTGACGGGGCAACAGGCGTCAATGAAACAATCTCATCTCCAGACAATATACTCGATGATGAATCGGCTGAATGGGCGAAATTGCGTTGCACCAGCGAACGTACCGAAGTTGTTGCCGAACGAGAGATCAGACGGCACAAGGGACGATGTGCCGATTATCCAGGATTGGCATTTGGTCGTTCTATATTCAGTTCGGATACAATGATGAAATTCAATATAATTCGCAATGAGCTCCACAACATCATGAATACACAATTGAAACGGGTAAACAAATGAAGTACATTTTCTTCTGAATAATTGTTCCTCCTTTGGACGTTCTTTTTCTTTTATTCCAACTTTTTTTTAAAAAGCCAGGGAGAAAGCAACGATGGGAAGAACGTACTCTCTACACTCTCGGTTCTGCTGACCTCAATTTTCTCTCATTTTGCAGTGAATCCAAAATTCAGATTAATATTTTTTGTAATGTCTGCTGCTGTTTCCACATTTGCTTTCGAGCGCAAAACAAGACGCATTTCTTAGTTATTTTTAGAGATTCTCTAATGTGTAGAACTTGCGGTGTGCTAAATTCTTACTTTTGTTTTATCTTTTTCTTTTTTTTTTTCAACCAAAATGCCTCTACAAAAGCGAATCTTATTCTTATCCAGAACTTGGCTATTCATTATTTGTTTTTTTAATTGAATTTGAATTCGTACATAGGCAGAGGTCGTTTCTTTTGTGTTGTGTGTTGATAATTAATTCATATCTACAAATGCATAAGGTGTGTGTGGTGCTTCTTCATCATAGTCATCAACATGCAATACCCAATTGGAAAGAAAGTAAAATTATCGTAACACAACTATGGTGGAACGAAGAAGAAAAGTTATTTGTTGTATGTCGTTAGGTACGTGCCGCATGAATTGTGTTCTTTACGGTGCGGTGGGTTGGCGCTTGTGTTTGGCTATAATAAATATGAACATTGAGAGTAACCATAACAATCATTTGCAACTATTTTTCATTTATTCGCAGACAGTGAATTGGTATTCGATGGGTTTTGTTGTTGTTAATCAATATTTACATGGACGTTGAACGTACATTGTGTGTTTCTCTTATTTGAATAGTTCTTTCTTTCATTTTGATTGATTTTCTATATGAGTCTCTTTAGTTAATCATTTAAACTTATCTACTCAAATGATATTCGAGCAACCTGAGGTGCAGGAAATGTATTTTCATTCAAGTGTTTGAATTTCAATATGAAGCTGATAGGTTTCCATTTGTGATGAAAGAAATTTCTTTAGTCTAATGGTGGCAGTACGACTAACAAAGGCACAGTCTCAAGGCAGCCAGGGTTTTGAAATGTTGGCATAAAATTGGTCCTGCACGGTTAGCCACAAAAAAGGGCCAGTGAGTCAATTATAAGCTCCGTGGTGGCCAATTGACATTACCAAGATGACCAATTGACATCACCAAGATGACCAATTTGAGAATTTGGCGAACAAAAGTTTCCGATAGCGAGTTGGGTGGCATAGCGCACCATCCTGATGAACCAGAGGTCGTTCAAATCCAAATCATCAATTTCAGTTAGAAACAAGAATGTTAAAATAGCTCTGTAAGTCCCATCGTTGACCGAAACACATTTTTGAAGTAGAATGATCTGACGATGCCACACCAAACTGTCACTCTCTTTTGATGATTTGGCTTTTTGATAATAACGTTTGGTTTTTTCTAGCCCCAAATGCTACATATTTGTAATGTAGTCGCCAAGGTGAACTTGCGGCTTTGAAAAGATGATCGTTGTCCAATATAAGTTGCTCTTATAAGGTTGTAACTTCGGAGCAATAACAAAGCGAATGGTCTTGCGCCTTCAATTGCTGAGTCAATGGGGCATTCTAAGCTAATAAACTGAGATCTTTTTGTAGAATATTCTCAGGCTTATGCGTAAAATATTGAGCTCTTAAGATTGATGGCGATTTGATGTTCATGGATTGAGTATCACACTCTCGGCTACTGCAGCCACATTCTCGTTTGTAAGCATTGTACTGCGACGGCGACCATGAGTGTTGTCCATTACAATGCTCTGGTATTGAATGGTTGTACTTTTTTACTTAGGGGGCATTACAGTTCGGGGTTAACCTGGTCCTCAACCAACACCTAAGTTTTAGTATACTTACTTACTTAGGTGGGCATTACAGTTCGGGGTGAACCTGGGCCTCAACCAACATCCTTCTATAACGATTTCGATCTCGGGCGAGCTCTCTCCAGTTTCGCACTCCAAGTCGGTTGAGGTCTTCATCCACTTGATTGCGCCACCTAAGACGAGGTCTTCCCCTTCCGCGATTTCCCTGCAATGTGCTTTCGAACACCCGACGAGCCGGAGTTTAGTATAGTCTGTTTAAATTACATCAGAGAAGATCGTGAGGTTGTTGCGGTCATAATTTTCTCCTTTTTTAAGTTGTTCTGCTGTGCGAGATGTCTCTTTCAAATTTATAAGGAGATAGTCTAATTAAACAAACTTTTATAAGACATTTTTGATGCTCGCACGGCATACGTTCTTCAGAATCGGTCCTCACTGAGATCTCAAGGATCCATTGTGCTGTCCGGGTCGTCAGAACTAGATTTATATGTTCCGTCAATCTGATGACTAGATTTTAGTTTTCGCATACAACTTTTCCAAACTCTACGACCTTGTTTCATTTTTGTAGTTCATTCATTGTTTATGTTTCTTGATTCATAGCCTGATTCTTCCCAAATGTCACAAGTCACAAGGCAGTTAGTTTGTTCTCTAGGGAGTCGGTGATTGTATCCAACCGTTTGTCTAATTTTTGCTCCTAGCGACTTCACAGTTTGTCAGCAATACAGTTTACATACGAATTGCTGACACCAACATCTCTTGAAGATGAGACACTTCCTTGGTGTTGTGAGCTTGTTTCTCTAATTGGCTGGGGTATCAATGTAAAAAAATAGGAATTTAGTCGGACGAAAAGAGAAACACTTCTAGTTGATTTGCCACATGGTGTAGTGATGTCGTGAAGAATCGGGCAGCCAGTTTTTATTGCAAACTGTTTTCAGATATACTCACCAAAGAGCGCATCCTGCTGAGGCAACCACACTCCATAGTGAAATTTTGTTTTAAGCTCTTTTAGCTATTGTTTGAGTTGATCAGTAGTAAATATACCATAGAACTTGAAATTCTAATTCATATTGCCCCAAGACCGATAACACACTGGGCGCTCTTTAGTGTCAGTGATTCGTTAAGTCCAATTTAGGAGCGTATCCCAGGAGTTGATCATCACTATGAAACATAAAATTGGGAGAGTTTTTGCGACTCATTCGAGATTACTCGTAGTTCCAAAAGTGAATAAGATCAAGCCACTTGAAAGCGTTTAATCGCGTATTTACGAGTGCTCTGTAGGGTAGCGATTTTGTGCTTTCACACTTGACTTACAAGAAACCACAGTCGCAAGAGTGATAAAATAGCCAACTTCTGATTAACAAGGAGCCGTAGTCTTAAAATTTTCTGTCTAATGCTCCGGCTTACATCGTTTTGTTCATATCCTTGAATATGTTGTGGCTGGATGCAGACAAACAAACAAAGCTAACGTGGGGGAGCCCACATTAATAAGATGGCTACAACATCAGAAATGATAACACAAACCTTGTTGGCCTATCTTCAGTACTAGATCCTTTGCCCGGCATATAATCGTGACGGTCTCGATATTATCATCTGTAAATGCTGTGAAGAGACTGATATTACACTGAACACTTCCTCTGCAACTGTCATGCATTTTGGATATTCGGTTACAGGTACTCTTAGTGGTGCCCGTGGCGTAATGGTTGGTGTGTCTGCCTGTTACGTGGGAGATTCGTGGTTCGAATCCCAGAAACATTAAGAAAAAATGTTCACTGCCATCGCCCGTCGCTGGGATTTGCCATGTCCTCCGACACTGCCATAAAAAGCGTTTCCCAACTTAGTCCATCTGAATCGACGGAATTCGGTAGGCCCCGACTTTTCCATATCTTTGTTACGCCACCCTATTTAGTTACAGACAGTCATCGGAGACATGGTCAGTGGTGGTGAAATAGACTCCTTATCCTAACAGCGTCTTCTGGCTTTAAAAAAAGTCTAGAAAGCTATAAGACAAGAAAGAAGCTATCTGGCAATAATATGGACTAGCAATTTAGGTCATTTAATATTTAAAAAAACATCCCACTAGTCAGACCAAGGTTGGTGAATTAATGTAAGTGGCCAAGTCATCTTTATTTGAAAACTAGGTCCATGGAAGTATTCCCAATGATTCCGCTCTATGAAGCTGGTTTTCGTTATCAGTTTCGCTAAAGCAAATGGTTTTCTCTCTTAAAACATTTGACACACTGCTGGTATCGATACACGGTATACAAATAAGCCAAATGTGTTTCATTTCTTAGCTTATAGAAGCCTAGATTGGCATCTTTACTAGGGTTTTTGTATGCCTAGAGAGAGTTTTCGTGAAAAAATTGTCTAAATTGTTTTGTCACAGGTTATAACATTCTACGCTTGGGAATCCAGCTCTTCAAGAAGCAACATTAAATTTTCTGTGTCAAAAACACCTGCTGAGAAGAGAGGTCTTGGATTGTTCCATGTCTGAGGCGAACCAAATGCAGATATTGTTGCATTTGCCTGTACCAAGAGTGCTTGGGTCTGCCTTGTATGATATTGCTTTTATGACGAGGCTCTTTTTCCAAGATGTTATTTTCGGTGTGAAAGCTTCCACGGATCTTATTAAAATTCAAGCTCTGTTACTCCTGCTATTATACGAAGCAATTTGGTCTCAGCTAAGATCAACTCACTGTCATACTTTTTGTGCATTGTCCAACATTGTGAACCGTAGGTGAGTGCTGACCGTACAACCGCATCGTGTGGAGTCTTTCTTTCAACTTAAAGTGCATTTTTCTATTACCTCACCAGTTTTGATATGTCATCGCTAAATATATACAAAACAATCACTATTTCCATTCACACTGAGTAGAATTTCAAAGACTTTCCGATAGGAAGTAAAATACAGCCGGCTGCTAAAACGCATATTGCATTTAAATGAAACGACAAAAAGAATGTTAATTTTATGAATCCATTTCCTTTTGTATTGGTTAAGTAACTTGTGAGTAATTGAAAGATAATCATGAATAAACCAAAGCTTTGAAAACTAAAAGGTTATCCTTTGCATAGGTGGTATCCTATCTCGCCGCACCCTACGAGCAGATCGCTGGTGTGAAGCAGTTCCTTCGAGATCACTCGATTACTTTTCCTCGTAACGCCGGAAAAGAAAGAAGAAGGTGAAAATGGTATACCTACCTATTTGTCTTTCGACAACATCTTTTTATCCAGAAAAAACATTTAAATGTTGACAAAGGATTCATTTGGTCATATTAACATTGGTAGCATGTGTTCAAACAAGGCAGTCAGTGTCTTTTTCAGGCACAAAGGAGTGAAAACAGTTTCTAGTTTCGTCAGTGCACCTACCCTTGATGGTGTCATCAGATATTTTTCTTTCAACATGGCAATAGCTCTACCTGTTCCGAGTTAGCCTGATTCTCTGTGATTATTCCTTTTATTAACTTGAATAAAAGTTCTGAATATGTGAACAGCTGAAGGTACTCCTTGAAATTGAGTTAACCCTAAGACGACTTATCTTTCGGATAGTTAAGCTAGAGCCTTCGCTTGGCTAGTTTGTTTGACTGCAAACAGATGAAATCTTTATGTTTCGGCAAAGATGAATTTCTCGTAGTTTAAAGGGTCTTTTAGTTCGACAGTAGTGGTGCCACTGGCATAATGGTCAGCATATCTGCCTGTTACGTGGGAAGTTCCCAGAAACATCAGAGAAAACAAACATTTCGTGGGCATCGCATGGGATTGGCAAGTCCTTCAAAATAAAATTAAAAACTGCCATGAAAAACGCTTCCCAACTTCCCCGTTCGGAACTGGCCCACAATTTTGGGTTTGGGAAATGCGTAGGCACCGAGGTTTCCATAGGTTATTGGGTCACCCTATTTATTTATTTATTTACTTATTTTAGCTAGGCAAGGATGACTTTGATCCGCCACACCTGTACCCATTTCCCATTCTCAAAATCCCTGTACTCAAATAATTTCCTTTGATTTATTATTTTTCTTTCAAAATACCACCAACCCACCAAAACTGACTTCCGTTTTAAATCAATGTCCGTTAATTAAAAACCATTCCCAACGTTTCCTTCATCTACCCAAGAACACAACCCAGTTCCTTTCAACTACCTACCACTACCATTTCAAATTTCCTTATTCAACTAGTCTCTCAACATCCTCCCTCTTTCTCACCCTAGCAAATCAAACCCAAATCTAGTTTCGTAATCCCATCTATGGGAAGCAAAACAGAAAAAAAAATCTCATCAAACTTGGCACGCGACACAAATCTACTTCCACCCCCTTTTCAATCAACCTCATTGCAAAAATAAGAAAAAGAAAAAAAAAACATTTTGAATAACTCGCATTCATCTGTTCAAACAAAAATTACTGGAATGTAAAATATGGTCACTCAGCAGCAGAGTAGTTTAGCCGATGACGACAATGACGATGAATGTTTCAAGCCTATGGTCATCTCTGTTTTACTACCTTTGCGGCAACACTACTGTTACTGTCTTCTTTCAAATCATGATTCATTTCACATTAAATGCACATAGCCACACACACATACTATCAACTCAAAATAGATGTCCAATCTGCCGCCATTTTAGGCACCAAATACGAGTTAAAGTAGTTCAACTATGGTTTGTTATTCTTCCAACAACAACCTGTGTCCCTTTCAGACTCACACAGTTGGATAATCTTTCGATTCGATATCCATACCAAATTTGGTATTAAATCTTTATTATCTCCATAACTTTATTGAAAAGAAAAAACTTATGAATGAATTGATTAAAATGAACTTCACAATGAAGTCATCATGACGGCCTACACTCATAAAAGACAGAGACAAACACTCGACAACAACCACTCAACAATTGTCAACCATTTAGTGTGCACAGAACAGAGATAACACGTCTTACTTTACCCAAACGTCCACTTTAAAAACCTTCCAAGAAAGAGAACGATAGAATTTTTTAAGGCGAGGCCCCATTTTCGGTCGTGGATGGAACAAACTAGCGAAACCAAGAAGAAAAAAACATAAATTTTCTACTGCCCGTTGCGTGTGCCTGTGTGTCGAACGTCGTTTCATCCGTTTTCATTGTGCAAACCCAATTAATATAAAAAAAAATTCGCTGCCCAGTGTTTTAAAATAATCGTTCATTTTAGTGTTTTCCGTAGTTTATTCACAGAATAAGGATTTCGTGTTTTTTTACCCAAATAATTTGTAATTTGTTTCCCGAAAATAGAAAACCGGTGAATTTCATTTCTCCTGTCTCCATCTCTAACCATACATATTTTACATTCCAGTTTTTTTTTGCTGTTCGTGGCTCTCCTCTTTTTTTCTGATTATCTGTCGTCATCGTTCGGTATATATAATAATTCACCACACGGAGTGCTTATAATTTATTAAATTGAAACGAAAAAAGAGTGCTCTTCACAGTAGTAATTTGTTTCTTTTTTTCTTGTGCTAAAAAAATAAATAAGGAGTACACATATTCCTTCGTATATATATATACCTAATAAATAAAAAGGAAATAGTACTATACACCACCTGTCAAAATGACCACCAACATTCCACAAGGTACACTCTTGGATGTACTCAAGAAGAAAATGCGTCAGACCAAAGAAGAAATGGAAAAGTATAAAGATGAATGTGAGGAAATTCATAAAAGGTTACAGCTCGAGGGTGTTCGGCGTGAAGAAGTAAGTTTTCTTATTTTTCTACCGTCTTACGTGGTTTCTTCTGTGTTCCCCCCAGAAACAAAAGCTTCATCTTTTACTTTAGTCTTTCAGTTTAGGAATAGAATCTCTAAATTTGGTGGAAAGAAAAATTCGCCATTCGTGTTGAGTGTGTTCTAGAAACTCCAGCAAATCGTTCTTTCTGATTGATTTTCTTCATTTAAGTAGGCAGCTCTGTTCATTTCTTTCTTTGGCCAAAGCTTTGCCAGGCAGGCATACTCGTAACCTACTACATACCTACCGACCGACTACACAACAGTGCCGAACCGATAAGATCGAAGTTTGGTTTTCCTCACATTTTATTTTTGCACACTCGGTGTGACTTTTTATGAACTTTTTTTTTTCTGTTTTATTACCAAATAACTTAAAGATAGGCTAGTTTGGTTGGCATTGTATACAAGGAAAGAAGCTCCGTTGCTGTTGCACACGGCAGAATAGAGGAATTGTTGGTGAAAGGGTCAACAAACCAAAAAAGCAAAAAGTAAAAAAAAAAAAAAAAAACGATCAGCAATGATCGGTTTGGTTTCGCTGTGGTGGAGGTTATTGTTTGTCGTCAGAGAGTACAAAGCACCGGAGAGACTCTTAACCATCAACTTCTTTTCATTTTTACATACCACAAACTGCCACTTGTTTAGAATTATGTTAATTTTTTTCGGTTGCTTTTACATTCTTCTTTTGGAGTTCGTTATTCTCTTTAATTTTGAATGCTTGAGTGAAGGAATGATCTTGCGGGAAGGCCAATGGGCAGTCTTTTTTTTATCAAAACAAAACGAAACTGCTGAGTGCTGAGTTCTTGATAAATTTTGAACCCAAAATCCATTGCATCACATTTATTTAAAGCAAGCAAAGCCAAACAAAAGGGTGATTAAGATATTTTTGGGCGAAAAAATTCATTTTTTGACCGTATCCGGTAGATTATGGGGTTCTTATCTCAAAAAAACTTGAATTTACTTTGCAAAATTATGTTCCCTTATGCTTATCATTTGTAAGAGGCTTTTACAGTTTCAATCGCTCATTAGCTCTCAAGATAGTAAATCAAAATTTCGATGTCAAGTTGACAATTTGGGCCTCATTAGCCCTCGTAGGTTATCATTTATTTCGCCACATTGAGTCTGCCTTACACTGGGTTTATGTAAGTGTTTAAAATTAAAATTTCAAAGGACCAGCAGTCAAAGTTTTAGGTGGCATAACTTGTTTTTTGTTCCAAATAGACTGCAAATTTTGATCGCATAAAAATGAGGGAAACAAGCGGAGTTTGCGAGGGTGGATCGTTAAAAGCTGTGCCCGTATTACGCATAACCAAACTTGAAACAAAAACCCTTTGTTATCTTTACGTTGCGGTTAAGTTTCACGATAAAATAAATAAATGGGGTAACGCAACAGAGCGCGGAGCTGCTAAGCTCATTTTATGCAACCATGTCTTGTGTGGGAATCGAGGTGGTATTACAAATAACGAAATTCGCAAAAAAACCCCTCGTTATCGTTACGTTGCGGTTACGTTTCACGATACTCGCAGTCATTCACGACTGGGCTCATATTACAAATAACTAAATTCGCAAAAAAACCCTTGTTATCGTAACGTTGCGGTTACGTTTTAAATAAATACTTCCATGTCTTTTGAGGGAATGGAGGTGGCAGCCGCAGAGTAAAATTTTGGACGCCGCATAACAAATAACGAAAACCGCAAAAAACCACTCGTTATCGTTACGTTACAATTTCGTTTTACGATACTTGCAGTTTTTCACGACTGTGTTCTTATTACAAATAAGAAATAACAAAATCTGCAAAAAACCTCGTTATCGTTACGTTGCGGTTACGTTTCACGATACTCGCAGTCATTCACGACTGGGCTCATATTACAAATAACTAAATTCGCAAAAAAACCCTTGTTATCGCAACGTTGTAATTACGTTTTAAATAAATACATCCATGCCTTGTGAGAGAATGGAGGTGGCAGCCACAGAGTAAAATTTTGGACGCCGCGCCGTATAACAAATAACGAAAGCCGCAAAAAACCCCTTGTTATCGTTACGTTATTACGTTTTACGATACTTGCAGTCTTTCACGACTAGGCTCTTATTACAAATAAGAAATAACGAAATTTGCAAAAAAAAAAATACCTTCGTTATCGTTACGTTGTGATCACGTTTCATGATACTCGCTGTGTTTAACAATTTGGTTTTGACCGTCGTTTTGTTTCTGTTGTGAAATTTTAACAGATCTATTCTCATGATTCATAAATCGGTCAATGTCGTGACTATCGTTATTTTAGGCTTTTTTTGCCTCGCGTTTCGTAATATGTAATACGTAAAAATGCAAGAAACTAGCGCTGTTTGCGATAGTGATATCATTATGATATTACAAATTATCATACAAAAAAAAAAAGAACCTCTTTAACGTTACGTTACGAGTAATTAATTTAAATTTAATTGCAGGATTAGCTGCCTTTTAATTTGTATATGATACCTTTCGGCATATCAGTATCTGTGTTTCTAAGACGACAATTAAAGAACATAGCCAACCTTTTCAGTGTAAGATAAGAGACCGCCAAATTAAGTTGCGTTTATGTTTCACGATACTCGCTGTTAATTACGATTGGATTCGTATTACAAAGTCTCGTTATAGCTACGTTTTACTATAATCGCTGTCATTAGCTATCATGATCCATTCCCATAATTCATAGTCATTCTATATCGTGGCTCTCGTTGTTTATTGTGTTTGGTTTTTTTCCCTCGTTTTTCGTAATTCGTAAATCGGGTCCTGGGTTGTTTTTGCTACAGCATAGCAGCTCGAACTGGATGATTAAAGAAGCATAGGCTTAAGAACATAGGCATGTGCCTGATGAATTGCTATACCCAGCTGAATGGCTATACCTTCCGGTTCGGGAATTAAATAGAGGTGCTTTTTTGTCGCAACTAAGCAATTCTATATGACAGGTCCCCTTCACAATAAACATATTGAGCCAAAAGATGATCCAAAATATTCTCAGAGGTCCTCTTTAATTTCCATGTCAATGTTTATGAAAATATAGAGATATGTCGCCGTAGAGTTTCCCATTGGCAAAGGGTCCTATCGTAAATAACATTTTCCAAAAATTGGTATCGTCAATGATGTTTCAGAATTTCTTGCTGAATTTCAAACTATCGTGAATAAAGCTCCCATGGGAGGTTTATCTGTCATTATGCTTCACTATTTGTTTCGCATTCACTTTTGTAGGAAGATAGAAGTAAACACAGCAATTTAAGTGCAAGAGCATTTACCTACCTATGATTGCTTTGATAATTTTATAAGCATTTGTTCCGTGGGAAATTCACCAAAGTCACTTTTATAAATAGGTAGGTATAAAGCCTCAACAATTTTCAATTCACAAAACGAAACCGGCGAATCCACAAATCCAAAATTTCCAATTTAAACTCCCAATGAAACCCCCAGAGGGTAGTTCACTGAACACTTGACCGTTGTTTACATCGTAAATTTGTGCTTTGTATGCTTGTGCAAATGAACTCAAACATGACATTTTACGAATGTGATAAGCTTGTCCATGTCAAGTGACATTTTTCAAAACAAGTACCCACCTAACCATTTGCTAATCAATTAAAAGTTAGCAGTGAAATCAAAGTTCCAAAGTACAACTGATTGCTGCGGCAGTATTACTGTTGTTGGGAAACTATTTATTGTAGTTTTCTCGTTAGTAATTTGTATTAATTTATTTTCAAATATAGGGGGGGACAATAAAATTAGGGACTTCTCGCACACTTCTCTTAGTTAAAACCTGTACATATGTAAAATGGAAAGGACTTTAAATGTTTGGCCAATTTCGATTAGCTATGGGAGAAAGAGCTTTTCATTGCTCTGTAGCTAGTCGGAAGACTTGTCAATTCATCAGGAAAGGTTTTAGGTAGACGTAGAAAGTTAATTAGATTAGAAACCAGGATATCTCCACTTACACCAATGCTTCACAGTGCTATTTTAGTAATTTTTGTTAATTTATTTTCATGGCGTGGTACCTAATCTGTTGCAGAAAAATTAGGTCTATGCCGACTGGACTCTACTGGCACATCCGCTTTGTTTTTATGTAAAGTGTGAATGCAAATAAGTTTTGATCGCTTAACAAAAAAAAGTACCTACACGGTCAGTTCCAAAGATAAAACTTCATTGTTTTCATAATTTTTTTTTGTATCTCAGAGACTTAAGTGAAACTTACCTGAGAGGAAACTCATTTGGCTTTCGCCCTAATTTGTGCTCTTGTGCAACTCTTCTTCTTCATGTTCCTTTTTCATGAAAAAGACATATCGTGACTTTAAAGGGATCACAGCTTTCCCACTTACTTGCTTCACACTAGTGATCTGTTCGTTGGGTAGGCCGATCTTGGATTGTTCCAAGTCTAAGGCCAACAAGATGCAGATTTTGTTGCTTTTCGTTGTACAAAGAGTTTGCTGTTGTTTTGCTTTTGCGCAACTACTCATAATTATCAGCGCTCTGAATCCAGATTCTCCTACCCCAAACAAAAGCCATCCAGGGAGACAACGCCAGCCTCTGAGTGTTCTGATCGGCACCATTGTACTACGCAAGCATAAGGTCTACAGGTGTGTCGTTATTTGCCATATAATCGCCCACAAAAGGTCTTTTAATCGGGTTTCTATTAGCTCATACGAGCATGGATGCATGGTTCATTGCTGCAACAGAGGTGCTGTGGTGGAGTGTTTAGTGGATAGTCCGGATACATGAGTTTCCCGTGATGGGTTCTTCTTTTCTTTCAGACTCCTAGTTTCACCTGAACCCTGGCCGCCGCCCTTGAGGTTATAACTAAATTACAACCACTTTAATATCATCTACTGATTCACAAACAAAAGGAAGATTGCTACCCTTGTAGTATTATTGATCCTTAATTGGTCTGAGCGGTCCAGCTTAGTATTATCCTCTTAAAAATTGACCACCAAGTCTACCGAGTTTCATTTTTTGCCACTTCCTTCGTGAAAGCTAAAAGCTGACAATTGCAACATTTCTCAAAGGTCACTCATTTCATTGCAAACGTGAGATCAGCATTTGAGTCCGTATTAAAAATAACGATGCTTTCAAAAACTCCTCGTTATCGTTACGGTGCAATTACGTTCCACTATACTCATCTATTTGTCATCGTTCTGACATTTTCATGGATCCAACTTTGTTATTCATAAATCGGTTTATTTTGTGGCTTTTGTTGTTTTGGGATTTTTTTGCCTCGCGTCTCGTAACTCGTAATACGGGTCCTGTCTGAAGCAATGGCCTCTTCAAGGACCGTCGCCGTCGTAACAATTTCGGACTACGAATGCCCTTAACATCATAGCAAAACCCTCGTAGTGATTCTTTTGTCGATGACGGAGTTACTATTGATAAAATTATTAACAAAAGATATTTTAAGTATTCCTTTGCAATTGGCATTCGATTTTCGAAATTGTTACGACGCGTGTTGTAATAGCTAATAGGGGTGGATACCTTGTATAACTACATGGCTAACAATTCGGACTACCTACCTTTTTCTGGCAAGTCTAACATTAATGGATGCCCTACTGAAATCAACAAATTAGGCAATTGTACTCATAAAATGTAAACGTTTTTTTTTATTACCTACTTTAGAATGAATCATTTTGTTTTAAGCGCCAGCGCTACAGCCTCTGGGGTTTTCTTAAATTCGGATGATAAAAGTCACAGTGAGAAATGTTGTTTATTATTTTCTCTTTAGTCGTTCGTAAAGCGGCACTTGATTTGAGTCATCTCTATTTCCAAAATAAATACATAAGAAAATTAACGTAGGCTTTAAACAAACCTGATTGACGCATGAGTAAGCGCCGGCATTTCAAATACCGAAGAGGTTTTTATTATTTTATAGGGCGCGAATGGAAGGGTTACATTGATCGCTTCATTCCACTTGTTGAATCTTATAGCACACAATTGCTAAGGCATCAAGTACCTACCTACAGAGTGCCTGTAATGTCAATTCTAAATTCTATTCTCTGTATCACTCGATTTAATAGACGGCTTCCAAATCAAGCTTCGAGAAAGTTTATTGTCTGCTACAAATTACAACCACAAGTTGAATTAATTAATTGGGCCATTTCTCAAGGTCACGATCGGCTACTTCTGCTATTAGTGCTGAAAATAGAAATTTGTGTGAATCAACAACCATAGAGCAACGCCTTAATTTCTTTTCTTTCATTTCATCCTCTATTCCCGTTCTACCTACACTTCCAACTAAAAATGGGGGAAAGTTCACGTTTGAGAAAAAAAATGTTGGCAATGTTTTGACAAAAATCCTTCGATTTGTAAAACAAAAATTGAATGCGAGTTTCAATGTTTGTCCCTAGTCTACCCTCGTGTTGGTTGTGTGTTTACTCGGTTCCTTTGATTCTTTGTATAAATTGACTTCTTTCCAATGTCCTATGTCCACAACTTGTGCTCCCTTTAAGAATTCACTTCAATTTTTTTGTTGTGCATTTTTAGAGTACATTTCTAGCGTTTCATGGTCACTGAACATTAAGTCGTCCGTCTACCTTCCAGTTCTATTATCATCTCTCCCTGTGAATTTTTTTTCTTTGGTTCATTAAACATTTGTGTTCCAAATAAGGTGTGACTAAGCAGCTAGCTCTATATACCTACAATCCTACATGTAATGTAAGAGAGGGAGAATAAAATTGCCGCGCCGGCCGCCGACAGTCGACAGCCGACACTCATAGAAACAGAATTGTTTGTTGTAACCAAGACCAACCACCACACTTTTTTCATGCGTGCACAGCAGAGAGACGGAGTCCAAGTACAAAGCCAGTACGAGTACCTACTCCAGTACCCAGTGTTCAAAGCGAGGAAAACGCTCAACGCAACAACGGTTCGGGTTGTTTTATTAGACTCTCTGATGACGTAATTTGTCGTTTTGTGTTCATATCACTTGACTTTTTTTGAATTTTGTTTTTTCATTGTTTTGGTGGGGAGGGGAGGGTGTAGGATAGGCATTAGGCATATCTGGATTTTCTCTTCGTGTTGTTTCGTCTATTTTTTTGAGTTTTAAGTACCTACCTGTACAATAATTTGTGGTCTACAACAGGTCTATTAGTTTTTAATCACTGTAGGAGGTTTAACTTTGCCTCGCCGCTCCGTCCGGTTTGGAAAGTTTCTTCTTAGGGAGCTTTGATAAGACTTGACTATGGTCTTTCTTTTTGAAAGGTTTCTTACAGGAGACATTAGTCACTACCGACAACGATATTTTTGGGGGAAAATTGAAATTAAAAAAAAGTCATAACTCCGGAAGCTAATATTGACATTAACTTGCTAAATGACTTCTCTTCATGAAGCAAGATATTCCCCCCTCGTGTTTATAAGACTAAAAAAACACCTCCGATGAAAAGTAGGTAGGTGATATTTACTTGGAAACTTATCATAAAAAGGCTTACTTATCAAATTTCAATTGAATTTTGTTGAAGTTTCAGACGAGAGACATTCATGAATTTGAAAGCCTTTTTTGGGTGTAGTACTGCTAGACAACAAAAAGGGGGAAATGTTGTCTAAATTTTGAAACGAAAAAACATTCGATTTATTATAAATTTGCGTATTTTTACACATCACAGCAAATTTTGGTCATAAATGGGAACAAGTTTATTGCATTCCTTTTAGAGTTTCATTTCGCAACGACAACGTAAACGAAACACTTATCTGTTTTTGTCTTTTTTAACGTTTGAGTCATTTGCATGGTTATGGTGATTCATGTCACTTGAATGTGTCTTATCTTGCATTCCACTTTCGTGTGATTCTTTTTTCCCTCCATTTTTTCTTGCTTATTTTTTTTTCATTTATTTATTTTTGCAGTCTCCAAACATTGACCGAATTGGCATGAATTGTGGGCATTGACACAGACTGGTATCGTGTTTTGTTGGCTCTTTTTCAATTAACTTCTACTTTTTTTTTTATTTTTTTATTCATCTGAGCCTAGAGTTTTCTAAGTCTTTAGAGATTCGATGTACCAGCTTTTCTTGATGCTAACATAAGTTTGTTCTATGATAAGTTGGGACGTTTAAAACGAGAGTTCAAATCTGAAATCGCAAATCTTACCAAAAGTTGAGGAATCAACCATCCAGAAAAGGAAGGTCAAACGATGCCTTTGAATATTAAACAGTTTCGTTTTTAGTTCCCAACAAAGTATAAATTTTCAATGATTTGCTTTTCTTTTTCATCTTTTGTGGGACATACTGACTAGAAAGATTGGCACCTCCAAAATCAAAGTGTCAAGTCGATTAGAGAGAATGTGAGAGCAAATTAATGAAAATGAGGGACGAGATTTCGCAGCTTAGGCCGTATAGAACGGTTCACTTATGTTTTATTAATATAACTTGTACATGTTTTGCTGTAGACGAGTGTTGTTGGACAATGTGAACGCTTATAACATCTGTACGATCTGGTTGTAATGGTTTTCGATTGTTTTTTATATTTTGACCCGACCAAGCTTCTCAAAGAACTTGAATAATGGGAAACCCCCTTATAAGTTTTTCATTGACAATTTAGAACGCTTATAAGATGATTTCAGTCTTCATTGACTATACTGAGCTCTGAAGGACAAATGAAAAAGGCCTCAAAACACAAAACTACAAGTACTTGTAATGCAAGTGAATTAAGACCAGTGTAAGAAATTTCTGGAACACAAAGTTAAAAGTTTGTCTACTCATCTACAACTCTAATGGTTCTTAATACTGCAAGTGGCTCTTGGCTTGTAGACTTGTGGCTTTGTATTACAGGCCCAATATCTTTTGTAAAATTATAGAACCTCAATTTGGTATCTCATTTTAATTTTTTTTTTATTAGAGCCGAGCTTTTAAATTCATCTGCTGCTAGCTTTGGCATATCCAGCCAAAACTAGTCACGTACTAGTCTTGTGTTGTCCTTTTTCTTCTTCGTTTTACGACGGCGTTACGAGTATCCCAAACACTTTCACTCATCTGCTTCACACTAGTGATCCACTCGTGGAGTACGGCGCGTTGACATCAGAATGCGTCGCCAAACGTCCCGGTTTTCGATTGTTTCATCTTTGAGGCCAACCAATTATACAAATTTTGGAACATTTTTCTGTACCCGGAGTGTTTTGCTCTGTTTTTCTATTTCCTTACTAAGTTTTCGACTTATAACAATTTGAAAAAATTGATGTATCTATTTTCACAGTCTACACTAATAACCTCGTGTAAACACCAAAGGGATTTTGGTAAAGGTGTAGGTAATGATGTTTTGGGGGGCACCCCCTACTACACCTTTACCGGGATTTTATTTTTTTCAGACCATCATTTAGCTATAGCCCAATTGGCTGACGTTTTGTTTACTTCCTTTCATTTACTTATGTCGTCTATGCTTTTCCAGGCGGCTCTGTCTTAAGTTGGCAGTCTCCAGTTTAGCTTATCCACTTGATTGAAGGTGCCCCTTTAACTTAAGTTGTCGTATCTTAGTTTCGGTCCATCTCTATTGCGATTTGCGACGGTCGTCCCTTCTACGGGATGGTTTTACTGTAGGAGAATTGGTGTCTATTCGTCTTTAATAAACCATCTCCTTCTCCATCTCTCTCTGAATCGTTAGATATTTGGTCTTTTTGTCAGGTTCGCTTCGCTATACAATTCTACATCACCGAAGATTCATGCTTCTGCACCATAATAAAGATCGATAATAGTAACATGATTATCTTAACTCTTCCTAACTCTTTCACTTGTTTATTGCCGAGAAAGATTTAAAAGACTGATTGTTTTTCCAAAGTTTTTATTTTAAGGTTTTCAGCATAAAAATGTTCGGTTTACACAATCCAATAAAAATTTGATGCGTGGATTATTTGTGTACAGTTTCCATAGTTTGCTTTCCTCCATCTTGTTGCCCGTCACACAGCTCTTGATTCCTTCTACGCCACAGTTGCTGGTACAAAATAGGTTTGGATGTGCTGAAGAGACTAAATCTGCCACTTGCTGCAGTGTATGATTGGTAAAGTTTTCCACGGAGTCGACATCAAATTCAAAAATGATTTTTAACTGGATATACTTCAGGCAGCTTGAGCTAGTTTAGTCTTCTTTTTCCTAATAGTAGGCTTGGCGATACATTTTGAGTTCAACACGACGTACGTTACAGGCGGATCAAAAAAAAAAAAAAAAATAAATAGGGTGGCGCAACAGAGCGAGGAGCCCCTGGGTCTAGCGCATTTCTCACAACCATGCCTTGTGAGGGAATGGAGGGGACCTACATTTTTCTGCCGGTTCCGAACGGCTTTTTGAGAAAGCGCTTTACAGGCGGATCATTGGTGTGAAAATGACCAGTGGGACGTCTGGGATCAGTTTGTAAGATCACAATGCTCATAGCTCCGTCAACAAGGATAAGAACAAGAAGAAGAAGTGCGGACAGCAGTTGTAACAAAGTTTCCTACACAGTTACTTAGGTGGGCATTTCAGTTCGAGCTGAACCTGGGTCTCAACCAACATCCTTCTATAACGACTTCGATTTCGGGCGAGCTCTCTCCAGTTTTGCACTTTAAGTCGGTTGAAGTCTTCTTCCACTTGATTGCGCCATTTAAGATGAGATCTTCCCCTTTTCCCTGCAATGTGCTTTCGAAAACCCGTCGAGCCGGAGTGTTGATGTTCATCCGCCCTACCCCAGCCATAGTAGTCTCGCGATGCGTACTCTTCTAGCTATGCCCATGTCACGGTACAGCTCATAAAGCTCGTTGTTATATCTTCGTCTTCCTACACAGTTGAACCCTTTAAAATATGGCCGACCTGTTTGCTGTTTGTTCTAAGGTCGATCGACTATTCATTCCTTGCAAAAACTGATACTTTCCATGAAACATATAAACCAAAAATAGTGATACCCACTACGTTACATCCATTAAAAAATTAGGGTTATTGCGATACCACCACTTCCTCCATAATAAATAATATTGAAACAGCTGGTCTTAATCGCACATCCCATCCGTTGGTTTTCAAGGTTTCTGCTATTTGCTCCTCCTGAAAGTCCTCTCCGGAATTTCACTCTCAATCCAACTCATAGTAATTCTTCCTATAAACTCCTTAAATTTTCATATATGAATAAATAAATAAAGTAGCGAAAGCCCGGGGCGTAACACATTTCTCTCAACCTCGACGTTGTAAGCGAGTGGAAGTGACCTACATTTTTTTTACCGCTTCAGAACAACTAATCGAGAAAGCACTTATCATGGCATAAAATACCACTGGAGAAATTGTCGATTTCTCTCAAAATACAATACCAGTGGAAAACATTTTTTTTTTTTGACTTGATACTTTTGAGTTTCGAACATCGAACAGTGAGATGTTCAGACATACGTTAGCTATCACACCAAGAGAACCACGACTATTTCCTTTAAAAACTTCTTCAGAATGACTTAATCCCGCTCCTAAAAATTCTTCTTCGCATAACTTCCTTGATATTCCTTCGATTATTTCCTCCCAACTAACCTTCGGAATTCAGTTCTTAATCCAACTCCAAAAAATTATTCCTATTTCTTCCTATTTTCCTTAAATTTTTGACTATTTGCGAACGATTTCTTTTTGAATGAATCCCTTAAAGTTGCACTGAGAACCTACATACATGCGAAGGCTACACTTTTCAAATCAAATCGAAAAGATTTTATTGAAATTGGACGAAAGAGATGGCCGGAAAGAGTCCTACAAAACTTCCTAAATCCCGCTTTTATTCTCTCCCCATTTTATAGCAAAAAAATCAAAGGTGATGCACCGACAGCACTTGGCAGCCGAATGGACATTGGACAATCTTTTTTATTTGATATTTTAGAAATGAATGGCATCAAAAGCCGAATTTTTTTATTTTAGCAATAGGACTTTTTTGAAGGAGAAAATTTAGCTTAGTTTGTTTTAGTACAAAAGAGCGAGTTAGTTTTTTTTTTTTTAATAGACGGGGAATATGGAACAGAGGTTTCTTTGAGTTCTTTTTTTTTTAATCCAAAATTACAACAATGAAAATAAATAATAAAAAAAGTAGTTTATTTGGGAGCACATTTGTTATTTTTCGAATTTTTGTTTTTCCTCAAATAGGCTGAATCTGAAGTTGCTGCATTAAATCGTCGCATTCAATTGCTCGAAGAGGACTTGGAACGTTCTGAGGAACGTCTTGGATCAGCCACAGCTAAACTTTCGGAAGCATCACAAGCTGCTGATGAAAGTGAACGGTTAGTACCCCTTCAACAACGAATGGTTTTGAAGGTTTTTTTTAAATTTTATTTTATATTTTCTTTTGAGTTTCTTTGATCGAAATAAGGTTATTCCCAAGGGTTGGGTTTAAAATTAAAAATAGGAGATTTATTCAAACCAAAAAATTTCATGTTAATCACAATAAAATACTTTAGGATACGAAAGGCACTTGAAAATCGTACAAATATGGAAGACGACAGAGTAGCTATATTGGAAGCACAATTATCCCAAGCAAAATTAATTGCCGAGGAAGCTGACAAAAAATACGAAGAGGTATAAAAAAGGAAAATGTTTAGTATTGTGCTGATATAGGCTGAGATAGGGTTGCTAGGGACATTAGTGTAGGGCTTATGTTAGGGGTGGTTAGGAATTTTTCTAAATTTTCAGCTGGACCTGGACAACACGATGATGACAACAGTTGTAGTTTATATAGATTATTTTAAGACATACAAAAACAGAAAAATATGCAAACAAGTCACTAAGAAACGAATATTTTCTTCCAAAAACAATTTGAAAAAACCAACAACAACGAATACTAAACAACCTACTAAACTTGTGCGTGGATGAACCGAAATCTTTTGTCAACCCGATACGTGTGATGACGATGATGGTGACGATAACCGTTTTCTATGATGACAATGATGGTTGGGAATAATCTACAAACAAACAGTGCCCGTAAGATCCTTGAAAATCGCTCACTCGCCGATGAAGAGCGTATGGACGCCCTCGAGAACCAGCTCAAAGAAGCCCGTTTCCTTGCTGAAGAAGCCGACAAGAAATACGATGAGGTGCAACTCCCTTCTAAAATAACTTGATGTGTTTTTTCTTTTTGTTGTTAAAAAATTAATATTGTTTGCTAAACTGGAACTAATTTGCGCCTGTTAAGCTCGAAGTGCACTTCTTAAGAAAAGAAAATCAAAATCAATCAACAAAACCAACAACAGAAGAACAAAAACTTATGAAAATTTTCTCAAAAAAGCTTTGAAGAAACAAAAAAAAAAAACAAAAAAAATCTATATAACTCTTACACAGCACATTTATGTGTTATTTATATACAAAAATACCAAATGATGGATCACGCTACGTATATGTGTATATATACCGTTTTATTTATACTAACAAACATGATGGATAAAAGAACAGTCGCATGACATTAGTCCAAAAACAAGCGCATCGTTGGACGAAGTAGTTTTTTTTTTCATCAAAAAAAGAAAAAAAACCGATGAAGAAACACTGATGAACATTTTTTCCTTCGTGATCCTGAGATCGATCGAGATCCATTGATCAAAAACAACGGCAGCTCTATTTATGTGAAACGAAAATTCCTTCTTGAAAAAAAAAAATCAATACATACACCGGGAACATCCCAAAAAGAAACTAAAAGTAAATTTATTCTAAATTTTGTATTGTGAAGTTTACACAGTCTAAGAATTTTCTTTTATTTTTTATTGAATTTTGTTTACTTGTTTAACGTAAAGTTTTTTTTTTTCTTTATGAAACTTTGTCTTATATATAAAGTCATTGGATGTTTACTTTCTTTTTGAATCAATTTGACGTTAGTTTCTTTCTTTCTTAAAATAAAATCAATGATATTTGTTAAACTGTAATGTAGTAATGTTATTGACGATGAACTTTTTTGTTTCTTTTTCTTTTTTTTATGTTAGATTAGATTTTAACTTATATGGAGATTCTTAAGTAAATCAAATATACAAAAAAAAAACAATTATTTGCAAATAAAGATATATTTTCTGTTCACAAAAAAAACTATTGAAACAAGAGCTTTTTCGTTTTGGTCGATGATTATGTAGGAAGTTTTTCGGATTTCAGCTTTTGTGGATGAGACAGCAAGGCTTGCGGTGGAATTTAACTTGATGGAAATTTGTTACAGCAGAGTATTGAAGATCGAAAAGAGAAAGAAGGCCCCGATCGCATAACTTTTAAGACGATTATGGTCCAATCTATCGTCTGCGATATCGTCCTTAGATTGTTTCGAGTAACTTTGCTTTCAATGATTGAACGATAGTATTGACTATCGTTTCATAAATTTTGTCGACTTTTTCGTGGCTCTAGAAGATAATTTCTTCAGTGCTTTGACTTTGAGCGATAGTCGTCTGAAAAGTTGCGCGATTCGGGCCTAGATTTATGAATGAATCAGTCAATAGAGTGCATTGTAGATAGATGAAAAGAAAAAGTTACAGCCACATTAATAAACGTAGAATAGCTAAGGGTTAGGCCTGATTTCATTGGCTTAGTGGCAAATGCTATCAATAAAGGGATATTTCTGTTAACTGACGTTTAATAGGTTATTCCACTGATGAGTGTGGTTTAGCGAAGGAATAGACAAGAGATGCACCAAGCCTCTATAAAGTAAAAGTAATTAATAAGAAATTTATGAATTTTAAAACTTGTAGTAGGCAACAATAGAGATTTGAATTTTGAATGCAAACAAAAATGGTTGATAGATTTATAAATTTTCTAAATCTTTGAAAATTCTTTAGCAATCAGACATCAGTAACAGGAGAAAGCAAAATCTACAAAACCCTTTACAATCCTTTGAATGTGTTATGTGAGGAGAGTTTTAGAAAGAAAAAAAAATACAGATCTTCCAAGGAAGACATGAACAAAACGAGGTCGAATTACGCCATCAGTGATCGAGTGAGTGAGTACTATTTTCCTTTCAAAATTTCGATCTTTATTACACAACATCAGTCTGCTGTCCATTTATCGATTTCAGTTCGTTCCAATACTGATGAAAAAGTGTCAAATTGTGGTACTAAAGTTCTCCATAACGTGAGAAAGTAATGCCAAAAACGCATAATTTAGTCACGTATTACTCGATCACATGTGCGGTAATTCGGACCCTGATAGCCATTTGTTGAATTCAAATTGAATGGGTGTAAACGAGGTGGACGTATTCCTGTTGACTTGCAAGTTATGTCTGCTATTAGATGCTGGGGATGTAATGACTAAAGAGGTGCATTTCATAATTTGAAACAACTCTTGAATTTTGTCTCCTAGAATCAAAAACAACGTACTACACTTTTCGATAAAATCGAGTTAACTGTGTAGTTTACTTCAAAACTTTCAAAAATCTGTGTAGCTGTGATTGAAGCTCTCAAAAGTGGACTTATTCCGGAGATAGTTTGTTCTGAATATCAGGGCTAGAATCAAAAGCAACGTATTCCTAAGGCTATTTTGAGTCAAAACAACTTTATTTCACTTAAAAATCTAAGCAGAACCACTAAAACAGTTTGACTTCAAGCTTCTCTAAAAAAGTTTTATTTGATTATCTCAAAACTAGAAAAACTGGAATACGTTGTTTTTAAATCTAGAACGTTCAAGCTAATGAGGCCAATCTATATGACGGACGGTGGGCTTTTCTTTAGAAAGAAAAAACGTACACGCCTTTCACCATTTCGAACTGATTATAAGTGAAGTTACATGACAAAATGCTGCAAAATTTAATAGGAAATTTTGTTAAACGTCTTTTTACTATTCTGGTAACAATTTTTTTTTTTATTAATGAGAAAGTTTAACCCATGGACTAACCCTAATCCTATAGTTTTTAAGTCTGAAGAATATGAATGAAATAACAGTGTTTTTTTTTTTTTTTTATTAATAGGGCTGATAGAGTTTTATTCTGTTATTATTAGACAATCATAGGAAAAAAAAAATCGAAGCTAAAGAAAATGTATACAGGAAATGCTCACCACCCATGACCCATCACAAGGCTCGTCGGTTGTAATACTTTCTGACTACACTGCCAAAGATCTAAAAATATCTCCATAATGAATCTTTTGAAACCAATTTATTCCAAATAACGATACTCGCAAAAAAGCCCTTGGTATCGTTAAGTTACGATAACATTTTACGATACTCGCTATCATTTATGACTGCATTTGGCGGTCATTTTGCTATCGTTCTGGACATTCTCATGGATCCACAAAAAAGCCCAAAAAAAAGTGAACAAAACCAATTTTCGATGCTTCATTGGTTTTCATAATGAATGCGTTCCCGAGTGAAACCAACTGAAAATTTCTTAGGAGTCTCAATGCTGTGAAGTTAAAAACAAAAATTTGATTTTTTTTCTGCCCGCGACTGTTTACAATGGAAACACACAACGAAACTCCAATTCTCAATCAGGGACTAAGTTTTTATGAAATTGCCTGATAATTCACAGTCATTGGATACACATTAAACACTGAAATAACTCACATGATTTAAATAAAATAAAATGTGATTGTCAGACCAAAAGCATTTGCATAAACCAATGTGTTGCCACGTGAACGATGTGATGCCACGTGAACGGAGCCCTACTCCAAAAAAAAAAACAATTGGAGAATATAAAATAAAGAACTTGCGTAAAGGCAATGCTTCCAAGAGCCCTTAGATCATTGCAAAATAAAATTCGTATTTTAGGTGATGGGTAGATGTGGATTCTATGAGAATAGCTCGTATCTGAAATCGAAGGGTTAAATGGGAAAACTTTACTTCTATTTGTTCTTTTGAGATGAAGCCATTAGTTTTCCACACATTGATGTGGTTTTTTATCTAAGATTGGTGCTTTGACGGGACTTGATAGGCGACATGGAAAGCGAAGAATGTGTAGTTTTGAAGAGAAAACCATAATTTTCCAGTCAACAAGGTTTTTAAGAACAAATACAAGTCACATAGCACTCACTGGTCTAACGAACTTACAGGCTACATAAACTCCATAGATTATAGGAACTCCACAGATTACACAAACTTAACAGGTTGAAAGAACTTCGCAGGCCACACGAACCTCACTTGTCGAAAACACCTCACAATTACACTAACCTCCAAAGTCAAGGCCCAGATTTCGTACCTTTTTAGATGATTCCCATTCAATCGTATATCGTGGATTGTATCGTCAAAAGATTGTTTCATATAAATTCGCTTTCAGTGGTTAATCGACAGCTATTTTGTTATCTTATTACAAATTTAGGTAACTTTCTTAGGGTTTTGAACTTCAGTACTTAAAATTTAGATGATAGTCGTCTAAAAGTTATGGGAACCAGGGCCAGCAAAACATTACAAGTAACCAAAATCTTACAGGTCACAAGTACCCTATATGGACCTTAGAAGTCATAAGACTCGGAGGTTATCAGAAACTAACAAGTCACAAGACCGTGAAAAATCACGACAGAATTCACCGAAACTCACAGATCACACAGGTCACAATAGTCTCAAAAATAACACGATGCTTAGAAGACAAAAGGATTTGACATTTTAATCTGCTTGTATAATATGTAATTGGCAAATACAATGCTCACTATTTTCGTCTTTTAGTTTAGAAACTTGGTTATTAAACACCTTTTAAGAGAGCCATTCGTGAGTAGTTCCACTTACGTGCTTAACATTTGTGACCTGCCCGTGGGGTATCCTGTTATGAGACATTTGTTTTAAACAACTTAAGATTCATCCTGGATCGATAAGATTACACCTTTCCCAATTTGGTGTTACAATTTGCAAGTACCTAACCATCCCCTCAAGAGAAGCTTGGGAGAACCGTACTCTCTTGGATAATGAAGGGATCTTCAAAGGGATCTAAAACTCGTGGTGGTGTATTAACTGGAAATTTAAGCCTTTTCCTCCACCTACTTGGCTATTGTAGTATGTCTCACGTCTCTAAAAGGGATATCAGAACAGTTTAACATTCACCTTCCAAGAGTGCCGAGTCAAAGAGACATACCAGGCAACTGCATGACAGACGAACTCGCCAAAAAAGGAACGACTTCTCATCTTCGACCTGAAAGGAACAATATATGTAGTTATACCTAAAGCTACATGAAAACTTTTGCTAAAGCAGAACGCCTCTGAGAAGATTGAGCAGATGGACGCAGAGTAATACATGTCTTATGACTTATGACATGTCATGTGTAGACTCGAAACGTTCAAAAAGCCTGCCTAATAGGTAGTTACCCCAAAGGACTTGGTATCTACTCCAATGACTTTTGTAGAAGCTGCATAGACGAGGAGTTAGAGGAGACAGTCCATCACCTCCTTTGTTCATTCTCGCGATCGCTAACAGACGAAAAACTCACCTAGGTGAATACTTTTTTGACGATCCCATAGATTTGGCTTACAAAAATCTTAAAAGTCTCTCCCTTTTCATACAAAGTTCTGCATGGTTTGACTAACAGGTGATTAACTTGTTAGTCCAGTTTCGATTAGAGGGTTATCAACTCTCATTTCACAATGAGTAGACTTACTTCAGAGCAATGCCTTCAAATTGTTATTACCGATATACGATCCCAGTTGCTCAAAAAGTGGTCGAATAGACTTCCCGATTACGCTCGGGTCCATACTCCATAAGCCCGAAATCGTTTTAAGTACTAATGGCATAAGAATATCTTTTATTTAAAACCAATAACATGATAATGAAACGTATTTTATTTCACTGTAAATTTGTAGGCCTGTAAGAAAAAACACTGTGTAATTGTGACAGCTGCCAGGAGACCTTCAGTATTGGACACAATTTTCAATTAATTGAAATGACTAACAATGAACTAAGATGATCACAAACAGAGATATGCAAAAATGATCAGTATGATCTAATTAAACATACAACCCCACATTCCATGTGTTGATGTTCATTAGTTACCATCACTACACTACCATCCTTGTTTTGAAGTTTGAAACTAATCGAGTCAAGTTCAGTACTCAACTTCAAAAGTATATATGTATTTAAAAACGTAACCACCTTGTTTGAAGTGCGTACTTGAACATGCAAAAATCGTCACTGTCACTGAAAGTAAATGAAAAACAAAAAGTTTACACAGCCTGATTAAGTGCATTCCATTATGGGTGCAGTCATTTATATCAATTAGCCATTATTGTGGGTAAACGTGACAATCCAGCCCAAAAGAACTCCATGCCCGTCTTTTGGCCCATTAGATTATTACTCTTTCATCACAGGTAGGCTTGTGACAGTCTATACAAATCTATGTCCATTGAATTATTGCGCTTCCTTATTGTATCACCATCACACACATGTGATGTCAATGCATTTCGATTTAATTTGCCAAACAATTACACAATCGTCCGATAATAGAACTCGACGATATCTATTTCCATTTTACTATTATTTCTTTTTCCTTAATCACTGAATGTATAGGTATCATGTACTGTACATGGTTTAATGTATTTCTATATATTAATTGATGTAGGCGTGTCAGACCAAACGAATTGTCAGGCAGACATGTCAGCCGCCGCGCCACGCCGCACCGAGTAGTTATACCCATATTCGTTTGTATAGTTTGTTTGGTATAATGTCTGGGCAAATAGAATTTTTATGCGAGAAACAAAAGAAAAATACTCTCACTTCACTACTCATAGTCTTGCCCGAAATGCATTAAGTGAAATTATTTCTTTATAGGAAACAATTAAGAACGAAGTGTTTGAATTTGAAATTCAACGGTGAATGTGAATGACATTGCTCCAAATTAGTATGACAAATGACTGACATGAGAATAGTCCAAAATAATATTCCTCTGCTCAAAGCATATGTTGCGATAGCAATAAGGGCATGACGATAATGTGTGTGTTTGTGTGTGCGTCTAGTTTTAGGTCTGTCTGCTATTATTCATTTGGACAGTAGTTCTGAAATTATGTAATGAAAGCAAAACAATTATCTGTATATGGTGATATTATTAATTAAATATTCTCGAAGCACCTGATACTGGATGTTTAGTCGCACGTTTTATGCTCTAATGGTTTTTGCTGTATAGACGACCTTCTTACTAAGCGCACGTATGAGCCCACCGGATGTAAGAGGAAGGTCGTTGGATTTATACATTACATTCAACTGCCAAAATAACAAAAAAAAAAAAATAAAAAATGGCCGCTTTAACGAAATAAAAAGCAGAACATAACTGCGATAATGTTGGGATTGTTGAAAAAGCTTAAAAAGCAAAGAAAAATAAAACAGAACAGATACAGAATATGTCAAAAAGCTAAGGTAATGGTCTTATAAAGCAAATGCAGGGTCACAGTTGAAATAAAAAACAAATGAAGTACATACTTATGTATGTCATTTTCCGAAAGTAAATAGATAAGGTGTCGCAAAAGAGCGGGGATCGTAATTTTACCACCAAAGCCAGGAATGGAGGTGACCTACAATTTTTTGCTGACTCTGAAAGGCTAATCGAGCAAGCGCTTTTCATGGCCATGAAACTACTAGGTTTGTTTCTTTACTAAAAATTATCATGAAATGCACCGAAATTCGACGAAAGTCAGTCTAATCCTATTCCAGCCCAGCGATCTTTCGTAGCTGTGCACAAAAAAGAGTTCTTACGAGAGAGTAAAAAATTTCCCCACCCTGCGAATTTCCTCCACCGAACAGACAGAAATAGTGTACAGCCAAAACAAAGACAACAACTCTCAAACAAACTTTTTTCCAAGCGTGGCTGCGAATGTTTTTGACTATCGGAGGACCGGCCATTTTTTCGCGAAAGGCGATATTCGTTGAAAAACATTTTTGTTTTCTGTTGCGATTCGAACCACGAACCTCCCACGTAACATGCAGAAATGCTAATCAATAGGCACCGAAAGTAAATTAATAGCTAAAATTTGAGACAAATCTGTCACTTTAGCCCGAAATCGTTTTCCAAAAGTGAATTTGAAGTGAATCACCAAATGATTTTTAAAATTTAAAACTTAAACTGGATATACTCTTTTTTTCTGTTGGAAGCTTTTTAAATATTGACTGGAGTACCCATACTTAAATACAGGTTCATTGCACTACCAGATAGCAACCTGCTTTTATTGTAGTTCTTCCAGATGTTCGTCAGAAGAGGCTGCCAAGATAAGGAGTTCAGGTTACCAACTCTCATCATGTCTGCACTGAGAACATGATTCGAGCAAGCATTTCAATCACAGTGGAAGTTCTGTCATCATTTTCTCCACAGGAATCAGAGAGTGCGGTGTCATTTAAGCTCAGAACGTTTGAATGTTTAGCGAAAGAAAAGTGACCTGTGGCAGGCAAAGTCAACAAGTTTTCTTCAGTCTTTTCTTCATGGCATAGATGTTAGTCCAGGTTCGATTAGAGAGTGTTTCAACTCTCTAATCCCGTAAATAGGAACCAGAGGGTGATCAACCTTCTGGTCTCAGTGGTATCACAATGGGCCCTCTGTGGTCTAAGTGTGTCGGTCTCCGTCTCATCGGCGATCTCATTTCCAGTTATGGCGAGATGACACAAACCCAAACGAAACTCGAAGAATTTAGTCTTCCGATCGCATTCAAAGAGGTTTTGCATTTCTGAATCACATTAGAAGCAGTTAGAGGGTTGAATAAAGCCTTAAGCTTAGCGGGACTGACGCTACAAACACAAATACTCTTCCAATCCAGACATTCTTCATAATGTAGCTTGTAACAATTTGAATATCATGCGTCTCCGCTTGGAAGTAGGCAATAATGGTGGAGTTGTAAAGTGTTCTGTAGACCGAATGCGAAGGTTCGAATCCCGCTCTGGGCATCTACTTTTCTTTCAGCCTTCCAGTTTCTACTGGACGCCGCCTTTGAGGTTATATGTAAAATTACAAACACCACATATTCGTCTTCTGCACCACAAAAAAAAATGTAAAGGAAGCTTCCCTGGTAGTAAAATAGAACGGAAATTAGGTGCGAGTGTTCCAGATTAGCATTAGCCTCCACTTTTTTATAAAAGAAAGAAAATGTCGAACGACTATTGTGGTCTCGACGGGACCACAGCCCCCGACTACGCCAGAGATACAGACATTGATTATAGAAAACTGTCTTGTATAAATTGACAATAGAAAACTGCCTTGTACCATCACATAAAAAATTCGTGTTATGTGGAAGATGCTCGAATAAATCGGCTTAATTTGGTTCGGATAAGTTAAGTAATAGAAGGAATCACCCTATTCTGATTTAGTTTTCGGGTGAGGATCTAATCTTCTAATCTTTCTCCAAAATTATCTGCAAAAACTATTGATGTATCTTGTGCTCTGTGACGTAGCTGCAATTCTTTCAGCAGCGGTGATCTTAGCATGGCCGGCATTAAGGCCTGGCAACTTCTTGTGCTGTCACATACTATTCTAGGTGGTTAGCTTGATTGCATTGTGTATCCCCAGTTTGGGGTTCGACGACCTGCAAATTTTGCACAAACACTACGACGGATAGCATCTGCGTTATTTAGGAGTATAGTTTACTTCACAAATGTTAAAGTAAACTAATTGACATTTGTTGCCATTTGCAAAGATTATAGTAGCCCCAAAAGATCGAAGACTTGTAGCATATCACAAAATAAAGGCATATGCGGTCGGTAAATATTGTTGCTTGTATTTTATAACTGTTCGTTGAATTTTACACAGCCAACCCCAAGGACGCATCACTAGTATGAAACAGAGAAGTGGGAGAACTACGAAAATAATGATAAAGTAGTTCGCTGGACTTAACGAAGGGTAGGCCCACGATGCTCGTAGCATCGTAAAGGTATACGAAGAAGAAATTCGTTGAACTTCACCCAAAATTGACCCAGGCTTCTTTGAAAGCAAAAAAACCTGAATTCTCCGTTTCTCAAAAAATGTTCAATCGAGAAACCAACACATAGGTTAGGTTAGGTTAAAGTGGCTGTTAGCTCGAATAATCCAAAAACCAACACATTCTCTTATATAAGAATAAACCCAGTTTTTTCGTCTTTAAAGTTACGCTATCTGCTAATGGTAAGCATTCTCCTTCTTAAGCACTTACTCTAAAACAATAGCGCCATAGCTAGCCTTCAAAAGGGGTTAATGGATTCTAATTTTACGAAACAAAATAGTATCAGACCAGTCGACAAATTCTGGAATTGTTCACTTCGAATTGAGAATTAATTTGTAAAATGATTAAATAAATGGAGAAGCTCGGACTCCTCATTTCTCTCAACCACTACTTGCAAACAATTTGTAGATTCCCTCCATTCGAACCTACAAATTGTTTGCCGATTCCGAAAGGCTAAGTAAGAAACCCTTTTACATGACAGTGTAACTACTCTCGGGCGATCGCCAACTACTCGTGAAAGTCGATTAATAAATAAATTGGGTGGAGCAACAAAGCTATAAGAACTTTGTCGCCTAGATCATTCAAGGACCTACAATATGTCGATTTCGAAAGACTTAAGTTAGAGAGCGCTTTCATATGGCTGTCTGTAATTTAGTTACTCTCGGCGGAGGACTTGTCAATTCTTCGCGAGAGGCGATACCCGTGAAAAACTTTTTTTTAAATTTTTTCTGGGATTTAAACCTCGAACCTAACATCTAACTGGCAGAAGTGCTAACATTTCCGCTGCGAGCACCACAACGCCGAAAGTTTATACCGGTTTCTGGGATACTTACTTTCTTACTTAGTTGGGCATTACAGTTCGGGGTGAACCTGAGCCTCAACCAACATCTTACGCCAACAGTCTCGATTTCAGGCGAGCTCTCTCCAGTTTTGAACTCTAAGTCAGTTGAGGTCTTCTTCCACTTGATTGCGCCACCTAAGGCGATTTCCCTGCAATGTGCTTTCGAAAACCCGTCGAGCCGGAGCGTCTGGGTCCATCCGCTCTACATGGCCCAACCATCTGGGATACAAACCGCGAACTCCCACTTAGCTCAAAGTTCAATCCATCACTGTTATTCCTGAACACATATATCAGTCGAAAGAATAAGTTATTAGCAACAAACGAAATAAGAGTGATGATCTCGTGTAAGTGGCAAAACCTAATGACAAGAACATCAGTCTATTTCGACCCCCAGTTGTATATTCCTTCCAACATCTACTTAGGTTAGGTCAACCCCGAACTGCAGGATAAACCTGGGTCTTTTTTTTTGTTGTTTGACTACCCTTATAACGTTGAAAACCAGAGTGCAGGTGTTAGGAAAAAAGAAAGGATTGAAAAGGAGAAAAATGTCTGTACCTCAATCAACATCATTCGTCAACAACTCCCTCCAGTTTAGCGCTTTTAGTCGTTCTATTCAACAGAGTCAGACTTAATAATGCAGTTCATAGGAAGGACTGAGGGATTGAAACAGTCAATAATTTTAGTCATAAACTCAAGTCATGTTCTATTGTTCGGTTCATTGGGTTCTTTAGAGTTTGTTTAGCCCAACAAGCGTAAAATTTAAAAACACAATCATATCCCAATCAGTTAATAGTTGATTAAAAACTTTGTAGATCATCAAAGTCGTAAGCAGTTGCCCAACACGGCTTTTGTCTTTTTATTATAGTTCTTGAATCCTCCAATCATAAAATTTAAGTAAAAAAATATTTATGAGGTAGTTAAAGAGTATCTTTTCACATTCAAATCCTAGAATAAAGAATTGAAATTGCTTAGAAAATGTTTTTTTTTTTTATTGAGAAGCCATCAAAACAAGGCAGGTTTATGCTAAAAGTTACTGAAGGTTACTTTTTTTTCAAATCTAAAAGTGTATCCAATAGCAAAAATTCCATCAAGTTGCCAACGCAGAATCATCACAAAAGCTGAATAATCATCGAGTAGGCATGCCAAACGAAGCATGCGATCATCGAAGGAGAAAAAATGTTCACAGTGTGTAATGGTAACAAAGACTTTTATTAATTATTTATTTACAAAAAAAAAAAAAATAAGTTCAAATTCGCATTTAAATACCAATTGGATTTTAATCTGCAAAAATTACTTTTCCATCAATGGCTTCAAACTACCTGCAGTAGTGCGTTTGTGTGTGTGTTTTTGTTTGTTTTCAATTAACGGAAACTCTTTTTTATTAATTTGATTTTTCTAAAAAGTATTATTATTTATTATTGATTCAAAATAAAGGTTGCCCGTAAATTGGCCATGGTTGAAGCTGATCTTGAGCGCGCAGAGGAACGTGCAGAGTTGGGAGAAAAGTATGTTTTCCACATCAATGTCATATCATCTAAATAAGATGTTTTGTGTGTCTGCGTTTTGTTGTTGTTTTTTACTGTTTTTTTTTTTGATAAAATAATAAACTAACGTGTTTTTTTACAGCCACTACAATTAATTATTTTAAAATCAAAAACAAACAAAAATCCCCAGTTTAGCTAGGATAGATTTCAAGCTCTATTCAGCGCATGCTAACATAATTTTATATAAAATACATATTTTGTGACACGCATTAAACCATAAAAATTAATGTTAATGTTTTTTTTTTCATTCTTTCCCTTCCCAAACAAAAATTGTGTTCAAAACTTGCGCTTGTTTGTTGTTTTGATATGCTAACTAAAAATATGCAAACGCCTAAAAAAAAAACGTCGTGCCAAATAAAAAATAATAATAAACGAAAAAACCTAAAAGGTTGCAAGAAAACTAGTCCTCATGGAACAGGATTTGGAACGTTCCGAGGAGAAAGCTGAGCTTGGCGAAAGGTTTGTTTTACGCATTTTACTAACTTTTTTGTTTTTTTGTTAAACTTTTTTAAGTTGCACATGAGTTTTTTGTTTTGTTGAAATAAAGCTAAATATTAATGTGTAAATTACAACTAAAGTTGTGTTGCAGCTGCAATTTGGATTATTTGTTTGAATAAAAAAAATTTTACGTATATCATCATTGCATATCTAGAAACTGTAGTACTATTATGTAGAATGCAGACTTTTGGACTGGTGGCGAACCTATTTTCTCCGGTCCAACTTAGCAGTATCCGGTCCAAGCTATTGGATTCACCATTGTGTGTAGAAAAGCGAATGCTGCGCCACCGCGTCCTTCGGTCCACAACATTTTTGAATCGCGTTTTAAACTTTCTATAATTTCTGTATACAACAATATCATGACCTCCTCCTAGTCTTGCCGATTCGTTGTTCGTACGTTGTACCCAATTGATAAAAGCAAAAAAACTGTTCTTCACAAATGTCAGCCTTTTTTATTTTTTGCACGTGTAGAGCTCAATTGCCTAAAGGTACGTCCACAATATGCCAATCAATACAGAGAGTCAACTCGTACCCCCTTTACCTAAAACACCCTTTTCTGAGGTGAAATCGAAGAGCGTCTTAATTTGATTGATGGTTATATCCGGCTGCAATTGAGTTTCATTACCTCCATTTTTTTCTTAACGTAGATTTCACTCTTAAGGCAAATGTTGTTTATTACGGCTGTTTTTTGAATAAAGCTATTAACGTTCTCCATTGTGACAAACCAAAAAATACCAAAAAACGTTGACTTTATTAAAATGATTTCAAACCATCTGACAATAAAATGGCGACGATAAGATGCTTAGCGGTCGAGTTTAGCTTGTAGGCAAAATGGCACTACCTAACCGCAGTTGACTCTCTTCTACTCTATGGTCGAGTGTCCCTGTCAAAATTGCGTCGGAAACAACAGATTCAACTCATTGGTATTGCTGACTCATTCACAATGACTAATATGAGTTAAATTTGTGGTGTATTTTAAGTGAAGTTGACACGCAAATCGTGTTAACTTGTTTTGTGTGGGTTAAAGGAACTCCCGAACGTACGTTTTTTTGCAGTGTCGGTTGCTGCCATTGCAGCTGTCGAAATTAGGTTATACAGCGACATATGAGAATATACCCACACCGACTCGAAAAAAACGCAGCGTTTTCATACATTTGTATTGTCGTGACAGCAAAAATGATGACAACAGCGTTTCTATCACTGCCGCAACTGCAAAAACCCTTTGGTTTGCGAGAACCTTAAAACGGATTAAACGAACAAATGGAATGTTGCCTTAGAGCAATTGTTGTAAAGTAACTCATTACGACACGCCAATTAGTTATCAAAATAAAACAACATTAACTTGACAGACATTTTAAAATACACAACTCTTTGATTTTTTAAACGTCAAACGTTCACTAGCTTTCGCAAGTCCAGCGATACGAAATTTAAATTTTTTTGATCTAGAACGAACTGGATTCAATATATAAACGCAAAAATGTTCATCCTGATGGGTGACATTGTGCCTGTCCAGACGAGTTATGCTGTTAACTTTATGCTGATAACACATAGTGTCCAGACGTTGTTATGATTCCTCGCACAAGCTCTCCATTTTGTGTTGGAAATTTTATTGAAAAAAGCATAACGTTATGAGCATAACCCGTCTGGACACGCAAAGTGTACTGCTTAGGCAGATAAATCAGATTTCATTTTGCGCATCGAGTCCCTTTCTTCCTCACCCCTTTTACCCAGAAACGACCGATATAACGTTATGGGCATAACACGTATGGACAGGGACATTGGTATGACTATGATAGTTCCGATTCTAACGAGTTCATTGGCCTTGCAAATACTCGGAATATCTGTGTGCCCTAGAACTAGGTTCCGATAGAGTACGTTTTTAAAACTGGCACTCACCGTTCTCGAAAAACTGTGTTCACACATTTTTTCGTTTACGCGAATTAAATTTAGTCCTGCGGAATCTGACACTTAGCACCCTAATAAAAAGGTGAATGTTGAAATTTTCTGTCATCTACATAAGATATCGACAGCTTCGAGTGGTTATAGAGCTCGTGCAAACACTCCATAGTAATTTGACGGCTGCTTGTCTGTTCGAGAAGATGCGGATAATTTACATGACCTCGTAATCTCTGAGCTACGAAGCAAATCTTTGATCGTCAGAATGTCCGCTGGAACCATCTACAATGCTTTGGTTAACTTTATAGAAAATGAATAATAAAAATACAAACAAAGATCGAAATTGCAGCTGCAACACTGACTTACACAAACGCTTTCTGACCAAAAACTTTACACAAACAATAAAAAATCAATTTGTCTAACAAAACATTTTATTTTCATCGCAGCAAAATCGTGGAACTTGAAGAAGAACTCCGCGTTGTGGGTAACAACTTGAAATCCCTCGAAGTCTCAGAAGAAAAGGTCAGTATATAAACATTAATTTCTTATTTCCTTTCTTATTTAAGTTTTAACATTAAAATAAATCTTATTTCTATAAATTTTATTTTATTTTTATATCACAAAATAAATTACAAAAAATAAAACAACTCTCCAACCCTTAAATGCAAATCAAAACGCAATGCACTGAATTCTTATGAACGGTTTATATGAAAATAGGCCAACCAACGTGAAGAGGAATACAAGAACCAAATTAAGACCTTGAACACTCGTCTAAAGGAGGTATTTAAAACACAACAAGCCAAACCTGCACTGACAGAAAAGATAACTGTTGGATTGAAAACGCAAAATATTTTACTCCAAATTTTACAAATTAGGAAACCCAAGCCAGCGAGATGTGCTTTTGATTTGCCTTTGGTTTTTTTTCTGTTCTATGGAGAAATTTTTTTTTTTCATTTTGTCTTGAATCTCTGATTGTTGTTATGTTTGTTGTTTTTTAAGAAATAAGTTCTAAAGCCCAAACGGCCGACTTGTGTTTTTATTTCTGTTTTTAATTTTGTCTTCTTTAATTTTCTCAAAATGTACATAAGAGCGTTTATTACCGCTGAAACGTACTTTTTTTCTATCAAAACGAAACAACACAAAATTGCATTTGTTTCAAAACTATAAATACAATCATTTGTTGTGCAAACTAACCCTACAAAGTACCTTTCTATCATATATTTTATATATTTTATGTGTAATTACGAAAACTTATTAAAAAAAAAAACATTGAACATAAATATAAAATATCTACCGACATTTTGTTTATTATTTATGATTTTTTGTACTAATACAATTTATTATTTTACACAAATTTTTAATAAAAAAAACTTTTTCTTTTTTTTCATATTTGGCTGCATATTTATATAAAATAAAATCAAAAAATAATACACGCACCTGCTTAACGATGTTGTTTGTGTGATTTTTTTAACATGTTTTTTGTTTGTTTGTTAAAATATTAAATTATTAATCAACCACACACACTATCATGCAAATTAAATATGTATCTGCTCTACACATAAAATGGATTTGAATTAAATTCGAATGGTAGGCCACCCAAAAGGAAGAGACTTTCGAAGTTCAAATAAGATTATTGGATCAACAGCTGAAAGAGGTATTTTTTTGTTTATCACAATTTGGTATTGGTAAAGGATATATCTTCTGTATTTCTTCAATTTCATTGGTCTTGGGTCCTCATATAGCATACTTTCTTTTATCTCTATCGCTTTCCTCTGGTTTTGTATGCTTTTCTTAAGAGTCTCTGTACTTTCATGTAGATATGTAATTGTTTTGTATGAAGTATTCTTTAAGTTCACAGCCTTTAGTTTTCGAACCGAATAATTTCAATTTAGGAATGATTAAACGTAAAGTGGAGAATACACGATACAATTATCGTACCGATAATCGTACATCGCATGGTATGATTGTATCGTGTGTGTACATGGAGTGAACCGCTGTACCGATGTTGCAATGTCGAATGCTTTGAAGTGAAAACCAAACTCGATTGTATGCGATCCAAGTCGCTTACGACGATTGCATCTTGTATTCGCCGCTTAAGGTCCTTTTACAAAACATCTTGTACAGAGCTGCGCTTCAAACTCAAGCTCGTAGTTTCACCATTGTTGGCGCGTATTAAAATCAAACTACAATAGACGGAAGTAATCAAGGGCTATTTTTTTTTTCGAAAACATGTCCTTCAAGATGCCAATCATAAGTCACAGCCTCACAAGGCATGTCTTTACAAGATTAGAGTTATCATATGTAATTTGTTTAGGGTTTATAGGGACTCACCTCTGGAAATGAAGTACGCGGATCAAATATCAAAAACATTCAGTGTTCTTTATGAATATAGCTTTTCGCACTCTTCAGAGAATATTAATATAGCCATAAAAAGGGCTTTTCTACTTAGCCGTTTGGATTCGGCATACAATTGTAGGTTCCTGAAATGCATTTGGCCCCGAGGCTCTGCGGAGCTTTGTTGCGTCACCCTATTTATTTATTTTTAGTTAGTTTGGACGCTAAAGTAAAATTAAAATTAAAGTAAAATTATATTTGTGATGTCAATGGCAAAGATGTCTGCCTGTTACGTGTGACGTTCGAGGTTTGAATGCCAAAAATATCAAAGATAAAAATATTTTTTTCCTTTCACGAGGAATTGTCAAGTGCTCCGCCATGAAAAACGGTTTCTTACTTAGCCGTTCGCAGTTGAAATAAAATTATAGACCCTGGAAATGCGGTAGACCCGGATTTTCTATAGCGTTTTTACGCCACCCGTTTTATTTTCATTTATTTATTTGGCAACTGTCGCTGGTGATGCCTATGGCAAAAAAGTTAGCATGTTTGCCTGTTAGGTGAGAGCTCGTGGTCCGAATTGCAAAAACATTAAACTGTTTTCAAGTCCTTCGAGAGTAATTATAATTGCTTTTCAAAATAAAAAAACTTTCCTAGCAATTTCCATTTCTAACCAAGGTATGGTTGAGAGAAATGCACTAATCCTCGTAACTTGTATAAGCTCTTATGCCCCCCATCCTATTTATTTTGACACCAGTGAGAAACGAAAGTTACTTATGCTCAATCTTCTCTACAGATATAAAATCGCATCGCGGGCAGTAAATTTGCGTCTCTCATATCAAACATAATTTTTCAATTGGATATGAACGCGTTTATCCAAAGGAACTCTCGTTTTTTCGCTATACTTTTTTTTTTAATGGCTTCGTTTGTTAAACTTTGCCATGTTTGATTCTGGTTTCCTTGACAACCCTATGATTTTTAAAAAAAGCCTAGGGTTTTCGGTTCTCTAAAAAACACTAACACCCCTGTTCTGATTTCCGTTCGGATACCATATGCTCCCGTTTTTGAATATTTGCGGTTCTCAATTCCGAATTCGTTCGTTTTCAATTCGCTTATCATTTTGTTAGCGGAATTGAATCCGGTTAATGAATTCTGTGAAAGGAATTGGAAGAGTTTCGGCAACCCTCGGAAATATTGAAGTTAAACAAGGTCAGTCGTATTTATAATCCCATTCCAAAGTATGTCTAACTTTGGACAGCTTTTAGAACAGTGTCCAACTCCAAATCGTATTTATAATCGCTGTCTAAGGAATGTCTAACTTTAGACACCGAAATTGGTTGTCTAAACTGTGGCTAAAGTGGCATTTGATACAACAAAAAAACAATTTTGTTGAAATTGTTATAACACACTGTTGAGAGTGTTAAGATCGATAAAATAAAAAAAAGATAGTTTGAGGTGCAAAAATACTACTTTCAACAATTTCATTTATAAACTGCACAAATTTCATCATTTTATGAGACTTGGAAAAGCTGTAACAAAAAGTCAAATCAGCTGTTTTTTTGGTCTAGTTCAAGTGCTACGCCACACTCTTTCAGAGCCTTTTAGTTGTTGTAGTCGTATATCAAAACACAAACAATGGTACTGCACGGATACATCATGAACAACACCATTTAGTTTTTCGTTTAAAGTTGGCAGTTTGAGGGGTTATTTAGATATTAGATAACTATTGGAATGAACTCTTTTAAACGTCAAATTCACTGGAATATTGGAAATATTGTTCAGCGCAGTTGGATTCAAGTGGGTTTAGATGAAACCCAGTAACTAAGAAGGTTTCATTTTGTATGGCACACCGCTTAGTTTTCATGTAGGTATGTTTGGGATGTTTTGAGTTGAACAAGTCTAATTGCCAGGTGGGGACATAGTATAAAGCAGTTTTCTTAAATCTTCAAAGTGGTTACAAATTGGGTCTTCCTTTACATTTTTTGCCCCTTTACTTCAGTGAGTAAAATGGCGCTTAGTTGATATCGTTCACTTATAAGTAAAGTTGTGCACGGGCAACATTTATTATAAATAAGGAATTTTATTCAATGAGTAAAAGATGAGGAAGTTTCAATGTTTTAAGCTTTGCTACTTAAGCGAAGTAAATATAAACACATCTGAGTAAGTTCTAAATGCAAAAATACACATCAGTGCACTTACAATTTTCACCTAACATGCCACACCGTTATACCTTCTCCCCAAATAATTTCTAGCACATATTTTAATTTCTTATTTAAATTAGTGAAACGCTTTTGAAATTGAGTTTACTCATCATACTTTTTTTTACTTTGCTTTTTTTACGGTCAGTCATTTTAGTAACATTCAGGCCTAAACACACCGAATAAAGTAAAATAATGGATACGATAGAAATGTTTTCTTTAATCCCCAAATTATTGTGCAAATTTTTAGAAGTGATTTAGAAAATATAAAATAAATTTACACTTTAATAAAATTTGTTTTAATTTTTGTTTATGTTGTTTTGATTTTTTCCCCTCGGTTTCTTCGGTAGAAATTTTATAAGAAATTCAAATTGTTTCAAAAATTGGCAACGAAATAAAAGAAATAAATTTTTTATACATTCCTGTTCATGTTATACAAACAACAATCATTTTTGTATGCCAATTGTTTTATTCGTTATTGTTTAGGCCTGCTCATATCGTAAAGAAGCCGAACAACATGCCTTAGAATTTAAAAAAACCTTAGCAACAGTAAGTTTGAGACCGGAAGTTGTTTATTTCTTAGAAAAACACGCTGCTGCTGTAGTACTACTTTATTTATTAATTAATACATAAATAATGTTGATGTAGTTAGTTTTTTTTTTTATTAAATCAAATTACGTATTCATTTATCTCTTTGGTTTTGTTAAATTTTAGGTAAACTTTTTTTTACATACATATATGATTTAACTGAAGTCCTCTCATTACTATTGCCATTTTGTCTTCCATTTTGTTTTATTCACATTTAAACTTGTGCTCAACTGTCAACTGTCATTTGTGGTGGTTGAAAATTCATTCTCGTCACTATCATCGACATCTTATTTTTTAAAATTAACTCATATCTGTTTTTTTCTTCATTAACGCATCTAAAAAAGTAATGTTTTAATTTTTGTGTACTTTCTTCAAGCAACTTAACGCTGGGTTTGGTAGTTCTTTTTATGAAACAGCTTATCTCAATCCAACTGTTTAGTGATGCAGAAGGTTAACTTATTATTGAGTTGGCCTTTTGTATCACATTGTCATGCTTTTTTCTATTCACCAACTTATTATGAAGAAATATTTATTAATATGTCTCTTTTTTTAAATGAAAATTAAATAGGCTGAAGCCCGTGCTGAATTTGCCGAACGTTCCGTTCAAAAATTGCAAAAGGAAGTCGACAGGCTCGAAGGTATGTCTTTCCGTTATATTCTTAAACTTATCTCATAAAAATTACATAGATAAATTTATTTATTATAAAAAATAGAATATTTATTAAAAATATTATAATAATTAATTTGAAAGGGAAATTATTTTAATTTTTTTTAATTTAATAGTTTTGTTTAGTCTGTGATGTTTTTGTTTTTATATAAACATAAATTTTGTAACGTAATATGAATAATGAATAATGTTTAATATTTGTTAGCTTTTGAAAGTATATCCCTCTAAATGTTTTGTATTAGTCTTTAGTCAAGTGGATTGTGTACGACGATAAGCGCGTCCAACGTCCAACACTCATATTTTCCGATAATATAACTAAATTTGGTTTGCCGACGCATTCTGAGGTTAACGCGGCTATCCGTACTCCACGAGCGAATCACTAAGCAGTTAAGTAGGAGTACTTTGATCCCTTCGAGATCACGATGCTCTTAATGCCGGAAAGTTGAGAAGAAGAAGATAACTAAATTCGGCCCCCTATTGGTCAAATATTAAGTTTTTCAGAGCTATTTTTTTTTCAAGATAAATAATCTTCTTGGAGAGCTTTGCGTGAACTCGGTAACACTTCCAATCGACAGTGTTACTGTTTTCGTGCAAACCCTCTGATGTAAAAGATAAGAAAATGCCAGAAATGTACCTGCCCTAACAGTTTAGTTCATACACAAGCAAGATTCTTGTAAATCCATTGCCATGAAAAGCACTTTCTCGATTAGCCGTTCGGAACCGGCAAACATTTTAGGTCCCCTCCATTCCCTTATAAGGCATGGGTGTGAGAAATGTGCTAGGCCCTGGGGCTCCTCGTTCTGTTGCGCCACCTCATTTGTTTTATTTTTATTTATAAGCAAGATTCTTTTAATAGACAATAGGCGAACAATCACATCACCTGTCCAGCGACCAAACAGATCTGACCAAAATTGGATCTTAAACAATTTAGAAGTCTGTTGTCCATAAGCATCCCGCTCTGGGCATCTACTCTCTTCTTGAACGATTCCAGCGATCTGATGAGCATAGACATTTACTGTCTCCATCGCTTTTTGGAAAGATTCAAATTACTCATATTTCAATAGTAAGATACTGCCTCACATCTTTTTTGTGTGGTGCCCGTTATTACGTCTGTCTTTTGCGTCAGAGTTCAACTCTTGAATGCCAGAAACATCCACTGACGGGACCCAACATCATTCGGAGTATTTTTCTCCCGAAACGACCAAGGGTTTCCTGATCCGATTTAGATAAAGTCTATGCTTCCAAGTCTATAGCAAGATTGGGATCAGTTACCTTGTTGGTTTTATCTGTCAATTCTTAACCCAAAGAAGCTGCGATCGAGAAGAGTAATTCTCCGTTTGATCTCCGCCCTGTTAATAGGTTCGTTCGTTGAACTTTCTTGTCTTCAAAAAAACGCTAAATTTCAAATCACCACACATCCCTGTCATTAAAAAAAAGTATATGCCATTTGACAGCACTCAACTCGCCACAGAAAAAAGCAAGTTGAGGGAAAATCTAGGTCAACCCTAGGGCTCAACCCTAGAACTAAAAAAAAAACGACTTTAGGTTTCTCAAAAAACGCTTTGTGGCGACCCCAGGGCGACCCTAGGGCTTCAACGAACAAACCTAATGTCTATAGCGGATCCTTGGTAGACGAAGTCCTTTACTACTTGGAGGTAATGTTCGTCTATTGTGACTTTCTGACCCACTCTTCAAGCTTTAATTTCTTTATTGGTCTTTAAAGAGCGCATGTTTGCTCTTAGTTGTCTGTTTAAGTAAAACTATTTCACAGTTTTGTTGATATTTGGGTACTTGACAAGTCAAATTTTTTGATTTGAGGTGGCAGCGCTGTTCTGCTTTAGTTTTGAGGAACTTTTTGACTAAGATGTACAAAACTTTTTTGTAAGGGACTATTTTTATAAAATTTAAATTCAGAGTTAATTAAAATGAAAACAAAAATACTCACAGAAGCATAGTTTTACTATACCCATATGTATTTTACTGCGCTCTAACTAATAATTTTTGAACAAATAATTATTCCCTTATTTTTTGTGTTTTTTTTATTAATTTACATGATTTTTTTTTGTTTTCTTTGTTTATTTTTATGTTTTAATTTTTGTGTGGATTTGCCTTTGTTGTTTGCGACTTTAAAAACCAAACAAAAACTCACATTTGTTGTGTGCTTCTAAAAACGATGCTGCGCTTTTAACCACAATGCATAAAAACAATAAAATTGAAAATGCCCCACTCACACCTTAAAAAAAAAACCAAACGTTAGACGATTTAATGAACGAGCGTGAGAAAAATAAATTGCTGTCTGAAGAAATGGAAGCCACTCTGCATGACATTCAAAACATGTGAACATCCTTAGTTTTTAAATGTTAAAAAAAAAAAACTTCAAGAAAAAAATATCAAAAGAAACAAAACTTATAAAAGCGAAAATCATACAAAAAATGCTTAAACCGATCGGTAAAGCGCAACAAAAGACGGAAGATCCTAACTATATTTTTTTTTATTACATAAAACATTCTATATCTACAACGCATTAAAAAACATATTAATTCCTGAGACACAAAATCAAATAAGGAACACGAACACGACTACATAATGATTATTAATATAGCGACGACTACAATTTTTATAAATTTACTCCATAGAACTCTAGCAATGTGTTGTGCTGTTTATTTTTTTTCATTTCTAATTTTGTAGCATTCTTATATATTTTTGATTTGTAATAACTATGTATTGTGTATTTTTGTTAATTGATTCAAACAAAACAAAGAAATATTTATGTCATATAAACGACGCGGCTTAAAACACACAAACACACATAAGCAACAAAAGAAGAAGATATTCCAATTTGTATTTAATTATAGTGACGTATCAATTCATTCCAATTGACATTTAAATTCCGCTGTGCATTTTTTTTTTTTATTATAGAATTAAAAAAAATGTTTTATTTATATACATCATTTTATTTAAACAACAACAAAAAGCTATTTACATTTATAAAATTCGAGTTGAGAGATTTTTTTCTATGCTTACGAGAAAAACAAAAAAAGACAAACCCTAATTATTATTAAACAAAAAACATAAAAACAAAACAAAATAAAAGACATTTTTAGTGACTAAGCATAGCAATACTTACACAAAATCTTTTACTTTTATTTTTTATTTTTGTTGTCTTAACGTAGAATTGAAGCTTTTATTATTATTATTTGATTTTTTTTTTTAACACTTTCTGCGTTCTTAATGCTACATAAAAATAATATACTACTGCCGACAGAGAGTGCATCATTGAGAAACAATTTTTAATTTCAATATTTAAAACAAGACCACACTAGTTAACGATTTCTTCAATTAAAAGTGCCTTAGAATTTTTTTTTTTTGTTAATTTGAAAAGAAAAAGTAGGCATTCAGCGGAACTTTAAGAAACATTTAAAATAAAACAAATTTAAGAAACTTTTGTTTAAATTTTCTTTAAGAGAATTTATAGTTTAGAAAGCATGAAACAAGAAGACATTAAAGGACAAGTTCTAAAAAAAAAATTGAACAAAACAATCGTGTTGTTTTATTTGTTAATGACTAACCGCTATGCGCCATCTTTTTTATCCCGTGAAATGAGTTTTGTGTTGTTTAATTTAATCTGAATTTTGTTTCAGTGAATAACTTTCCAATTATAAGTCTAAATAATTTCCCATTGAAAAGCTATTCAATAAAATTACGTTAAAATAAATTTATATTTTAAGATTTGTTTAGTATTTTTACTTACACTTGGTTTTTGTTTTATATTTTTTATTTTAATTTTTAACAATAATGGCTTACTACTACTACTACTACTCAACTTCCAACCTAACTGCTTAATAATTATGCTGCTTTATGTTTTATTTGCCAACAATCCAACCCTGGTCCAAAATAAATTAAAAAAAAATTAAACCTCATAACCATAAATAAATAAAATAACAACGGTAGATGAGATAATAGTAGAAAAGGAGGCATACGCTAGAATAGGCGATAGTTTAGATGTGGCGTTCGTTGATCTTGTGCCCGGAGTACGACCCGATTATAATGACCGCCATCCAAAGCCACCAACCCCGAAACAGGCAACTCCAACAGCAGAAGAAGTTGCTGCAGCAGAAGCAGCCGCAGAAGCTGCTGCTACAGCAGCAACTGAAGCAGCTGCACAAGCAGCTGTTGCAGAAGAAGAAGCTAAGGCAGCCGAAGAAGCAGCAGCATTAGCAGCTGTGCCTGAGCCACCAAAAGAACCAACCCCACCACCACCGCCACCACCACCATTTGAGTATGCTATTGACTTGCCACCAGAGGGCGCTGAAGTGCCATATGTGAAGAATTTTGATGCCGTAGCAGCAGCAGCAGCTGAGGCGGCAGCGATTGCGGCAGCTGAAGCTGAAGCGGCAGCCGTTGCTGAAGAAGCAGCTAAGGCTGCTGCAGCCGCACCGGCTGATGGTGCCCCACCAGCTGAAGGTGCTGCCCCAGCAGCAGAAGGTGCTCCCGCTGCAGCTCCTGCTGAGGGCGCTGCACCAGCAGAAGGAGCTGCAGCGCCAGCACCTGCTGAAGGTGCACCACCAACTGAAGGTGCACCACCAGCTGAAGCTGCCCCAGCGCCACCAGCAGAAGCAGCTCCACCAGCGGAAGCTGCACCACCAGCAGAAGCAGCTCCACCAGCGGAATCTGCACCACCAGCAGAAGCTCCAGCATCTTAGACGCGATTAAACTAATCAAATGTTTTTGTACACATGTATATTCTTTTATCTACCTATAATAATCTTCTACGTATTTATAAGTTCACCAAGACGCTCATCAAAAAGTCACTGTGCTCATAAATTTATCTACATTTCCGAATAAAGGAGAATGATCCCATAAACAAAAAAATTTAAATCGAATTGATTGATTGAAGTCTCATCTACTGCAACTATCTCATATAGAACAAAAACCGTCTAAACATCGAATCTATCTTCGCAACTTATTGACTAACATTTCCTTCTTATTAATAACCCACAGTTTATTTGTCATACTTCAGGTGTTGTCGGAAGTATCAAATGTAGATTGTTTTTGCTTCCTATTTTCTATTTTACTTAAAAAATAAAATTTGCAAGTGGTTTTTTCTGTTCACTTGACAATTGATTAAGTAAGTGAAAATCCATTTGACGTTACTGACAACGCCCCTCTTATCTGTCAAACTATTTTTCTTTTGCTCTATTTATCATTTAAAAATTCTTTTCTCTTCTACTTTATTTAGCTTGCTTTTATTTTATTTGCTTGCCTAACGCTTTTTATTTTCGCTTTTGCTTCATCATTTCATCGTATATAATAACATTTCAAACTGTCAAAAATCAATGACAGATGATACGATTGTCGAAGTGGAGAAATTCGCACTAATAGGAGACAGCTTAGATATAGCATTCCTCGATTTGATACCCGGACTTGAACCATTCTATTCGCCCAGAAATCCAAAACCACCAACTCCCAAAATGCCAACTCCACCACCAGCACCAACGCCACCACCAGAGCCCGAAGTACCAGAAGGCCAAGAAGCGCCCGCCGAGGGTGAAGGTGCTCCTAAAGAGGGAGAAGCAGGAGCAGCTGAGGGCGCCGAAGCAGCTGGCGAGCCTGTTCCAGAAGCTATTCCAAGTCCACCAAAACCGGTTACACCACCACCACCACCACCATTCGACTATTCAATTGATTTGCCACCAGAGGGCGCTGAAGTACCATATGTTAAGAATTATGAACCCCCACCACCAGGTGCTGAAGTACCACCACCAGCAGAGGGCGCAGCTCCAGCAGTTGAGGGCGCAGCTCCGCCGGCCGAAGGTGCTCCACCAGCGGAAGGTGCTCCAGCTGCTGCACCACCAGCAGATGGTGCTCCAGCTGCTGCACCACCAGCGGAAGGTGCTCCAGCAGCTGCACCACCAGCGGAGGGCGCTGCAGCTGTTGCTCCACCTGCGGAAGGAGCTCCACCTGCTGCCGCACCAGCGACTGAAGGTTCAGCTCCGGCAGCTGCCCCAGCCGAAGCTGCTCCTCCGGCTGCTGATGCTGCAGCGGCTCCTGCAGCCCCTGCACCAGAAGCTGCTGCTCCTCCACCACCAGCCGAAGCAGCGCCTGCTGAACCCGCTCCTGCTTAAATCGCTACCCAAAGAGCTTAACTATTGCAGTTTCATTAGCTTGCATGAACCAGCTTATCACCGCCAATCGGAAAGAAATTTATAAAATTAGTGCAAATATTTGAAAAATACAAAAAAATTCTTTTTATTTCAAACCGTTTTGAAGCATTAAAAAAAGCTGTGTTTTTATTTCGAGCTCAATTTTTTTTTCCAACAATTAACAAAGCTTTCAAAATAGAACAAACAAACGCCTTTCACAATACAGCAAGTGCGTTGCGAAAACAAACAAACCTAAACCAATCTAACTGCTTTTGCAAGGTAAATTATATTTTTTATTTCATTATTATTTTTTAATTACATAAAGAACTGTCAGATTTCAAAAGTTTTTCTAAATAAAAATAAAATTGCAACATGTTTAGTCAATCTGGCAGTTCAAATTTAGTACTGTTCGTTTTGAAAGTAGATTCTAGAGATGTATGTTTATTTTTTGTTTCATTTCGCAAATTTATTGGTTTCTTTTTTTCTGTTTTTATTTTTTACTTTACTCTACTCAACAAACACAAACTCAACAACTCACAGACGACCTCGTCTTGGAGAAGGAAAGGTACAAGGATATCGGAGACGATCTCGATACTGCCTTCGTCGAACTCATCCTCAAGGAATAGAGTGTCGCAACACAAAAAATGGCAACAAAAACTCCATTTATGGCCATTTGATTATGGTCTTCGTATATCAATGTTTTTCTTTCCAGTGAATCTTGAACAAATGTTTAACTCAAACTAAATAAAAAAAAGTAATTCTAAATAAATTTACGCAAACAACAAAATTAATCCTCAACATTTGTCTAGTTTTTTTTTATTTAAAATTATAGAATTTTGTTTTCAGTTTTTATTTATTCAATAAAGTACAATAGATGTGAATTGAAATTGCTGTAGTGTTTTAATTTCTTTGGTTTTTGTTTTTGTTATCAATCAAAACTGAAATAACATTTAATGTTTACTTTAATTACAGAGGAAGTAAGTAAAGGTAAAGAAAAGTACAAGACAATTGCACAAGAATTGGACTCAACGTATGCCGATATGAATGCTTACTAACTTTATTGTAATGAAAGAAAAAAAAAAATAACTACTAAAGGAGTCTATTGATACAAAAATAAAATGTGTAACTAACAAATCAATAATATAACTGCCGGCAAAATACAAAACATAACAAAAGGAAAATATTTAGTTTACTTTAAGTGCAAATTTAAAATTATTATTCTAGCAATAAACAATGTATGTGTATAAATAGAATTTGTAATACAAGAGTAGAGTTTTGCTTAAGATATTTAGTTTGATAGAAGGTTTTTGGGAGAAAAAAAAAAATACAACTTAAACATACAACTCAAAACAGTTTGGTATTTATCGAATAAAAAAAAAGTGAGGAAGAATTCTGAGCAAATGCCTAAAGTATCGCTGGTCTAAGCTGAAGATTGACTGAAAGTTTTCCTTTTTTTTCGTTCTGGTGGAAATATTAGGCTGAAATATAATCTATGTTACTGAGGGATAATCTAGCATCCTCATGTTGAAAGGGTTTTTAAAATCAGTCCAGTAGTTTTTAAGTTAACGTTCCTGTTCCAGTTGGAATCCACCACAAAGCCACTCCAGCTATTTTTTAGCTGTAGTAGTTCTAACAAATAGAACTTTGTTTTTTAAATTCTTATTGCAAATACATATAGGAAAAATTAAAGAAAAGGCTGTTGGGACAGAACTTTCATTTAAGCGAAACATAGTTGGTCTAATTATTTCAAACTCCTTATAACCACTGCGTTACGTTACTTCTCTTAGTTCGGCGACACAAGTGTTTACCAATCATAATCTGTAAATTGTCTGTCGTAGGGCTTACAAAATCATTACTCGTTGTTATTTCAACTTTTGTTTCATTTAGTGCCAAAGAGCTTCGATGGGTGACAGATCAGGGCCCGTATTGCAAACGATACTCGCAAAATACCCCTCGTTATCGTTACTCGCTATCATTTACGACTGCTTATGGCGGTTGTTTTGTTATCGTTATGACCTTTTCATTTATCCATGAATTACTAATTCAAAGGGGTTAATGTCTTGGCTATCGTTGTTTTGGGTTTCGTTTTTCGTAATACAGGCCCTGGATCTTTAGGACTTCTACAAAAGTGTTCGAATACCCAAAATTTCTTCTGCGTACTTCTTTAGACTTTAACAAGACTTAGAAGCTTTAGTCGAAAGCAGCCAAAAGAATTCAAATTCGTGTCTAGTCTCATTACCATTAGCGATTTAAAGTCGAATCAAAAATAATTTCCGAATGATTCGAAAGTAGAACAGAATTACATAGTTGGGCCCCCTGACTTCGAAAGAATTTCTTACTGAGATTATTTTCGTTCAAAAAAGCACTTGGTGTGGAATAATTTTCCTCTTTCTCGGGTTTTTTTTCTACAGAAAGAGATCAAGAATAGGGTCCCAGTAGAACTTCCTTTTTAAATAATAACTGAAGCACTCGGATTCAAATACCAGTACACATATTTCAGTACCAAATTGCTTTTCAGGTGTTCATAGAAAAGCCAGAAGACGCTGCCATGATAAGGAACCTAGGTTACCAGTTCTCACTTTGTCTGCGTCAAGAATCTGTAAGCTGATTGGAGAAAATGCAAGGGCCGGATTCTGTAACGTTTTAGACGACAATCGTCTGAATTTAAGGAAGTAAAAAATCGTGTTTAAGACCTTGAAAAGTCGCCAAAATCTGTAAGACGATAGCTTACAAATTTTCCACATCCCACCAACCACTGAAAGCAAGATTAGGTATAAGAGACAATCTTTTGACGACGCAATCTACGATGGGCGATTGAATGATAATCGTCTGAAAAGTTACGGAATGACTCCCCAGGACATTCACAGGGGAAGTTCTTCGCAGTGTCTTAAGTACCAGAACTAACTAACTTACATCACTTGCGCGAAAAAAGGTTTCGAAGGCCTTTGGTAACTTTTTGAAAAAGATTTCTTCTGAAGACTGAGAAAATGACTACTGTTCCTTTCCAATTATTTATGTTTCTGAGTCAACAAAAGAATTACGGAATCAGGAAGTTATTGATCCAATCTAAAAAACCCAAACTCGCCCTGAATGTCAAACTGAGTGCTTTTTGATCTCTAGGTTTGCCCTCTACTCGCCCTGAAGTAGCACTAGGTTTTTGCTGTTGCAAGTTCAGGTAATGAACAAGGCTGTCAAATCGAATGTATTTCCAAAAGACAGGGATGAGTGTTGATTTTGTGATTTAGCGTTTTTTGAGAACTGATAATACAGGTTTTTTGGCAACTCTTAGGGTTGTCAAGGAAACATGTGTCAACCCTGGGTAAAGTTCAATGAACGAATCTAATCTTGAGTGTTCCAACATTTTCCTTCCTTCTTATAAGTAAATGTTTGGGGATGTAAAAATTCAAAATCATTTATCGTTGTCCTTACATTTAAAAACAACACGTTGTCCTATGGTATATCTGGGGCCCAACTATGTAGCTATGTTCTTCTTTCGAATCATTCGATTTTTGATTCAATTTAAGACTAGACTCGAATTTGAATTCTTTTGGTTGCTTTCGATGAAAGCGTTTGAGTTTTGTTAAAGTCATTTAACTACTCTTAAGTCCTTAAGAAGTACGAAGAAGAAATTTTGTGCATTCGAACACTTTTGTTGTAGAATCGAGCTACGTAGTAGACCCCCTCCTAAACCTTAGCATATAAATAACCCATTACCATCTTGATGTTTCCACGTGATGTTCAGAACTCAAGCGACTAAGAAAAGCTCTTTTTTAAGAGAGTACTGAAACAATGCACGATTTGCGCATGAAGTACTCTACTATAACCTATCCAAACATTGGTATTGTGTACATTAATGTTCATCTGCAATTTCCAGGTGCCTAACCTGGAGCGTGTAACACTAGCTTCAAGTCTACAAGTCAAGATCGACTTTCAGAATCATGTCAATTACTGTTGTAGAAGAAGAAGCAAACTTGTAGTATCACTTGTATTACAAGTACCTAATTGCAGTTTTTGATATAGGCTCCAGTTGGCGATTAGCTACATAAATTATACCAGTATGTATGTTGAGTATACCAAACTTGGCGACTGCAATGCAAGTCATACAGCGACCCGACGATACATAAAACGACAGCGTTAGCATTGAACTTAGCATTTCATTTTTGAAAACCAATCACTTTTATTCTGAACTTTCAAAAAAGTTAATCTTAATAGACATTCGGTTCTGGAGGAACATTGACGTTTTAAATGGCGCCCAACAAGTGATCAATAAAAGAACTCTAATACTCTTTTCATGCTTAGTTTTTCCCCCCACATAGTTTTGTAACTATAACTAGTCAGCAGCAAACTAGATCTGAGGATTCAGTTACTAGGAAAATATTCTAACTCGATTTGTGTTCTCTGGCAACTTTTTGATAGTTCAAATGCTTGAGTCTTTTTTATGAATAGACAGTTCAAAATTCTTTGAGGCTTTTTTCTTCCCATTAACCCTTTGCTTACTGAAACACCACAAGCTACGATCCTTTTTCAAAACTTTCTCTTTAAAATATACTTCTACACTTGCAAATTGACCGCCAAATACGACCATTTATTCGAAATAGAAACATTTTTCCCACCAATTAACAAACAAAAAGGAATCAAAATAAATAACTTGTGCATTTAGTTTTTAGTAAATTTAATATACCCTCCCCTAAAAATAATTGTTGTGTAGATCGATGAAACTAATAATGTGCTGGTGAGTGTCATAAAAAGCAAAAGTATTACATTGAATAAAATTTTTAAAAATAAAACAAAATAAATGTCTAATTGGTTTATAAGTATACGCGTCAAGTTATGGCATTTGCAATGAAAATTATAAATTGAATTGGCCTTCTAGAAATAAATTTTAAAAAGAATTTATAATGTATGTAATGTTTATGTACCTATTTAAAAAAAGATTATTGCTTTTACGAATCTTTTTAAATTTTTTTCTCACTACAATAATTATTTTTGTTTCTTTATTGAATCACACATTTTGTATTTAAAACGGAATAAATTAAAATTTCTCGAAAGAAAACTTGAAAACCATTTATTTTCAATAAATTTAATTTCACAAATATTAATTGATTCAAAGTTTTATTTGAAAACTGCAGCTGTTTTTGTTGCATGCAACGTCGTATGGTTCAATAAAGGTGAGTAATGGAAAGGAACAGATGTGATGTTCTTAAACATGTACATTATAGAATCAATCATATTACGATGGATCAGGATCAAATGGAATCGAACGTTTTAGAAAGCTTCGTTTATGTATTGCAAGAGCCCAATGATGCATTTTGTGTCGAATCGTTTTTGGTGTCAAAATATGGTGCCCGTGGCGTAATGGTGAGCATGTCCGCGTGTTTTTTTAAAAGAGGAGGCTTATATGCTAATCTGGAGAACTCAGACCTAATATCCGGTCCATTGTACTACTACTAGCAGCCTTCCCTTTTTTTTTGTGTTGCAGTAGTTGGAAATAAGTTGTTAGTAATTTCACATATATAACCTCAAGGGTGGCGTCCATATGAAACTGGGAGGCTGAAAGAAAAGTAGATGCCCAGAGCGGGATTCGAACCCACGCGTCCGGCCTATCTACTAAACACTCTACCACTGCACCATGTCCGCCTGTTACGATGAAGGTTTGTTGTTTAAATTTTTTGTTTGTTTTTAAATCCCAACAGAAAACAAAAATAGTTTTTCCACGGGTATCGCAAGGAATTGGCAAGTCCACCAATATTAATATTAACTGCCATGAAAAGCACATTCTCGATTAGCCGTTTGGAATCACCAGATAATTGTAAGTCCCCTCCATTCCCTCACAAGCATGGTTGTGAGCTCTGTGCTCTATTGCGCCACCCTATTTATTTATTTTTATATAAGCTCGACAATTAACCTATAAAATTTAATCAATAAATGTTCATAAAATTTAAGGAATTCAAGAACAGATGCACAAGAATCAGAGGAGTAGAAAGACGAAGGTGTACTTCTTAAGCGTTCTCCCAGGCCAAAGCGATTTTGCAGCCGTAGCCGTAGCAGCGAGAATTCAGTTGCAAATAAAAAAACCTTCAGCGACATTATGAAAATTCCCGTAATTACGCGTCAAGAAAACCACGTTTTCATTGTTGAAGTTGCCGCGGTGCAGAAATGCTGCCAACAGCGTTTCAGCCGTTGGCTGTCGTGAATATAAAGGGCTTTGTCTTGGAAGAATCTTAAAGGATGTTCCAAATCCAAGCATTTTTGCAGTTGCGACAGGATTTTTTACAAATGTATGAGAACGCGCTGCGTTTTTCATGTCGAGTCAGAGTGGGTATTCTGTTATTTTGCTGTATTATTTGATTTTGACAAGTGAGTTTGCTGCTGTTGGTCAAAAGTTTTTTGTCTTCGTAACTGGAACTATTCTTGACTTCATGCATAAATAAATATGTACCTTAATCGAATCCATTTTTGCTGAGTTTTTCATTCAAGCTGAAACCTTTCCAGATACAATCAAAATGGTTTGAGTAAACAACAAAATGTTGTCTGGAAATTAACTGCAAAATGAATAAAGCCTTGGCCAAACCAACGCGGTGAGATCGTACGATGCGATTGCGATAAGTCAAATCCCTATGCATTAAGTCAAACGTCCATAAACGTTTGACTTAATGCATAGGGATTTGACTTATCGTAATCGCATCGTACGATCTCACCGCATTGGTTTGCGCAAGGCTTTATGAGGAGAACCAATTTCGACTCGCCTCAAATTTGATAATTGGAGAAATAGAAACGAGTTCTCGAACTTCAAACTAGTCGCCTAGAATTCCATAATCAGACCTTGGATTTTAAAGGAAAAAACTCTACACAACAATCGACGTATTTGACGTTTAGAGTTAGCCATTGAAGAGAATGGAAGGAGTTTTTCGAGTTAAATGAAGTTGAATTGACTCAATTGAAATACTCAATTCAATTATTGAGGGTCCAAAACGCAAAAAAAAAAACCCAAAGCAACGAAAGGTTTTTGTGAGTATCGTTATTTATAATACGGCGGCCAAGTTTTCACTCTGCGGATTCCCCGATGTTCATGTATCAAACCCACTTTGAGAGTCAGGAAGGGTTATTGATAACACTGGTCGACAATGACTTTGACACCAAGAGCCTTCTTTCTGAAGTTTTTCTGTTCCTAATTCAAAATCGGAAAAATTTAGTTTCTGCTATCTTTAACCTACTCAACTTGAAAAAAATTTCAACTCAAAAACAGACCATTGATTTCTATTGTTTTGTATGCACTGAATCCAAAACTGGCTCAAAATGGCTCCGTACTCCGTTGCATCTAATTACTGAGATATTTAACTTCGAAAGTTGTAACTCGCGGTCATTCATTATTTTGAACCCTAGGTAGAGTTTAAAAAAGAAATTTGAATCAGGTAAGACATTTTTGAATGTTCTTGAATCTAGATGAACTGAAAACAAAATCAGTCACAGAATCACTCTATATCGTCAGGTTCTTAAGATTATAGCAGAGTAAGTTTAAGGCTTCAATGCTTTATTCTTTGAAAACCTGGTGTTTTAGAGCTATTCGCTGACTGACTGAAGAATGGAAAATTTAACGGTTTTAAGCTTCGGTAAGATATTTTTATGGAAGCCTCGAACACCATTTTGAAATGACATATTAGGTTTGTTCGTTGAAGCCCTGGGGTTGCCCTATGGTCGCCACAAAGCGTTTTTTGAGAGACCTAAATTTGCCCTGAATGTCAAATTGAGTGTTTTTTGAGCCATAGGTTTGCCATAGGTTTTCCCCAAACTCGCCCTAGCTTTTTGCTGTGGCGATTTGAGGGCTGTCAAATGGCATGTATTTTTTTTTTTTTTATGACAGGGATGTGTGGTGATTTGTGGTGTAGTGTTTTTTGAGGACTGGAAAACCCAGGTTTTTTTGACAACTCATAGGGTTGTCAAGAAAACCTGGGTCAACCCTGGGTAAAGTTCAACGAACAGACCTATTATTAAGATCTAACAGCTTTGTTTTACTGAGGCGATTTTAATGTTTTAAGAATTTGAAGAACAAAAGCCTATTTTGGAATGACATTTTCAAAACGTAACAAACGAAGGAGGAAAAACTTGCATAGTACCAAAAAAGAAGACATAAAAAATAAAAGTTTTTGTTTCACGATACTCTTTGTCATAACCGACTGCTCTTAACGGTCGTTTTATTATCGTTCTGGCATTCCTATGGATTCATTCTCGTAATTAATAAGTCGGTTCATGTCATTGCTATCACTGTTTTGGGTTTCGTTTTTTTCCTCGAGTTTCGCTGTACGGGACCTGTGCCCCTGTTCTGTAACTATCGCCTCGATGAAAGCAGGCGATAAACGGAACGAAATTCTATGAATTTAGTAGAATAGCGTTCCATTTTCCACCGTTTATCGCCTGCTTTTATCGAGGCGAAAGTTATGTCACTTTCCATTTCGGGGAAGCACTCATTTTAAAAACCAATGGAATACGCAAAATTGTTTCTATTCAGTTTAACGTAATTTCCTTTGTATGAGTGAAACACCTATGGCTCTTAAAAAATATTCCTTGAAAAAAATTTTCGATTCTCACTTCAAATCGAGAAGCGGCTGTCACTCCTCAGAATCATGAGAAGCGATCTTTTTGCACCAATGGAGCGGTTTGAGAATGCTTCTGGACGCTACTGGACGGTTCTTTTCGTCCAATGGAAAGTGACATTACAGAACAGGGGCACTGCCTTTACATGAACAGTCTTTCGTTAAGTAATTTTTCAGCGAACTTCCTAATTGCGTTATGAATAGATTTTTTTTTTAAATTTTTACAAATTGTCATCACACAATATTGCGAAAATATTGAAAATACCAAGGTCTTCAGTTAAAAACACTTTAATCTATTTGAGAAAACCGGAAAGGTGAGCCGAATGTAGAAAAGAGACAATAAGGCTAACAAATTCTCCAGCTTCAGACGGAGAAACTTTAAGAAATATTTTCAAGAAAGATGATCGTCGTGTTGCAAAAGCAAATACCAACCTTGATCGCGGGATCACCAAAAAACAAGTTTCAAAGGATACTTCTTTTCGTGTAAGAATTTTCAGTATAAACACTCACTTAAGCAAAATGGAAGCCATTTTTAACTTCTTTACATATAAGAACCGTTTATTGTAGACCTAGTTTTATCACATCTATACGTTAAAGCAATCAAAGGGAATATGGAGCGATGAGCACCGATTCGTGGTACCCGTGGCGTAATGGTTAGCATGTCTGCCTGCTAACCCAGAGGTTCGTGGTTCGAATCGCAGCAGAGGCAAAAATGTTTTTCCATGGGTATCGCCTTTCGCGAGGAATTGGCATTACCCGTTCGGAACCGGCAGAAAATTGTAGGTCCCCTCCATTCCCCACAAGGCATGGTTGTGAGAAATGCGCTAGGCCAGGGGCTCCTCGCTCTGTTCCGCCACCTTATTTATTTTATTTATTTGAGCATCGATTTGAGCTTTGTGAATGCGAATGCCGTTCAAGTGTATTAATAACACCAGGGGGTCAATTCCCGATCTGTGAAGCTGTGAAGTGAAAACATTTATCACAGCTTCACCGAAAATTCGATTCTCGATTAGTGAAAATCCAACCTCAAATGTCAATTTTTTTTCATATGATAAATTTCTTTTCATTCCCGTATGAGTCGGTGAAAAATTCAATTATGAAAAATGGCCGCAAAACTCAAACGATGAAAAATCCAATTGGAATCCAATTGAAATGAGAGAGAAAATGAGAGAAAACTGTCAGAATTTATCATTTAGAACGTTTTAGTACTTTTTAGATCCGGAATCGCTTAGAGTGGGTTCGTGAAGTGATAAAATGAAAAAACTGTATGAAAACTGAAATGATATTTTTTTTTTCACTTCACAGCTTCACAGATCGGGAATTGACCCCCAGCTGAAGCTTTTCGTCCTGATTTCTTTGAAAAGTAACAGGTTCAGTAAATTGTCTGAGGATGGATGTCAGTGCAAAGTACATGTCATGCAAAGCATAACCTTTGCTTCATCAATGGAACTGTTAACGACATGAAAAAACTATGGAGCTTCAACTTTTGCCCGAAAAGGATGTAACGCTATTCTACATTCGTATCAACTTTTAACAGCTAATAAGAAGAATCGAATTTGAATTGCATCAACTTCTTTTGACTAAAACTTAACAGTTTCGTTTAAGTTTCCCATTTACCTTTACGTCTTTAAGAACTACATAAAGGTCATTTCGGGTATTTGAACACTGTTATTTTAGAATTGATTTACATAGTAGGCTCTCCCTACTAATTTTCACTACGATGGAACATCATACAATTATCTTAAAGCTGAGCTAATCATGATCTGACTTCAAGATAAGAATATTCCCATTCTAAGTTGTTCCCTAAATAGCCCCGATCTGTCTCCAATCAATAAAATAAAACTAAGTAAATAAATAGGGTGGCACAACAGCGGGAACCCCCGCGGCCTACCGCACTTCTCATAACCATACCTTGTGAGGAATGCAAAGGACCTAAATTTTTTGCCGATTAAATAAATAAATAGGGTAGCGCAACAGAACGAGGAGCCCCAGGGCTTATCGAATTTCTCAAAACCAAACCATTTGAGGGTATGGAGGGGACCTACAATTTTTTGCCGGTTCCGAAGGGCTAATCGAGAAAGCGCTTTTCATGGCAATGAACTTACTATCGGAGGACTTGCCAATTCCTCTCAAAAGGCAATGCCTGTGGTAAAACTTTTCTGAACGGATAATCGAGAAACCGCTTTTACTATCAGAGAACTAGCAAATTCCTGGTAAAAGAGGATACCCGTGGCAAAATAAGGTGGGGCAGCAAAGCTATAAAAGCCTCGGAGCCTAACGAATTTCAAGGACCAATTCCAAACTGCTAAGTTAAAAAGCGCTTTTATGGCAGTAATATTATATCCCTGAGACTCCCTCGCCATACACGAAGCCGTGGAAAAACCATTTTATGGATTCGAGCCTTGAACTCTAGAGCAACAGTTAGGCATGCTAACCATCTCTGTAAATCTCTGTCTAGGATTAAGTTCTCCAGCAAACAATCATAGTCTCCTTCTCTCACTGTAACCTCAAAGATAGCTTTTCCGCTTACGTGTTACATTCTACGTCACAGCCATTTTAACTCTCTCTCAGTCCTCATACTTCTGTGTGTTAATAAACATCCAAATTTAAACATTAGCCTAAACAATGCTCGAATTATTCAGCTACAAAATATTTTTTGTTTATAAAACGAACGAAAGCCTTTTAAACAAATCGGTACACACACCACAATTAGTAATAAGATACAAACGTGTAGGTGGCACAACTTCTGCCAAACATAAATCCTGTAAAAATAGCCTACATTTACTTGGAAAAAAATATCATATTACATTATTTTTACTTTACCAAAAAAAAAAAAAAGAACAGAATCAATATGCACCGGAGCATTGAAAAATGCTCAATTAATGCCAAACTTAATAGTTGTTAGTTGATTTTGTGCAAATCAATTCCAAAAATAAGACAAAATGCAAAGCACAACAGTTGCTCTGGATATTTTTAGGTTTCTTTCACGACTCAAGTCAAAAGAGATACATGCTAATACATTATACCTGACCGAATTTCGAAAAATTTGTATTTCTTTGGAGTCAAGTAAATACCACACATTTTGCCTTGGAAACTCAAAGTGTAAATGGCAAGATTTTAATTTGCAAAATTTATCCTGCCAATTGAAAAATTCGCTACAATTTTAATCACATCATGATTTTTTTTTTTGAATAAATATTCATATCATCTCGTTTCACACCGAAGATCATAACAAAAGTATTCAAAAACGATGAAAAAATATCTCCTATGACCCTCGATGGAAAATTGGGAAACTCGCGCTTCCAATCTTTCAAAACAATCGTGACCAGGGGAAATTATGCTATTTTTAAAAAAAGCCCACACAATTATACAAAATTCGAAATTTTCTCCACACAGACATACAATACTCTTCATGCTCTCTTCTCGGTTAAGAAAGTAGATGAGAAAAATAAAGCAAAAAAAAATTTGCGCAATACAAGAAACTGTGAGGGAATTTTCTTTGAAAATAGAAAAGAAACTGTTTTCTTTTTTTGAAAAGTCGGGAAATTTTGACCTGAGTGTTGGGAGAAAAGAACTCTTTTTTTCGCCATAGTCTGAAGAAGTGTGCTAGTGTGTAAATAAGAATGTAGAGCGAAGTGATTTTTTCTCACACCATGCTACGTGTGTTGAAATAATGTGGGGCTGATGGGATAAAAAAAGTTGGTCCACATCAGTGTTCTCGGGTTTTTGCTAGCGTATAGTGTGTTCCAAAGCGCTAAGGTTGGTCTTCTTTTCCATATCCATCATATACCTCCTCCAAAGGATAATAATTTTCTTAAAAAAAAAACTGTCAGCTTTGTAGTAAGAATATGGCTTATTCAACAAAACTAATACACATTCTGCCTTCTATTAAAAATTTCAATCTCAAATTAATCTGTGCAAAAATGGTGTTCCCTTTGATAAATAAAATACCCATCCTTGATATCCTTGAGATATGCAATACTATATTTGAAGAAGAAGAAGAAAGAAAAAAAAGTGAAAACGCAGTGCAAAGTGTGTGCGATGAGTGGAAGGTCTGGAGTTTGGTTTGTGTGCAGCGATATGTTCTAAATTCCAAAAAGGATACAAAACGGATAACCTATTGCATAAATTCTAAAAATATATCAATGACGTCAAAAGTCCTGGATTTAAAAATAACGACGCACGCCGAGAACAAGACTACCTATTCTTATGCAATTCAGACAGATATACACTGAAATTCTCTTTACTTTTTTTTTCTTTTGTTACTAAGAACACTTTTCTTATATGGCATTTGAAATTGAATAGCTCTGAAAACGATTTGAAAACATTTTACACACACACACATACAGAGAAAGCTTTGTCTACAGATGCAAATTTTATAAGGTATACCTACTCCAACCACTACACGCATAACACACACAACTGATCACCTGTGTATCATCTTGATTGTCTCTAACTTAGAAATACAACAAGAAAAATAATGTGTGTGCAGACATTTCTGTTGCTTTTGTATTCGCATATTTGTGTTCTAAAATAACAACCAAACAACGAATCTATTTTTGAAAATGTTTATGAAACTAAACGGAAACAATTTTTTTTTTATTGTTCGTCATATTATTTAATTTCTTGCGCATGATTAAATCACAAGTACTTAAAAATAATTATATTTGTCAACTCTCGAAAATGCATCTCAGGAAGTTATGTCTGCAATGAGGAGTGGATCTCATCACTGACGGTCCTCTAAAGACTTTCATACATCAAGAGGGTAAAAGTGGGCTGGGTGTATAATTTTATATTCTTATTCTTAAATTGAGATATAATTAGAAAACTGTGTAGGTGCAATTTATTAGAAAGCTTAAGTATAAATCTAGAACGCATATTGTGTATGTGTAGTTTGAACAGATCCCGACACCACACACTCACAGTCACAAATGACATCACCAGTAGAGAGATGTGTTAAAAGTAAGACGCACACAGTTCAAGAGGAATTCGCATTTTTAATAATAATTTATCTCAAATTCTTTGACTGTTGGAGTTTTTCTATTTGTTCAACATCTTCAATTTCACTTTTGGCAGAAATTTTAATTATTTTTAAAAATCTTTTCTGCTTGGATCGTTTTTGTACATTGACACGCTTTTTGTGTGAAGTTGGCTATGGGACAGGATTGAGAAAGTATAGCTACAAATAAAATGTATGAAAGTGGGATGTGTCTGACCTCAATGTCAATTTCTATTGACTGAATTAAACGACCTGTCATAATTCCTGACAAATTTTTTGGGGCTCCGAAATTGAGTTGCTTAGTTGTGACGTCTTCCACGAGGGCGTCACTAGTGCGAATCTGTTAAATGCGAGAGCTGTGGTCCTTTCGAGATCAGAATGCATGTAACCCCAGACATTGAATAAGAAGAAGACTAAGTTGCTAAGTAGCTTCTGACAAGTTTTTCCCCCTTTTACGAAAAACTTGTGGCATTTGCGTTATATAAGGGTTAAGGGTCTATGAGTCCATTGGTTGAAACTGAAGAATGATGAAGCACATCATTTCAGTTACTCAGTAGTTTCAACAGAGTTTTCATGTTACACTGAAACTTAAATTCAAATCGGTTCTGTAGCTTCTACCTTTGCAACTTCGTAATGACTTGAAAGTTATATTATTCTAACATTTTGGATAGCGAAATTGCAACTCATAGTTAAAGAAACAACACCTTGGATGCTTGATGGTAAATTCACAGTGACAGAGTGAAATCAATAAGTTCGTTCGTTGAACTTTACCCAGGGTTGACCCAGGTTTCCTGTGTCAACCCTGTGTTTTCCAATCCTCAAAAAATCTAAACCACAAAATCACCACACATCCCTGGCTTATGAATAAAAGTATGTACATGTCATTTGACAGCCCTCAACTCGCCCCAGCAAAAACCTAGATCGAGTCGAGGGCAAACCAGGTCAACCCCAGAGCTCAAAAAACACTCAGTTTGACATTCAGGGAGAGTTTTTCAGAAAAGGCTTTGTGGTGACCACAGGGCGACCCCAGGGCTTCAGCGAACGCACCTAGTAACTCGAATGTAATTTCACAGTAACATTTTTTAACTGTCAAATGATGACATTTTTTGTTTAGTTTCATATATGGTTCCCTTTTTGTCACAAAACAGTTGCAAAGGGTTTCAACTATTTGAGTTACTGAACGCTTTCTAACTTCCCCCAAGAGAGCAACTGTAACTATTTACTGTTATGAAGAAGTTTTTCAATCTCATCAAGTTTAACACTGTGTTTTTTCTTCAGGGTGAACTTTAAAAGCTCACCCAAACCTATGCCAGTTTCAGCACGGACAGATTCATCTGTCAAATTATATTAACCTTTTCATATATGAGTGTAACTACACTGGAGGTGTTTTTTTTTTGCCACACACATGTTATATACATAACAAGTTTTTACATGCATAACAAAAACAACATCGCCGACATCTGATGTCGGGTATAAAAGTATAAGTAGAATCCTTTCTGGGATAGAAATTTGAAGTATATTCTAGTATCAAATTATTTTTTGGGCTGATTGATCGCCAAATGTTGGTACAACTGATGACTTTCATAGTTCTCGAACAAAAACAAAATGGACGTCAGGAGGGTTTGCTCACAAGTATTTTACAGAATGAAATCCTGTGGCCACTTTTGCATGTAGGTATTTTGATGTTTAGAATTTTGAGTTTTTTGAAGTTTGTTGATTTAGATGCTTAAATTTGTTGATTTATATGTATTTATAAAGATGAATAAAATAAAATAACGTAATGGAGATAAAAAAGGTCTGTAAAATGATTGAGAGCATTTTTTGCATAGTTCTATTCACATTTTTTTGTGAATGTTGACATTTTTCCCAATGATGTTTGTTGAGTCTTCCCTTAAAATAGTTTTATTTATTAATTGTTTATTGTTTCAATTTGTATCTAAGTGAAGACGGGCTACTTCATCTTTGTAACCCATTAAAGAAATTGATTAAAGCGTAATCACAAATAATATGAGAGTGAAAGAGCACTTTCTTTTATCTATGTACATATTTTCAAAAAAGATTAACCGGTCTGAAACAAATCACAAAATATTTTTTACAGTTCCCACATAAGTTACAAGTCTCATGAAAATTCAGCCCAAGTATGCAAACAGAGTCAAAGACACACAAGAGAAATTGTTTACTTATTTTTTATAACAAACCCATTTCTGATCAAGAATAACACCAACCCTCAAAAGATGAAAACCGTGCAGTCTTTCCAAAAAAAAAAACACTGGTACTGAAGCGACAAGAACAACACCGATTTTTCATACATTTGACGTTGCAAAGACGACAGAAATCCTGTCAAAAGCGTTTGTGGCCTTAACCTTAAGCCTAATTCCTCAATCAGGATAAGAACATGTGCTGTTAACTAGAAGTTCGATGTCGAGGTCTGACCCATTCAGCCGACTTATTTTTACGTAAGAGTGACCTCTCAAGTTCGTAATGTTTGCACAGCAGACGTACAGCAGCTACCAAATTCTTCTTGTAAACAGTAAACACAACATGCCCAGGATAGTAGAAAATACTCGATTAAAGCTTTGAATAAAATGCAAAATACTGAGATTAAAAACATACATATAGTCGTTAAAATGAAGAGTTTGACTTTATTTGCTTAGTTAACATCGATTCATATTTATTTGCAGTACAAAGTTTAAAAATTGTGTTTCTTAAGAGCTATGGTTGGCAGCACAGTTTTCATTTAGAATTTAGTTGATATTAGCCGTGTTTTATTGGGATTTTAAAGTCATCTTCACTAACGAGTCTCAATAAAACGCAGTACTCACTAATTCAGCTTTATTCCAGAAACTCTGTTTACCAGTAACTCCTGTTGTTCACTTCTGAACACTGACTTATTTTTGTTCACTAATCGTTGTTGTTTTCCATGTGCGATGTTTTGCAAACGTGAGTATAGATTCCCAATAAAACACGGCTATTGTTGGTTTGTTTGGTTTGAAGAATATCTTATGTGTTGTCATTGTAGATACATAGGAAGAAGCTCACATACATAGGTCGATTTGTTGATACTTCGTGGGAATGAAGCAACTGTTTTCTTTTTCTTCTTCTCTTTTACATCAATTTGTCGGGGTTGACAAAGTCAATTGGGGTAACAGAGAAAGAGAACAAGAAAACAGTAGCTTTATTCGCCACGAAGTTTCAACAAATCGACCAATGTGAACTTCGTCTAGGTGTGTACATCATTTATATTTAATCTTTACCACTCTGTTGCTAACTGCCAAGTTGTATATGAGAGGATTGATTTTAGACTTGCTCTTTTCATATAATAAAGTCCAACGCTAGAATATGGACTAAAATATTTAGGGAGTTGCTGTCATTCATATATACGAGTAGTAAGAAAAGTAATTAAAGACCGTACGTACAGATTCCTTCAGTTTTGAATTCAGGACTTTCAATTTCAATTGACAAGTAGTATTTGTTTTTAGTATTATTCAAATTGCATTCATTTTTCTCAATTTTGACGAAAAATTGAAATTTGATTCCCTCAACAATATATTTTCGCAGTTGAAATTTTTACTTTAAACCTTAATTTACGAAACAAAATTTCTGAAAATTAACAATTAATCAATTTTAACTCAAACAAGTGAACAAAAAATAGTAGAGGAAAAAACTAGCCAAAGAATACGGAGCTAAGTTCACATGTCATGTAAGCAATTTGCCCTGTCATCCCTAACCAAAAGGTTTTTGTAAATGCGGCAGCGACAAACTCAGCCATCAAATTATGTTTACATGGCGTTATATGAGAGTTGCCACACTAAGGTGACAGGAAGGAAAACAAGTTTTTATACACTTGCAGTTGTCACAATGACAAAAATCCTGTTAACAGCATTTCTGCCTCTGCCGTGATTGTCATAGCTTTGGTCGTCCTTAAAATCTTAAGTTAAGATTTACAAATTGTTTTTTAAGTCTGAAAATTAATAGCGGAGTTCACATTGTACAATTTGTTGGACATACTTTAGTTTGAACGACCAATGTTGGATAATGTGAACCCTCAGACAACCACTTGTCCAACTTGTTGGATGGTTTTCAAATATTTTTGAAAATGTTGAAGTTGGACGGAGCGGAGGAAAATATGCACGACAATTCTGATAAGTCTGGACGCAAACTACACCCGACCACCCAACATATCAAACGAATTGCACAGTGTGAACTCTGCTAATACGAAAATCTAAACTGTCTTCTAGTTTTCTTCGGGAAATCTTGAACGAAGAATCTGACAGGATCTTAAGATTAGGAACGATTGGTTGAGTGAACAAAAATTAATAAACTCAATTTAAATTTCTAACGTTCTCTGTTTGACAAAACCAACCCAAATACTGTCAGATTTCCGAAAGTTATGAGCGTAATAAAAGGAACACATTAAGACTGCACTGATCTACACGGTGGTTTTCCAAATACCCTTAGTTTGACTTATTTGTTGGTTGTTAAAGAGAGACAGATGTAGAGAGGAAGAGAGAGAGAGAAAAGGAAAAGAACGCAAAAAAAAGTTAAATGTAGGTACGTACTAATTCTTGAAGAAGTGTACATAACGAAGTCAAAGCTAAAATAGTAGCACTTTTCGTATACATACATAATATGTAGTTTCAAATTGAAAGGCCCAACTATAAGATTCGTTCGTTTAATTTTACCCAGGTTGGCCCTGGTTTTAACATCTCATCAAACGCTAAAACACGAAATAACCAAATATCCCTGTCGTTTGAGGAAAAATAATTGTAGTTTGAGAGCCCTGCTGTTCGTTACCTTATAACTGGTTCCAGCAAAAACCTAAAGCTACTTAAAGAGAGGTTGCGTGCAAACTTAGGACACACTAAGATTGACATTCAGGGCATGTTTAGGTCTTTCAAAAAACGCTTTGTAGCACAGGGCAAACAAAGGGTTTCAACGAACAATCCTTTAATAAAGTTGTGATCGCACTCAAGCTAATATCATATCCAAACATCCTCGTGCTTCCAAAAGCAACCTGAATAGCCATAATGGGCTTTTGCGTCCATTGTAACACAAAAATTTCTCGTTAGTTAATTAACGATTCCTTACATTCCTTACGCGTATTCACCGCAACATAAAATCTCTCTCCAGAGAAAACAATTTTTCGGCATGAACATGAAGACAAAGATTGAGTTGCTGAACTTGATATACTTCTTATGGAACTGAGCCTCTCAGTGGCACACCCACCGGATTTGGGCGGTCTATTTGATGCCGTTCACCCAAATTCTAGTACTGCATTTGCCGACACCGACCAGCTGTGCCTATATACGTAATAATTTATTAATTAAATTTTTCCAATACGACGCCGACGCCGACGATGCAAAAATAAGAACCCTCAAGAAGAAAAAAAACGAGTTTTCCCCTAAAAAAACAGAATTTGTACCACTAAAAAAGAACAACTTAGTGCATTTCTATATGCGTAGCTTACTACCCATGACAGGTTTTCAATTAAAGCCTCAACTGTATCTTCCTCTCTCTTTAGCGAAACATTTTTCAAACACAACTTTGTTGAAACTATTTCGTTGAAAAAAGTACGCATACGCCACAGTGTACTGAATGACATTTTACTGTTTGAATTTTGACTCAATCATCTATGTGGGACATTTTTCACGCCTTAAAGGTGGAAACAATAGTTTGTCTTCCTTCGAATTGGTTCATATAACCGCCAAACATCCCCAATTTAATAAAACAACCATACCACTTTTTTGTATTATGTATTAAGTAAAAAAAATATATCGGTAATGGGTACTTTTCGTTTTTCTTGCAGTTTCCTTCATATTTCATTTCGTCTCAAAGTAAATAAAAAAACACATTCACCATGGACGCCATTAAGAAGAAGATGCAAGCGATGAAGCTTGAAAAGGATAACGCCATTGATAAGGCCGATACCTGTGAAAATCAAGCTAAAGACGCAAATTCCCGTGCCGACAAATTGAATGAGGAAGTCCGTGACTTGGAAAAGAAATTGGTCCAAGTTGATGTTGATTTGGTTACCTCCAAGGATGCCTTGGAAAAGGCCAACCACGAATTGGAGGAGAAGGAAAAACTCCTGACCACTACCGAATCAGAAGTTGCTACTTTGAATCGTAAGGTGCAACAGATTGAAGAGGATTTGGAAAAATCTGAAGAACGCTCAACCAGTGCTCAACAGAAGTTGTTGGAAGCTACCCAGGCTGCTGATGAGAACAACCGGTAGGATTTTGATAAAAAAAAATCTCTTTTTTTACTCGAAAATATTAACTCTTGACTCGATTACAGTATGTGCCAAGTATTGGAGAACCGTTCCCGACAAGATGAAGAACGTATGGATCAATTGACCAACCAATTGAAAGAAGCCCGTATGTTGGCTGAAGATGCCGATACCAAGTCCGATGAAGTATCCCGCAAGTTGGCCTTCGTTGAAGATGAACTTGAAGTTGCTGAAGATCGTGTCCGTTCCGGTGAGTCAAAGATCATGGAACTTGAAGAAGAATTGAAGGTAAAATACTTCCCAAAAAAAAAATGTGTTCAGCGATCTTTTTTTTGAAATGGAATCTATAAACAAATAGGTCGTCGGTAACTCGTTGAAATCTTTGGAAGTATCTGAAGAAAAGGCCAACCAACGAGTTGAAGAATTCAAGCGTGAAATGAAGACATTGACTGTTAAATTGAAGGAAGCCGAACAACGTGCCGAACATGCTGAGAAGCAAGTCAAGAGGCTCCAGAAGGAAGTCGACAGGCTAGAAGGTAATGTATTTTTAGTTTTCAGTGTTGTCTTTTCTTCATTCTTTTCTTCTCATTCCATAAGAGAAAAACCATTAGTTGATAAATCATTGAAAAAATTCAAAGAAAAAAAAACCAAACAGGTCTAACGCTTAAACTAACATTATTCTAAAAATAAAAATTAAATAAATTTAAAAACATTTATAAATATTCATTCATAAAACTATATCTAAGCTTAACAAATAATTAATATTATCTTTTAAGTTAAGTGTAAAATAAAATGCTGTGCTTTAATATAATGATGCTTTTTGCAGACCGTCTCTTCCACGAAAAAGAAAAGTACAAAGCGATCTGCGACGATTTGGATTCAACATTTGCTGAACTTACTGGATATTAAAACAAACAAAAAAATAATAGCTACTATAATAATGAACTTAAAACATTTTACAAACATTTACAAGGACACAACCCATACACAATACTTTATTTTTTTTTTCTTCTTTGAACCAATTCAATCACTTTCGGAAAACGATTTTATTCACAATGCACTCCATATTTTTGTTTGCTTATTCAGCAAATAACTAAGTTCGATTTCTTAAATGAAATTTGTTTGTTTTGCTTGGTTAGTAATAATTGGGATTATGAACAAAGTGGATATTCCTTCAAGTTGTTGATTGTAGATCAATTGGCTTGTAAGAAAACCATAAGTGATCCACTGATTCGTTCGATTTAAATCAATAGAGGGATAAAGTTTGACAGCATACACGTCAAGACTTCATTTGTTTAACATAAAGTTTTCAAATGTCTTGTTTCCAAATTGTGCACACTAATCAGTAAAATGTTTTTTTGTATAATCTGCACTTATTTAAAAAGTTTAGGGTTTGTTTGGACGTTTCAAATTCTTATTTCTCGATGCACTTTTGACAGCCGAGATGTGTCAAACTTTGAAGTTTAAAAATTTTAAGGGTTTTGATAGCTGTTTTCTTGATATTTGTCTTTAAGTGTATGATTTTCTTTTCGAAACTAAAGACTTCCTTGCATGTTTCAGTCAAAGGAAATTCATTCAACTTTTGTCAGTTTCATTGATGAGATGTCAAACCTTCGGATGCAGTGTTAGAAAAGAATGGTTTGACAGCTCGAATCAATGGAATCACTCATGAAACTTAACTGAAGTAATCTGTCAAAACGAAAAAAAAATGCTAAAACAGAAGCTCCCTTACAATCACCGCTGTACAAAAAAGCCATTTTTTACATTTACCTCCATCCCTCTATTTTTAAAAACAAACTGTCTCGAACGGTCACAATACAAAAAAAACTACAAACACCCACATTGTATAAATAAAACAAAGCAAAAACAAAGCAAAATGAAGAAATTACATCTGGTGAAAATAATACTAATACCGCCGATCGTCTTCGTTTTTTTGAAGCAAATTCCACACTCTGTTTCGCTATATATACCGATGCCTACCAGCAGTTTTTCCATTATTTTTGAACCAAGAAATATACATTATTTTTAAAAAAAAAACTGATCCAAAAAAATCACAACCGTAGCTTTGTAATATAAAAGGTGATATTTATAAAAAACAAACATATTATGTGTTCCTCATTTGTACATTTGACACGAATGTTTCCTACAAATTTGTTTACAAGACAGCAAACACACACGATGTGTATAGAGTCCCCTTTCTCGTTTTGTTCCACATGTTTATTTTTAAGTCAAACATAATCTTAATTAATCCACTGTTGTTGTTTCTCATGCACACCTTTTCTTGCTAACGATTTTCCTTCTTTTTTTGTCTGCATACAAATAAGTTTCTTTCACCTAATATATAGATTTTCACCGATACAAATACGTTTTGTGTATATAACAAATGCAATTTATTGACTGTTATTAAATGAAATTTTATTCAATCAACAAAATTCTTTAATCAATATTTCGTTTCTATTACTTTTCTACTCAACAGACGAATTGGGCATCAACAAAGACAGATACAAGTCTCTTGCCGACGAAATGGACTCCACATTCGCCGAATTGGCTGGTTATTAAGATCTTTAATCCATTTATAAGAATCAAAAACAACTACTACATGTAAAAATGTTGTGCATACACACCAACAACAAAACCAAAAATACACACACATCACAACAATGTTTCCTTCATTAATGATAATATCTGTTTTTTATTTAAATATAAAATAAATATTATTCTATGATTATTTATTTGTCGATAAAAAATAGCCAACAACACCAACAAGAATAGTGAGCATAATATCTCGAAAAAAGTGGAACCAAAAATACACTATTTTTGTAAACATCTGCAACAGATCATATGTGCATTATCTCTCAATCTTTCTCTTTCTCTCTCTCTCTATCTATTAAAAAACAAAACTTTATAAATAAACTTATTTTTTATTTTATATATAATTTTTCGAAAGTAAAATCATTATAATTAATCAGATATATATAAACGAATATCTTATTTATATATATATATTTTTTGTTAATAATTTATTTGTTTGTGCAAAGCTTTTAGGAGAAACTGAAGTAAAAAAGAAAAACAAAATAATAACATGCTTGGTTTGCTTTGATGAATAATGTCGTTGTTTGTTGATAGAATTAAAAGTTTGCTTTTAATCTTTTTGTTAACTCAGAAGAAAAAGCGGTACAGTTTGTATTTTAATTACTCAAGTGTGTTGAAAAAAGAAAGACAAGGAAAAAAAGGGAAGGACACCGAGCTCTCAAAGAGAAAGGAAGCAACAGGAGAAACGCTCATTTGAAGAAATTTAGAGGTGCCGTGATAGGAATGAGACTCGAAAGTTTTACCAATAGGTAAATAGATGATGCCAGACTCACAAATCTTGAACTCAAGGTTGTAAAGACAACTAAGGAAACAAGGCGATAGATTTGCATTCGCAACTGAGGAGCTGGAAAGATAAATTCTGCAGATTGCTTAGCGGTGATGAAGACACCTATTCCAAAGCCTAATTCAACTTGGATGATCATCAAGAATGCCGTCGCGCCGTCCCAACCTAGAGGAAGTTAAGCTTGCCATATGCAAACTAATCAAATAAGGCTGCAGGTGGAAGTGGCCTTGACGCCAAACTTTTCAAGGCAGCTGGAGATAGGTTGGAAAGGAGCATACATCAGTAGTTGATCTGCATAAACAATAAAAGCATGATCGATGAATGGAACTTCAGTATCGTTTACCCAATCCCACGTCAACAATTTCATAGGTCCTTATCAATGTGGTTTCAGACGAGAAGCAACCAAAATCGACCAAATTTTCACATTACGGCAGGTCTTGGAAAAAACTCATGTATATATTTTCGATACATTGCTCCTTTTTATCGATTTCAAGGCCGCGTATTATGATCACAGTATTTACTGAAACGAGCTGTGAAGGCTATGCCTGGTTTTGACATCCCTGCAAAACTCGTACGACTATGCAGGGGAGTTCACGCTGGCTGCTTCGCCAAGGTCGTCGGTAAAGAACTCACCGAGACCTTTGATGTTGGAAAAGGCTTTCGACAAGGCTACAAACTGTCATGCGATTTCTTCAACATCATACTTGAAAATATTGTTCATAACTCAATCGTCAACATCAGAGGTGTAACCTTTCAATTGTCAGTATAAATACTCGCCTTCGCAGGCGATATTGACTAAATGGGAAGAATCAAACATGATTTCATTGGTGCTTTCACCAGCATTGAAACAGAAGCGGCAAAAAGACATTTATAGAATCATGAAATCTTTGTAACGATGCACTTTTTCCAAACATTTTCAATTTTTTGAAAATAGGTGCAACATTGGCTGCGACCATTGCTAGCAGCGAGCGTATTTTTTCCACGTTGAGGCGTCTAAAATATTGGATTAGGAATTCTACAGGCGAAGATAGGCTGAATGGGCTTGCTCTTATGAGGATTAACAGGCACATTGACATTAAGGTGGAAGAAATTATCGAATGATTCGCGCAAAGCAGAAAAGAATTGATTTATAATTTCGTGTATTTTCATATGTTCTTATTTTCTGCGCTTTATTATTGTATATCAATAAATTGGAAAAAACCTAATCAATATAATTGAACAACGACTTTTACTTATGTAAAAATATTTACATGTAACCCCCCCAAAAAATTTCCTAGCTACGCCACTGCCGTCATGTACCTTTATGAATTTTGAAATGCGGAAAGCGTGTGCTACTAATTACAAGATTTAGGCCGGCAGCAAAATCAAATAGCCTGAGTCCGTTTTCGGATTTTTCGCCACACAGGCTTTGTTTAGCGATTGATTTGAAAGATGTCCTCTATCCCTAGTTTTGTCCGCGTTTTTTCTGTCGCGTTGGTGTGGGTATTCTCATATGTCGCTGTATAACTGCATTTTGACAATTGCAATTGCCACTGCAGCGACTGCAAAAACGCTTTGGTTTGGGAGATCCTTAAGCTTTGTTTCTGTTGTCAGTAGCAGTCGCCAGTAGATATCGCAGTTTTTCATCTTCTTTATGCCCGGTCCTTTCCAACGTATTTCCTGGATGGCGGTTATGTATGCGCAGCAGTCCATTCCGAAAACTTCAAGATGATGCAGATGATGAGATGAGATTAGATGAGCCAATTTCAATATTGCCATTTTTGTCAAAGGTTTTTTAGAAAATAATACAGAATCAAATGAGTTTGTTTCTTAATCTATTAAATTTTTTAACCAATAAACAATCAGGCTTTCGAAAGAAAAACTGCTGCATTACAGCTTTGCTAAGTGTCTCAGAAGATATAAGGAAAGCTATAGACGAGGATAATGTCACATTTTTAATAGCCGAGTTCACACTGTACAATTAGTTGGACAGACTTCGTTTGATGGATGTTGGATGGTCGGATGTAGTTTGCGTTCAGAATTATCAAACTGGTTGTCCAACCTTGTGTCATATACTCCTCCCCTCCGTCCAACTTCTAAATTTTCAGAAATATTTGAAAACCATCCAACAAGTTGGTCAAGCGGTCGTCTGAGGGTTCACATTATCCAACATTGGCCGTTCAAGCCAAAGTCTGTCCAAGTAATTGTACAGTGTGAACTTGGCTAATACTTTTCGATTTCTCGAAAGCCTTTGACATGGTACTTTGCGAAAAGCTCTCCCGTGATTTTAACTTTTCTCCCTCCGCACTCAGGCTCTTATTTTCTTACATTACTGATAGAGTGTAAGCGCAGTTGAAGTTGACAAAACTCTTTCCAGTTTCCTACCTGTCGTTAGGGGCGTCCCACAAGCTTCAATTCTTGGTCCGTTGCTGTTTTCAATATACAATACATATGTTAACAAACTTCCTACAATTGTATAACAATGTTCCATACGCATTAGACTGCTTTTTTTTTTTTGCACAAATTTTTTTTTTTCACTCCCATCCCGAAATTTTGTGGAAAATACCTAAAAAAAAAATTCACAAAAAATTTGAGCCCTTGTTATTAACATTTAGTACTCGACCAAGTCATGCAAAGATTTCCCATATAAAATACACGTAAACTTAAACTTTTTTTCTTAAAAACTCTACAGTTCAGAGGCATTTTATGGTATAGTCTAGGACATTAGTAGGTATTCTTTAGAATTTTGTGCTCTACAAAAAAGCTCATAACGGTGAAGTCGTAACTCACACCGGCGAGTAAGTACCGGCCACCAAACCCAATTTTTCCGCAAAATATTTTTTTTTTTGTCCCTATCTCGTAAATGACAATAGCTACAAAAAAAATGTGTTCAACAAGCTTGTAGGAAACTCAATTTCCTACAAAAAAGTTCCAAGAATCAAATTGCTAGCATCGATATTTATTGAGATATTGAGCTTTTAAGTTGAGGAAGTATGGAACTTTCATTAATTATTGAGCTTAAACTTCCTCAACATAAAAGCTCAATATCTCAATAAATATCGATGCTAGCAATTTGATTCTTGGAACTTTTTTGTAGGAAATTGAGTTTCCTACAAGTTTGTTGAACACATTTTTCTTGTAGCTATTGTCATTTACGAGATAGGGGCAAAAAAAAAATATTTTACGGAAAAATTGGGTTTGGTGGCCGCTACTAACTCGCCGGTGTGAGTTACGACTTCACCGCAATGAGCTTTTTTGTAGAGCACAAAATTCTAAAGAAAACCTACTAATGTCCTAGACTATACCATAAAATGCCTCTGAACTGTAGAGTTTTTAAGAAAAAAAGTTTAAGTTTACGTGTATTTTATATGGGAAATCTTTGCATGCCTTGGTCGAGTACTAAATGTTAATATCAAGGGCTCAAATTTTTTGTGAATTTTTTTTTAGGTATTTTCCACAAAATTTCGGGATGGGAGTGAAAAAAAAAATTAGTCCAAAAAAAAAAGCAGTCTAAAACGCATGTATGCTGATGACACCCAGCTCCAACTGCCCATTGGAGCTAATTGAACACTCTGCGGTTTGCATAAATGAGGTTTTAAACTTGATTGAACGTTGGTCGGTTGATAACTGCTTACTTTTAAACCCAAAGAAATCAAAGTGTCTCGTTATTTCAAAAAGTAAAATAGATTTGTCTTACTTTCCAGCAATCCTTTTGAGTAACTGTCCTACTGCTTACGATGATTGAGGGGTGGTTTTCAACAGCAGCCTTACTTGAACACATTATATGAACAACACAATTGGAAAATCGTATGGTGTCCTACCTGTCCTATTCCTTTAAAAATTAGAATTCTGCTAGTGAAAACGTTGATTCCACCTCTGCTCACTTGCAGTTGTGAGATCTTTTATAAGTTAGACTTCGAAGGTAAGAGAAAATTAATGGTTGCATTTAATAGCACATTAAGATATTTTCACGGGCTGCGACGTTACGATAGAGTTTCGCAGTATGCATCACAATTTCTGGGAATGTCTTTGGAAAATTTTATAAAATTTCGCACTATAAACTTGTATTCTGCCATACTTCTAACTCGCCAACCTGTGGATCTTTTAACCGAAAAACGTTTTTCGTCCGCTCCGTAAGAATTTGGAATTCATTGCCGCGAGGAATAAAAAAGTATAAATGACATGAAACAAATAGGAAAGGAACTCAAACTTTACTTCAGTAATATATTAGTGTCCGACCGAAGGTCGATTTGAAGCCGAAGCCGAAGCCGAAGCCAATTATTCGGCTTGACATTAACCTTCGGCCGAAGCCGAAGCCGAAGCTTCAATAACTTGAAGAATTTTCGTTCCAGATTGACTAAAAATGAAAAAAAATTATGATTTTTTTCTAGAATAGGTTCGTTAGTTGAAGCCCTGAGGTCACTCTGTGGTCGCCACAAAGCGTTTTTTGAAAAATCTAAGTTTGCCCTGAAAGTCAAACTGAGTGTTTTTTGAGCCTTGGGGTTGACCTGGGTTGGGTACAAAAATATTCGCCCTTGGTTTCTCCGAGTTGAGGGCTGTTAAATGGCATGTATTTTTATTCAAATGACAGGGATTTGTGGTGATTTTGTGGTTTAGTGTTTTTTGAGGAATCATAGAGTTCTCAAGGAAACCTGGGTCAACTCTGGGTAAAGCTCAAAACGAATCTAATGTGTGCATGCAGTAACCAAATTAACGGGATAAATTTAATTAACGTTTCAAAAATAATAACAATTTGAACTATTATTAATATTTTATTGAAATTAAGGAAAAGAACAACAAATAACTCAACACTGTTCTACGTTCTACGAAAAAACGGAATTTTTTTTCAGCCCCTACCACAACGCACAACAGCCAAAAACTAAACCTTCGGCTTCGGCCAAAACTTCGGCATATTTTGGCCGAAGCCGAAGGTTTAGCCGATTGTAAATTTTTTAGCCGAATGTGGCCGAAGCCGAAGCCGAAGCCGAAGCTTCGGTCGGACACTAAATATATAGATTAAATAATATCTCCATCTTTTTTTCCTTTTTAATTAATGAAAATATAAAGCTTGGATTAAATCAATTGTGTAGCAATTGTACATTTTACAAGCTACGCTACAAATAAGATATTGTATCTAACAGTCTAAACTTATCATGAAATAAATAAAATACTAAATACTGTTATAAAGGAATGAGTTGACGTTGGCTCGCCAGGGTCTCTATTTTAATGACCTATCCTAATTACAAGATCTTAAAAGACCATTAAACATATATTTCGAATTACCTCCTTAAGAGATTTTTGCTTCTTGACTGCTTATGTCCACCATTGATTCTGTAAGTTGAATTCATCCGCTGTAACTTTCCCCAATCCCGGCAAACTCTGGCAGACCACTGATATTCGGGAAGTCAGTGATTACTCGCAGAGCATAAAAGCAATGTTCTATTTTTCTTCATCCCTTTGTCAGCACTCGCCTTATTAGTTTGGCAAGTTGGAGTAAAACAGTAACCAGTAGCTACAGTAGGGAGGTATAGTAAGCACAATTGACGTGTACTATAGGCCACGCAAAGTTTACACCAATCAAAACTTTCCCGAATACTATGTATAATGTATATGCCCAACCATAGCTTATAAGGCTCAGAATATTAGAGGTTATTTTAACCTCTTAACATAGATAATAGTTAAGTTTTAATTTTTTAAAATGTGAAACTAAAATACAATGTGGAACATAAACCGACTATAAAAGTAAATAAATAGGGTGGGGCGACAGAGCGAAGAGCCGCGCATTTCTCACAACCATGCCTTGTGAGGGAATGGAGCAGACCTACAATTTTCTGCCGGTTCCGAACGGCTCATTGAGAAAGCGCTTTTCATGGCAATGAATTTACTAACGGAGGACTTGTCAATTCCTCTCGAAACCGACTAGATAGATAGATAGATAGATAGTTGATTTTTATTGATTTACGATTCAATTAACAGTTATTTCATAATTAGGTATACAAAAATCATATAAGCATGGCATTTGCCGTCTGCCAGATTGACAACTAAGTAAATTAAATAACTGTAATACACTACCACATATAAATTTGATTTCCAACAAAAAAGCAAATAACATGTATCACAATTCAGAAGTCTTCGTTGAATATTCTAGATCTATATTTTAACGCAATTTTGCAATAATTATAAAGTTTGGAAACATCCATCTCATTCAGCAAACTAATAACTTGATCCTCTGTTAGAAAATCACTTCCCAGGATACTTCTCCTAGTTTCCCTGAGAGTTGGACACCTTCCGACGAAATGAATAACGTTCTCCCTCTCCGCTAAGTTGCAAATAGTACACTCTATTGGTAGATCAGGCCTATGCGGTATGAAGTTTAAGTTGAGTAATTCGCTTCTTAACTTGACCATAGTTGCAATAACGTTTACATTGTTCTCACCATGGAAGTAGTTTCTTTCAGCGAGATTATGGTTAAGCCTACTGTAGGTTGTTCTGAACAAGGACCCGGCTGCTTCAGCTGCATATTCTGTTCTGCACTTCTCATCTACTGCTGCTATAACCTTGTACATAAGAGTTTTACTGTGAGTTACATCTTCCATATTTAGATTAAAATTTAAATTGCATTCTTCTGCGAGACGTGACCACTCACCGTACCAGTTTTTATGGCTTTGTACCGCTTTGATTGCTATTTTTCTAACGAGCCGAGATTCAGGCATTCTGAAAACGTGCAGGAGATAATCAGCTTGCATCTTCAAGGTTTTAATGAATAGAGGAGCAAGTCCGGTTTCCAGCATTATAACGTAGTTTGGCGTGTTTATTGGCAGACGAAATAATCTCTTCACATAGAGAGTTAAGAGCTTCTCTACATTGTGAAACTTTTTACATCCCCATGCTTGCGCGCCATACAGAAGTATACTTTCCGCAACTGCTTCAAATATCTTATGTTTACTGCTGTGAGCTATATTTACATTCATAAAACATCTTTTCCAAGATATATTAATCGCTGTTTTAGCCTTTTGAAGTTTCTCCTTGAAATGTGCCTCCAAGCTCAGGTTTTTTGACAGAATTACGCCTAAGTACTTGTATTCACTAACACATTCTATATCTTCTCCGTTGTAGTTCCATTTTTCATTCGATGCATTGCGTCCACCGCCTTTTTTAAATATCATCACCTTAGATTTTTGAGTATTGACTGTTAAGTTCCATAGACAGCAGCGAAACCGACTATAGCTGAATGAAAAATCAGCTACGCCCACCACTACGGTTTATTTGATTCCAATTTTATATGTCAGAAGCTTTGCGTTTATTGCTCTTACATTATAAATCAGAGCTGGGATAAATTTGGTAGTAAATTTCTTTAGTACGAAATATATAATGGCTTACTACAAAAAAAAAAAAAATAACTCACACAACTATGCTTTTAAATATAAAAGTACTTTCAATTCAAGGTCTCAGCTTAAACTTTTCTCTTTTTCCGTGCTTTTTTGGGAAAGAATCATAGCTCGATTTCGTTTTGGTAAAAGCTTCTCAAAATTCACGGCCTCTGTTTTGGTTCCGCCTTTATTGCTTCTTTTTTTGGAAAAACCTAAATACTACTAATCTATACGTACAATCGTATATATTTGTATATTAACGTTTTTTGCAGAAATCACGTCACTCACGCTTTAACAACTTAAACTTGGTTTGGAAACTGGAAGGCAGTTTATTTTTCGTAATCAACATACCTAACCACCATATGATGTCGCAGATGCGGAGGTTAGCAAAAGACAAGAAATAAAGAATACTATACAACAACAATACCAAGAAAAAGGTAAACTCAACAACCAAGTCTTTTTTGCCATTATTTTTCGTTCCTACGCCAGTCGGCTGCATGTCGATGTTGGAGAAAGTTACCTTCCACCGTAGTAATGCGATAGTCTTTCGTGCAATCAGACCAAACAGTCAGTTTGAAAACAAACATTCGTCAGTATAGTTTGTCGTTCCGGGTCCTAATCGCTTCTTTCCTGCCATTCATGTTCGTTGTATAATTAAAAATGATAATAAAAAATCTTACGCAAACGTTCTTATTAAGTGTTAGTTTGATAGTTTGTATTAATTTGGTCAAACCGTCGTTATGTAATAACGACGACGTGAGTAAACATGGTGATAATACGACGTCGACGGTGCGTTGTGACAACGACGACCAACTTATGGTGTGGTCAAGGTTTCTTGAAGAATACACAGTAAAGTATGACTAAGTTCGATGAAAGTGAAACTTTTCCATACAAGCAAACATGTAATGTGTGTCTGTTTTTACTTTTAGCAAAACTTATGGCTCCAGAATGGCAAAGGTTCTCCCGAATCCAGGAATGATGAACCCTTCAACACCGATGAATTACATGGGAGAACAAAACTACAACCGATTCATACCAATGAACAACATGTACATTACCAAGCGCATTGGAGAGGCAATGGAATTGGAGCCACATATGCGACCGCCAGCAAAGGTGATCAATCCTCCACACCGTCAGAACGGTATACCATCTGGCTTTGGAGGTCACATGCAGCAGCAACCCAGTCATCCGGTGCATACACAACAGCAAGGAGTACGTGCAGTATCCGAAAATGACTTGTATCTATTGGGCGCAATCGAAAAACTTGTTTATCGTGTGGATTACTTAGAAAGTCGCGTGCGCAGATCTGAACAATTAATTTACTATCTAATGGCGGGGAACAACCAGAAAGAAGGTATTTATGATTTTTCTTGCCCAGTTGTCGATCAAAACATTCACTTTCATTTGTTTTTGCATCTCTCTTCCGGTTAAGTTCGCGATCCATGTCCGGCGAACTTCACTCGAATCAGTGACAACTGTTACTATATAAATAGTGATCAGCAGGTCAATTGGAAGACTGCGAATAGTGCCTGCAAATCGGCCAACTCTTACTTGGCTGAGTTTGAAAAGGTTTCGGAGAACGAAGAGTTGATAGCTCATTTGCTGAATCAACAATATCATCGGGGGCGTGACTTTTGGTTGGGTGGCCTAAATCCGGGCTTGCTCTGGATATGGGCGAACTCAGCTAAGCCAGTTAATCCAAATATGAATTTGACAACCATTGCAAATAATTTACAACATGAAAGTGAAAACGGTAATGGGACCAAAGCGGAGTCTAATGAAATTTTGAATAATACCATGGAGATTAAGGGTCAGGGTAGATGTTTGAGGTTGTCCTACAATCCAGCTAAGCATACTTATTTTTATTATGGACAGGAATGTACTTCAAGACATCATTTCATATGCGAGTATGAAGACAAAACACTAGATAATAAAATAAAGAAAATTTCAAGAGAATTGCGATTAGACTGAGAAGAAGACATTAAAGAAAAAAGTAGAAAAAGTGCTGAGAAAGTGGTGTTAATAGTCATTTGATAAGTAATTTCCATGTTTGATGGCCTGTACTATGTAAGTGAACTGCGTAATTTATTTATTTATTTTTATATTTATTAATAAAAGTCAAGCTTGAATTTATTTTGGAAAACAAACTAGCGTATCTGTGTTAACTGATTTTTTGTTGAAGTAAAATTTGATGGCGAAGATGATAAGCCTCCAAGAAAGATTTTTGATAACGAAGACATAACATTCTCCAAATATTTCTATTGTTGGAATCAGAAATCAGTAAGCCTCATTTGAAAGACTTTAAGTACTAGAAAATGGATGAGTTCAAGACCCTCTATCGGATGTGCTACCTAGGATACCCGTATCAGAGATATATTGTCGATTGGGTAAGACCTCAGAATTCTAATTGAAGCGAAAATTGCTGTGGAAAATGAAATCGGCGGTTGATGCATCATTTAGCATAAAGGAATCAAGTTAGATGGTGCTGAAATAAGAAATCCTAAAGAATTAGCTAATAAATTCAATGTATATTTTTCGTCTGTAGGTTCGAAAGTGGTATCAGTAAATTGTACTGACCTTAATAATTGCGAATGCTTAGCTTATGAGGCCACATCTGCTCATAGCTTCTTTTTTGACCCAATAACATCTTTTGAACTGTACAAAATTATAAACACGCTTAAAAATTCAAACTCTGAAACAACTGACTGCTTTTCAAATAATTTTGTGAAAAATATATCATTAAATATCTGTGACATTTTATGTTACTTGTATAATAAAAGTATTTTCAATGGTGTTTTCCCAGAAAACTTGAAACAAGCTGTAGTATTGCCATTTTTTAAGAAAGGGGATAAAACATTGCTAAACAACTACAGGCCAATATCCCTACTCTCAGTTTTTTCGAAGGTTTTTGAAAAAGCTATTAAAAACAGGATGGTTAAGTATCTAGATAAAAATAAGTTTTTTAGTTCGTCTCAATTTGGTTTTCGTACAGGTTATTCAACAGAAGGAGCCCTTTTGAACTTTTGTTCTAATATCTACGAAGGCTTTAATAATAAAAATCTAACTGCAGCGCTTTTCATCGACATTACAAAAGCTTTTGATACAGTTGATCATAAGATTCTATTAGACAAACTAGATAAATGTGGATTTAGGGGTGTAGTACATAAGTGGTTTGGATCATACCTTTCTGGAAGAAGACAAAGAGTAAAAATAAAAAACCAATTCAGTTCTGATAGTTTTGTACCTATAGGCGTTCCTCAGGGCTCTGTACTAGGTCCAATTCTATTTTTGATCTTCATTAACTCACTTTTGCTACAAAACTATCGAAGTAAAGTGAATGCGTTTGCTGATGATATGGCATGTGCGTTTGAAAGTGATTCTGCTTTAAATCTATCTGCTGATATAAATCACGATCTAGAAATTCTTAGTCATTGGTTCCAAATTCATAGAATGGTAATCAGTGACAAAACAAAAATTATGTTTTTCAATTTATGTGGAAAAGAAGTTGATAATGGACGGTTCTCCTTTCATTCTACGAATTGCAATAAGTTTAAGCATAGCAATGTAATCTGTAAATCGGTAGCAAATCCAATAACATTTTTTGAATCGGGCTTATGTTCTGACAAATGTTTTTATATTGAAAGTGTCAAATTGTTTAAGTACCTTGGTGTCTTATTAGACTGGAAAATGAGTTGGTCTGCCCATACCGATGCCCTTAAGAAGTATCTAATAGCTGCTTCAAGACAATTCTTTTTCTTAAAGCAATATTGCTCACTTGAACTGCTCAAGTGCATTTATTATGGACTAGTTCATTCAAAGCTAGAATATGGAATAGTTTCATGGGGAGGCACACACCTCAATAAATTGAATCCACTGCTTATTTCTCAAAAACATATTATTCGAGTGATTTGTAATAAAAACCGTCGTAATGAAAGCTTAGTACTTTTCCGAAACCTCAAAATATTACCTTTGAAACATTTATATTATTATAAAGTACTTAAGCTATTTTTTGCAAGATCTGGCTATCTATTGTACCGATCCTCAACTAGCCATAACCTTAGAATTAACAACCGAAACCTCTCCTTAGTGCCCCATCACAATTTACAAATATACTTTAATTTTTATACGGCTACTGCACCAAGATTATTTAATTGTTTACCTTATTGTCTAAGAACTATAAGAATTGAATCTATGTTTCTCAAAAGAGTAAAGTCTTGGCTTCTACATCTGAGCTATAAAGACATTAATGATCTACTACATGTTACCTTATGAGTGTTTGAATTTCCATGTATAAACTAACAAAAAAAAAAAAAAATCCTGTATTATAAGTATCGATTACAAATTGTTACATACTTGTCGTGACCCCATCACACTACCTATTGTAAAATTGTATTATCCTATATTATATTTCTATATACGCCTGCTTTCGCTTCTAGTTCCTTACGAGCTATAGATTGCAGCTATTTTTATCATTAATAAATAATAATAAATAATAATCACAGTTCATAACCTTTGATCCTCCCGACCAATTCTATCACACTTTTTGGGAAGCTGTTATATCCTTCTTTGTACCAAGTCAAAGCCTCCAATTATTTTTTGATTTTTGTCCTTTTTTCACCGTTTCTAGATGAATTTCATCGATGTGATAAAATCCAGGACAGAGAAACAGGCCCTTTTGAATTCTTCTTTCACATATTAAGAGTCAGGTGTTTCGTATTCGAAACGGTGCGGTAGAAACTATAGGACCATTAGCTTGATCAAGAGCAAATCCGCCGCCATTTTTATTGCAATACCTTGCATTGATATTCATAGATCCAGAAAAGGCCTTTCAACAACTGATGACAAAACAGCTCATTCAGGGCTTTCTCTTTATTATTTTATTTCAGGAAGTCGCTCTGGCATTCTTCAAAAGCTCTGTCAGTTATTACTTGCTGAGCCATGTAGTTTAGCTCTTTGGAAAATAGTCTCATCTGCTATCTTGGTATCTGGTTGACCGAAAATAGGTGCCGTGATTAAGGTAAAAAGTAAGAAGTTAAGTCTAAAGTGGATCTTTATCATTCGATTTAGCTAGTATAGTGTAATGAAAGATATAGATATGGGGTACTCAAGATCCGGTGTAGCTAGTCTATTATTTTTGTACCGTTGTAAAAGAGAAACGTTTTTCTACAGACCAGCAGCAAATATAAGTAGTAACATGTTTCTAAACTTTCACACTTCTAATTTCTAATTTCAAAACAAACCTGCAATGGTGTAAGATTTGTCTGGTACATCAGCGCAGAGTTCACACTGTACAACTATTTGTCCAAGTTCAAAATTTTCAAAAAACATTTTGCTTTTGAATTATGCAATTCAGTAAAACTGAGGTTCAGATGTTCCTAGCAGTTTTTCAGCACGTCATAGAACCAAAAATGTCAATCCACTAAAACGTAGGGCTTCATATTAAATCATAAAATTTCGGAGCAAATTTAAAAAAAAAAAAGGGGGTTTGAAGGTTCACCCATGTTCAAGTGTTTTTGAAGTTGCGGCACCGTTAGAAACGCTGTCATCATTTTTACCGTCATGACAATACGAAGGACAAAATAACCCACTTTATGGGCCTCCGAAACTAATGCGTTTTTGAAATCGCAGCAGTAGCAATTGCAGTTCGCAAAGTTGTTATAACAGCGACATACACCCAGACGCGACAAGAAATGAAACGTTTTCATACATTTATACTGTCGCGATGGCAAAAATGATGACAACAGCGCTTCTGCCGCAACTGCAAGAAAGCTTCGGTTTGAGGGGACCTTTAAGTCCGGCGCAAACCAGCGCGCGATAAGTGCGTGAGATGCGATTTCTTTCAAAATGAAACATAAATAAAACCTTATGTAGGTTCCACTTAACGCAATCGCATCACACGCAATTATCGCGCTGGTTTGCGCATGACTTTACGATTGAACAACGTTGTGAAATATTGAAAACTTGCTATTGACAAGAAACTCGGGACGAAATGAAACTCCCACTCTCACTACTCAAGTTTGCACAGAATGACGTGATACTGGCAAGACTTATATGTTCTTGAAATGCGTAAGGTGAGGTGCTAAAGCTTTGTTGGACCATCCTTTTTATTTATTAACTGGCTACTTGACCACAGTTTTCATTCTCATTTTTTTTTTTTTTTTTATTATTATTTTTTCAATAAATAAGTATTTTAAATTTTAAATTCCCAAGCCAAAGCGATTTTGCAAAGGATTTTTAGATAGCGACAACTGTAAATTTATGAAAATGCGGTGTCGCTCTTAACGCAGCAACAAAAATGTTTTGGTTTGGGTAATGGCGGATTTACATGCATCTGCTAGTAAAAAAGAACAAAAGAAGAAGACACAAGGTATAAAATTCGTATTTGTTGTCTGCTAGTGAGAAAAGACACCAAGTGCAGACGTCTGCAATTCCTTAGTTATAGGATGCAAATGAAAAAATTATAGTATGGGAAGCTAATCTGCAGTCATAATTTTTAAACGTTTCAAGCGCTATTATTAATATGAGAAAAATACTAAATAAAATTGTCAAAATAGGACAATAAAAAAACAGAAAATTGCTTTGACACAAAAACATTTCGTTTTCGAATCCAAAGTTGTCAACAAGTTTTAACTGATTACAGCATCTTCGAAGAGCGACATCGAGTTTCTCTGTTCAACTTTTGTTCTTCATGGTGGATTTACATGCATCTGCAAGTGCAGATGAAAATCGGAAAAGACAGAAGATGTAAAATTCATTCTTGTCTGATAGAGAGGGAACGCACCATCTGCACTTCCTTAGTTATGGTTGCAGATGAAAAATTATGGGTGCAACATGTTCATCTGCAACCATAATTTTTCATCTGCAACCATAATTCTATTCGTCTCTCTTTTTTAACTTTTGTGTTTTATAATCTTCATCCGTTCCGCTTTACTTTTCTGCACTTCTGCAGTTGCAGATGCATGTAAGCCCAAAAAAAGAGAGACGAATAGGATTATGGCTGCGGATGAGGGATTATGCTGGGTTTACATGCATTTGCAACTGCAGAAGTGCAGAAAAGTAAAGCGGGACGGATGAAGATTATAAAGTACAAAAGTTAAAAAGAGAGAAGAATAGAATTATGGTTGCAGATGAAAAATTATGGTTGCAGATGAACATATTCATCTGCACCCATAATTTTTCATCTGCAACCATAACTAAGGAAGTGCAGATGGTGCGTTCCCTCTCTATCAGACAAGTACGAATTTTACATCTTCTGTCTTTTTCCGTTTTTCATCTGCACTTGCAGCTGCATGTAAATCCACCATAAAATGATAAGTGATTGAGCAGCTTCTTTCTTCAGTTTTGAAGTGCATAGCTTAGCTAATAAGCTAATAAACTTTTTTTTTTAAAGCAATTAGTATGACCTTGTGCTTCCACCCAAACATAATTATTCTTCAATCTACTACAATTTGATTGCATTTAGCCAGCCATTTTGTACATGATTCAAACAACTACTACCTTCTCCTGTCGTCTCTCTCAAAAAAAGGCAGTCTTGCATGAAAAAGGTATTGCCATCATACGTCAGTGAGTATACATTTGATTTGAGTGCATGGGAACTTTTTCTATATGCAGAAGAATATCAATCATCCAGCAAGTGAAAATGAACATATTGTTCGACAAGTGAATTAATTATTTACTAAAATTTCTTTTTATCAATCAACTATTATGTTTTATACATTTTATTTTACCACTCAACAAAACCCCCAAAATCTTCATTCACACATTTAAAAAGAAAAAGAAAAAAAAAACAGACCAATAGAAAAAGCAAAAACCCCATCAAACATCTATTTTGCGGGTAAGTGTAAATATCACCAAATTAAAGGAAAAAAACTTATCGCTCTTCCAAGTTGCCCCCAGTAGATTGACACTGAAAAAAAGTTCTGCTTGGGAATGGAAAAATGTGGAAAAAGTTAATTTTGCTCCAATAATTTGATTGTTTGACTAAGTACTTGGACCCAATCGGTCAAGAAGGATATAAAATTTGTGTGAAGATTAATGATGTTTTGTATAGTCTAGGCCTTATAATTATCAAAAGAAAATATTTTCCCCAAATCGCGATAGTTGAGGCAGCAATGTGACTCGAGAAGTTTCACTCGGTTGTTGTTTGTTTTTTGGTTTTTTTTTCTTGTATTAATTAACAGTCAGGTTAATTGCGGATAGCGGAAGGTGGTGTATTAGTATTATAAAAGAAGGAAGTGGAGTGAATGTGTGTTTAGAAATTACGAATTTTATAATTGGGCTCCCTCCCCTAGATCAGAAATTAGTTTAATAATTCAACTTTCGTGTCACTATAGATAAAACGAGTCTTTAGTTTTTCTTATTTGAAGTGCCGGTGATTAAGTCATAAATCGATTGGGTGGCTGGCCCCGTTCTGATGGCGCGTCTTCTGTTTCGGCACCATTAACAAACAAGTTTGTTCTTATCTTTATTTTTGAGGTTTCCTTTTTTGTGGCACAATTGGTTTGGCTGGCTAATCAGCTTCAAGTGTGGTTTGTTATCCACTTAAATGTAAACTTTGATAAATCACTACTCTCATCATAAGATACAAAAACTCCCAGCAAAGAATCAAAAGTATTAGTAGAAAAAAAACAAAACCTTTTGGGGTGGCTTTCGACCGAGCAAGTTTAACCGGATGCCAGTCCCGCGATGCAAATTGTGCGTTCTTCCCTTAAAGAAAAGACACAACCCTTTTAACATCTGCATAGGTCATCTTGTAAGATCTTACTTGTTGGTCCATGGTCCATTTCCAGGTTTTTCTTCAATTGGACGTAAGGGTTGGTCGTCATCATGCTGACCACATCAATCCTCCCAAGTAAATGAGTATGAGTAACCTGATTTGATTCACACAAATAACTAGCTTATCAACTCACAAATCTTGACGATTTTATTTTACAAAAATTGTTAGTTTTAGGGAAAAAACTACGAATCAGTCATGTAGCCGCCAACGGGCCGACGCTAACAGAAATAATAACCGGTGTTTTTTTTACTTTGAAATCCCTTCATTGCCCTTGGAAGCTTGATTTGCTTTTGGTAGTATTTAATTTTTTTTAGTATGTGACTGAACTCGGTCGGGCGCTGGTTGATTTTTGAAGAAGTCCGGAAAACAAACTTGTCTCAGTTTTTATTCCTTAACATTTGAACTTTGTGACGTGGTTTTTGAAAGAGACGGAACCTAATTACCGCTAGTTTATTTTTTTGAATTGAATCGCCTGGAATGTGAACATTTTTTCTTTGAACGTGTGGCGGTTGATTAGTTTTCTCTTCTTTTTTTTTTTTTGTGAAAATTGATATGTACATAGACGATATGGCAATTTGAAAATACGAGTGTGGTTTGAATGCTGTCCCTAACATGATGATGTGTAATTGTTGCTTCTATGACTGGTAAGTGAACAAAAGCAGATTTTTTTGTTAATTGATCTTTCGGCAGTTAGTATTTCATAGAAAACTGTTTTTGGAGTGAACAAATAGTCGCAGTGAAAATTGAGCTGTTTGAATCAAAGAAGTTTTCTTTTTGAACGTTGGCAAGACAAAAAGTTGCAACTGCTGATTATTTAAAGATTTAATGCGTAACAGATCGTCCCTAATGGGCTAGTGGTTAGCATGTTTTTCTGTTATGTCCGAGTTAGAGGTTCGAATCCCAAATCATCCAATTGTTTTTCCACAGGAATTTCTTCCTTCTTCATCCTTTTTCTAGCGTTACGAGCATCATAGTCTTAAAGGGATTACAGTTCTAAAACAGTTACAGTTCGACTCAAAAAGCGTCGGCAAACCTGCTAGTATTGGATTGTTTCATGTCTGATTTAAATCAGAAGCATATTTCGTTGCATTTGTCTATAGCTAGGAATTAGCAAAGTTTTCTGAGAGTGATTAAAATGCCAAATTAATATCAAGGAATTTAGTCTTGCGACCGCATTCGAAGCGAACTTTCGAAGTATTTAGTTAGAGGGTTGAGAAGCGCCTTAAACTTGGCACCACCATGGTATTGCGTAGTATTTATATTAAAAGCTTTCAAAAGGTTAAACTCAAACCAAGAGTCATAAGGACCAATCTGTCTCACGTCCTTCTTTTTAATAATCATGGAAAAGTTATTGGCCTTAACATTATTATTGGCCTTTAAAGCCTCTCAACGTAACCACCCAAACTGGAAAATCCGCTAAGCCAGAGTAATTCACGATAAAAGGCCAAATATCAGTTGAGGCTTGTTAAAGGCTGTCCTCAAGGACAACTCTTAGCACCTCAATTATAAACACAAATAAATAAAATAAAAAAAAAACAAGACGACCTCAATAACTAGGGCCTCAACACACAGGGCTACGCAAATGACCTAGTCATATCTGTTCGACGCATTCATCATTCATTGGCAGTTTTGTTTAGGTTTTCATGGTCGGTCTATGTCGTGGATGTCGTTGTTTTTGCTTCCCGTTTCGTAATTCTTAATGAGCACACACGTAGCTTTATTATTGTTTGTAATCAATGCTCGCTTCAAAGTGTGGGATAACAGCTTGATCGGACGGAAGTTATCACAACTTCATATATCTTCCTTTCCTTTGTACATTGGTAGAATGTAACTTCCATAACTCCATTCCTTAGGCAGACTATGACCTCACATAAGCTTGGAAATGAGAATCTTCAGCCATCTAAACCCGATGTCTCTTTCCATAGCTCATGTGGTATCTCGTCTGGCCCAACACCTTTGCCTTTTTTGAAGTTGTTAACTGACCCGTGGCGTGATGGTTAGCACGTCTCCTCGTTAACAGAGTCAAAAATGTTTTTCCACGGGTATAGCCTTTCGCGAGGAATTGGCAAGTCCTCCGATAGTAAATTCATTGCCATGAAAAGCGCTTTCTCAATTTGCCATTCGGAATCGGCAGAAAATTGTAGGTCCTCTCCATCTTTCCCCCTACAAGGCAAAATTTGTGAGAAATGCGCTAGGCCCCTGGGCTCCTCGCTCTGTTGCGCCACTCTTTTTATTTTATTTTAACTGACTAACTAACTTCTTCGACTGAGATGTCAGTTATTTGCCTTAAGTTAGGTAAAGTTTCTAGAAAGTTGCATCGAGGAAACTGTTCGTTCAAAACGAAATCACAATAGTTAGGGTTATCGGAAACTTTTTTCCCATGGATTTTTTCCCAAATTCGAAAAATTGGTATCGGTAACTTCTTTTCGAAATTGGGAATAAAAATTCCTAGGGAAAAATACCTATCGGGAACTCATTTATTATGGGAAATATTGTATTTTTCCTTGCAAAAAACTTGTTCCCATGGGAAAAAAATCCGTGGGGAATTCCCGATAATAGGAACTTGTTCCCGGGAAGGGAAACATTTTTTGGGAAAAATATTTCGAAAGGAATTCCCGATAAGGCTGAGTGTCGTAACCTGTGAAGAATAAAAAAGTGGCTATCTGAAAGATGGTTGCCCCCTAATTCAAATTATTTTGTTGTATTTCTTGAATTGCTTGGTTTGCATCAGCAGCCGGGGTCAAACCTCCCGATAGATGCCTTCCGTTTTCTTTGATTGGAGGGAGTTGTGCTCACTTCTTGTTTTTTTTTTTTTTTCTTTGCTTTCGGGGCGAGACTTTTCTTCTCTATTATTTAAGAGGAATTTTTATCATGCTTTGAAATCCGTTTTCTTTTTACTGATTTAACTTCATCATAGCACCAACTTGCTTCTTTGGTTTGTAGGTAGTTTCCCTTTGGAATTCCTAGCAATGACTTTCTTGAAGCAAGTTTGTCTTTGTACTGTTCCCTGCATTTTGGACTGTGTTGCTGTAGGGATATTCTAATGTCGCTTTTCATTGGTTTCACTCGGAAAAGCACTCATTTTAAAAACCAATGGAACACCCAACATTTTTTCTATTCAGTTTAACGTAATTGCCTTTGTGTTAATGAAACACCTATGGCTCTTAAAAAATATTCCTTAGAGAAAATGTTCTTTTTGACTTTTGAGTAACATGTATTAGTTGAGTGGATTCTCACTTCAAATCGAAAAGTGGCTGTCACTCCTCAGAATCATGAGAAAAAATCTTTTTTCACCAATGGAATGGGTTGAGAATGCTCCTGGACGCTCCTGGACGGTTCTTTTCTTTCAATGGAAAGTGACATAAGAGTTCGGATCCTGAGCGCCAAAATGGAAATATTTAATTCTAATGTTGTCATGGCGTCGTTGCACAGCAAATTTAAATGAGATACCGATTATCACATTAATGATTATGTTTTTGTCCGTCCTCTTTTTCTAACTATACAATTTGAGGACCGAGTATACACCGCTTGAGTTTATAGCCAGTCAACTGCACCATGCACCTTCTCATCGTTCGACAACCCGCTGACCAATGTCTACTGTCTAATACTATCACTTAATAATTCAGATAAGAATATGTTCTTGTTGTTGATTCTCACACTGTATTCTCCTTCTTTTTAACACCTAATTCTAGTATATCATAGGTGATTATTTGTGAAGAATTGGCAAGTCTTTCGAGAGTAACGAAACGAAACATTACACACTGCAGCACTGGTCATAATTCAATCTCAAACATGCTTGAATCCATAAATTGGCTTAACATTAATCAAAGACTTTACATGATGGCAATGGTATTTGTATTCAAAATAAAACACAACATATGCCCCGAATATCTCCTATCAAGTATACCCGAAAGAAGAAATATGCAGTACAATCTGAGAAACGTGGAAGAATTCAACTTAATCCGAACCAGAACATCGAGAGCTCAGGCCAGCATAACATAACAACCTAAATCTTTTTAAAAATCAAATTAGTATTATGCAAAATCTATTATTAATTAATCCCTTAGAACAAATTGAATGTCTTATAAACTTTAAATGTAAATCATATCACGAGAGTAAATTTTCTAACTAAACCGTTCGGAGTCGGCATAAAGTGCTTTAGATCCCAAGGCTTGCCCAAGCTTTATGCCCCCATCTATTATTATTTTTCATCCACTCACAGAGGATCATTAATTAGCTTCTGGTCCAATTCAGGAGCAAAAAAACTGCAATGAAACTTCATATTTGTTGGCACGGTAGGTTTCAACCGCAGTGCCAAAAGCTGAATAAGCTCAACCCACTACGTTCAAATTTCTGCAAATCGGTAAACAACAAAGAAATTCATCAAATTAGAACAAATGTTCGAATTCATCAAATCTACTATTTTGCAGCAGCTTTGTTTGCTTTTATTTACTATAAATGGATTTGCAAATAAGTTAAAGAAAACAAATAATGCCTACAGTCCTACGGTAGCAAGTTGTTTTATTGATTAAGCTGTTTTTCCCTACCTCCCTCGATGGTGCACTTAACTAAATAAGTTTTTGTACTTTTCTGCCAGCTAAGTTGGTACGGTCTAAAGACAACTTTGATCATTTTTCGGTACTATTTTAGCTAAACATACATAAATTGGAAGTGATATTTTTGTCCGCATTCGAACAAAGATTGTGAAACTTGTACAAAATTCAAAGTTTTAAACTTTTATTTCTTTAAACGGAGTATTCGCGTAAGCATAACGAGCTCTTTCTGTCCATTTTACGAAAGTGAAAGAATTCCCAAAAGTTTGTAATTTTTTTGCTTTGCAAATTGCCGAAAATTAAAACTAGTAAATTTATGCGTAACTGGTGTGTTTTTGTCTTGATTTTCGTCTATCATCCAGGCATGTCTAAAATAAATCAATAAGTACGTAGTTGGACACAATAGCTCGGGATGGGTCATGCCCTGGTCCCTAGAGTGTATTTATCTTAACTCTATGAGGACTGGAGGGGAACTACGATTTTCTGGTTGTGAATGGTTAGATACCAAAACACTTATCATTGCAGTGTCTTTCTAAGTTTAGGACAATGAAATGAAGAATGAAAATTGGGTGGAGCAAAAGAGCTCGGGGAGTTCCGGAGTCCAGCGCATTTTCTCAATTATATCTTGTAAATGGAGAGGATCTACAATTTTTTTTCTATTCCGAACGTCTTACTTCAATTTTCTGTGCAATGCCGCTTCAAATATCACCCCAGCAACACAACATAGTTCAAAATGCAGGAAGTAGTACAAAGTTTCCGTGGTTGCCTGCAACAAACTTGCTTAAACAAAGAAACATGAAGTGTGTTTAATGACCTGCTCTAGATTGATCTAGAGCAGAAAAAAGCAGCTTTTTGGTGTTTAATGACAATTTTTCTACTCCGAGCAAGAACTTTTTGTGTTTAATGACCTGCTCTAGAGCTTTTAGAGCAGCATTTTCTGCACTTACTTTTGAGTAAGAGTAGAGTGGAGCAAAGTGTCAAAATCAGCTGTTGACATTTGATTCAAATATTTTTGTTTATATTTTGCGTTTTGCAATCTATTTGGAATCGAATTTAACTTAAAATCAATTGAATTAACATCGCATGTCAGTTTAGTTTTGATTCCAATGTTTCCGAATATATATTTTTATTATAATAGGATACCAAACATAATTTTGCAAACTAGCAAAGGTCACAAAATGTATGTTGCTTTCTTATCAGCTGACTTTTGCCACCAGCTGACTCTGCTCTAAGTTGCCTGACATTTTTCATGTTTCTTGCTCTGCTCTGAGCTGCGCTGCTCTGCTCTTTTTTCATTAAACACACTTATGGTGGTGGAATGATGAAGCTAAAGTAGTGATAAATAAATTGAAAGAGTCTTTCAAAGCATGGTCACAGTCCCTCTCAAATAAAAGAGTACCACAATAGAAGCATCACAGAAGCTCTTGTAGTGAATGTTTTGCCACAAAATTTGTTACTATTAATAAAGTTATTAACAAGTTACAAATATATGTTGCCAAGCGTTCGAAGATGTTTTTAGTCATTTCTATTTGACATTCGTAGTCCGAAATTGCTACGACGGGCGCTGTGATAGGGTGGAGTATTGTGATGATCTATTGTTTCCTCGAAACCACTTTCCAGAAACTTTACCTAACTCAACGCAAAAACCTGACATCAAAGTCAAAGAAGTTTTGCGAGACAGTTAAGAACTCCAAAAAAGGCAAAGCTGCTGGGCCAGACTAGGTACCATATACGTGATGGAAAAATGGGATACATCGGGGTTTGATGGCTAACGATTCTCATCTCCAAGCTTAAAGGAGGTAATAGTCAGCCTAAGGAGTGGAGGGAAAGTTACCTTTTACCAATGTAAATGGGAAAAGTTGATAAATAAAGTTGCAATAGCTACGGTCTGATCAAGTTGATGTCAATATGAAAAACATTAGCGGGTACTGTGTATCCGACTGTGAAAAATAATAAAACTATCTGATAACTACTGCGGGTTTGTCGTGGGCAAACAACAAATGCAAATTATATAGATTCTAATGGAAAAATTTGTGGCGTATTCCACGAGTGGATCACTAGTGTGAAGCAGTTAAGTGGGAGAGCTGTGATCCATTCGAATTCACGATGCTCGTACCGCCGAAAAAGGAAGAAGAAACCCTCAGGCAATCAAGAAATCAAGTGGCCTATATGCGTGTGACTCGGTATATGTATGATGATGATGATGAATTACTTCTTGGAGTCACCGAAGCAGTAGCTGTTCACCAAAGAAGCGTCTTGAGTCCTTTGCTCTTTACAGACCTTGACTTCCTGCAGGAAGATAAGTTATACTTGCTTACTTAGGTGGGCATTACAGTTCGGGGTGAACTTGTCCTTCAACCAACATCCTTCTATAACGACTTCGATTTCGGGCGAGCTCTCTCCAGTTTTGCACTCTAAGCCGGTTGAGGTCTTCTTCCACTTCCATTAGGTGGCGCATTCAGCCACCTAAGACGAGGTCTTCGTCTTCCGTGATTTCCCTGCAATGTGCTTTCAAAAACGCGTCGAGTCGGAGTATGTATTTGGGTCCATCCGCTCTAACCAACCATCGTAGCCTCGCGATGCGTACTCTTCTGGCTATGCCCATGTCGCTGTACAGCTCATACAGCTCGTTGTTGTATCTTCTTTTCCACACATTGTCTTCGCATACGGGACCAAATATCATTCTGAGAATTTTTCTTTCGAAACAACCAAGGTTTTCCTCATCCGCTTTCGATAAGGTCCAATGCTTCCGCGCCGTAAAGCAGAACTGGGATGCGGATGATCAAGTTCTTATACAGTGTTACCTTGGTTTTTCTGGAGAAGGTTTTGTTTGTCAATTGCCTTCTTAACCCAAAGAAGCAACGGTTGGCGAGAGTTATTCTCCGTTTGATCTCCGCACTGATGTTGTTGTCCGTGTCTACAGCGGATCCTAGGTAGACGAAGTCCTGTGCTACCTCGAAGTTATGTCTGTCTATTGTGACGTTTTGTCCAATTCGTCGATGTTCTTTGTCCTTGTTTGATGACAGCATATACTTCGTTTTGCCCTCATTAACCATCAAACGCATTTTTGCCGCTTCTGTTTCAATACTCGCAAAAGCACCTATGACATCACGCTTTTTTCTTCCCATTACGTCAATATCGTCTGCATAGGCGAGTAATTGTACAGACTTTTGAAAGATTGTTCCTCTGGTGCTGACGTTTGAGCTTTGTACAATCTTTTCAAGTATGATGTTGAAGAAATCGCATGACCGCTTGTCGCCTTGCCTAAAACCTTTTTCGACATCAAAGGTCTCGGTGAGTTCTTTACCGACCTTGACAGAGCAGCGTGAATTCTCCAAAGTTATCCTGCATAGTCGTACGAGTTTTGCAGGGATGCCGAAACTAGACATGGCTATGCACAGCTCGTCTCTGTAAATACTGTCATACGCGGCCTTGAAGTCGATAAAGAGATGGTGAATATCGATATTACGTTCTCGGGTTTTTCCAAGATCTGCCGTAATGTGAAAATTTGGTCTATTGTGGACTTCTCTGGCCTAAAACCACATTGATAACGACCTATCAAGTTGTTGACGTGGCGTTTCAGCCGTTCACATATTACAGCAGATAAGATCTTATAAGCAACGTTAAGGAGACTTATCCCCCTATAATTGGAGCAATTGTGAGGGTCTCCCTTTTTTAAGATCGGGCATATGATACTGAGGTTCCATTCATCCGGCATACTCTCTTCCGACCATATCATGCACATCCGCTGGTGCAGGCTCCTTTCCAACTGGTCTCCAGCTACCAGTTCTTCATCAAGGCCATCTGCACCTGCAGTCTTATTTGATGTAAGTTTGCATATGCCAAGCTTAACTTCTTCTAGGTCGGGAGGACGGCATTGTTGGTCATCGTCCAAGCTGAATGGGGCAATCTGCCTGACAGCGGAATTTGTGTCTTCATCGCCGTTAAGCAGTCTGCAGAAATGATCTTTCCAGATCCTCAGTAGCGACTGTGACTCTATAACTATGTTTCCCTGCTGGTCTTTACAGGCTTGAGTTCGGGGTTTGCCACCCTGGCAGGATCTTTTTACCTTTTGGTAAAACTTCTGAATCTCGTTCCTGTCATGGCACCTCTCTATTTTCTCAAACGAGCGCTTCTCATGCTGCTTCTTTTTCTTTTTGAGAATTCGGTGTTCTTCCTTTCTTTTCTCCGTGTAAATCTCGTTATACTGATCGTAAGCAGCCCTTGTTCGCTTTTGCATCAACATTTGTCGTGCTTTTTGTTTGGCTGCATTTGCCTCCCTGCATTCGTCATCGAGCCATGGGTCTCTTTTTGGGGGTTGAATGGAACCCAGAAGGCTACGGTTCTGATGGCTTGTTGGCATTGTTGCCATTGGTCTTATTGAATGCTTAATGCTGGCGACATAGGGTTCAAGGATAATTGAAGGGACACTCGATTAAAAAAGGCATTGGCAATCTCTTGCGATTGTAGTTTTCCGAAGTCATATCGCTTCACAGCATGAGTTCGTGCGAGTCGTGAACAAGATATCCTCATTCGTACCTTGGCTACAACAAGGTAGTGGTCCGAGTCAAAATTGGCCCCTTGGAAAGTTCGGACATCTATCACACTGAAAGAGTGCTTTGCGTCGATCGCAACAGGGTCAATTTGGTTGATGGTTGATCGAAGTAGAATACAAAAACAAACCCCAAAACATTCATTCATTCATTAGGCTTTAGGTTCATATACGGAGAGACAGGCAGACCTACTTTCTTCGACTTCCCTGTCATATCATAGTTTTGCTTTGTTTGAGTGTCATCCCGTTGTTAGTTGTTGTTAAGTTTTACCAAGTTTAGCCATACCTGGCAATATTCCAAGCCTAACAAAAACTCAGTTTCATTTATTGTATTTCAAAACAATGGTAAAACCGGTCCATAGCACATAAAAGTAGTGATAACCAGTTTACATAATCGACTAATAAAAATAAATAATAACTTCTTTGCCCATGCACCTGTAAAAGTAGCTAACTGACATCATTTTCTTATTGCAGGTTTTTTGAGTTCTACGCAGTGCGCATATCGAAAGGTAGCATCGTGTAGCCCTTATTCTAATTATGGCAATAAAGGTCCAATTTGAGATTGGACATACGGCAACGGTGAAAACCAAACGCACCCCCGAAGGCTTCACCCATGACTGGGAATTGTATGTTCAAGGAGTGAATAAGGCTGACATTAGTACGTTTGTCGAAAAAGTTGTATTTAATCTACATGAATCGTTTCCAAGGCCCAAAAGACGTAAGTTATATAAAAACTCTTTCCATTCAAAGTTTTGAATTAATTTAATTTTCCATTTGTATCATTTGCAGCATTCAGAGAACCACCATATGTACTAAAAGAATCTGGTTACGCTGGTTTCGTGCTTAACATTGATATCCATTTTCGTAACAGTTACGAACCAAAACGTGTGACATTTAGCTACGACTTAGATTTACAACAAGAAGGCCCACCAGTGCATCGTAGTGAAATAAAGAAATTCATTTTCGAAGCTCCTTCAGAAGAATTTCGACAGAAACTGGTCAAAGGTGGTGGCATCGCTGTTTCGGCGGTTGTTAGCGGTGCAATAAGTGCTGATGATAAGAGTCTCGACATGAACTTATCAGACAGTCGAAGCCAAATGGTTGGTAAACCAAAGTTGAGCGTTGACGCCACCAGCACAACATCTTCGTCATCGTCGAAAAAATACAAACAACGACCAGACGATAGTAAATTAAACACATTTGCGAATCTCTTTGGAACTCCAATAACCAAAAGTGCCCCGAAATTCTCACCAGACCCAAAGACTACCAAGACAGCAAATGGTGGCACTGTAGCCCCAACAGCCCCATCAACTCTTGGAAAAGGCAAGGATAAGTCAAATAGCAGTGCTAGTGCCGCAGCTGCTGGAACAGCAGCGTCAGGACCTGCCACCAGCAGTGGCAAGGATAAAGAAAAGGTCGACAAAAAAGACAAACGCAAACAACAGACTAGTCCACACAAAGAAAAATTGCACGATGAGAAGGAGAGCAAAAAGAAGTCGGATGGCAAGCATGACAAACGCGATGAGAAAAAAAAAGAAAAGAAAGACAAGGAAAAGGAAAAAGAACGCAACAAAGAGAAGACTTCAAAGCGATCCCTAAGTCCTAAAAGCGCAGCCGCGGCAGCTCCTAGTCCCAAACGACCAAGCCCAGTGCGATCATCATCGGCGGCTAGTCGCGATGATCCTGCTGCTACGAAATCATCAAACAAAACCTCTGAGATTGATAAGCGTGCAACAAGCTCCTCCAGCGGAAAGAAATCCAAGAAGGAGAAAAAATCTCATGACAAGGAACGCGATCATAAGGAGAAACACCGAAGTGAAGCCAAGGAGAGTGCTAGTGCGCCAAATGCCGCTGCTCCAGTTGCAGCTCCGACCACAGCGACACCTGTTGCAGCACCAGTACAACCAACAAAAGCAGCGGTGAATCCCAAAACAGACCTCAATAGCAATAAAAATCCTAAAGTCTCGGACAAGGATTCAAAGAAATCTGATACCAAATCCACAGAGAAGGAAACCACACCACAAGCCAGTGACAAGAAGTCATCGACAGATAAAGACAAAAAGTCCCACAAGCACAAAAAGAAAGACAAGAACAAAGAGAAGGAAAAAGAAAAGGACAAAGACCAGCCGTCAAAGAAATCCACAAGCAGTAAGGATAAGAAGGACAAAAAAGAGAAGACTGCCAAAAATGAATCTGCTCCGCCTTCTTCAACTACTGCCACCACCAACACCTCGGTCAACACAAAGAAATCTACTACACCTTCTTTGACTGAAGTTGATACACCCACAGAAACTGTGAGTACCAAATCAACCTCAAGCCTCACATCTGTTGCCTCCTCAAAAACAGCAGCAACGACATCAACAAACAAACAAAACAATAAAGATGCACCATCATCGGTGAATCTCTTAAATACAAACAGTAGTACTACAAGCAACACGGGAACAACATCATCAGCAAGTGGCCTTTCAACAGCACCAAACGACCTCAGTGATGTGGACAGTATCAATTCGGAGTCTGTGCACGCAGTTTCTAATTCAAATTCGGATAAAGCCGCACCATTACAAAACTCAGACAGTTCCAACAGTAGCTTTCCCGAATTACCGACAGCGGTTTCAAAACCAGTCCCTGTATTCCAAGCTCCGGCAAACCCCCAACCAACAACTCCTACGACTGCGGCAGTAACCACTCCCACTCCAGTTTCAGGGGGATCTGTTATTGAACCCTCACGTCCGACACCAGTACCAATCATTGAGAAAAAACCTCATCGCAGTGGAGGTACTGACAAACCCAAAACAGACAAAGTTGTCGAAAAGGAAGAAAAAAAGAGAAGAAGAAACTCAACAGCGGTCAACACTTTCGTTGAACCTCCATTAAAACAAATTAAAAAAGATGTGAAACCATCTCGAGAGAAATCCCAATCGCCATTACTACGCGCAGAAGAAAAACAAACATTCTTACCTCCACCGGCAACAACCTCAACAATACCAATCCAAAACACACCCGTCGCCGCCCTCAATCTAGAATACCTCTCCGAACTGCAAGAACTTCATCAGAAAATCATGACTCTCCAAGACAACGAAGAGTTGCAACAGGTAGTCGAAATGATTGCCGCCACTGGGCGCTACGAAATCACAAGTAAAACCTTCGATTTCGATCTATGTAAGTTGGATCGACATACGGTGCAAAGGCTACAGGATTTCTTTGCCACCTCTGTGTCGTGACATAAAATACGACTGTAGAGGCTACAAACATTTTGTACCACTTGAAACACTTCAACATCGCGCATTTGTTCACAAACAACCCTCTTTCTGCCCGTTTTTCTTACCCCAAAAAAAAAAAACAAAACAAACAAATAACTGCATAAGACTTGCGTACACCCAGGTAAAGAAAAAGCAATTGTTACATATTTTTTAATTAATTATTATTAATTTATTGAAATTTACTCAATTTTTGTCTATTTAAGTAAATTACACAATGCGAGTAATAAAAAAAAAGGAAAATCGAAAGCACATAGTGTATAATATGTGTAGCATGTACATACAAAATATATATTCTAGAACTTATATCTTCATCCTTATTGTATACATAGACTTTGCGGAATTATAGACTTGTAAATATTAAATATAGAGAAATATAAACCCAAAAACATCAAAATGTATATTCAGTGGCAAATCAAAAGAGTAACTCTTATATTTGGTTAAATTGTATACTTAAAGAAAAGAAAATCAACAAACATCTTAACCCAAACAGATAAAATTATAGTCACCACACATGATGTGTCCGTCCGCTTTATTATAATTAATAATTCATTCGACACGAAATTCGAAAAACAAAAAAGAGGGACACATTATTAGAAAGCCCAATATATACGTAAAATACACGAACTTCAGGAGTAGTAGATGTTAATCTATGTTCTGTACAAGAGACAATTAGAACCGATTAAGTTATGAAGAGAAATGTGGGGGTGTACACTGTACACTGTAACATTGAAAAAGTCTTGTTATTTGAACTCTTTAGTTTAAAAAAATCATTTCACATGGAACAAGAGGAACAAAGCAAATCCAATTAATAAGACTTCCTTTTTTAAGTTTTAGAATTAATTGCATGCCGAGTTAAAATATTCGGTTTCAAGTTCAATTAATAACAATTATTTAAAAACTAAAAAGTAATTAAAGCAGCACACATTTTTAATAGTCTAAGAGACCAGGCTCCAGCAGAGGTACATAACTTAACTCGGTGCGAGAAAAAAAAGAAGATATGAGGTGTCGGTGGACAGCTGTGTGGAAAGAAGTTCCCTATGCTTTAACACGTATATGCCTCCCTTTAAAGTCCCCCAATTATTCACCCCTACCACTAGGCCTGTTGTAACAATTTCAGACTGCAAATATCAAGAAGAAATTTTGAAAAGTAAATTAATTCGACATTCAATAAAAAAAAAGAATTACTAATAGAAATTCAAGCAGCAATGACATTCTAGGATTACGAAATTGACTTGTCTTTGAGATTGTCAGAAGAAGAAGAAAGTTTTAAGTTATTAGAAAGACTCAAGTGACAACGACATGAGAGTTGAAGAATGATGTTCAACTTGTTGAACTCAAAAACTAATAGGAATGTTGCAAGTTACAGAAGCGATATTTCCAACACTCCCTCTCGCTTTTAATCATCCAAAAATCCATACTGCTTAACCAGCCTCTGATTTCTTTTGTTAGGGCTTTTGTCAAAGAGTCACCCAATTGATCACTCGTTGGTATATACAGCACATCTACTTTTCCTTTCTTTTTTCATATCACATGTGTTAAAATACTAAAAATACGGAGTGTCAATGAGTTTTGTTCTTTTTGATGACCGAAGACTTAACCAAATTAATTTCACTTTGACTGTCGCATTTTAAAAGTTGTTTTTTTAGAGGTATATATGTAACTTCGAATTGAAGTAAAACATAATAAAACCGTTTTAATGTCCTTCAATTTGCATTTATCGGAAGGATAATTTTATGCCATTAATGTTTAAATATGATTTCGGGCATGTGGCCGCTGCGACTGGCTTGAATAAAGCCAAGTCTAGTAGTCCAATTTTCAACCACTTTTTCAAGCATTTGAGGCCGTGTGTCGGCAATAACGCCACGAATGTTGGCTTCCAAGCCCTCTAATATTTCTGGGTTGTTGACGTAGACTAGCGACTTCACATATCCCCAAAGAAAATAATTCAATGGTGTTAAATCAAACGATCTTGATGGCGAATTGACAGGTCCATTCCGCAAAATTATGTGACGTGCGCCCCTGTGTGGCATGTAGCGCCGTCTTGTTGAAACCACATCTCATCCACATGCCATCTAATTCGGGAAGAAGAAAATAGTCGGTTATCATGGCTCTATACCGGTCTCCATTAACGATGACTGGCTCGCCAGCATCATTTCGGAAGAAGTATGCCACAATGACTCCAGCAGTCCATAGAGCACACCAAACAGTCAGTTTTTGTGGATGAAATGGCCTCTCAAGGTACTGAAGTGGATTCTCTTCACTACAAATGCGGCAATTTTGCTTGTTGACGTAACCATTCAACCAAAAATGAGCATCATCACTGAACAAAATTTTGCGATGAAAATCAGCATCAAGATCAATCTCATTTTCGGCCCATACACCAAAATCACGACTCATCGCATGGTCTCGCGGCTTGAATTTTTGCACAAGCTGGATCTTGTAAGGTCGTTAGCCAAGATCTTTTCGCAAAATCTTTCAGTTGATGGACAAAGCTCCAATTGCTGTGCACGGTGGCGAATCGTTTCATTCTGATCCTCTTCAGCACTTTGCTCTACAGTGGCAATTGTTTCTTCGGTGCGCACTGTTCGACGTCTCTGCGGATGCGTATTATCACATAAAGTAAACGTAGTGCGAAAACGATTCATTTAACCGAATTTATTGCTCTGATGGACGATTATAGGTTTGTTCATTGAAGCCCTAGGGTCGGCCTGGGGTCGCCATTAAGCGTTTTTTGAGAAACCCAAAGTCGCCCTGAATGTCAAATTGAGTGTTTTTTGAGCCCTAGGGTTGACCTAGGTTTTCCATAAGCTCGCTCTAGCTTTTTGCTGGGGCGAGTTGAGAGCTGTCAAATGGCATGTATTTTTTTTTAATGACAGGGATGTGTGGTGATTTGTGGTTTAGCGTTTTTTGAGGACCTGGGTCAACCCTGGGGAAAGTTCAACGAACAGACCTTATGTTGACCGAACTGAACTATTATTTTCGAAATAAATTTGCACGATTTGCAAACGATGTTATTTTGTCAACCTGTTCATGATGAAATGGCAAACCAAACTGAACATCAATAAAATTAGAGTTGACATGTCAGTTTTATCCCTATTCGAAAAACCAACCTCGGAAAAAACACCCGATATAATCGTTGGTTTATTTTGTTTTTGGTGCCGGTCAGATAGATTCTTCTTCTGAAGTGTATAACTGCTTTTGTTGTAAAGCACAAAGCTACGAATTCAGCATCCGTGTTGATATCGCAACCACCGTCTGCTTCTTGGAACTCCAAGCAATTATTTCTCCCTTCAACGATTCATCCCGTTGTGTCTTCAGCCCAATCTGCATCACAGGAGACCATCCTGTCCGTGCAGGTTGGTAGAACCTCTAGTGAAGGTTACTCCTCACTCTAATGTTCCTTTAAAGTATATTAAAACGCGTTTAATTCGTTGCCAGTGGGTTAGGGAATGGTTCTCCGTATATCTGCTGGGTAAGGTTAGGTTAAATTGGCTGTTAGCTCTTCTAAAACACTTAGGCCCGTTGAACCCATTGTGTAACCACAATAGATTTGATGTATCCTTATCCTAATGGAACCATTTCGAGCTTACAATGAAGCGGGAGAGACGTAGGGCATCGATGTGAGTAAGATCACTAGGGTCATCAAAGAAATACGAACCTAGGTGTATCCTACGTTTATGAGCTAAAGCTGGGCATGAACAGAGAAGGTGGGAAATAGTTTCATCCTCCTCCTCATCCACACAGCTTCTGCAAAAACATCTGCTAAGAACATTAACAATATACGAGATGTCTGGCATTGTAAACACCTTCCAATAAAACAGTGACCCAATCGCTTCTCTGTAAATTAAAAACTTTGAATTCTTCGTTTGTTCCTCCTTCGTAAATTTTACTCCGAGTTCTGAAGACGAACAATAATCATGATTAAAACGATTCAGAATTTTATTTGTATACATTTTGATAGTTCCATTATCTCTCTTAATTTGCATGCCTACAAAAAATTAGGTTTCTCTGAAGGTAATCTCGACTTCTTGATTAAGGTTTTTTTTACAACTGTTCTATGAATATGATGTTATTTCTACATAATGAGCCTAACATCTACATGAAGAGCTAAGTAAGTTATATATTCTTTGGATTTAAAGACAGATATGAATGGATCTGTTCTTCCTTGTTCCAGTCCATATTGTATCAGAAATTCAAGAATTCTTTTGTTCCATTGTCTCGATTTTTTTTTATATATATAAATATATATATACCTATATAATTGCCGCGCACATCAAGGGGTTATGAATACCCTTATAATGTTATAAAAACCAGTGCGAGCATTTAGGAAAATAGTAGACGATTTAATAGTAGACACCGAAGCACATTGCCTTTGAACTTTTGTGAATCGTAAGACCGGGGAAAAACAGAGTCTGGCAAAGCCTTGTACATCCGGGTGGTGTGACTAAAATATTAATCACGTCCGAAGATAAACTGATGAGGATTCCTAGCGAAGCGGGTGTTGGGGCTGAATTATTTCAGAAGAGGAATGCAACTTGCTATTTCCCAAGATCACCGTTTGTGAAAGGTGGGACGTAGTTTGCTATAAAAGATAGTGAGACAAGTAACGTTTCGAAGATGTTCAAGATTGAACTATCACCTATCAATCTCAGCGTTCCGTTTTGTACCCTATCAAGTGGGCCCAAAAATATTTGGGGAGAACCCGGCCAGATATGAAAATTATGCTCTAGTTTTAAGCGGATGTAGGCTTCATAAATAAAAAGTAGATAAGAAGGGGTAAAGAAATTTCTGCGTCGTCTTAAGAAACCTAAGCTTTTAGCAGTATTTTTGGCAATTTCAAATATATGTGAAGAATCCAATGAAGACATCTTTTACACACTTACAGCTTTTCGGTTTCTTGGGTGCAGGTATCATTCATGGATAATGGCAGTGGAGGGATGTTAAGCTTAAGCGACAAAAGGCAGCATTGAGTTTTCGAAACATCGAATTCTACTTGGTTTTTATTACCCCATGTAGCAATGCTATCAAGGTCAGAATTTATTGAGTTTATCATAAGCAGCAGTTCCATTTCCACATCCGAAAAGCAGCGACCTGAATTTCGAAACGAATATGAAAAGCTGAGGGTTGCTTACAACTGACAAATCCGATCGCCATTTTCAAACCCATATGGTTGCTTTATATAAATACGGTTTTCTAGACGTTTATGCAAGAATACCGTCTTGACATCAAACTAATACTGATAAACTTCAAGATTCTAGGTAGAGGTTCTTATGCAACAAAAACACAATTTTAGTGAGAAGGATGCGCTTGTTTATTTTTCAAAAGTTTATCGAATTGTGGTGCTTTTTTTGAAACGTTAATAATTAAATCATTTTCTAGTTGCAGCCTATACCTCTTCTTAGTTTAATGCCTACCATTGAAGAAAATGTCAGTTGACACAGGTATGAAGTAGCGAATGGCACCAATAATTTAAGAGTTTCCCTTGCCAGCTCTGGATATTCGTGTTTTCTTTTCATCCAAAATACGTCGACACTTTCCGAACAAAATTCCATTTTTTCATTTTTTCAAATCTAAGACATTCTTTCGAAGCCCATTGTCAGCTTCAGAGTGCAAATCCGGAAAGTGTGTTAAAAGCTTCGATTGTTAATTATGCAGGCTCTGTATCATACAAGGCATTTGAGCCGATAGTGCAAAACTTTGGTCTGTTGCTTAAATGATCTGCCAAAAATGTTAATTTCAAGATTTGAATCTTTTAAGAACATTAACAATTCGTCTTAATGCTGCTTGTCGCTCCTTATTTTCGGCCCTATCGTGGTAACCGTCGGAGCGGAGTTTTCTCCGCAACGCATCTTTTTTCGGAGATTCAATTTTGCTTCCAAGTAGTTGTTGTCGTCGTAAGAAATTTTTCACAAATGCGGCAATGCATTACATTCCCAAAACTAAAATCTGCGCAACAAAAACTTATCGGAGAACGTCGGATCGTCCAATCGGAGAACTACCACGAAGCAAAATGTCTCCGATCGGAGAGAATTCCGCTCCGACGGTTACCACGATAGGGCCGATTATCTTTATTTCCAGAAGCAAAATAACCAATGGCTTTCATACCCTCAAAAAATTTAATCGAAATATTCGCGCTTCTATAAATTAACAATAGACTACCTTCGGGTCAACTATCGGTGGTAGTGATTCTTGGATTGAAGTCATCAAAGAAGTAACTAATAAGTCAAAGAAAATTTTTGAGGATCTGCGTCAGTTCTAGAGGACATGCAGTATTCCTATCAAACAATGAAGACAACTTTCAATGGTTCATCTCATCCCTTTGTGTAAAAATTTCTCGAAAACAACTCCACATTCAATCCAAATATTTGCTCTTATTTTGTACAAATTGCCATTTCCTTACCTGAATTGTTGAATATCAAACAGTTGGTGGTTTAGAATAAAAAATTTGTTCTGTGCCTCTTATTCTTAGCACGTTTTTTTTTTAATTTTAGGTATTTGTATATTGATTATAATTTTTTTTTTTTTTTTTGCTTTACCTACTTCGAATCGGTAATTTGTGCCTTTTTTCATTTAAACTTACCTTCAACACATTATTAGATTCTAGGTTGTTTCTTCGGGCTATACTAGATTTATTCAATGTTAACCTCCAGCGATGATCACCAGCAAAATAAACCAATACTCGTATAAGAAATAAAAAAAAAAGCTAATATACTCGAAAATACTTACACATAAATATATCTAGAAACAAAATACGATACAAAACAAAAATATAGTGCTATGTGGCCTTCATTTTTATGTCCCCATGTGTAAATTTAAAAAAACAGCTCGCTTTTATCTGCAATATTATACATATATATTATATACATACATATATATTATATATTATATACATTAATACAAATATATTAAAAAAACAAAATATTTATAAACAGTTACTACATGCATTGAACAAAAGCAAAAATAATAAAACAAAACAGAATACCCATAAAACTCAACCAAATATAAATTCTCAAAAGGAATTAAGAATAATAAAGACAAATAATAAATAAAAACAAGTGGAGCATATTGAAAAGTAAAAGCTACAGAAAAGAACAAAAGATCAACTAGGTACGTCATAGGCATTATTATTCTCTAAGTTTAAAAATGCACAGTCAAAAAAAAATTAATTAACAAAAACTAAAATGAAAACCTTTTTAAATATTTATTTAACTCTTATTTAAATTTTGAAATTATTGTATAACTATAAATTTAAGGTATTCACTACGTCACATTAGTTTGTTATTATTCTGTAAATTCAAACTCTATTGAGAGATAAAAATAAAAACATACAAAATAAAAAATAAATAACAATATGTTTGTTTTATTAAAAGAGGAACTACGAGTATTAATTTAAAAATCAGTAAAGAGATAGTGGAAATATTTTTTTCTATTTTTACATCAGTGGTACCCGTAGTGTGATGGTTAGCGTGCTTGCCCTTGCTTTCCGCGTCTAAACTCGTTTCCGACATCCAATGGAACAAGTCCAAGAAAGAATGCAAGGGTGCTGTTCTGGTGTACTTAAGGAAAGCCTTTGGAAATTGTATGGTTAGAAGGTTTGTACCTAAACCTCACCAGACTAGGCATCGGTTCAGTAAGCCAATGTTGTATGGGCTTTATGATGCTCAACGGTAGAAAGTTCGTTGTCGGCATCATCGTCGACAGCAACATCACCGGAACCAAATACAAATGAAAATAACAATAATAACGACTCTGCTAAAAATGGCCACGCAAAGGATTGCACATTAAAAACTGTACATATGTAAATAACGAATAACAATTGTCATAAATTGCTAATTAGTACCTTTAAATGGTTTGCATTTTTGTTAATTGTGTTTCCAAGTGGTTGCAATCTTGGTTCATTTTCATCTCCATTTAGTTCTGCCGAAGTTTCAAACTCCATTGATGTCGTGGAGCCTATGATTACTAATGTATCCCAAGTCCTAGCTGATCTTAAAGCATAATTCAGTTCAGTTTAATTGTTACACAAAAACTCAAAAAGAAATCGATCGATCAGACGACCTGATTGCGTACAAAACGGCCCTGAAGGTCGAAGTTATTAGAAATCTCTTGCAGCTTGACTTCGAAAATATTCAGCGATATTGTGACAACTGAAAACTGATAATAAATGTCCAGAAGTCGGAGACAATTCTGTTCCGGACTCCGTTGGCTGGGGCCTCGCAAGATACGTGCAAAAATTGGGGTAAGATGGTCATAATCGACAGCCGCGGACAGCGATTGGCGAGCAAAAGTGTAGTTAAGTACCTCGGTATCTGTATAGTTCAGTATTTATATTTTGGTAGACATAAGAATGCTGCTCTGCCAAGATCCAGAGGAGCCTTCGCGCTGACGAAAGGGCTGTTTTATAGCAGTCGGCTTGACCCCAGGGTAAAGGTAATTTGCTACATGGTCCTCAAACGGCCAATAATCGTCTATGGCTGGGCTGTGTGGTTCAACATTACCCCTTCCCAAATGAAGAATATTCCGGGTATTCAAGAGATTGTGTCGTCGACGCTGTCTCGGTTTACATTGGACATCGAAATCTACGTGCACTATTACTCCAAAGAAGTCTTGTATCGCGGGGCTCGGGTCAACAGAATTGACTCGTGATAAAACTTGTTTGGGGTCATGTTGCGAGAGCTATGACTTCGAGCAACAACCTTATATCGTTTTTCATTGACAAAAAGAGTTACTCCTTTTGTGAAAAGATATACTCTTTTTCCATTTTTAATAGGTCTGTTCGTTGAACTTTCCCCAGGGTTGACCCAGGTTTTCTTGACAACCCTATGAGTTGTCAAAAAAACCTGGGTTTTCCAGTCCTCAAAAAACACTACACCACAAATCACCACACATCCCTGTCATAAAAAAAAAATACATGCCATTTGACAGCCCTCAAATCGCCACAGCAAAAAGCTAGGGCGAGTTTGGGGAAAACCTATGGCAAACCTATGGCTCAAAAAACACTCAATTTGACATTCAGGGCGAATTTAGGTTTCTCAAAAAACGCTTTGTGGTGACCATAGGGCAACCCCAGGGCTTCAACGAACAAACCTAATGTTTCATTGAAAAAAAGAGTAGTTCTGGAGTTACTCTAAACGCCAAAGATCTACTCCCAATCGGTTGGGAGATCTACTCTGAAAATGCAAAAACATATGTTTTATCAAACGTCAAATGGAAAAAAAATGTTGTGAAATTTGTTTGGTGATTATTAAAATTGAAAAGAAAAACGAAAGTAATTGAATATGAGTTCAGAAATATGAAAATAATTTAGAATTTGTTAGTTCGCTGCATTATTTGTTGTCATCTACTTCGTCGTCATCCCTTTCCATCCATCACCTACATGGAGTTGAAAAAAAAGATTGAAAAGATGCAAGTGGGCGCATTCACTGCTTTAGTAGCTACGTAATCAAGTCATAAGAAACAACTGCGAAATGAGTTGAAAATTTTTCACCCCACGTAATGTAAACATTTCAGATATAAAGTTAATTTAGAATCATTACGACGTTTCACAATCGGCTGTTCGGAAAAAATACGAAAGATTACAAACAAAAAAGTATTTACTGTGTTTGTAGTTCAATTTTGCATTCACAAAACTAATTGAATTTTGAATCTATAGTGACTACATAAGTGAATGCACCCAATGCTATTCCTGACAATTGTCATCAATACTACGACAAAACTGTTAAAAAATGTTTCATTGAAAAGAGTAGTTCTACATTTGAGAGTAGTTCTTTCGGATTTCAATGAAAAACGCTATTAGTGTTTGTATTCAATAGGCTCCAAAACTACTAAACCGACTTCAATGATATTTAGTACAGAAATGGTCTTAAATATTTGAAATGACAACGGCTACGTTTCTTTTTCATATTCCCTCCCGAACGGAAACAGAAAGGGTAAAATAACCGAAAACTTTGAAAATACTGGGCCGATTTCAGAAATTCTTTTACCATAAGAGTGCTCCATTATCCGACAGTAACATAATTATATTTTATCCCAATATTCCAACGGCAACGGGACAGGAACATGAACATAAGGGCAAATTATAGCGATCAGGAAAAACCATAAAGAAGAGTTGAAAATGGAAATATGAATTCTTTCATGGCTAGCTTTTATCATGGCCTGCGGCCGATAGCGCCGATCTTGTTTTCCGCCTACTAAGCGCCACCCCACCACCCGCTAGAATGTCGTCGTCGTCGTCATAATGTTTTATTATTTTTACCGTGCATAATTCGTTCATATTGAGTGGTATATAAGGAGAAAAATTTGCTTAGAAAGAATAAATGATTTCTATCAGTGATAGTGATAGTGCAAGTAATTCAAGTGTTTGTTCTTATAACTATTCTGTGAAAAGTGATAGTGATGGCTCCGAAAAAAGTACAAATTCGCGATCCAGTGGAAATAGAAGAAAATATAATATCGGAAAGCGAAGATATAGTGGAAATGGAGATTCCGAATCGGCAACCATTTATTTTAAACGATTCAGAGGAGAATCAAGTAGTGATTCCGAACACACAAGTTGTGGAGGAAGCAATATCGAAGGAAAAGAAGAAGAAAAGGAAGATGGAAGGTAAGTGTTTATAAAAATTAAAAAATTTGTTCTAACTTAATATTTTTTTAGAAATCAGTGGAATTCTGAAGAAGAAGAAGAAGATCGATGTGGAAGAGGAGATGAAGATTGCAACACAAATTCAGGAGAATTCAACACATATTTCTCTTCTATCTTTGCTGATGATTCTCTGGACCAAGGAATTTCTGCTGGAGATTACGAGTACGTTAGAGATTTTGACGTCTCTTTCCTTGAAGGAGAGACAATACGAGGTGAAGAGGAATATCCATTTACTGATGGACTCGCTTCTATGGGTAATAAAGAATCTGACACTCCAGAAACGAGAATTAGGAACGTGTTCGCTAAAGCATTTAGTTGCTATGCTGTTAAACAGCGAGTGGTGCACGACGTATTTGGAACCCAATTTGAGTATGGAAACTTCAAATTGGATAACGAATACGTATGTGGAAAATTTTCAGGGGCCGTCCTCCTCATTGCGCACCACGGGAGCCACATCCATGTCATCCACGATTGCAACTACTCAAACAATTCGTGTAGATGTGCCTTCACCAACTGTTTCAAAGGGTACGTCTCTAGAAGATTCGCTAGACGAGTTGTTCCAAGTTGGAAATTCACGCTCCAGCATTGGATCAATTTGTCAATCTATCTCCAGAAGGATTCCCGGAAGTACATATACTATAACATCGCCAGGAGAACGTGGTTTCCAAGTCGTGAAACTAGATGTGTACGATTTTTCCAAGATCTGCAAAAAGCCGAAAACAGAATGGTGGAAGGAAGCGAATTATCGTTCGACGTTTATAATTCAATCGCCTTTGGATCCGAATTATCAAACAGTTATGAAGCTTTTGGTATCTGCGACGAACAACATCAACAAGATACCAGGAGTAAAAAAAGAGGAAAGGGAGACAAAATAATTGAATTTTTAAAAACACACCCAACAGCTCCAATAAATCATATTTTAAATACTTCTATGTGGTTGTCTTCTGAATTTAGATTTTTTGATATTAATTCAATTTTAATTAAAAACTGTTTACGAATTTTAAATAATTATATTAACAATTTAACTTTTCAGGAACTATATTTATACTTGAAGTCTGTTGAACCGCAAAATTTAATTTTTAACGCTCCTATTGGTAATTTGCATAATTATTATTTTCAAATAAATGAATCTGTTTTAATTTTAGAAGATATTTTAAATTTTCAGTTTAATAATGATTCTGAAGAGATTTTAAATTTTTTGACTAATCTTTTTAATGTTATAGATAAAATTGTGCCTAAGAAAAATACAATATTTGTATTGTCACCACCAAATGCTGGTAAAAATTTTTTCTTTGATCCATTTGTTCACTTTTGTTTAAATTTTGGCCAAGTTGGAAATTTCAATAGATATTGTTCTTTTCCTCTAATGGAATGTGTAGATAAAAGGATAATATTGTGGAACGAACCAGTGCTAGAACCATCTGCAGTCGAAACCTTAAAAATGCTTTTTGGAGGAGATACTGTTGCTGCTAAAGTAAAATATTCTAGTGACGCTGTTGTGATGAGGACACCAGTTATAGTATTAAGCAATAATGATGTATTTCCAAATGATAAAGCTTTTCGTTCCAGAATGTATTCCTATAAATGGCGACCATATAAAAATTTGAAAAATTATAAAAAAAAACCACATCCATTGTCAAGTTATTTTTTATTTAAAAAATATAATGTTATTGAATAAAAAAATTACAATTTCATATGTCTTGCTTTTTTTATTACTTCAAAATCTTCTTCTTCTTTATCATCGTCGTCTTCTTCAATAGCTGAAATTTTTCCGTTTGTATCGTCTGTGACTCCAAATAATGTTTGTCCATCGGTGTAAGCCCTATCATAATTTGCAGTAAATCTTACTTCTAATGGCCAACTTACACTGGTACCTTTGCCAAAAGCAGAAGATATGTTACATTTTATTTCTATTGAACATTCGACTTTCCAATAACAAGCACTGTTTAAATAACTAACTGAAGTATCTGTTGGTTTTAATTGAGGAGTCGCAACCATTCCAACATGTAATTGTGGTTGTGTATCATAGCCAAAACCTCCACTTATTGGATGATATGTTCCATAAGATTCAATTGTTCTTGCATAAACATCGTTAATATTATTAATAACAATTGGTGTAGTTGATGATTTAGATAATCCAATATCACCAGAAATCGGTTTATTACCTGCTTGGAAAAACTGTAATACATGGCTATGTGGTCTTGTAGTAGTTGAATGTACTTTATAAAAAGTTCTTGTATAAGGTACAAAATGTTCTTTTCCACGTTTTATAAATCCACTTTTAGGTTTATATTCATAATTTGCAACAGGAATTCCAACAGCTTGATTAATTAAAAATTGATGTACTTTTTCATCCATACGTACACTACCTTTATTGTGAACAATATACTGTGGAAATTTACTTGTGTCTGGACTTACTTCCCTATTCCATTCATGAACAAAATATTGTTCTATAGGTGTTGGTACACAGAGAGCATTAGAAGGAATATGTTTATAATATTTTTCATAGAGTTCTTTAACATCAATATTTTGCAGTCCTGTAACTTTCATTGGATCTGTACCATGAGAAGTATATTTAACATTTTTACCATAGAATTTTTTATTTAAACCCTCTGCCACTAATCCAATTGGAACATATTCAGATGTTGCTGTTCCAGATATCGTAGATCCAACATCAAAAGCTGTACGAGTACCTAAAGGTGTTACAGTGCAAGACACTTTCATTACTTCTGCTGTAGTAGGTAACATATCAAATTCAGCTTCGCTCAAATAAAATGGAATAAAATCAACAGGAATTAATGCCATAGGTGTAGATATTTGATCTATAGTTTCGGATGTTTGTATATTTTCAGTGCTATATCCATAACTAATTAATATTCTACTTTTAGAAAATTTCATATAATTATTTTCACACGGTGTACTAGGTCTTATCCATGTGATACTGGAAGTAGGGGAATCTCCACTTCCTGTCGCACCTGACCTCGCCCCCGTATTCGGTCCACGACCCGAACCACTTTGTTGATGAATATTTTCTTGCATATCAATATCCATAATAGTATTAGGATGATGACGATAATTTGGCTTTTCAATGAATGTAGGATCTTGTTCAATATTTTGATCTGCGTCAGAATCTTGTTCAGGTCTTGGTCGTTTGGTGGGGGGCTCGTTATTGGCTCCGGAGGTTGATGCAGAATTACCATCAAAATCACGTTTTAAAGCTTGGTAATAATATCCACCTACCTTATAAGCTTCATAAATTTGTTTACAAACCAATGCTTTAGATTTAAAATCCGCAAAACTTCTATATCCACCTTTGTCAGGTGTGTCTTTAATTCTAGCCCACTCTTGTGCTAAATGTTTTTCTCTTGATGAATACACGAAATTATTAAAAGTTAATCTTTTTGACATATTATAAGGATATTGAACACCAACAACACTTTCGAAACCATATTTTAATGACAGTCCAATTATTCCACTTAGTTCCGCTAATGATCCGTTTTTTTTGTAGTCTTGAATAAATGATGCAATAGCTTTTCTATCTGCTTCCCTTATTTGCTCCTTTGTTTCAGCTAATTCATATTCCAAATCGTGGATATAGGCATCGAAATCAACATCATCAACCGGTTCGTCGTCTTTGTATATTGTATTGCCCGGACCTAAGTAATTATGCCCCGGAAAAGTAAACCCGTCCTTATTCGCTAGTAAAACCATACTAACACTTGATCTCGTTAACAAGACAACAAATCAAATCAAATCAAGAATTTTGCATTATACATTGTTGCACTAATTAATTCATTAATTGATTGATTGATATGCATATTAATTGATACTCTATACTTGTTAATATAAGCGCAGTAAAAATAATAAAACATTATGACGACGACGACGACGACGACATTCTAGCGGGTGGTGGGGTGGCGCTTAGTAGGCGGAAAACAAGATCATGGCTAGCTTTTATCATGGCCTGCGGCCGATAGCGCCGATCTTGTTTTCCGCCTACTAAGCGCCACCCCACCACCCGCTAGAATGTCGAAAAAATATGTCAATTGCCTGGCTCTCAACTCTTCGCAGTCACAAACCAGCAACTGATTTTCCTTAAAGCAAAGCACACGAAAAAGAAATCCGAATCCAAATAATTATAAAAAAAAAACCATATGACCCATTTTGTCTGAAATTTCAATCAAATAACACGAAAAATTAAATTGCACCAGGAAACTAGAAAAATGCAATTTTAACAGAAAATATTAGTTCAATTCAACATACTTACTTAGAACATGAGGACCAATTTCAAAAATTCTTTCACCGTTAGAGTGTCTCATTATCCCTGAGTTACATAGACTTTATCATTCCCACTGGAACGGAAATTTGGAAACTTCTATATTTAGTTTTACTCCAATTCGACCACCGTAGGACCCGAGCTACGCCGCGCCGCCGCCGGGCGGATCTACTAATACTGTATAGTCAGAACTTAGGATGTCATCTTAAGACTTGTAAATAGGCATGATAAAAAAATAAAGCTTAAGGTCCCCAGTTGAAAGTGAATCCGCCAGTTTACGCAGCTGATTGAACGTGCATTAAAAAGCACATCAAATGACCTTTCTGGCAATATACCTATAACTTTTGGGGACTATCAGTTAAAAGTTTAAAGCAAACAACATTAAGCATTTCTATAGTTATTTTTATTTTATCTAGTTTAAAAACGTTTATATTCAGTCGAGCAATAACTGACAAAAATAATAATGGGCATCTTATCTTCCAATAAAGTGTGTGTTTTATTGAGAATCTTATAACTTGTGCAGTAACGAGTCTCAATAAAACGCTGAACTCACTAATGCAACTATAAAGCATAAACACCATTTACCTGCCATCCATGTTGTTCACTCCTGAACACTAACTTGTTGTTGTTTTCCCATGTGCGATGTAAAACACGGATATATATCCATTACAAAAAAATCTAAAAAAAAAATAAAGAAGCATCAAAGCCAAAGCCAATGAACTCGTATACTAAAGCGACCTAAAGTCTTATTTGTTTATTTTATGACTTTTAACAATTTATACATTGATGAGAATGTTTCTGCTGCTTTTTTTTTACGCGTCGTCGATGTGATTTTTTTCATATGTCGTTGTATATTTTAATTTTAACAGCTGCGATTGCCGCTACCACGACTGCAAAACGCTTTGGTTTGTGAGGTCCTTAAAAGTCCGATCTTTGGTATTATGCCCTTCGTAGTTATATAGCGGTCAGATTCGGTTCCCTTGGTCGAATTCCCATCGTATTATGTATGTAACTTTGTTTTTTTATTTTTGGAATTTTGTTATTTTTTTTTTTTTTTTTTTTGTCGAAAAGCTTTTGGTTTGTAATCAAAGTTCGCTTATGTTTTGCCAACAATTACAAATAAATTGTTGAAAAATCGCGTCGTTTTATTTCTAATTATACTTTTTTAACTTTTCACTTTTCTTAATTTCAGCAAAAGGTTCGAAAATTCCTCTTCCGCAATGATGATTTTCTGGTGTTCGCTTTTATTGTACTCTAGTCAACATTAATTAGTTACTTCGTAACAGGTATCTGCCGATCTAAACGAATCGCGTAATCGAATTCAAACGGAATCGAAGTGTGTACACGGTGTAAACTTAAAACTTTGTATGCATTTTAAGTGTAATTTTTGCAGCATTCACATTTTCGTTCAAAACACACATTTCAACAAATTCCATTTATAGGTATATTGCCAGAAAGGTCATTTGATGTGCTTTTTAATGCACGTTCAATCAGCTGCGTAAACTGGCGGATTCACTTTCAACTGGGGACCTTAAGCTTTATTTTTTTATCATGCCTATTAGTCGAATCCGACATCGAAAAAAACGACACGACACCATCTGTATTCCATAAGTCGTTTTCGATCTTGCACACTCGTTTTGATGTCATGTGCAGTCGTCTGTAAACGTCAAATGTCGTTGAATGCAGTTATTCTTCATTCCATTTGTCGAAAAAATACGACGACGACGAAAAAAAACGTTGATATTTCTCGTTCAAAAATTCGATCGCGACATAGAAATGGAAGACCGCAAAACAGTAAGTAACCTTGTTAAATGAATTTATTTTGAAAAATTGTATAGCTAATAAAACATTTGTTTGACTTGTATTTGAATTTGACAAACCAAAACCACTTTGAGACGCTCACTGGAAGAAGCTGTTGCAAATTTATTACATATAGAAAAAGTGGTAAGCCCGAGCGGAAACACCATTGGTATATCGGAGTTCATTTTGCTTCCTAACCCCTTGGCAAATGCCACATCAGTTCCTTCATCATCGCACACGCAAACTGCATACACATCGAGGAGAAGTTATGGAGAGGGAAGGGCAACATCAATACATCTGATGACGCCAGGAAATCCCGTCATATTGAAAAGTAAAGCTTTGCTTCTGATTTTCAGCTGACTTCGAAAATGGACACTAATTTTTTCAATCAGGCAATGCTTTTTTAGAATCTCTTCGCATCTTGTGATAGCTTTTTTTTGGGATTCGTATCGTGATTTTTCATTTGGATTTCTCCGAATGGATATCGTGATAGGGTTGAATATGATTGGAATTGATGATGAACGATGCCGAATCCTTTTTTTATCACTTACTTCATCCAGCAAATACTTAAACGCTTATTTTGTCAATCTAAAGAACTGCTTAAATCTGTTAAAACGTACAAAAGTTTTAAAGTTTAAGCAACTATTGGGATAAAAGTGTGAACTCACTTTGAATCAGGCAAGTCGAATGGATATGAATTGTGCCGTATCTGTTTTCTTTTTCTACACCTTCTTCACTTTCACTACTTGTGCTGTAATACATTTCTATACTTATAATTTTAATATCCTATTTATTTAGGTGCTAATAAATTTATGTACAACCGCATTCGAGCTCTAAACAATGATTTTTTATTCAAACTTTCTTCCAATATCTTTTGATTTTGAAAGATGTTTATTAGTTTTTAGTCGTTTTAAAATCAATTACGTATTTTTCTTTTCGAAGAAGTTATGGAATGCCATTTAAAAAACGACACGACAGAGAAAACGAGAGTTGACGACGAGACGAGACGAGATCGGTAATAGGGGTGATTAAAATAAAACAACAATGAAAAGCTAACAAGCCTCTTTACCCCGCAATTTCCATTTGTTCACTAAATCTAAACTAAAATTGAGAAAACACAAACAAACGTACCTGATCAACCGATTACTTGATCTAGGATCCTTTCGGTCCGATCCATTGCCTCTATTCTGTAACTATCGCATCGATAACATCGATCGAGAAACATTGAGACCCGGAACGAAATCCTACTAAACTCATAAAATTTCGTTCCATTTTCCACCTATTATCGTCGGATTTTATCGAATTGATAGTTACAGAAAAGGGTACAGCTACCAAAACCGTTTTGGATCGGATTATCCTATTTCGATTGGACTTAGGTGTACACAGGCACTAATTCAAATTCGTTGTGATTCAATTCGAAGTGGAAATAGGCAAAATGTTCAATAAAATATCATTCAATTACCCAATCTATAAAACTTCACGTCTGAATACAATTGCATCGTCGAACACACACCAACTGAGTACCGTCGGATGGCAGCATCCATACCTTACACGCTGATTCTTGCAATTCATTTTTGATTTCTCTCCCTTCGTTCGGCTATCATCTCATTCGTACGCCATTACCCGACCGGTGCATTTCGCGCAAACTGAAGAGAAGAAAAAAGATAAGCAATTTGGTGCCCAACGTGGGTTTATCACTCATTTTAAGGAAGTTGGTTAACGCTGTATATTCGGCAGGCAAACTTTTGAAAAGACCTACTAAACATTAAAGAGTTTACATATGCACATCTGATAATAAAACATTTCCATTTATACCGATGATAATACCTTTATTATTCATACATTAATAAATACAATTCGTTTCATTATTTCCTTTGAACAGACTTAGTAAAATTTATAATCCCATAACTAATTTTTTTTTTCATTAAATTTATGCTCTGTTAATGTTTCCCAAAATATTTGGTATTAAGTAATAATAATAAAAAATGTTTCTTTTTTTTGTTATAAATAAAACTGAGTATAAAAAAGATTATTTAATTTAATTTTTAAGTAAATAACAAATTACACCGAGTTAGTGCTGATAGTACATAATATATGTTAATATAACTTCCACAAAAATTATTCAAAAACAGAAGTAATTACAACAAGTAAGATTGTAAAACTTAAAAAAAAACTGTTTAAGCAAAAAATTTATTCGAAACCATTAGAAAAATTATTTCAAACAGAAATAATCACTTATCGAGATTAATTTTATTATTTTAAATTAGTTTGATCGTTTTTTTTTATGTATTTCTATTTTTTCGACAAAATTACAATTAAAATACATAATATTTGTGTAATATTTGTGTTTCTTTTTCTTTTTTAAAGTGTAGATGATTCTTTTTTTTATACATTGTTTATATTTAGATACAATTTTGTTTTATTAGAATACTTGTACATCTATAATTTACGGTAAACATTTTTTTTTTTTTCATTTGGAACACACAATAATACTGCTATTTGCATAATAATTTAAATTTTTTTTATTTTTTTTTAATAATTACTTTTTTGGTTTCATTGAAATAAGAATATGACAAGTAACGACTTTGTTTTGTTAATTTTTGTTTTTTATTTTAAGTCTATGTGCGGATGAGAGTTATAATTTGAATCAAGCTTTTTAATAATAAATTGTTTTAAATATAATTAATTTACAATGAGTACTTTCGCTCTTTTAAATAAGATTTGCAAAGCATCGTAAAGGCAATTAGTGTCGACAGTGAGAATCGAAAAATTCAAACAAATAAATGCTTTAGATATGTTGTATATTAATGAATTGCATGCCATGAGTTCAATCTGCCTCTTCTTTTACAGTACATACAGAATACTTTTGGAGTAAACATTTCGAAGCAATGCATTAGGATAGTGTGAAAAGAGTCGTTAAACTGAAAACGATATGCGAATTTGGAAGTAATTCTGCAGCTCTTTGGAATTTATTTTTTTAACGGAGAACCTCGAAATCGCGGAAATTATAGAGGAATATGTTTTCTAAACGTCCACAGAGGAGTATTCGACCTCAAAATCCGGTCAAAAGTGAAAAAAATAAAAATGTTATTCGGCCCGTTAACTTTTGGTTTTATGATTCCTCAATACCCTAGCTAACTAAAGCCGGTTTCAAATAAAAGTTGCGAGCCCCCCCCCCCCCCCCCCCCCCCCCCCCCCCCTCGTTATGATCAGGCGCGGATCCAGGGGGGGCAATTGCCCCCCCTCTCTCTCTCTGTAAATAAAAATGCTAAGTCTGAAGCAAACTGTTCGTATTCGCTACAAAAAAGAAGTTTTTGATCAAATTTTGAGTAACGTTCGGGATTCACAATATTATTCAATACTTTTTGATGAAACAACTGATACATCTCATTTCTCCCAACTGAGTATTATATTACGCTACGTTCACAATGCAATGGTAGCATTCGTGATGATTTTGTCTCTTTCGTGGATGCATTTGAGGAACTAGCTTATTCCAGAACTGATGAAGAATACGAATCTGATGAGGAAAGCTGGAGGGAAACTAGAAAAAAACTAGCTGCCGAAGAAAAATTTGATGGAAATTTTAAATCTAAGGAGTTATCTCTAACTGGCAAAGCCATCGGCCAAATTGTATTATTGCAACTGAAGAAAAAGCTCAAACATCCTCTTGAATGCTGTGTGGGAATAGGGACAGACGGATGTGCTGTTATGCTTTCAGAAGTTCGAGGTGCTGTCATGGAAATTCAGAGAGAAGCGAAAAATGCTGTTAGGACTCCATGCTACAGTCATAAGCTAAATAACTCCATTTCACAAAGTTCAAAAGTACCTGCCATTCGAGACGCTGTTGCAATAATGAAAGAGGTTATCTTCTTCTTCAAATCGCATCCGAAACGAAAAACTGTCCTCATGAACACCTTGGGATGTGCCCTCACATCACTTTGCGAAACAAGGTGGGTATAATGACATGAAGGTGTACTTCAATTTTCTATGGATCTCATCAAAATTGTGGAAGCATTCGAAACGATATCGCAGTGGCGTGAGCCAAGTACGGCTGGCAAGGCTTCCTTACTTATAACATCTTTATGCAATTCACAGTTTATTGTATCAGTTTTGTGTTTGAGTGATGTGTTGTCTTTAACACAGTCATTGAGCAAGTTACTACAATCTAAATCTCTTGACCTGAATAGCAGCGCAATGCTGGTGAAGAACATGATTTCCGTTCTTCAAGGTCGCCGGGAGAACATAGATACCAGTTGCCACAACATCTGGCAGCATGCAAAGAATTTATGCGATTAGTTGAATGTTGAGTTAAGAATTCCTCGTATTCTACGTCATGGTGGACGCCAAATTCACCGAGCTAATTTTGACACTAATTCAGCTGAGGTATACTACAGAATCTCGTTATATGCACCTCTAATTGACTTTGTCCTGACCGATTTGCATGAAAGATTTCGACCGGAAACCTTAGATGTATTTAAACCTATAATTTTCATTCCGGAAATGCAATTCTATATAATCGGCCCTATCGTGGTAACCGTCGGAGCGGAATTCTCTCCGATCGGAGACATTTTGCTTCGTGGTAGTTCTCCGATCGGACGATCCGACGTTCTCCGACAAGTTTTTGTTGCGGAGATTTTAGTTTTGGGAATGCAATACATTGTCGCATTTGTGAAAAATGTCTACTACTTCGAAGCAAAAATAAATTTCCGAAAGAAGATGCGTTGCGGAGAAAACTCCGCTCCGACGGTTACCACGATAGGGCCGAATACTGATGAGTTGGATATCACCGTTAAGTCGTTAATAAATCGCTTTGGCCAACTCTTAGAGTAAAATACGGACACAGCCTGTTTTTTGCTCAAAGATGAGCTGGTGTTGTGGCTGGAAAAATGATTAACGGTAAAGGAGCAGAACAACCATCTTCCCGTTACTGCTCTTGAGTTGATGGATAAATGCAATAAGGATGTGTTTGGCATTATACACAGTTTTCTTTTAATCCTTGCAACGCTTCCGGTTACGAATTCTTCGGCAGAGCGGTCTTTTTCTTCATTGCGGCGCCTTAAAACCTATTTAAGGTTCACATTGAGTGAAAATCGCCTTTGCGGTTTGGCACTAATGCACAACCACAGACAAATTCCGATCGATGTTGAAAAGTAATAACAAGGTTTTCAAAAACCGGATCCAACAAAAAGTTAGATTTTAGCATTTAATTAACTGTTTTAAACTAATTTAACTTATTTTTTTTTAATTTTTTAAACAATTTTTCTAATTCTTTTAAACAAAAAATGTATTCTTATATTTGATTGAGTTTATATTCAATAACTGTAAATCATTGAAAAGGAAGGAAAATTGGACGAAAAATTGTTAGAAATGGAAGCAAAACTTCGAAAGATCATCAAATATCCCGAAAATGAGTTTAGAACCCTGACTTATGATTTAAAAACTTCAAAATTTTAAATTAAGATGGACTTCAGCCAACAACACAGATGTAAGATTTCTACTGTTAGGTTACACAATTGGCCAGCAGCATATACTTTAAAACCAGGACGACCAAATAAAACTTTTCATGATCTAACTGAAAGAAGTAAAAGGCGAAAGACAAAAGAACTGAGAGAGAGCGTGACTGTGGAAGAACTTACATATGCTGCTGTTACGAGTATAAGTCAAAGAAAGTCTGGAAATGTGGAAGCTTCGAAATTAATTAATGAAGCTATTGTCTCTCCAACAAGGGCAAAAAAGCTTACAAAGAGGCTCTCTGGAGGTCAGAGTGAAGTGACGAAACATTCACCATCAGAAATTTATCTCTTTTAATTGATTTAGACTTAACTAAGAGACAGTATGAAATACTACACGATTCCAACAAGAATATATATCCGTGTTATTCGCTAGTTAAGGAAGCCAAAAAAGAGTGATATCCCAAAGAGTGACCTCCAAAATTTCAATAACGACCAATGTGCTGATGACTCAAACATTTTTCAAAGTTCAATGGTTCCAGTGAGACTACAATCTATAGATGTAGATAGCAAGAATATTTTATGGCAAAACCCTTCGCCTTCCTCGCCGAGATTCTGTCGTCCAATAAGAATATGGTTCTTGCATGAGACTGTGGACATAACTCAAGATGAAATACAATACGTAGAAAATCAGGTGAAAGAATTGACAAAGACAAGGATACCGAACACAAATGGAACTGAAATGTATGTTTCGCACTCCCTGGCTATGACAATGGTAGATGCTAAAGTGTGTAACGCGGCTACAGGCACAGCATCTACCATCCCATGAAATGCTACATATGTGGAAAAACTTCCAAAGATTTCAATGACTTAAAAAGTGCGAAAACTGAGCATCCTGAAGCACTTAGATTTGGAATCTTCATTTTACATGCAAGAATAAGACTTCTAGAAACGCTTTTACATATTGCCTACAAGTTACCATTAAAAAAATGGCAAGCTAGAAGTCAAAATGAAAAAAAATATTGTGAAATCAACAAAGGAAAGGATTCAAAAGGATTTCAAAATAAAAACAGGATTGATAATAAATATGCCAAAGGTCGGTTGCGGTAATTCGAATACAGGGAATACGTCAAGACGTTTTTTTAGCGATCCAGAAACAGCTTCCGAAATAACAGTCATCGACATACGCCTCATAAAGAAGCTCCGAATTTTAAAAGCTATTTCTTCTGCATTTGATATTAATTGTAATAAGTTCGCGAAGTTTACCAGAGAAACAGCTGAAATGTACGTACAGTTATATGACTGGCATCCAATGACACCAACTCTTCATAAAATTCTTGTACATCACCCTGCTATTATAAAACATGCCCTTTTGCCTATTGGGCAACTGTCAGAAGAAGCTGCAGAGGCGAGAAACAAACATTTTAGAAATTTTAGACAAGATTTTTCAAGAAAATTCTACCGAGAACTCTGCAATAGAGATGTGTTTAACAGACTACTGCTGACATCTGACCCATTTTTGAGTTGTGGACGGAAACGTCAAAAAAATAGAACGAGCGGAAGTTTTTTATCAGAAACAATAGAATTGTTCTTGGAGGTGGATTCAAATTATGTGTAATTGCATCAAAAAAATTTATAAAAAAAGTGAATTTAATGAATTTTACTTTGTGTTTTTAATTTAAAAAAAAATATTTACTTTTAGTTTTATTTTACGTTAAGATATTGAAAATTTTATATTTAAATACAATACTCGTTCTTAAAATAACATTCAAAACCATTTCCAATAAGAAAAAAACAAAAAATATTTTTGACCGGATTTTGAGGTCGAATACTCCTCTGTGGTCGCACAGTGAGCAATTTTGTCCATTTAGGTAGGCAAAATTAAATTTTAGAAATGTTTTCTATGTTTAAGGTTGATTGATATTCTGTGACACAAATACTTCACCTTTAACACCCCAACATATAATGCAAAAAATATCATGTGTAAGTTAACGGTATATTAATTCAAAGTTTCTGTTAATGTCTTTGGAAATCCAAGCGAAAAATGAAAATCAATTGATTCTTTTCTCGTGACCAGTGCAGTTAGTCTGTGGTTCGTAGAGCATTAAATTTTTTGCACTGTTTAATTTTGTGAACCTTCACTACCATCATAAATCGGTGAGTGATTTGTACAAAAAGATTCTTGTTTTAAAATAGATTTTTATTTGGTTATATCGCAGAATATCTATGACAGCTTTTCATCATTGTGTAGGGAAACGTTTAAAATACAGTTAAGGCAAAAAATACTCTGCGAAAGTTTGCGAAACAACAAGTTCTGTAGCGATATTGAATGGCTCGAGAAATTTCTTATCGATCCATTTTTGATGTTTAGAGCACGAACACATGTTCTTACAGATTTGATGACATCAATGGTTACATTTTACAAGTTTTTGATAATGGAAGTCTACCCGATACAGCATTGCAAGAGATAAATGTAAAAATAGGTGGGTTATGTCAAAAAATTGAATCGAAATGGGCGCTATAATAGGTCTGTTCGTTGAACTTTACCCAGGGTTGACACAGGTTTTCTTGACAACCCTATGAGTTGTCACAAAAACCTGGGTTTTCCAGTCCTCAAAAAACGCTAAACCACAAATCACCACACATCCCTGTCATTAAAAAAAAATACATGCCATTTGACAGCCCTCAAATCGCCACAGCAAAAAGCTAGAGCGAGTTTGGGGAAAACCTATGGCAAACCTATGGCTCAAAAAACACTCAATTTGGCATTTAGGGCGAATTTAGGTTTCTCAAAAAACGCTTTGTGGCGACCCTAGGGCAACCCCAGGGCTTCAACGAACAAACCTAATAGTACATGGCTTCAGAACAAAATTCAACTTTCAGATGTAGTGACCGATGCAATTCCTAGTTCCTCAGCTGCTTCAGTTCAAGAAACCCTGTTAAAAGGAAATCATATCAGAACATTTGATAATTATAACTTCATAAGAAACGATTCCAATAGAGGCACATTGAAATAACTTTGTCCAAACTCCAAACTTTTTCCAACTTCAAAAAAAGTGTTGGAGAACTCAGGCTGCATGGTTTTTTGTGCTCCGTATTTTATTTTAAAACCAAACTATCAAACAAAAGTAAAGTGGAAAGTTGATTTTAGTATGATGGAAGGAGGTGAGGTTCCATTTCCTGGATGACCGACAGTGCCTTCGGATAAAAAAATTCAATTTTAATCTTGGCCCATCGCAAATGCTAAGTGAAGATGAAAAAAATTCTTAAGGCAGCTTCCTAAGAATGTGTGTGCGTGTGCATTCAATGAAGGCGACCCGCATACATCCAAACAACAAGAGGTAAGCAGCATGGCTATAGTCCATACGATAACCCCCACTGGTTTGAGGGAGAAAAACATCGCTGATGGCAGAAAACTTGTGTAGCCGAATAACAGCGTGGATAAAAAATTCACAAATGAAGCCGAAGGCAGAGTCAGACAACAGCTGCAGCTGGACAGAACCATTCACATTGGTTATTTATTAATAATAAATTAGCGGGAACCGGATTGGATCGCGCTCAGCTAGAAACCGAAAATGCGCTTAATAAATTACTTACCAACGATAAAGAAATGTTCGCTAGGATTATTGCAAGAAAAAGGCGTCAACTGGACACTACCAGGGGAGCTAAAAAGATTGCGATTGAGGTTAAAAACAACAGCAACCATTTCTCCATACTAGATGAATATGACACAAGCCCCACAAACAATCGAATAAGTCAAGACTGCTCTAGCTTGAATGTAGAAAAATATCAAAATCAGGCAACATCAACCGAAACAACATCAGCGACACCAACGTCAACCCCGATGAGAATACGGCAACTCTACCTACACAACTGTCGACCCATGGTACCCCCCAATATTTACGAAGGGAGTAACTGCAAAGACCTATTCTAGATTGCATGAGTAAGTCTAATTTTAATGTTAATGATATCAAGTTTTCTTCAAATGGCTTGAGATCATTGTTCGAAACCTTCAACTGCACAGCCTATTTTTGAAACATTTTAATTAACTGGATATTGAATCATTCTCTGTTCTTCCTAAGAAATGCTCAAAGGTATTTCCCGCATTTTCTCACCTGAGGAGATCGAGAAAAAGCGCATTAGTCTGAACCCTTTTTTGAAAGTAACCATCAAAAGATTTGAGATCGAATGGTCTAAGAGTTATGATATCCCACTCGATCTTTTCTTTGGAGGATAGGGAAAGTCTTGATAAAATCAAACAAGTGAAAACAATATTAAGACATAGAATTAAATGGGAATCGTTGAACATTTCTGGTACCAAGCCGTGTTTCATGTGTCAGAGAATCGGGCATGTGGCAGGTAATCGCATATATTTATTAATTTTTTTCTGTAATTCAGTTAATTTTTATCAGTTGTTTAATAAAAATTATATGTTTCTTTCGACTCGTTATGAATCCTGTAAGTCAACGTCTGATAGAAGAACGAACCAAGTGGATCCTCAACCCAGCTTCTGTTTTCGCAGCTAAACCACGCAAAAATTTAGGTGGTTCACTAAATCTTTTAATATGGGATTGCCAAATACCAGGCCCGAGAAAAACTCCTTGGAAAGGACGACGCGACGCTTCAAAGTTAAAATCGAATTCAATGCTAATAATCTACAGTACAAGACACAGAAATGCTTTACTCCGCCCATCTATCATCCAAATGTCACTCCCACTTCTAGGCGCATTTGTTCGAGTTTAAATAGGCTCTGGCCTGATCATGGATTTAATCAAATACTGTTTAGTCTTCAGCCTTTTATGGAATATCCCAACCCACATTCGCCAGAAAACTCAGAGGCTGCTCACCTCAATTTGCAAGATCGTAAAGCGTATGATGATAAAATTAGGCAGTCAATGTTTCCTAATTCAGCGCAAGAAATGACTTTCAAACACAATTTATCCAAGACTCTAAGGTGATATTGTTGAAAAGGATGCTACTCCTTAGAAGAAGAAAAAAGATGATTTATTGGTTCTTACCAACAAAAATAAACAAACTCTGAACAGCCCCTTTGTTAACATGCCTAAAGGTACGTGGCACATGGGTTCATCTTTTGCTGAGACAGTCAGTGGTGTTAGAAAGAAACAGGAAACTCTTCCTATCCTAAACAAAAACCCTCCAAATGGAGAAATGAGCGATTTTACTGATAAGTCTACAAGACAGTTTGGGCTACCAATACCCACTTTCATATAAAAAATTAGGGAGTTTTGGCCAAACTACCAAAAACTTTCCGAAAATCAGAAATCAGGGGCTAACCTTGGTTTTATTGCGTTGCTTTCACCATAATTACCATGAACATTAACCTCATTACAGCTAACGTCAACTCCCTATCTAATGAAAAGTATGTCGAAATCGATCTCTTGCTAAAAGATTCTTCCCCAACTGCGTTTCTAATCCAAGAAGCCTGTTTGTGCCAGTGACTTAGAACCATGGCAAACACCGATAATAATACAAACATGGAAGTCGCATCAGCAACGAGCTGGAGCTCAACAACCTTGCGTCCACCCACTCACTATCCGAAGTTAGATAGCATCAACCAACCAGGTCCTGACAGGATGTACCGAAGTCCTGAGGCCGAAATCATGAACACCGTCCGTAAATGTGATCTCAAGTTTGATAGTTCCGGAAATGCACTCGAGTTCATGGAGCACCTAAAAGAGTTGGTGCGTTGCTACTCTTTACTGGCAGAACACATCCTCCGGACCTTCCCAGAAATCTTCAGAGGTTCCACCTTAGAGTGGCTACGAATCCACAGAGGGAGCTTCCGAACGTGGGAGGAGTTCCGCCAAGCATTCATCAAAGAAACAAGGACCTCGGGAGAAGGACAGAGATTTTATCTGGGTTATGGAATATCTCATCAGGCAACATCCCAAGATGAGTCAAGAAGACAACGTCGATAGAATATACGACAGTCTCCGCCCGGAATACTGACTTTTCGTGCGAGGAAAAGATTTCCAGACGTTGGAGGAGCTTACCGACCTAGCCGAGGAGTACGAGTACGTGAAGAACGAAAAGAGAAATATGAGACCCGCCTTGGCTCCATTTCCAGCACGACGAGCACAATTTAGCACAACATCACAACATCGGTGCCGTATGATCGCAGAACCCATTGCTGAAATTGCAAGCAACGGGGACATCATCAACATCAGAAGAGGAACTGCCACCGATGGTGGCTGAAGAAATACCAACCTTTTGGTCAGTGGGCATCCCTACATAAGAAAACAACTCAACAGCTAGCCAGTGAGGCGATTCCTTTTGAGTCGTCAGCAGTAGCAGAACCACGGCGATCGCCAAACCCGACCCATGCCCATTGGTAAATTGGTATTACCCAAGATTTTTTGTTCTCATAAAGATGGGAGGACAAATCTTTAATGCACTCGTAGATACGGGTTCTACCAAGTCTTTCATTGGTCCAGCATTACCGAACAAACTAAGGAGACAAAATTAAAAATGCCAAGAGACCGAACGAGTATCGAGCACATATACAGGATATAAAAGCCTATAACACAGACGATTTACATCTCATTAAGTCAAAAGCCATGGACAAGAAAACACCGACAGCAGGCAAGTTGAAAGCTATACGTAAGGTGGTCAGGCGGCCCACGATAAAACGTAAGGAAATTGACCCCGAGGACTTTTCACCATGTGTTCGTCAAAGAACAGCACCGATGAAGGTTCGAGCTCCAACACCTGAGTCCCCCTAGACAGGAAAGACAAATGGAAAAATGGAAAGGAACCGATTGAAATCAGGTCAGTTAAAGAAATCAAGAAGCCCTTGCCCATCGCAGAGCAAATAGCTGCGATTCGGGAAATGCGAAAGCAGGTAAATGCCTGCTTTCGCATTTCCCTAACAAATAATGTGAAGCACTTGAAAAGGCATGAAGGTTCCACTCTTCATATTCACAAGGAAAAAACTAAAAATCAAGTTAAGTCCATCAAAAATATTTTCGCCACAATATCTGATGACAACTATTCCAAGACTAAGGACGATATTAAATGTGTAATGTTTTGTATTCAACATAATCTCCTATTACGACTTATTGACACCTTATCCGGTCTTTTAAAATCAGTCTGCACTGATTCTTCCCACGTCAATGGCATTCAGTGCAGTGTGAAAGAACTAAAAGCACATCTCTAATCAAAAACTTTATCGGACCATATTTTAAGACCGAACTATGTATGCTCCATTCTGAAAACAGAAAAGTTTTCACTAATAATCGACGAAACAACTGATGTTTCGACAGGAAAGTGTCTTGTGTTAGTTGTCAGATATGTAATTTTAATGCAAAGCAATGCAAGGTGATTGATAGATTTTTTTCTATGAAGCAGTTGATTCTATATCAAATGCAAAAGAAATTGTACAAGTCGTTAAAGAAGAATTTAAGAATAATTCAATTCCTTTTCAAAATTTAATCTGCTTTGCTTCTTTCTGACAATGCGTCTTTAATGAGGTGTGCTATAAATGGGGTCGAAACACAACTTCGATCTCTCAACAAAGATTTGTTTTCCGTTGGGTGTACGTGACATTTAATTCATTTGTGTGCCATAGGGTCCTTAAAGAATATTCCTAATATTGAATCGTCAATTAAAAATATTTATAACTATTTTAGTCACAGCTCACAAAGGCAAGATGATTTCAAACTTCTTCAGAAATCTTTTGACATTCAAGAGCATAAAGTTTTAAAACATTGCACACTCGTTGGTTTGCCCTGGCGCATTCGATAGCCCGAATTCTAGAGCAATATCAGGCTCTAGTTCACTACTTCACCGTTGCTTAATTCGAAATTAATTCACCAAGAGTCTGTACAATTTTAGAATTCTTAACAAGAACTGAAAATATTAAAAAACTCAATAGTTTGAATTTGAATTTTTCAAAGTGAAGGCACTAAGGTTCATTTGATTCAGAAAACCTTAAAATAAATATTTAATGTTGTTACACCCATTTGAAATCGCTAATGGCAAAATTCCTACCATAATGTCTCTACTTAAAAATTTTTTGACATTTGATTGCGAAAAAATGCAGTTATTTTAAACGATGAATAAAGGTTGTTAGTGGGGTCTAAAGAACTCTTGTTAAATTTTGGATTAATTTAAGGAAAGCCAAAGATTTCCAGGGAAAGCCAACATTTAACAGTTTATGCAGCAACACTGATCAGGAGTAAGTACCTACGTGTATTTTTATGACAAAGCAATGTTTGAAGTAAATTTTTTTTTGTATCGTTTAGGTGTTAAATAATGTGCTCTTGAAGTGGGGTATTCTATCAAAGTGTGAAACAATAACAACAGACAATGCCAAATCTATGATGAATGCTGTTGATCGTTTAAAGATCCTCCATATTCCATGTTTCGCACATACGTTAAATTTAGTAGTAACCGACACATTTAATTCATCTTATTTTGAAAACATTTTAAAAAAGAGCAGAGCAATAGTAACTTATTTTCGAATGAGCACATTAGCCAGCGACAAACTTCGGTCAATATACAGCGTCAGCTGAATAAATCGGAACTTAAATTAATAAAAGCTGAAAGCCACGAGATGGAATAGCACCTTTTACATGTTAGAAAGGCTTTTAATAATGAAAAGTGAACTGGCGCTAAACCCCATGTGCATTGAATGCTGATGAGTATCTAGTTATTTCCGAAATTGTTCGAATACTGCAGTCTTTTAAGTGTGCAATTACGAAAATATCAGGTGAGACTTATAAAACACTATCAAATGTAATTCCATTGGTCCGCGGGATAAAAAAAATGTCTTGAATTCAAAAACGGATGTGGGAAAGGAAATATTTTACAAACATCATAAATCCATTCAAACAAGGCTCAAGCCATATGAGAATAGAACACCAGCAGTTTTAGCTACTATTCTTGACCCAACTATAAAAAAAAGGCATTGAGAACTGATGACGACCTAAAGAGAGCTACACAATGGCTTGAAAAAGTTTATGTCCAACATTTAAACGCAAGCCCTGAACAAATGATTTTAGATCTAGACCCAACACCATCAACTTCAAGTTCAAAAACAATAACGATGACTTGTTATCGTTTTTCGATTAACCTGATAGACATCTAGCGACCCCATTTAGTGATCATTGACATAAGGTATTTTTTCAGAGCAAGACTTTGAAAGGAAATATGTTTTTTTTTTAACATTTTGTTCTCTTTTTTCTACAGGCAATATTTGGAAAAACCACCAATCGACAAACATCAGAGTTCGATTGAATATTGGGAAAAATCTGACTCAAGATTCAAGGAAATTGCAAACATGTTTCTTTGCATACCGGCCACTTCAGATCAAAACTGTGGACGAAGGAAAAAACGAAGGCTTTACTGCATTTTTATTTTGGACGCAAACAAGAGTTTCAACAACAGAGGAAAAAAATAGCTTTTGCGAATGTCGTTGAAAGTACTTTCTTTGTAAGTACTTTTTTAAACGTTTCTAGGCAAAGCAATATAAAAACATTTCTAAACTCTTCCAGGATTCCAAAATTTCTGCACACCTGTGTGAAGTAAAAATGCAGACGTTTTTGAGAGCGTACAAGTGTGCCAAAGACAACGCCAAAGCGACGGTGCTTCCCAATTCATTCCTCCATTTTTTACGGAAGTGGAGGAAATATTTGGCAGTTCGCCTATTTACTCTCCATGCGAGAGTATGAATATCGGTACGAAGTTCTTAGTAAGTATAAAAATATGTTTTTGCTTTGTAGGAAAAAATTTATAACATTTTTTTCTGTTTCCAACTAGTCAAATGAATCAACTTCTTCGCCGACGTCGGCAGATGATATGCCCTCAACATCATCTGCATTTGATTTCGTACAGGAGGAATATATAGAAGATGAATCAGTTGTGGAATTTTCACTAGCATCGATTTCGGAAACCCCGGCACCTACCAACCAAAAAAAAAAAAGGTATCAAAGTTTGAATATCTCAAATTGAGACTAATACAAAAAGATCAAGACCTGAAACTACGCCAAGAGCGTTTAAAATTGGCGAGAGACAAAGAAAATAATAAAATGGAAAGGTTCAAGGAGCGAACCCCAGACTGATGGAAGAACTCCTAAGAAAGGAACTCCCACAAGGATCGCCACTATCAGTGGTCATTTTCATTATCGCATTTAACGAAATCAGTAACATGATTAGTAAATACCAAACGGTCCGGCACTGTTTATACGCTGACGACCTAATTATTCTTGTTAAATACAAAGAAATATCAAAAGTTGTTGAAACATTTTCAAATATTTTACTCGATATAGACAATTGGTCTAAGCAGTCAGGTTCAAATGTTTTATTAAATAAAACAATAAATGTTTCATGTAAAAAAACAAGCTGTCAAAAAACCATAAATCTTAACTTTAAAAACATCGAAATAAAGAATGTCAATTACTTAAAAATTCTTGGAATTATATTCGAAAGTAAATTTAGCTTTAAGAACCACTGTACATATCTAAAAAATAGTTTGGTTACCAGGACTAATATTATTAAGTACCTAACAAATAAGAAAAGTCCAGCCCACATAATTATAAAATGCATTATCTTATCAAAAATAGATTATGGCCTCCCTATTTATGGCAAATGTGCTAAATCTTCTCTACAGCTACTTAAACCGGAATACGACCTCCATAAGACTTGCACTTCGAGCATTTAGAAACACACCAATCATGAACATGTTATGTGAATCTTGCCTACCATTCATAGAACATCGAAGAGACTTTACAACAGCGCATCTCTTAAGCAAAATAACAAACTCGAATAACTCAACAATCACAGTCATTGCAATACTCAATTTACGCCGGAAAACAATTCCTAAATGCCACTCAAGAATCCACAATGTCATCTCATTTGCTAAACTTCTCAACTCTCCGACGGCATTCAACAAAACTAAACAACCTAGAATAGGATAGAAGCAGCAATTTTCAAACTAGCCGTCTTACTGTTTCAGAAGCTCTAAGACGGAACGACGCCGACGCGACGGTGAAAGGTAGGTCTTCAATATAAAACGTAATATTGAGCGTTACAAAAGTCGTTTGGTTGCAAAGGGCTGCAGTCAAAAATTTTGTATGGATTACAATGAAACATTTTCACCGGTGGTGGTTCGATTTTCGTCTCTGAGGCTTATCTTAGCCCAAATGGACGTAACAGCAGCATATCTCAACGAAGATTTGAAGGAGGAAGTCTTCATGAACCAACCGGAGTATTTTGTGGATAAGGATCATCCACAAAAAGTCTGCAAATTGAAGAAAGCGCTATATGGATTGAAACAGGCCGAACGGGAGTGGAATGCCAAGTTGGATAAAGTTCTACATGGTCTGGGCTTTAAGCAGTGTAAGGCCGAGGCCACGCAGTCAGCGATAAGCGAGCGAGCGAGCGACTGAACGACATGAAAAAATTAAAACAAATGAAATTACATTGAACTGGCCATGCATTGAGCGAGCGATGAGCGATTTTTTTAAGCGACTGAACGACGTCGCTCTGTCACCAAACTTGTTCTAATTTTTAGTTTATCGCTTAGCGTCAAGAGCAACAGATAGAGAAGATACAACAAATATAAACGTAGGGCTCTTGACAACGGCATTTTAACAACTAATCGCTAAAGAAATGTCGCTCACGAAACGAGTGGCCCGTCGCTCGACTTTGTCGCTTAATCGCTGATCGTTCAATCGCTCGCTCGCTTATCGCTGACTGCGTGGCCTTAGCCTAATGCAGGTGCGTGTGTGTACACAAATAATACGACAAGCGGTATCAACATTATAGCCGTCTATGTAGACGACATTCTCCTAGCATGCTCCAATCCACAAGATTTAGTTGCCATCAAAAAGAAAATAAGTTTGCAGTTTGACGTAGTGGATAAAGGACCAATTGACCACTTTCTTGGTATTGAAGTCAGCGTTGAGAAGAATACTATTTCCATATCGCAGAAACTGTTTATTCAAAATCTGTTGGACAAGTACAATATGCTGCAGAAAGTGCAGTACTCCTTTGGAACCTAGCTTAAAATTTTCTAAGTGTAATGGTTGTTCTGGATGTGAGAAGGTTGACAAAACTGCGTACCAATCACTCATTGGGTCCCTTCTGTACTTGGGTGTGTGTACCAGGCCGGATATTATTCATTATGTAAACAAACCTTACCAATTCAACGTGAACCCTCATGCCGAACATCTTGCTGCAGCCAAGCATATACTAAGGTATCTTAATAACACTTTAAATTTAAAGCTATCTCACAGGAAAACTAGTGGGCAGCTTAAGTGCTTTGCTGATCGGCATCAGCTGGGCTGGCAGCAGCGATGATAGGAAGTCCTTCACTTCCTATGCATTTTTTATGGGCGATTCTACTGCAGCAATTACTTGGGGATCGAAAAAACAACCATCTACAGCCCTAAGCAGCACCGAAGCTGAGTAGATGTCGCTGTCAGCGGCCTCCCGAGAAGCTGTGTACCTGCGATCGTTTGTAATAGAGTTGGGGTTTCCTGAGACTGTCAAGGTTCCTATTGAATTGAATGGGGACAATTTAAGTTCTCAACAACTAATTAAGAATCATGTTTACCATAGCCGTAGTAAACATATAGACATAAGAGTACACTATGTACGAGAAGTTTTTGAAAAGAACTTAACATAGTTAAAATACGTTCCTACTGATTATATGATTTCAGACGTTTTAACAAAGAATTTAAGTAAAACAAAACATATAAAGTTCTCCAAGATGTTAGGTTTAAATTAATATTACAATGATTTTTTGCTTTTAAATATTTTTTTATAAATGAATGCTTTTATTAAGTTTTGAGGGATGGTATTGAAGTACAGAAATTATAACATCTCAGCAACACTTAATAGTAGTAGTACATACATCTATAATATTTTCCTATAATATCATTGTACATACTGCATTGAATTGAAACGGCTCAGTCCCTAAATAAATTTGTAAGAATTAAGAAGTTAGTCTTAATTGTTTGACTTTGCTGTAAGCATTCTGTGACACAACTCAATTAAGACCCAAATCTGCAAATTACCCAAAGATGCCACCTGCAAAGAATTCTACGTTTAAAGATCAAACCGCTCTCCATAAAGATGACAACTGTACCAGTTTGTTTACATAAACGCCACTAAGAATAAGATTTATACATTTTTCTTTTGCTCTTGTTTGTTTTTTTTTTCAACTTCTGGTAATATAGAGTCGACTAGCTTTGTGAATGCAAAATGCACTAAAAATATAGTCAAACACAAAAACACGAAACGATTGCGTTTTGGGAACTTTAAATGGTCTTGTCTTTTAAATTAAGTAACTTTAATTACATACTCTTCACTGCTTTCAATTTGATAAAAATTGTCGAAAAAATTTCATTGTGCACTTTGTAATCTTTCGTGTGTTTACCCAAAAGCTGACTCTCAAACATCAGACTAACTTTGTAGCTGAAATTTTTCAACTACGTTGAAGGGGCAATTTCAACTCGTTTTGAAGTCGATTCTAACCAATCAAAAGAGTTCACTACGTAGTGACTAGATTTCTGAATGCCCCATTATTATCAGTCAAACGGAGAATTACTCTTGCCAATCTCTGCTTCTTTGGGTTATTAAATTAAATTCTCAAATCGCCTCCTACACTTGCAAACTATTCACTGTATGTATACATTCATAATAAGCGCATATGCCTGTCTGGTCTGACGGCCATCATCAGAGAAGGTGTCAAACCTTAAGACCATGACCAAAATCCAAAGGCTTGCGTGCTTTCAATCAGTGCCATGAGAACGAAACTAACGGTAGCTCTGGAAACTTTCCTGTCGCTAGCACCCTAGACCTTTTTACTAAAGATATGGGCCAAAAACAATGCAATAATTGAAAAACAGGCATATCAGGCCATAGAACCACCAGGAACCACACTGTTATAGACATTTAAACGGACTTGCTGCACCCCCATCCAACCTAATCTAACCTAACCAGGGGTTAAGAAGTCAATTGAGAAATAAAACCCTCTCCAAGGTAACTATACGGGGCAGAAACATGGACTTTATCTAAAGCAGATGAGGAAGCCCTTTGTCGTTTCGAGAAAAAAAATACTTCGAATGAGAAGAATCAACAACGAACTGTATTTGCCGTACTGCGACATGGGCATAGCTAGAAGAATACGCATAGCGAGAATACAATGGCTGGGACATGTAGAACATATTGACATAAACATTCGAAATGCTTTCGAAAGCACATTGCAGGGAAATCGCCGAAAAGATAGCTCAATCAAGTGGAAGAAAACCCCAACCGACTTAGAGGTCAAAATTGGAGAGAGAGCTCAAACAAAATCGAAATTGTTGGCGAAAGATTTTGATTGGAGTCTTGGTTCATCCCGCTGCAGTATCCACCTGCGTAAGTAAATGAAACACAGATCCTCAACATGGCGGGAAAGAAGCTCAAAATGACAAAAGAGGGAGCCAAAGACTAAATTCGTAAATTAACAAAATTTGGAAAGTGAATTCTTAGCGGGAATTCAGTTTTGCAAATTCTGAGGTACCTTCAACTCGAATCTATTTTTTTTTTTTTATAAACATTACATCGACTCACTTTGTCTTTAAACACTGAATGCCATTGCTAGACTACAAGAAACAATTTACAAACGAAAAATAAAAAAAAAAAACACTTTTACAATTATGCAAGTATAAACGTTATGAGTATTTTGTATCAGATAAAATTAAATCTACTATTCTATGACTTTCTTCTTTGGTTTGTTTGTTATCTTTTTGTAATAAGTAAATTGTTGTGAATTAAATCGAACACATGATGTATATATGTATAATAATAATAAATATAATATTCCATTGGAGATTGGCTCAGCAATTATGAAATTTTAATATTTTCTTTGGAATTCTTCTTTTGTTTTGTTTAGATTCTTGTTTTGAGTAGATTCTTAAGAAAACATCATTTAAATTCCATTACAACATTTGTTTTGTATTTTGTGTACACATTCTATCGTTTAATATGTACGTGTTACTTTTTCTTTTGGTTTATGGTGGTTGTTAGTACGAAGGGTACTGTAAAATTAAATGCGATTCTTTTATTTTGTATTAAGGTTGACTACGATATTGCAAATATATTTTGTTTTAAATCATTTAAATACACAACTGCTACTTTCTTCAGTTTGTTTTTTTTTTTTTTTTAGTTTTGAAAAATAAATGCAATAGAACAAAATGCAAGACGAGAGTATGTCACTCATACACTAATATTGCTACTTTGGCTTTGTACATTTTATTGTAAGTTTAAGGTTTTCTTTTATTTTGCAAATCGTCTTATTTTTGGGATCTATTTTCTACTAAATAATAGATAGGCATGAATATGCTGATTTGATTTGTTTTTTTTTTTTTAATACAATTTCCAGACAAAAGATTTTCTTTTCTTAATTCTTTTTTTGTTTTGTTCAACGTGGCATTTGGTTCTGTTTGAATTTGTTGTTTACTTTAAATTCTTTTCTTTGTTTTCATTTGATCAAAAACAAAATGAGTGTACATATTGAGTAATAATGAAGACAAAACTTTCTTATACAATTAATGTGAGAAATGATCATGGGGCAAAAGATACTTTCGCTGTTGGTTTCTTATAATTTAAAAATGGATGACGTACTTACATTTTTCTCTTGTATGTATTTGTTTGCAATAACTGAAGACTGCTTTGAGTTTCTTTAAATATGTTAAAATATTTCGTTGGAAATTTTTTGAAATACTTAAAGAAAGTGTGACAAATCTCATTCGTTTATTTCTTCTTCTGATGAGGAGCTGGCCGGAATTGTGGAGAACCATGGCTCGCGGGTATTGTTTTTGATAGTTCTGCGCGCAAAGAAATTATTGAAAAAAAGAAAAATGTCATTTATTATTCTAAAGTTTTGATAAATTAGCTTAGTCAGAATACAAAATAAAAATTGTAGACTAAAAAAATGAACCATTTGTTACATGAAAGCTGAATTATTAATTTTATTTGAAAGGTTCATTTACAAAAGGTATCTACCGTTAAAGGAGACTTAGAAATAAATTTTTTTTATCTACTTTGTTTTCTCTTATGTATATTTTCGGCTTCAATTCTTATCTAGTGAACATCACTTTCAGCAGTGGTGGATATGAAACCCAAATGGACTATCATTTTGTAGCCAAATTTATGAAACCCAAGATGAAAGACGTCACAATTTTATAGATCCTTATCAATCTGGTTTTAGACCAGAGAAGTCAAAAACTCGTACGACTATGCAGAATGACTTTGGAGAATTCACGCTGCTCCGTCAAGGTTAGGGTTAGGTGGAAGTGGCTGTCAGCCAATGAGTAATGCCTACGTACATTGCCTTACACACTTAGGCCGCAAGGGCCCATTGTGATACCACAGAGATCAGCAAGTTAATCACCTACTGATATCAAAAACCCGATGTAAGATTAACGAGTTGATCATTTATTAATCTTCCATTACGGGACTAGCCGGTTAATCACCTGCTAGTCGAACCACGCGGAACTTTTAATGTATTTCGAAAGACTTTTAGGGTCTATGTAAGCTAAGTCGCTAGTATCATCGAAGAAGAATTCACCGAGATGTGTTTTCCTCCTATGAAGTAGTGCAGGGCATGAGCAAAGAAGGTGCTGAACGGTTTCTTCCTCTTCTTCGTCCATGCAGCTTCTGCAGAAATCATTGGAAAACACACCAAGTCTTTTGGATTGTCTTCCTATTAGACAGTATCCCGTAAGAACACATATGGTGGGACCAGGCGGTTCAGGGCTAACAAACTCTTCGAGCGTTTTGAGTCTACACACGGCCCAACTTTTTTGGTTGCAAGGCAGTTGTTACCCTCAATACATCTAGTGTTTGTCATCCTCGACGTCGCGTCTTGTCTAAGTAAGAGTTTAGGAGTTTTACCTATGTTGTTCCATTCTGAGCGTAGGGAAGTGGTCGTGCCCTTTTTGGTTAGTTCGTCTGCCATAGTTGCCTGGTATGTCCCTGTGCCCTGGCACTCATGAAAGGTGAATGTTGAACTGATTTGACATTTCCCTCAGAGACATCTGACAATTTTGGACCGTGATGGATTTTGTAGACAGAGGCAAGAGATTTAAGGGCAGCTTGGCTGTCCGAGAAGATTCGAATATCCGTGGAGGATATGACGCTTTCTTTGAGCCAAGACAGCACCTCCTTAATCGCCAGAATTACCGTTTGGAACACACTACAATGATCGGGTAGGCGGAAGGAAATACTGAGATTAAGTTTTTCTGAGTAGACTCCACTTCCCACACCTTCGCTGGTTTTTGAACCATCATCGGTGTAAAAGTGTATTGCTTCATTTTCCAAAGGAGTGTCATTTTCCCAAGCTTCTCTTGAAGGTATGGTTACTTGGAAATTGTTGTCAAACTCCAACTTGGGGTGGTGTAGTCGGATCGATTCGGTAGGAATCTAAAGTTATCTAGAATGGTAGTGTGGCCGATTTGATTATTGGTCCACTGTGATGTAGCTCTAAGTCGAGTAGCTGAACTACACTGTCAGACAAAATAAAGTGCAAACCGGAATTAAGATACTAACTCATTTTATTTTGTATTATTTTCATGAACTTTGTTTCAAAAAGTCATTTTCTTTAATTTATTTAAGTTCTTTTACGAACATATAAGTATTCATAAACAAAATATAACCAAAATTAAAATAACAAAAAATATGTGTTGCAACAAATCATGAAAAAAGAGAAGACAAAATAAAGTGCAAATTCAAAATATCAACAGAAAAACATATATTTTTATAGGAAATCAGTAACTGGTGACTCCCCCTTTATTTTGAATAACAGCTGCAAGTCACCTTGGTATACTGCGAACCAGATTTCTCAAAACTTCAGATGGAATCCTCTCAAATTCAAATTGGAGGTTTTCCCAAAACGATGGTATATTTCGCCGACCATCTAACGGAATTCTGTCATCTAATATGGACCAAAGACGCTCTATCGGATTGAGATATGGGGATTGAGGTGGCTATTCCAATACCTCCACGTTGTTCTGAGAAAAAAAACAGCTTTGCAACTTTGCAAGTATGCTTCGGATCATTATCTTGCTGGAAAATGTAATTGTCCATTATTTTTGATGCCGAAGAAGCTAAGTTTTCTCTAATACGGTTGACGTAATGAGAACCCGTCATTTTGGTGTCAATTTTGACAATAATCCCAACGCCACCAAAGGGAAAACATCCCCAAACCATAATAGACCCTCCACCATGTTTGACGATTTTTTTAATGAATCTTTGGTCGAGTCTTTCTTTGGGCTTGCACCAAACTCTTTTCCTTGATTTGGAATCTGTTAACTCAAATTTAGACTGATAGGGCCCAATTATGCTTTTCCAAAACGATTGTGGTTTTGTTAAATACTTTTTTGCGAAGGCAAGTCCTTATTTATATTTATTTGGCGTAACAAAAGCTTTCTCCTTGCCAAATAGTTTCGTAGCCCACTTTCATTAAGTCACCTTTGGACTGTCCTTGGTCTTAAGTCTAATTGTAGGTTTTCTTTAATGTTTCTAGCTGTGGATAAAGGTTTTTTCTGGCTTCTATTTTGATTCTGCGGTCACCAGGTGGTGTTGTTTTCCTCTTTCTTCCACTTTGACTTCGAAAACTGGCAGCAGATCCCCGTTCAATTAAGTTCAAATAAACCTTCTTCTTTCCAGAAATTGACAGACCATATTCTTCTCCTAGTTTACGAAAGGTCAACCCACGTCAACGGTCCCAAACTAAAAATTCTTTCAATTCAGGAGAGAGTTGTTCCATGTCAAAGCTTACGAAAATAAAATTCAACTTGAAGCAAAATTTTTGCAAACGGGCATAAGATAACCTCACCTGTTGATTATTTTGGCTTATATTTTTATTTTGAATTATTATTAGCTATACTTTGCACAGGTATTTAAAAATTGCACTTTATTTTGTCCAAGCTCAATGTCATTTGCTTGAGAATTAATGCAGTTCATGTTTAAAAGAGAACAAAAATAACGGAGTATTTTTAATGGTTTGATGAAAAATGATAAAATATAACGTAAGAAAATGAAATGGAGTGATAAATCTTTCTCATTGTTTATTCTCTGCATTTTTAAAATGAGTCAATAGCATTTGCACTTTATTTTGTCTGACAGTGTAGCTGCGACTTGTTTGCTGAAGATACCTAGGGGTGTGAGATCTAGTAGTACATTGAGGGCGTCCGATGGGGTTGTCCTCAGTGCGCCACTAATACACAGACTAGCCGTTCTTTGAACTTTGGCCAGATTGTTGTAGTTGATCATCTTGTCTAGTGCTGTCCACCAGACAATCACTCGTATGTGAGTATCGGTCTAATTACCGAGGTAAACAGCGATTGGTGATTTGGGGGAATGGGGAGAAACCCCATTTCCCACCAATGCCTTTTCTACAAGAGAAGAGTCCCACGTTGGCTTTATTTACTCTTTCCTCATATTGGTTTTCCAGGCCAGTTTTTGGTCAAAAATGAGACCTAGATTTTTAGGCTGATTTGACAGTGTGAGAGTTACCCCCTAAATAGTTGGAGGTCTGAAGTCCGGAATTTTGTATTTCCTCGAAAAGAGAACTAATTCTGTTTTGTGTGGATTGATGTTCAGACCACAATCTACAACCCAATTGTTGTTACAAACAAGTGCTTTTTGTAGCAGCTCAGCTAGAGTTTGTGGGTGCTTGCCTGAAACGGCAATTGCTACATCATCGGCATAGGCTATGGTTTTGAACCTTTCGTCCTCTAGGTCGATTAACAATTTGTTAACGACCAGGTTCCACAGTAGAGGAGATAGAGCTCTTCCCTGTGGGATTCCTTTATTGGCCATTCTGCTTGTTTTGTAGTTCCCCAATTCGGAACTAATGATTTTGCTGCTGAGCATAGTTGTTATCATGTTCTTGATGTGTTCTTCTATGAGCAGCGCATCAAGAGCATTAGTGATTGCTATATTGTTAACATTGTTAAATGCACCCTCTATGTCTAGGAATGCGACGAGAGAGTATTCTTTGTAGTGCAGCGATTTTTCAATGGTGCAAACCAGAGAGTTGAGATCAGATTAGGTTGAATTTCTTGACTTAAGTGTATGTCAATCATTCTTTAAAGTGTTTTAGGGAGGAAGGATGATAGACTAATAGGTCTTAAATCTTTTGAATTTACATGAGAGCTTTTGCCAGCTTTGGGTATGAAGACGACCTTAGCTTCTCTCCAGGCCTTGGGAATATAGGCGTAGCTGATGCATCCTTTCATGATCATCTCTAAGTTATAGATAGATGATGATGTCTGAAACCTGCTGCAGCTCCGCAGCGATCATTCCGTCAGGCCCTGGTGATTTATAAGGGTCAAAGCTGTTTATTGCCCATAACAGTATTCTGCTCCGTCAAGGTCGGTAGAGAACTCACCGAGACCTTTGATGTTGAAATGGTTTGAGGTAAGGCGAAAAACTGTCAGGCCATTTATTCAACATCATACTTAAAAAGATTGTACAAAACTCAAACGTCAACACCAGAGGAACAATCTTTCAAAAGTCTGTAAAATTATTCGCCTACACAGACGATATTGACATAATTGGAAGAAAAAAAACGTAATGTCATAAGTGCTTTTGCGAGTATTGAAACAGAAGCGGCAAAAATGGGTTTGGTGGTTAATGAGGGCAAAACGAAGTATATGCTGTCATCAAACAGGGACACAGAACATCGACGAATTGGACAAAACGTCACAATAGACAGACATAACTTCGAGGTAGTACAAGAGATCAAACGGAGAATAACTCTTTCCAACCGTAGCTTCTTTGGATTAAGAAGGCAATCCAGAAAAATTAAGGTAAACCTGTATAAGACCTCGATCATCCCAGTCCTGCTTTACGGCGTGGAAACATAAACCTAATTGAAAGCGGATGAGGAAACCCTTGGTCGTTTCGAAAGAAAAATTCTCCGAATGATCTTTAGTCCTGTACGCTAAGACAATGTGTGGAGAAGTAGATACAACAACGAGCTGTATGAGCAGTACCACGACATGGGCATAGCCAGAAGAGTACGCATCGCGAGGCTACCATGGTTGGGCCATGTAGAGCGGACGGACCCAAACGCTATGGCTGGACGGGTTTCCGAAAGCACATTGCAGGGAAATCGCAGAACGGGAACACCTCGTCTTAGGTGGAGGGCGCAATCAAAAGGAAGAAGCCCTCAACCGACTGAAACTGGAGAGAGCTCACTCGATATCGAAGTCGTTATAGAAGGATGTTGGTTGATGCCCAAGTTCACCCCGAACTGTAATGCCCACCTAAGTAAGTTTCCTGAAAAGATAAAAAAAACTTAAAAGAACATTATGCTTACGGATTTTTCTTCGGATTTGTGGGCAGTGTGTGCGATATTCTATAATAGGCCTGTTCCTGTTCCTCCTTATCGTCCATTTTCCGCTGCAGGGTCATGGTCTCCTGCGGTGATTCCGCTGATTCTTCATCCAAATAATACTTTGAGCTATGGGCAATTTTGCAATTCTCACATTCGCTTAAGTAATCATCATCTAAACTCGTATCGTTGGGCAAGAAGTGCTCTTTGGGATTTAAGCAATTTTTCGATGTCGTACAGACCGGCAGTGGTTTGTCGCTATCAAGCGTTTTTGGTTTGCTGCACGACAATGATGTGGCGACAATTGGAGGTGGGTTAACAGTGGTGGTAGTTGTTGGAATAGTCGGTTCAATCATTTTCGCTGCGGAACGCAATGTCTTCGGTAAAGTTGTACATTTGTTGGCCATTTGTTGGGAAATGGTGTTTCCCTTATGACTGGGACTTTGCGGTTGAGATTTCATTCGTGGGCCATTGGAATCGTCGGTAGCTGGAATACTTATTACCGATGGCACCTTACTCACCACACTGGCTATTGTACTGTTGAGGGACATTTTTCCCGGAGTGTGCTTTGGAAGGGTATAGGTCACGTGATTGTTGTGTAAAGGATAAAAGGTGGATGAATTGATTTTTCCCATGCTCAGTGATTTTTCGGTGCTCAATTGACCTGAAATGGGTAAGGTCAATGCTGGTGGAGTGTTCTTGTCCTCCTTGCGGGGCAATGACTTAGTGAATTGGGATTTCTGATGGGAAATTGTTGGAATTTGGTCACTATTGCTACCGCCACCATGGTGGGGAGATTTCTGTTGCTGCATCAACATAAGGGCAGCTGATGAAGATGTCGCTCCAATTGGTGATTTGAGATTCGTTTGACTTTTATACATTTTCGGTGGTAATGCTGGATTGGCCTCCGGATAATTCAGAGGCACAGTGTTTAGGTTTCCAGTTGAGTACAAGGATGTACTTTCCGGAAGGACTTTCGGTGAGCTGCTTATTTTACCGCTGCTACTAATTTTCCCTTTGTGCGAGGACGAAGAGTGTATTTTGTCATCGGCATATGACTGAAGCATAGCGTGGGTCTCAAAATTAGGCGTTTCGGTTTTTAAATCACCTACTTGCTTTGAAATTGTTGCTATTTTCGTGTCATGCTGACAGTAGAGATTTGACTGATGGCTGCCTCTTTTCATTGTTCCGGCATTGCTTCCTCCGTTTGATGAAAGTTCATTGGATGAACTGGTTGACTTTGTTGAGGAAGTTGACGTGCTAGATGGCAAACATTTGGTGCCAAAACTAGAACGGTTTGTTACGAGTTTAGTACTTAGAGCCGAGAGAAACACATTGTTGGTCTGCGAGTTGTTGATTTGATTGGTTCCCATATAGGACATGGGAACGTGTTGCACTGGACACTGACAAGTTGGTTTCTTGCTGCTGTTGCTTCCACCGCTTGTACTCGAAGAAGAAGAATGCTTCAATCCAGACGACGATATCAACTTCTGCTGAGTTGTTTGTCCCAGAGGATCGACCACAGCGAAGTATCGCGGTATTGTTCGGTGGTAGCGCCGCGATGAAGATGGCGTTTTTGTGGCAGTTTTGAGTGATGATGTTTGTGCAGCAACCGACTCACTACTAGTGATGGTACTTATCTCTTGAACCCGACCACTGCACTCAGCTGTCGAGTACTGAGGTGATATCAATTGCTCGGGTTTATTTACGTTTGAGACAGTCTCTGCAGATTCACTAGTGATTGCTTGGTAAGTAACACCTGTACTAGCATTGCTGACATAGTGAATCATTTCCTGTGTGGGTTGCGACTTTTGAATGCGTCGATTGGAACTGTTGAGGTGACAGTTCTTGTAGGTACATTCAGTTATTTGAATGCAATTTGTTTGTTGCATGGATTGTGTTTGTTGGTGTTGTTGCTGATTTTGTTGCTGTTGCTGCTGCTGCTGTTGTTGTTGTTGTTGCTGCTGTTGGATTTGTTGTTGTTGGATTTGCTGATGCTGTTGCTGTTGGAGATGAAGTTGCTGTTGTTGCTGTTGGGTACGTTGTTGCATCTGGATATGCTGCTGCGCCTGTTGGTAGTGCTGTTGATGTTGCGCATTATGAATGGCTGCACTACTGGGTAACGGTGGTGCTGTTGTTTGCACACAAATCGAATTATTGGGCATGTGAAGACGCGCATTATTCGGAGCTACTGTGGCTACATCTCCGATACTATTCAACGAAGGCGAGCAATTCGATGGAGTTTGGGTGGAACACGGTTGGTTTACTGAAGTTATGCAGCTGTAAAAATATTTTTGTTTTAGAATTGTCTGTCTTTTAAGAAGTAAATGATATTACCTATATGGGGGCTGGTGAGATTCGCCAGTAGCAATTGTTGTCAAATTACCACCGCTGTTTATGTTGATATTTATCAAATTTGTTGTGCTTTGGGTGATGCTCTGTTGGTGGTGCTGCGATTGCTGTGGCTGCATTTGTGTGGAAACTGTCTGTGTTGGATGCTGTTGTTGTGGCTGAGCCATTTGGCCACGACGTACAACATCGCTTGATATATCCACAGGATTGATTCCGACCGGCAGTGATCGATGTGTAGTTGTGGCGACGCTTACAGTGCACTGAGCACTCAATGCTTCAGCTTGTGATATTGCCACTGCTTCTTCATAGGGTGGTGGAGCTTCTCCTCGAGGGAAATAACCACTTGGTGGTTTCCATAAAGGATAATGCGATGACGCACCACCATAGGAGTAATCCATTCCACTAAGATTGCCTTCCATGTAACCCATGTTGCCAGCAATGTACCTGAAAGCACGTGAATCACTGCATAGATAAAGTTTGACTGTCAAATTTCAAATTTGCAAAAATATTGTATAACAACTACTACGATACTTCACAATACTTTCGAATAAAAGGCAGCATTTGCGCACCACCAAAAATATACAATTTACAAAAAATTACGTTTTTTTCTAACATCCTAACGAGAGATTGTAATTTTGTATCATACTTGCAAACAAATTAGAAGATGTATTAAATATTTGTGAAATCCCACGGAAACTGTGGTCCGTAATAAAGCTTTACAAAATAAATAGGGTGCGCAACAGATCGGAGTGCCCCGGGGCCTACCACATTTCTAACAACCATGGTTTGTTAGGGAATGGAGGGGGACTGAAAATTTTCTGACGACTCCGAACGGCTAATCGAGAAAGTGCTTTTCATGGCAATGAATTTACCATCGGAGGACATGCCAATTTCTTGCGAAAGGCGATACCCGTGGAAAAACACTTTTGCCTCTGTTGGAATCGAACCACGAACCTCTGGATTAACAGGCGAACTTGCTAACCATCACGCCACAGGTACCACAAGCTTTACAATAATTGATCTTAAATATCTTTTTCTGCTTTACAGGTTAGAAATACGATCGTTCTCTAGAATAGGTTATGAGAGGTAGCATCCTGTATAACTGAAGACAAAATGGCTACCGAAGCCAACACTAAGCTTGGGACAAAAATGATAACACGTTGATGAAGTTTTTTTGCTATTGTTCTCGGACAAAGATTGGGGCCTCGAATATGAGGACACTCTTCTCTACAACGTTATCAAAATGCCAATTCTTACAAATAAGAGAGAAGGAGTTCTTGCGGTATAAGATTTATATTTAAGGGCTTATTGAAGTTAAATGGGCCAACCATAAATAGGGCATTTCTTCAAAGGTACTATGAACTATAAAATGAAATAAAAGCAAAGGAATACACTCTTGATCACGTTGTAAGATCCAAAGCTGAGCGACAGAAACCCATTGAAAGTAACCAAATAAAAATTGGCAACTTAAAGGCTTCGCGGTATGCATTTGTAAATTGTAAAGGTTGAAGCAGAGAGCCAATAAGTGGGGGGTGCTGTACACTTGCACACAGTCAACTGTATCCATGGCAGTTTGTAGGGAAATCTATTCGGTAGTGGAATGATTTATATGGTAATGCCGTGGCTTTTAAGCATTTTTCTTCAGAAGGATTATTATAAAAATTATTACATTACTCACATTACTAATACGCATTTCTGAGTATAACCATTTCTCATGTAACCATTTCTCATGTTCTGTAACTATCGCCTTGATAAAATCCGGAACTCGCACGAAATTCTAAGAATTTAGTAGGATTTCGTTGTCCCGTTTTTCGATCAATGCAGAAAAAAACCATTTCTTAAATTTTGCATAAAAGTTTCAAAAAAAACTTCATCAACAAACCACTTGGAATATAGCTTAAAAATATTTACTGTGTGGTAACCTTGCAAAACCATTAGGAAGCAAAGGGTTTATATTGTTTTTGTATTAATTATGTATCCCGTACCCCTGTGCCGTAACTATCGCATTGATGAAATTCGTCGAGAAACGGTGAAGTTTGAAATGAAATTGGTTCTATCCCATCATCGGTAAGTCAAACTCAAACCGAAATTTAAAGTTCTCTCATGCACTTATAGAAACCCAGTTCTTTCCAGAGGCGTTAAAGAGGTAATTAATGAATCTTTTCATTTTTTAACGATGGAGTATCTTATTGCCAAAGATACAGAACACGGGTACAGAAATGAAAAGTAAAGAAAGCAACAAGTTTTGGTATTTTTTTTTTTTTACTGTGAGACATTTGCCATCATCCCAGACCTGGCTTACGGCTCGGAAGCGTAGATCTTATCGAAAGCGGATGAAGAAAACTTTGGTCGTTTTGAAAGAAAAGTACACCGAATGATCTTTGGTTCCGTATGCAAAGACAGTGTGTGGATCGCGAGACTACGATGGCTAGGACATGTCGCATGCTTAATTGGAATACTGACCTTACTCGATAAAGATTATTTTTGAGAGACTGCGAAAAAATATCCTGGTATGAGGATTTACCCTACATGTTGACGGATAAAATTAAAACTCATCGTTCATGAATTAAACATGAATACTGGTATTGTTAAAGTTTTGGAGCGGTTAAAAATAAACGCTCTGGCTCGACGAGTTTTCAAAAGCACATTGCAAGGAAATCGCGGTATGATAAGACATAATCTTATGTGGTGCAATCACGTGGAAGAAGACTTCAGCCGACTAGCTGAGCCGCCCGGCTTTGCTCGGGTCTGTAGTTTTAAGGTTCCCGTTCTCGTTTTTCCTCATCCTTGGGAATTTGGGGATGAAATATAATCTTTTTTTTTACTGTGGGACTATGTGGCATCCTAATGCTGAAAGAATTTTTGAGATCTGTCCAGTAGTTCCTAAGTTTCCGTTCCCAACCCATTCCTGTTGGAATCTTCCGTTCCCATGGAAATATGTGAATGAAATATAAATCTGTCACTGAGGGATAATGTTACATCCTAGAGTTGATAGAATTTTTGAAAACGGTCAAGTAACTTTAGGGTTCCCGTTCTCGTTCCCGTTCTCGTTCCCGTTTTTGTTCCTGTGGGATTATAGGGATGAAATATAGTCTAAGTTACTGATGAAGGGAGATAATGTAGCACCCGTAGTGCCAAACAATTTTGGAAATCTGTGGAGTAGTTTCTAATTTTCCGTTCCCAACCCCGTTCCTGTGGGAATATGGGGATCAAACCTTGACAGGAACCAACTCTGGACTAAACTATGTCAACTCCTAGTTAACTAATTAACAAACGAAAACCCAAAAAAGTCTTCAGAAACACAACCACCTTTTATAAACGTTCTAAACAAAAAATAAAAATATTGAAATACATACAGTGGTGGCCACACAATTAGAAACGGCACCCATATAGTAATATAAGTATGCATAACTTTCTTAAATGTTTCCTCCTTCACGTTTCACTGTCTTCAGCGTGTATTTTGGGTCTAATTCTTTTTACTGAGGACGTCTAACGTACAGTTTACAGTCTGACCCAAACAAATTGAATTTAGATTCATCACTCCATACATAATGGTTTGGGGTGCATTTTCTTGGAGTGGTGTTGGTGTTGGTAGGTGTTGGGTAATAGGGATAAACGGTCGAATGGATCAACACGTTTATAAAGGCATACTGGAGAATGTCATAGAGCCTTTTTCATTCCCACGCATGCCCATCAGTTATGTTTTTCAGCAGGACAACGACCCAAAACATACTGCATACTTGTAAAGCGGTGGTTTGCGGGTACAAAAACCAGTGTTTTGGATTGACCCGCGCAAAGTCCGAACCTTAATCCGACTGAGAACTTATGGGCAGACGTCGAGAGAGGATTAAAGTCCAAAAAATCTAAAGATTCGGACGAGCTTTTCAAAAACATTAAGGAGGTCTGGGACGGTATAGCACCATCAAGATGCCGCGCTTTGGTTGAAAGTATGGAAAGATGATTGGCTGCTTTTATACAAAGAAATGGATTCCCTACAAATTTTTAATACTTACTCTATGTTAAACTGAAGATTTTTAATGAAACACCATTTTTTATGTTCTGTTTCTAATTTTATGGCCACACAAAATTGGAGTTATGTGCATGTTTATTTTTTTGGATTTGATATTGTCTAGCTTTTTTCTAGTATTAATTATTTAATTTGTACTCTTATTCATGGGCTACAAATTAAACCTCTTTTCAACCTGAAGAAATGTCTTTTAATAAAGTTATGCATACTTATATTACTATATGGGTGCCGTTTCTAATTGTGTGGCCACCACTGTATAACAGCCTGAAAAACATTGTAGTTTGTTCCATTGTCTGTATGATGCGTGTACATTTGAGCTTCACAGAATTCATTCATTTGATAATAATTTAACGAAGCTATTTCCAATTTTGAAAACAGCAAAATAAAGTTGAACATTACATTTTTGAAAATATAAAAAGCCACAAAAAACTTGCACTCTAAAATTCACAGTTTATTTTTAGGAGAAAACTAGTTTGAAATTCAATTCCGGTAGAATTAATTATTATTATAATATAAATGAAGCCCTGGGACCGCCCTTTTGGTCGCCACAAAGCGTTTTTTGAAAAACCTAAACTCGCCCTGAATGATAAACTGAGTGTTAGTTGAGCCCTAGTTTTGCCCTGGGTTTTTCTCAACTCACCTAAGGTTTTTGCTGGGGCGAGTTTAGGTAATGAACAGGGCAGTCAAATGGCATTTTTTTTTTTTTTTTGAAATGACAAGGCTTTGACAACTCATAGAGTTTGTTTGTGAGTTTGACAGCGAATGTAAATAAAGTTTGTTGATTGTTTTTTAACAAAAACCCAACAAAAAAAATTAACGTCATATTTAAAATAAGAGGTGAACTAACAAATTTAAACTACTTCAAATCGAATCTCTGCAATCTTCGAGAGGAAGAAGATGTCTTCCATTTTCTTGCAAAATGTCCTTTTGTATGAATTAAGAAGGATTTACTTTGAAGCAAATATACTGGATATTGAAGAAGCATTGTCAATTTTAAGTGGCAACAGAGGCTGGGATTTGTTATAGGGCCCATACACTACTCATGCCTGCATGCTCAATCAAGTGATTGCCCATGCAGATTGAAGGTGTATGGTGTTGACTGAGTGATTGTGCATGCGGATTGAGCAATATAAGAATTTTCTGATATTTTCAGCGCAATCATGCATGTGTGGTGTGTGTGCAAAATTGCTCAGTCAAGTGATAAAATTCGAATGAAAAGAAGAGCAACAGCGGAGTTTTAACTTGACATCTTTACAACTTGTCTATGAAGATTGCGTAGTTTGCATGAGTAGTGTAGGGCGAAAGCGATATTGCAGTAATGTAATATATAACTTTGTAATAAGGAATATAAATATACATACATTCATATGAATATTTATGTCGATTTCCAGTGGTACACAAAAGCACTTTTAAAAGTGCTTTTTCGCTCGAAATATGTTACATTGAGGCACTAGATCACTTTTTTTTTTGCCCCGAAAAAGCACTTTTACGAATCTCGATTCAGAGGCAAGATTTACACGCACTTTCACGTACACCAACACAAAACATTTGACGTTTACCAGTTTGCAGTTTGATTATTTTGCATTTTTGGTTAAAGGACTGTGAAAGAGAGATAATAAAAATAAACAATAAACTGTTTTGTGAAAATGGATCGCTCAATTTTAGCTGAAATTATCAAAATATATATGAGTCGTCATCTAGTTCTGATTCTAACGAAGAAGTGTTTGAAATTCTCAAATTCCTTACACAAAACGAAAGTCATTCTGTGAATAATTTTGTTCAAAGTGTTGTGTACAATTATTCGGATGAGGAAGTTTCTTCCTAGTGCATTTATTAATAAAGTTTCGAAAACATTCTTTCTATATAAATTGCAGAACAAAACAAACGGGAAGAGTTGGTTGTCAAAAATAGCACACATACAATGATAAAAAAAGAATTTTGTCTTTTCTGTTCCAGTGAGCACGAAAAAAAAAGCACTTTTTTAGAGTGCTTTTGTTTTTGCAAAGGAAATCGACATTAGCCAATAAAATAAAAATAAACAAATAAAATATCGAGACATAGCCAGTGGTAGGATAAAAGTAAAAGCAACCTGAAAAATAGCATTATAGGAAAATATTGGTTGTGGATTTGTTTCCCAAATAGACGACCTTGCCACTTAGATAAATCTGTTGACACAATGAATATCTACAGCGTTTAATTTATAGACCAAGAGCTGAAAGCAAATTTTTGGAGTGGAGTGATAACCAAAAATAATGCACATGTATGTGTAGATACACGCACCATTATGCCAGATTCAACCGTCTGGCGGGTTTCTTTTTCAGCCGGGGCTGGGGTGGCCGTTCAAAAATGGTAATTTTTCAGATTTTGAGGTCGAAGTGATAACCACATAAATGATATATCAAAAAATCAGAAAAATTCCTTTGATTACAAAAAAATGTGTCCCAGGCGATTTGGTTTCAGCCTACTGCTTGCTAGACGCATTTTAACTTAAGCATGTTTATCAAATTTAATGAAATCAAAAATTTCATTTGAATGAAATTTGATAAACATGCTTAAGCTAAAATGCGTCTAGCAAGCAGTATATACAGGGTGTCCCGTAATTCGTTTTACATACTTTGGGATATGATTCTTGGTCATATTCTAAGAAAAAAATTGTTATACAGTAAAGTCCGTTTCTCAAGTTTGACATCACTTTTTGACAATTTAAAAAAAGGCTAACTTTGGTGTACCCTGACCTGTGTTAAATTCGATATCTCTGTCAATACTGATGATAGAGACCTAATCTTAGACTCAATTTTTTGTAGAAATAACAACCTTTAAGACTGTATTTAAATTAGACTTCCATAGGTTTAGGGTTGCCAGATTTTCAATTTTAAGTGGTGTTCAAATTTTCTTCCCAAAACAAAGTTTTGACTTTGAGGTAATTTTTTTGGAGAAAAGGCCTGATACACATAAAGTTTCTTTATTTTTTACAGATGAACAAAACAATAATAAAGAAAAAACTCAGCATTAAGTTAGCTCAAAAACCCATACATTTTATGATACTAAGAAAAATACGAAATGGGAAAAATTTAAAAAAAAATAAAAAAAAGTTCTTGCTTTGAGGTTTGTTTGAATAAAACAATAATATGTTCACCTTTAGTAGTTTTTTTATGTATTTAATACAAATACAATTATAACAAGTGCTCAAAGCCCCATCCTTCGTTTTGAATCCATGCCAGAGCCCGTTTTTGGATTTCATTGTGGGTGTTTGCTGTCGATAACTCTTGTCTTACTCGTAGTTTTGTAATCTTTGAAACTGTATTTAAATTTGACTCCTATAGGCTAAGGGTTGCCAGATTTTCAGTTAGTATAAAGTTCCTGGTATCCTTTGTTGTGCTTTTCTTCAATTTCCATTTAAAAACTCATATAAGAAAAAAAATGTCTGCGTATTCTTCTCTCGTAAATGAAAGCATTTCAAAAAACTCTCTGATCAAACTGCAATCGTGACTTAATTTGACAAACTAATGAACAAATTTGTTTTCTTATTCTTTTATACGACTTATTTATCTATTGAACATTCATACCCCAAATTTAAAGCAAACATCCACAATGAAATCCAAAAACGGGCTCTGGCATGGATTCAAAACGAAGGAGGGCGCTTTGAGCACTTGTTATAATTGTATTTGTATTAAATACATAACAAAAACTACTAAAAGTGATCATATTATTGTTTTATTCAAACAAACCTCAAAGCAAAAACTTTTTTTTATTTTTTTTTAAATTTTTCCCATTTTGTATTTTTCCAAGTATCAAGTATAAAATGTATAAGTATAAAATGTATGGGTTTTTGAGCTAACTTAATGCTGAGTTTTTTCTTTATTATTGTTTTGTTCATCTGTAAAAAATAAAGAAACTTTATGTGTATCAGGCCTTTTCTCCAAAAAAATGACCTCAAAGTCAAAACTTTGTTTTGGGAAGAAAATTTGAACACCACTTAAAATTGAAAATCTGGCAACCCTAAACCTATGGAAGTCTAATTTAAATACAGTCTTAAAGGTTGTTATTTCTACAAAAAATTGAGTCTAAGATTAGGTTCCTATCATCAGTTTCGACAGAGATATCGAATTTACAAAGGTCAGGGTACACCAAAGTTAGCCTTTTTTTAAATTGTCAAAAAGTGATGTCAAACTTGAGAAACGGACTTTACTGTATAACAATTTTTTTCTTAGAATATGACCAAGAATCATATCCCCAAAGTATGTAAAACGAATTACGGGACACCCTGTATTTATTTATTTATTTATTTTATATACATGTGCATTATTTTTGGTTATCACTCCACTCCAAAAATTTTCTTCCAGCTCTTAGACTATTATATGTACTGACTATTTGATTGGTGAGATGTGGCAAAAACCGTTATTAATATACAGGCACCCAATAAGGCTTTTCAAAATAAATCAACATGAGTCCGAAGTATAAAATTGCAAGTGCAAAACTATAATGGTTTTACAAATGACTTAAATAATTTTGTTAAACGAACCTTATCTCTTACCTTGTAAAAGTTTCAACTGTTGTGTTTTTATTTATGTTAAACAAGGTACTAAGTTAAACAGCAGGTGTACAATTATTCCTCATGCTTCTAAGTAATTACTATTCAAATAACCTCATTTCTGCTTACTTATTAGATATAATTTAAATAGGTTGAGCTGTGTATGTAGTACCCACACCTAATAGCAATACAAATCTGTTTGAACAAATGAAAGTCTAAATAAGTACACCTTTATACTTTCCGATCAAATGTTTAGAGGTCGATACGATTAATAAGAGAAACTTACCCAATGCTCCCCACAATACTCCTTTGATCCTCAGCATTTTGTCGACTCTCCCTGGCTCTAATCTTCCTCTGGCGCAGTCTGTTCACCAAAAAGAATAGCAATGATAGTGACAAAGTGGCAGTTATGCCACTGGCCACAAGTCATATCCCAAAATCTGTACTTCCATCAGTGAATTGATCATCCAAGCATATCACCTCACAGCAATTGTTGCCATTCCCGACTGTTTGAAATGATTTGCACTTTGTAAATGCCTCGCACAAGACCATTTTACAAGCTTTTGGCAGGCCACTATCACAAATGCACAGACGACAGGAGTCTGGTCCTGGCATATAGTGCATTCCACTCTCGTAAAGTTTTCCATTATAATCCCGGCAGTGACCTCCAGCAGTTAAGCTCGAACTAGCTGCAAAAACGTCTATAAAAGCAGCAACAATTAAAACAAGTAAATATATTCCTTTAGCCATTGGCGATACAAGTATAACAAAATAAAAACGAAAAAAAGAAAAAAAAGAGGTCAGTATTTATGGGCCCTGAGCAGCTATCATTTCGCCAATTTAAATATCAAAACATCAATCGACATTCCAATTAGAATAATTGTTTTAATTGAAAAATATCTTGCTCTGATTAAGTATCCCAGGAATAACTAGTTTGATTGGTAAATTTTTTCTTCTTTTTTTTTTCTTTAGAAATCAATTTCAGTATTGTGATACAAATTTGGGCCAAGGAACATAGAAGAAAGAGGAGGTGGAAGCAAAGCAGGACACATCAAAAAAGCACTGAAAATTTTTTCTCCCCCAACACAAAAACTTTACCTCGAATGTTTTTAATGAAAAACAACGTCAATACAATAAATTTATTCATATTGTTGTAGACGACTTGTTCGCGAGGAAATTGCAATAGTTTTTTAGCAAATAAGATTTAGTTAATTATAAGAAAAAGCGTAGTGAAGAATTGTTGAGAATTTTTTTTCACTGCTCGCACTGAATTGTCATTTTTTTCTTTAACGTTTTCTTTTTTGGTCATATAGCACGAGAGAGAAGGACGACGAAAATGGTAAACGAAAACGAATTGAGGCGAGAGAGTGAATTTTTGTGAGTTTCAAGTTAAGTTGGAATCGCAAGGGGATGTAACAATGCCATCTGTGCTTGAAGCACACAATGTGAAGCAACGTTTGAAATGGAACATTTTTAAAAACACCGCCAAGCGCTGTATTCTTATTACGTAGATTTTAAAGTGTTTTTTGACTTAGAAAGTAGAGTCTACGAGAAATGAAATTGATTAGTGGTTCTCCTCTGCAACTATCGCATTGAAAAAACATTGTGAAGTGTTGAAAATTGTAACGAACTCATCAGTATAATTGCTTTCCAGTTGCTCCTAACAGTTATAATGATCAGGAAAAACCAACAGGAAAAGTCAAAACATTTGGAGACATGAATTTTTTCCTGATGAGTGTTTATAGCCAACTGGAAGAATAAAGTCAGTTGCATTGCAAGGCTCTCAGCGCTTCGCACCCACAGACCAGCAATTGGGTTTCCTTATGCAATGAAAAAAAAAATCCATTGCGATTCTGTCAGTGGAATACGTGAAAAATAAAATCTAAATACGGGGAACGATTTGAACACAAGTTATCAGTTAAAATCAAAATCAGCCGATACGAAAAATGAAGTTGTTTCGGAAAATTACAAAAAAAAAAAGAAAATATTTGTTAATTTCAACATTTCCCTTGAATTGAATAAAATTTCTTCGAGGTATTTGTCATCGATTGTTGTATCATTTTATTCTTCCATTCGAAAGAAAACATAATTTTTATTCCATTTAAAGATTTTTTCTGATGGCTGTTTGACCGACCTCTATATCCGGCTGCAACATGGCCGTAGCTAGGAGGGCATTAGGGGGCAATACCCTGCCTTGGAACCTCTAATGCCCTACCTTAAAAAGTCAACTATCCCAAAGACTTTCCTATTCACTTTAATTCGTGAAAGTAGTCGTAACAAAAGCTATACACGATAGTTATTCAATGATTTTGACGACTTTAGATGAAATAAGAAATTGCAGATTTAACGGTGATGATGTCGTCGCCAGGAGTGTGGGTGTTAAAGAGCTCAATATGGAATTTCGAATGGCCTTAATTGTGAGCAAAAAAAATACTATCCATGCTCCAGCCTACAGACGCAGCTTTACAGTAAATTTCATCCAAAATGAAATAAGGAAACTTAGATCAGATGAAGTGAATCAAAGAAATCAAATTTCGGAAGAAGCAAAGTCTATGGGCTGATTTCGAAAATACGACAATTACCCAAAAGAGGCAAATCAAGAAATCAATTCGTATGGATATATGGCCCCTGGGTATATGTCCCTTCATGTTTCTCTGTAAGACAGAATATAGAAAATAAAAACGATCAGAAGTCTTATTTCGAAACGTTTGACATACTTAAGGGCGGAGACCACTTTAAATTTTTCAAAAAATCAATTTTTTTTTATTACATATTTCGAAAGTATGATATCTAAAGAATGTTATGACCAAAGTAAAACTGAAAATATCGAATAGATGCAAAGTTATCGCATTTAGAGCGCGAGAACAATATGCGGTCGGGTGACGAGTCAGTTAGCTCGGCCGTTAGAAGCGGAGCGACCTTCGCTTCACAATGCCCTCTACTGTTGACCTTTTGTATGGTCAGGCAGCTGTTTTGGGAAAGGAAGTTGAATGTTTATTGTACGCGCCTGGAATCGCCGATTAGTTCGTAAGTTACTACAATTAATAATTTTCTCGTGGTGAAACTTTAAACGCAATTAACTCGAAACTACTTTTTCAAAAACTGCTCCTGTTGTAGCTCAAAAAGTTAGCGACCGATTAAGATAAAATTTTGGGAGACTATCGAAAGGATATACCTAAAGTTTGAAAGCTATCGTGTAAATAAATAACTTTTCGGGGGTCAAATATATGTCGAAAAAATAGCCGCAAATTCAAAATTTGGAGTAAAAAGGCTCCCAAATTTAGAATTTTACACTTTTTCATTCATTTTTAGGTATATCCTTCCCTTTGATATGTCAGTAAAAGAATGCACTTTGATAAATCTTTCTCAGATCAACCGAAAAAGAATGGTAACTGCAGCAGTTTTCGATGTCGCCGGAAACAGTCGTCCGGAAAACTTCAATAACGCCACCATTTTGTTGGTCATCGAATAGATAAAAAAAATTTTGTATACTGGACAGCTCCAACAAACATTTCTCTTTATTTTGAAAATGATTGGGTTATTTTATTCTCTCTAAAAAAAAAATCCAGAACAAAAAATGTTTTTTGCGCTTCTAAAGTGGTCTCACACTTAATGCTGAATAACAAAAGAGATTTTCAGACAACGACGATCTATTAAACGGACACCGTTGAAAACCGTAAACCGAAAACCGTTGAAAAACTTAGGTACCTAAGTGTTATGCTGGATTTACATGCATCTGCTACTACCTACAGAAGTAAAGAAAAGTAGAGCGGGACGTATAAAGATTATAAAGCACAAAAGTTAAAAAGAGAAACGAATAAGAATTATGGCTGCAGATGAAAAATTACAGGTGCTGATGAACATGTTCATCTGCACCCATAATTTTTCATCCGCATCCTATAACACTTGGTGTCTTCCCTTTCTATCAGACAAGTATGAATTTCACATCTTATGTCTGCAGATAGTAGATAGGGTCCACAACGTAAAGGAATAATAATAAGGGGCAAAGCTTTCACCTCTTTTGTCCCGTTTCCGTTCAAGTAGATTATTGTAGTGAAAAATCCTTGAAGAAGGAACCTAGAGCATTTCTCTCAACCATACCTTTTGTGAGGATGATTAGAGGAAACCTACAATTTTTTGCCAATCCCTTATGGCTAGTCGAGAAGGACGTATCAGGGCATCGAACTGGGAACTCCAACGTAAAAAGCAGATATGCTTACCACTACCTACGCCATAAGTATCGCCATCAAAAATTAAAAACGATTTACTAGAAAATAAATAAAATCTGTATTTAAACAACAAAGCAGGTTTTATAAGGTGTCGCAGATATGTAACAGTCAGATGACAACAGAATCGATTGCGGTTGTCATTTTATTTTTAAAATAATAGCTTCCTTCTTTCCCTTGTCTTCCTCACAGCAGCATTCTCCACAATCACGTCCAAAAATCGAAGGAAAGTAAACTCGAAAACACAAATATGAGATGGACAGTCCTATGAGTGAACCGGCGAGACTATCCTGCCAGTGGTGATGATAGTCACATGTACGGCTCACAGCCACTTCAAGGGCAATAATTAATGGTGCAATTGATAGCAATAATCGCCACGAGCTTCTGCGACCTCGTTCATTGAAAATGTTCAGCTTTGAGCTTAAATAGAAAGTCATGAAACTCAAGCCTGCAAATGTACCTGCAAGAAAAATACAAAAAATTTAAATTTCCCCCACTTAACCTTGTTCTTACTTCCAGAATGCCCACTGGGAAAACTCTTTCTGCCTTCAATTACAACCAGCTTGTCACCTGTGCAATTATCAAAATCACCAATCACTCCATCGGGAAAGCAACGCTGCAAAAAATCAGGTCGTGGTCGACCGACACTGATTTTTAGTAGGCTTACCAAGAAATTTGTCAACAATATTGCCAAAGTAAATGCATAGATGGCCTTGCACGTGTCTTTTCTGGTTCGGTGATACAGAAAAATGCATAGAATTAGAACACTAGGTGCAATAATAGCACATGTTAGAAACGCCAATGGTGAAACATATTCCGTTGATATCGGATTTTTGTACAGCGACACTTCGTCAAAGTAAACTTTACGTTTAAAGGGCGGGATCTGTTCGACTTTTCTGTAAGCAGAAAATTATTAGGAAATAAAAGTAAGCCAAAGAAACACGACACAAGTAATGTTATTCCTTCACCATCATGATAGTGATATAAACAGTAGGTGAAGTGCCGGTAGAAAATGTTTTTGTAAATCATACCTATTGAGATTTACGTTGGGCGCCACTTATAGCAAATAAAATTCTAACTAATATTATAAATGTTAAAATGAGCTTGTTTGTAATTTTTTCACGCCTTAACTACTGAACAACATTTTATCCCCGTATTTCCACGGAAACCGATTCGAGAAAATGCAAAACATTCATATAGAAAGTCCTCTGCGATATCTTCATCACCACAGAATTCACAGAGGATTGGTATGACTTAAGCCTAACACGTTCAAATGCTTGGCAAAAGAGTAGTTCTCGTGGTGTGGTGCCCGTAGTGTAATGGTTAACATGTCTGCCTTTTACGAGGGTGGCGCCTGGTTCGAAACAAAATATGTTTTTCCACGGATATTGTGTTGTAATCTATTAAAAGCGACTGTCTCGTTTCGATGCTATGATTCAACTAACTTTATTCAATATTAATATATACACTTAAGAGTAAAGTATACATGTGTATGTATGTACGTTATGTTATGTATAGTAAATATAAAGCTATTACAATACATCCCTCTTTTTAAGTTAAGTAGGAAATTAATACATACATACTATTTGTTTTAAACTAATTAGAAAAATCTCAAAATTAACTTGAATTCAAAATATGATTTTAATTTAAATATCTTCTTGGCTTATGAACTTCTCTACCACTTCTGGTTCTATAAGAATTATTGTTTGAAGTTGGCAAAGAAGGTAAAGTAGATGAAGTAGGTACCTCGATGTTCTGTGGTGCTTCATCCGTAGCTTCAACTTGTAATTGCGGAATGTTGTCGTCATCGCCTTTCTCTGGAGCTGTTGTTGTTGTTGTTGAGTTTGATGAGCTAACATCTTCATCTGCTTCATATGGAACATCTGTTTCTTTTGAGTTATTCAAATGAAAAGAGTTTCTTCTGAGAGTGCCGTTTGCTGTCTGGATAACATATGATCTTGGAGTCGGACCACACCCCATGATCCTTCCCCAAATCTTCATATCGCGCACCCACACTACATCTCCTGTTTGGAAGTTTGGCCTTGAAATAACACCATGTCGTCTGTTGAAATACATCGCCTGTCTATCTTTGCAAATCTGCTCAGCCAGCTTATGGTTTTCGTTGCTTTTTCCTTCAGGTAAAAGTTGTTTCTGGGCGATTGGCAAAAGTGTTTTTATTCGCCTTCCCATCAGAAGTTGTGCTGGAGATGATCCGTCTGTTAATGGAGATGCTCTGTATTCCATGAGAGCAATATAGGGGTCTTTCTGATGTTTCACTTGTGCCTTTATCGTCTTCACCATCGATTCTATGAATCCGTTTGACTGCGGGTACCGGGGACTTGATGTTATGTGTTTAAAATTCCATTCTTGTGTGAAACGACGAAATTCACTTGAAGCGTACTGTGGACCATTGTCGCTTCGGAAAACTTCTGGAATGCCGTGTCTTGCGAAGATTGATTTAAGATGATTGATGACGCATCGTGATGATAGATCTTCTAGACGGGCCAGCTCTGGATACCTCGAGTACATATCTGCAACAAGTAGAAATTGATTAGAACCCAATGAAAATAAATCGCTTGCAATAATTTGCCAAGGGCGCTCTGGAACTACTGATGGCATCAGTGGTTCATGCCTTGGGATTTTATCTTTTATACAGATATGACATTTTGAGATATAGCTTTCTATATCTTTAGAACATTTTGGCCACCAAACTGACATTCTGGCTCTAGCCCTGCATTTCACAATTCCCAGATGTCCGATGTGTATCCGCTCTAATATGTCGTTGCGCATACACTGTGGGATAACTATACGTGTTCCATGCATGAGTAAACCGTCGTTAATTGAAAAGCTAAACCGATCATTCCAGAATTCTTGCACTTTGTGACACTCTGATTGTCTTTTTGGCCAACCTTTGAGAAGGTATTGAGAAACGATTTGCAAGGTTTCGTCTTTTTCTTGTGCCTCTTGAATCTGTTGAATTTTGTAGTCTGTAGCAGGAATATCGGATAGGATTTCAACAACGTACACACCTAGATCTGCTTCTAGGTCCGTTTTATCCAATTTATTAAGCGGTTGGCGGGATAGTGCGTCCGCTGCAATGAGTTGTTTGCCTGGTATGTATCTGATTTGAAAGCAGAACTGCATGGCTCTCATTCTCATTCTTTGCAATCTGGGCGTCAAATCGTTGAGATTTTTGTTTGTGTAGATCGATACCAGTGGTTTGTGGTCAGTCTCCACTTCAAACTGCATCCCTACCAGGTAGTCTCTAAATCTTTCACACGCCCATGTGAGAGCTAACGCCTCTTTCTCGATCTGAGCATATCTTCGTTCATTGTCAGAGAGAGTGCGTGAAGCGTATGCGACTGGCCTCAACTTGTTTTCTCCTCCATCCTGTTGCAAAACTGCACCTATGCCGAACGAGGATGCATCAGCCGAAACGATTGTTCGATGTTTCGGGTTGAACGGTATGAGGGTTGGATGAGATGTCAAAAGCTGCTTGACCTTTTCAAATGTGGCACTCTGGACAGAATCCCATTGAAAAACTGATTTGCTGCGTAAGAGCTCATTAAGTGGATGTAATAATTCTGATAAATTTGGAACGAATTTACCTAGATAGTTAACGAGTCCAAGAAATCGTCTTAGTTCAGCCACATTTGATGGTCGTTGGAATTGCTGGATGGCTTCAATCTTGCATGCTTCTGGTTTTATGCCTTGCTGATCGATTTGGTGTCCGACAAATACCACACTTGTTTGACCGATTGAACATTTGTCTTTGTTGAGCGTGATACCTGCTGCTTTCAGGCGTTTAAGAATGTTTCTGAGTCTGACATCGTGGTCTTCCATTGTTGCTGCATAGACCAATATATCATCCATGTGACATATGACTCCAGGTAGATTTTGTAAAATGTTTTGTATTTTTCGTTGGAAGTGCTCTGGTGCAGATGTGATTCCAAATGGTAAGCGCTGGAAACAGAAACGACCAAAAGGGGTCAGAAATGTGGTAAGTAATTGACTTTTTGGTGCTAATTTTATCTGCCAAAATCCAGAATTAGCATCGAGTTTCGAAAAATATTTGGCATTTGCTAGTTGCGCTAATGAATGTTCTGGCACCGGGATTGGATGCCATTCCCTTTTAACACAAGCGTTTAATTTGGTTAGATCCACACATATACGAATGTCTCCACTAGGCTTGTTCACGATTACAACTGGTGCGCACCACTCAGTTGGTTTTTCCACTGCTTTTATAACTTGTTCTCGTATCATCTCGTCTAATTTTTGTTTTAACTTGTCCATCAGGGGAATTGGTACTCTTCGTGCAGAATGAACTGTGTATGGTGTAGCATCTTTCTTTAGCTCGATGGCGTAATCACCAGGTAAACATCCTAGGCCTCTAAAGAGTTCTGGAAATTCTTTTTGTATGTTAACTTCACTTACCTCTTTATCGCCTTTATTTCTTGAGAGTTGATTTACCCGAGAGATTATTTTTAATGCTTCGCTATCCTTTAAACTCAAAAGGGGAGTTTGCACATGGTCTACAACATATATACTTGTGCCAATGTGCATGCTGTTGTGCTCTAATTCACAATCAAATTTTCCCAAAATTTTTAGTAAATTTCCTGTAGGACCAGTAAGGGCACGATCTGCTTGACCTATCTTCATCATTTTTAACTTTAAATTAAAAAGAGAAGATGGGATGATCGTAACTGGTGCACCGGTGTCAACTAAAAATTTCACCGGTATTTTATTAATATGCACATTTACATGCCACTGCTTTTCGAATGATTTACTTTCTGCGACGTTTCCTAAAAAAGTATTTACTGTATTTACGGGACTTTTATTTGCCTTACACACTCTTGCAAAGTGATTCCACTTTTTACATGATGAACATTGTTTGCCGTAGGCGGGGCATTGTGATCGGTTATGTCTGCTGTTACCACCACAATTTGTGCATGTTTTATTTTGTTGGAAATTTCGTTTACTTTGCGAAGAGTATGTTGGTGTTTGATTTTTCCCGTTGCTGGTGTTTTTCGATTCTGCTTTGCTCTTATTATTTGTGTGGACGCTATGTATGCTGCTGTTGCTTGTGGTTGTTGTATTTGAGAAAAGTTCTTGTTGTTGCCTATGTACAGCATCGCTTTGCCTAACAATACGTATTGCATGTTCAAGGGTGAGGTGCGATTCCAACTGTAATTTTTCTGACAATCGTTTGTGACGAACACCAACAACAAGACGATCGCGAATCATTTCGTCGCGAAGGGAACTATACTCACAATAAGCAGATAATGTATAAAGGTCCGTTATGAAATCTTCGATTTTCTCTCCTTCCATCTGATTTCTTGAGTTGAATTTCGCGCGTTCGTAGATGACGTTTCGCTTTATAATAAAATGATTTTCGAAGGCTTCCATTACGTCTCCGTAGGCTTCCCTCTTTTCAGCTTCCAGGCTTAGGGAAAGGAAGACGTCGTCGCCTTGGGGACCCATTAGGTATACCAGCGTGTTTACCTGTTCATTGCTTGGTTTATTCAATAAGCCTGATGCGGTTCGAAATCGCTCAAAACGGCGCTTCCACTTTGGCCAATCCTCTGGGTTGAAAGTGAACTGGTCAGGTGCTTGTACTGTGAAGCTGCTTACATTCACTGCAGTGTTAAATATAGGCACGTTTGCAGCGTTTTCGTCTTCTCCCGGCATTTTATACAATTAGTATTTTTCGATTGGACTTTGAAACTGTTTTAATTTGATTTCTATCGAAATTAATTACAAACTTCTTTAATTTAATTTTTCGCATTACCGCTGCCACCATGTGTTGTAATCTATTAAAAGCGACTGTCTCGTTTCGATGCTATGATTCAACTAACTTTATTCAATATTAATATATACACTTAAGAGTAAAGTATACATGTGTATGTATGTACGTTATGTTATGTATAGTAAATATAAAGCTATTACAATACAGATATCGCCTTTCGTAAGGAATTGACAAGTCCTCCGATAGTTAATTCGTAGTCATGAAAAGCGCTTTCTCAATTACCCTTTCGAAATCGACAGAAAATAGTAAGTTTGGAGAAACGCATAAAGTCCCGGAGTTTTCTGCTCTGTTGCGCCATCTTATGATGTAAAAAAGAAGCGCGGCCCCACAGCTTTCTACTACGAGATAGCAAAATTATTGCAATTTTTATATTTACATTGGCTAGCACACAATTAGTCTGTCTACATCCAATGGAGGTGGAGGGATGCCATCTAATGGCACTTTCCATTGGACGAAAAGAACCGTCCAGGAGCGTCCAGAAGCATTCTCAAACCGTTCCATTGGTGCAAAAAGATCGCTTCTCATGATTCTGAGGAGTGACAGCCGCTTCTCGATTTGAAATGAGAATCGACTCAAGAAGCACTAACACATGTTACTCAAATGTCAAAAAGAAAATTTTCTTCAAGGAATATTTTTTAAGAGCCATAGGTGTTTCACTCACACAAAGGCAATTACGTTAAACTGAACAGAAATTATTTTGGGTGTTCCATTGGTTTTTAAAATGAGTGCTTCCCCGAGTGAAACCAATGGAAAGTGCCATAAGGATGTGCTCTTGACAGATCCAATCGTCGATTGAAGTCCTCACTGAGACCCCGGCAAACCAAGCGCTGGTTCAGGTCTTGAAAATTCTGTCTGAAATCCTTGCCTTAAAAATTCAGAAGCTATTTCGTTTCCAGGTTCGTATAATAATGGCCTAGAAACCAAAAGAGACTAAAAGAATTCAGTCTTCCGAACGCATTCAAAGAGGTAAGCATTCCTGGATCGCTTTCGAAGTAGTTAGAGGGTATGGTAAAGTCTTGAGCACAATTTGTCTTCTGTTGCAGACACAAGCACTTCTTCCCATCCAACCATTCTTCGTAATGTAGCTAATAGCCATTTGGATAACGTACGTTTCTGCAGCGAAACGCTTCATTACGCGTATATACGTACTACGTATAATGAGGCGTGCAGTCGTATGTCATCGATCTCCACAAAAGCACCAGCGCAAGATTCATCATCGATTTTGGATCCATCTGTGAAGATGCGATAACAATTCTTTCCTGATTTCAGACTCTAGAGTCAACCAGTTCTGAACCGACGGAAAATTGACAGTGTGTTTTTGACTCGGTTTCAGACTTGGGATCATCGTATCGGACGGCATATCTATGTATATCCATAAGACGTGAGTCCAAAGATATTCTGTTTGGAAGTTCTTCATAGCTCCAGAGCGAATTGTGCCAGAGACTACATCTCCTTTAAACGTGAAATGGTTTTGAGAGTACATCCCATGATTTAAGTATCAAGGGGGCGAAGGTTCAGCAGTGCGTCGAAAGCAACACCCGGAGCGCTTGGAAAGGATTAGGTCCCTATTATAAGTAGCGAATCGAACGTTCGATTGGGAGCTTCTTTTATAGCGGTATGTATTATAGGTTGTAGAAACAAAAACTTTGTAGAAAACTTTTTTTTCGACGTTTATGGTATGTCAGATAAGAGAATGGACAAAGTTAAATGATAATAATCCAATTAATGAGTTTCTCTAAAACGTTCGCTTCCAGTCGAACGTTCGATTCGCTACTCATAATAGGGACCTTAAGTACAGCCAAGAAATATTGTTCTTTGAAATATGGCGCGAGCACCTTGGGTTTGTTAATAGTAATATTAGAATCTTCTCTACCTACCTCTAATGAAACAAAAAAAAAGATGTTCCTACCCTCTTCCTTCATCTTGAAACCAAACAGAGTACTAAACAGCCTTGAGGCTCCAAGGAGAAAGAACTTCTGAGCTCTGTAGCCAGGTATATCAGGTTCCTATGAAATTCAATAAATAAATGGTTTTTTGTGCGCCACGGTTCGGTGTAAACCAGCAGTTCTCTCTTCGTGGGAGGCGATACCCAAGGAAAAGTATTTTGGAATTTACTACGAATTGATAATTGAGCACCAATAGCCGATGAAAAGCGCAACGTTGTAACCACGTGGCGTGGTGGTTTAGCATGTCTGCTGTTAACCCAAAGGTTCGTGGTTCGAATTCCAACAGACGCAAAAATGATTTACGGGTATCGCCGTTCGCAAGGAATTGGAAAGTCCTCTGTAAGTAAATTCATTGCATTGAAAAGCGCTTTGTCGATTAGCCGTTCGGAACCGGCAGAATATTGTAGGTTCCCTCAATTCCCTCATAAGGCATGGTTGTGAAAAATGCGCTAGGCCCTGTGGCTCCTCGCACTGTTGTGCCACCCTATTTATTTTTATTTACTCCTGTCACACGAAGCATCTCCATCTCAGCATCAGCAGCCAACGCTGTTGACAGGATTTCTGTCGTCGCAACAATTGCAAATGCATGAAAACTCGGCGTCATTCTTCTCGCTTCAGTTTAAACACTCACATATAGCGCCCTATGTAATTTAATAACTGAATTTGCCGCTGCCGTAACTGCAAATCCCTGTGTTTAAGATGAGCCTTTACTCTATCAGTTTTACTACTATTTTTGACAACATTTTTCTTCAGTCTGCTCATCTGCTGATTAATCAATAACGAGAGTTAAAGAAGAAAACAATTATTTCAATTAAAATGTGATTTCATTTCTTAAGAAAATTTAAACAATAATCTCACAACAATTTTTTATTGTCCTTCTGTTTTTAACACCGTTAACACCTGTACATGTTTTCATCACAGAATAATCTTCCTTCTAATGTAAAAAAAATCATTCAGTTAAACATAACATCACATGACAATTTGATAGCTTACACTAGGGAATGATAAAATATTTCTTAGAAAATCATAAATAATACGACACAAAATGGAAGCATCATGCTAAATAGAACTATTTCATAAATACAAACATTGACCTAATCAAGCAATTTAATTTATTTATTCCTAAATCCATTTGTTGTCTCTGTCAGAGCTCATCAGCGGTTGGTTCTCGTCGGTATCATCTGCAGCAGCATTTGATACACCGACAACGTTATGATTTATGTAAGTAGCTGCGAGTCTGCCTCTCTGCTGATATGCTCGATGGCAATTATGTGCAAAAATCGACGGGAAGTACTGACGATAACAGAGATACGATACACATATTCCAAGCACCGATCCTACCAGCACATCCTCCCAATGATGATGATAGTCACAAGTACGGCTGACAGCAACTTCCAAAGCAACAAAAAGCGGCACTAGCGTTAGACATAAACGCCACGATTGTCCTCTACCACGATCGTTAAAGATGTGCAGCTTTGAGGCCAAATAGAATGACATGAAACCAAATCCCGCAAATGACACTAAAAAAATGCATAAATATATTCAAAATACATATAGCTAAAAAGTATGACTCTCACTTGACGAATGACCACTGGGGAAGCTTTTTCTACCCTCATTTACAACTCTCAGTTCACCGGTGCAATGATCGAAACTTTCACCCATGACACCATCGGGAAAACATCGATAAAAGAAATCGGGCCGTGGTCGGCCAACACTGACTTTCAGAAGACTCGTCACAAAGCCATTGAGTGCTAGACCAAGGGTAAATGCATGAACGGCTTGAGAAAAATCTCTCCTATCTCTAGACATTACGAAGCTAACTATTATAAGTATCATTGGTGCGAATATGATCCAAATGATGGCAGTCAGTGGTGGGACATAGTCTTTGGTCTTTGGATTCTTGTATAGCCATATTTCCTCAGGATGTATCACTCGTTGGAATGGTGTTGTTCGTTCAAGTTTTCTGGAAAGCAATACATATTACACATAGTTGCCAATAATTGATCGTCAGTACAATAATGAATTCACAATCAATCAAAGGCTTTAGCATCAACTTGTAATAGAAAGAATAGTTGTTGTTAGAGACATGCAAGCGGTATGCGGATATAATTGTATACAACCATGTTTGAACAAATCTGTCAACATTACCCACCCTGTGTAAATAATTTGCGTATTGTGCATTTATCGATTTAGTAAGTGAGATTAGTGTTATTAGTCAGAGTTATGTAAACACGTTTATTTGGTTAGCTCAAAATAATTGATGACTAAATTAGTTCGTAATTAAGCGACAGTAAGATAAGGTTAATACATTACATTAAAAATAAATGATTTTTTCCCCACTAGCAAGAGAGGGCGCTGTCTTTTTTACTTTGGGTAATGATGCTCTCAATAGCTGCGTTTCGTTATCCCGGATTAGCTCATTAAACGTTTGCTATTTCGGTAGGCCCTGATTGGTATCAACTTGGCGACACCTAGAGGTTGCAAATTATAGTACAAAAAAAAGTACAAAAAAGTAGGTATCCACTGGGTACTGGTCTTGTCCAACCGGAGGATGACATGCTAAATTGCTAAAGCAGATAAATTCGACCTACAGAATCAATGATGGCCCTCAGTAGTCAAAAAGCAGAAATCCTTATGAACTACTCCGACGTACTTGGTTTAAAGGTCTTTCAGAGTCTTTCAATACTAGGACAGGCTATTAAAATAGAGATGGTGATGGATATACAGATCGGATTATCCGGTTTTTTGTGTCCAAGGGTGTTTCAAAAGGACCTGGCACTTCAGGTTAAGGGTAATGTGTGGGGCTAACTACCCAGTCACGAAAAAATTTTACGCTTCGGAAACAATTTCACCTTTGACGATCCTAGCTAATTAAATAAATCAAATTCATCCAAGAAGATGAAAATCTACATCTACAATGAAAACTGCTGCAGACAATAGAAACGCACGCTTTTTATGTCTTTACATCTAAACTCAGGGATTATCCGCAATAGAAGCCTAATATGCGGTCACACCCCATAAAAAAGAAAAACCAAGATATCTTTGGAAACACAATCGGTGAGCATGCATAACAAAACCTCAGGTCAGGCTACTTGACAATGATATCAAGCTTAATCTAGTTATCAGTAGCACTTGATTCTCTCAAAATTCAAAAAGTTAGATGACAATCCGCAGATCAATCAACCCTCATTCAAATTGATCATATTCCCATCGACGCAAGACACTCTTCCAGAGTGTTAGATGTCCGAACTTTCCGAGGGGCTAACTTTGACTCGGACCACTACCTTCTTGTAGCCAAGGTATGAATAAGGATATCTTGCTCACAACTCGCACGAACTAACGCTGTGAAGAGATATGACCTCGGAAAGCTACAATCGCAAGAGATTGCCAATGCCTTCTCCAATAAAGTGTCCCTTCAATTATCCTTGAATCCTATGCCGCCAGCATTAAGCATTGAAACCAGTGGCAGCAATGTCAAGAAGCCATCGGAACCGCAGCCTTTGAGGTTCTGTGTTTCACTAGGCCCCCAAAACGAAACCAATGGTTCGATGAAGAATGCAGAAAGGCAAATGCAGCCAAACAAAAAGCACGACAAATGCTGATGGAAAAACGAACGAGTGCTGCTTACGATCAGTATAACGAGATCTACAAGGAGAAAAGAAGGGAAGAACACCGACTTCTCAAAAAGAAAAAGAAGCAGCATGAGAAGCGCTCTTTGGAGGAAATTGAGAGTTGACATGACAGGAACGAGATTCGGAAGTTTTACGAAGAGGTAAAAAGATCCTGCCAGGGTGGCAAGCCCCGAACTCAAGCCTGTATATACCAGCAGGGAAACATAGTAATAGAGTCACAGTTGCTACTGAGGATCTGAAAAGATCACTTCTGCAGACTGCTTAACGGCGATGAGGACACAAATTACGCTGTCAGGCAGATTGCCCCATTCAGCTTGGACGATGACCAAGAATGCCGTCCTCCCGACATAGAAGAAGTTAAGCTTGGCATATGCAAACTTACATCAAATAAGACTGCAGGTGCAGATGGCCTTGATGAAGAACTGGTAGCTGGAGACCAGTTGGAAAGGAGCCTGCACCAGCGGATGTGCATGATATGGTCGGAAGAAAGCATCCCGAATGAATAGAACCTCAGCATAGTATGCCCGATCTTAAAGAAGCGAGACCCTCACAATTGCGCCAATTACAGAGGGATAAGCCTCCTTAACGTCGCTTATAAGATCTTGTCTGCTGTAATATGTGAACGTCTGAAACCCCACGTCAACAACTTGAAAGGTCCTTATCAATGTGGTTTTAGGCCAGAGAAGTCCACAATAGACCAAATTTTCACATTACAGCACATCTTGGAAAAAAACCCGAGAATATAATATCGATATACACCATCTTCTTACCGATTTCAAGGCTACGTATGACAGTATTTACAGAGACGAGCTGGAGAATTCACGCTGCTCCGTCAAGGTCGGTAAAGAACTCACCGAGACCTTTGATGTCGAAAAAGGCTTTAGGCAAGGCGACAAACTGTCATGCGATTTCTTCAACATCACACTTGAAAAGATTGTAAGAAACTCAAACGTCAACACCAGTGAAGCAATCTTTCAAAAGTCTGTACAATTACTCGCCTACGCAGACGATATTGACGTAGTGGGAAGAAAAAAGCGAGATGTCATAGGTGCTTTTGTGAGTATTGAAACAGAAGCGCCAAAAATTTGTTTGGTTTGATGGTTAATGAGAGCAAAACGAAGTCATAAAACAAGGACACAGAACATCGACGGATTAGACAAAACGTCACAATAGGCAGACATAACTTCGAGGTAGTATAGGACTTCGTCTACCTAGGATCCGCTATAGACACGGAAAGCAACATCAGTGCGGAGATCAAACAGAGAATAACTCTGGCCAACCGTTGCTTCTTTGGGTTAAGAAGGCAATTGAGAAACAACTCTCCAGAAAAAACAAAGTAACGCTGTATAAGACCTCGATCATCCCAATCTTGCTTTACGGCGCTGAAGCATGGACCTTATCGAAAGCGGATGAGGAAAACCTTGGTTGTTTCGAAACTCCGAATGATCTTTGGTCCCGTATGCGAAGACAATGTGTGGAGAAGAAGATACAACAACGAGCTGTATGAGCTGTACCGCGACATGGGCATATCCAGAAGAGTACTCATAGCGAAGTTGGGCCATGTAGAGCGGCCATGTAAACGCTCAGGCTCGACGGGTTTTCGAAAGCACTTTGCACTTTGGAAATCGCGGAAGAGGAAGACCTGGTCTAAGGTGGCACAATCAAGTGGAAGAAGACCTCAACCGACTTAGAGTGCAAAACGGGAGAGAGCTCGCCCATTGTTGGCGGAAGATGTTGGGTGATGCTCAAGTTCACCCCAAACTGTAACACCCACCTAAGTAAGTGAAATCAAAGGCCTTCGGGACAGCAGTGGGAAATGTCAAATATACGAAGGAGCAAGGGCAAAATACGACAAGAGCTCCTCAAAATCTACAAATGATGTGTATTTAACTCAAATCTGGCTGATGGGGCATGTAGAGCAGATTAACATTAATCATTAAGGCTTCACGTGTTCTAGATAACACATGGCAGGGAAGTTGCTGAAGGAAAAAACCTCGTCTCATTTGGCGTAATCAAGTAGGAGAGGACCTGTGTGCCTAGATCGAAATTGTTGGCGAAATGTGTTGATAGAGTGCTTAATTCACCCCGAACTGTACTCCCACCTTGGTAAGTAAGTAACCGGACTACGATTTACAAGGCGTTCATCTTTATATAATTATTATTGTCTTTCTATCATCGATGAACTCACCAGAGAAGGAACCGTTCTACCGATCTCTACCAGCAGGTTGAATATTAATATACCAATCGCTACATGTAAACTTATGCTAAAGCAAATTATAGGTGGAACAATATCACCACGTGTGTGGCAACAAAACAAATATGGCCAGGACTAGATACGAAACGCACAAGACATTTGTTATCCACAACCAGATTGCACGTTAGATCCGTAATCATTGTCATCACCGGACATAGTCTCATAGGAAGACACGCCATAAGACTCGGCGTTTCCTCTAATGACTTCTGCAGAAGTTGTTTAGATGAGGAAGAGGAGGAGACAATCCCACACCTCCTCTGCTCATGTCCTGCACTCTCTTTTAACGGAAAACGGCATCTAGGAAAATATTTTCTTGATGATCCAAGCGATATGACGAACACAGATCCTCTGCATCTCCTTCGCTTTATTAAAAGCTCCAAATGGTTTTGTTAAGTGAGGCACTCCCTCGCATAATTTCTATGGTATCACAATGGACCTAATATTGGTCTAAGTGTGTCAGTTTGTTTTCCTGACAGCCATAAAAACCTAACCTAACCTAACCTTCTATCATCGATGCTCAGATGAAATAGCCATTTGCATTCTAACCCTTCCAATGATTACCAAGAAATTTACTTTACCAGATGTCCACATAGTAAAGTGTTTTCGCTACACTACACACAGAGTCTCATACAACGCAAACTGTAAAAGAAGACTTTTAAAATAAGTCATTGCTTTAGCTTTACTAATCGTTGACCTAGGCCCTAAACAACCCAATCTTTTCATTACCTTATCAACTCACATTGGGTAGTCATTTTAATATTTTATATTTTATCTTCACTTAGGTATTTGAGCTAGGTTAGGTTAGATACTTGCGATAACAAAAAAAAAATTAAATAATGTGCTAATTGCTTTACAGGTTTGGGTACACGTTTCCTGTTCGGATCGAAACAAAATTTAAAGCCTACAGAGATCAAAGTTTTATTGGTCATTAGCCAGTCAAGAAGTTCACATATATGTACAAAAGCCTTGAACTCGTTTACCATTAGACAGATTACAAATCCCCTCACCAATAACTTGTAAGAGATTATTTCACACCACAAAATTTGATAAGCAAACAAGACCAAAAGAGTATTAGACAATAATGATTCAACTTACGCTATGCCATAGAAAAGAAGCACTCGAATGGCAATTTCTACTAGTGTGTTAAGAATCCGTGCGCTATTGCAACTGATTGCACTTCCAGTTGCACTGTTGTTTTGTGATTGCGATGAAGTCTGGTGCTTTGGATCATTTGCTCTCATTGTGTTTGTGGAACAAGCTTTCTTTTCGTATTCACTACAACCACTAGAAATTAATGTAGTTTTTTCAGATAGACTATCGTCAGAACTTTCACTGCTCAAAGTTTTGCTACGATGGTCCATGTGACGTTCGTCGTTGTTCACCAAACACTGCTTACTTCTACACAAGTCTTCTATGAATTCTCCCTTTAAGAAAAATATAAGATAACAAATTCAAATGATAAAAGTCGCGAATAGGAAATTACGTTCAGCAATGACAAAGCGACAATATAAATTTACGCAGATATAATTATTTATAGTCCAGGGTAGATAATTTTCAAAAGGTAAAAAAATTATAGTAGAATGAAACTATTTGGTTTTGAGTTTAAAAAAATGTATATTTGATTTTAATCGTATATTTGATGCTCTGATCGGCTGAAATTTTTTAAAAACTAAATATTTTGACACCAGAATTGAAGATTAGAATTCTTTTTCGATATCTAGTCAAAATAAGGTGAGAAAATAAATAAAATAACTTCCCGAACTCAAATCGGCTCTTATGTATTTATTTTCCAATGTTTACATCACAACAAAAATTTACAATATTAACAAACAAGAAAACGTACCTAATATCAAGCATCACCATCACAAAAGCCATCCGCACTACGCCAGCCCCAGCGCCAGCACCTATCATTTTTGTTAAATTCTCTTCCTTTCCCAATTGGTTTCTTTCTACTATAATTTATTTTACCTTTTTTATTATTTTCAGTGGCTTCTACCCTGGACTATTGTTTTTATTCCTTTGAAGTCACTCACCGATTCTCTTGATTATGGATATTAATTAAAGTGGTTTCATATACGTACTTGTGGTTTCTTTTCCGTTGCAATCAAGTGTCTATCTTTATCGCTGTATTGTTGACCTACGTCTGGATCTGGATTGACTTCGTCTAGTGTAGCTTTGGCTGTCACCGTGTTTCGATGGCGCAGTTTGACATCATGATTTGTGACTTTAGAGGGCAGCATGACTGAATTGAATGTGTGACACTGCCGGGTCGAAAATCACTATGAAATTTTGATTAGTCACCCACAAAATTTGTCCGTAATCGATTGGAGTCTCTTCGTATTCTCGACTTTTAATTATGTAATCTGTAATCAAAGCACTTCGCTATTGATAGTCTTTAGTCTGATAGCCGATTTTCGGTAGAGAATATTGTCGTTTATCTGGTCTTGCGTAAGCCCTTTAGACACCTTTTAGGCTAGGCAAAACTGTATGTATGTACATAGATTTTGTTAAATTGAAATAACTGCATGTATATTCCTAGAGTAAACATTTACATTGTAGAAAAATAAATAAAAATAGTTTTTGTTGCATGCCCTAGTAGAAAAGAGAAGTCGCAAGTGTGCATATATGGTGCTGCTTTTCTAGTCAGCTGTCTTCAAAATTCTATTTGAGTGCTGCCAAAGCAATGATATGGGACATAACGTATTTATCATTTTTTTCTAAGCACTTTTCAAAATTTAATGAAAAGCCGGGGGACGGATTCTGTAACGTTTTAGACGACTATCGTCTGAATTTAAGGCAAAAAAAACGTGTTTAAGACCTTGAAAAAGTTTCCAGAATTTGTAGGATGATAGTAAAATACATAGCTCTAAACCAACCACTGTTTGTGGCACCCGTGGCGTGATGGTTTGCATGTCCACCTGCTAATGCAAAGGTTCGAGGTTCGAATCCCAGCAGAGGCAAACATGTTTTTCCGCGGGTATCGACTTTCGCGCGGAATTGGCAAGCCCTCCGTTAATAAATTCATTGCCATGAAAAGCGCTTTCTCAATTAGCCGTTCGGAACCGGCAGAAAATTGTAGGTCCCCTCCATTTCCTCACAAGGCATGGTTGTGAGAAATACACTAGGCCCAGGGGTTTCTCGCTCTGTTGCGCCACCCTATTTATTTATTTTTATTTAAACCAACCACTAAACGCAAGATTATATGAAACAACCTTTTGACGATGCATTCTACGATAGACGATTGAACGATAATCTTCAGAAAAGTTACTGGGCCCGATTGCTTCAAAAACTGACTTTTACTACATATCTAGTATGTCAATATACCCATCCTAATTCGATCAGCTGCTCGGAACTGGTAGAAAATTGTTGGTTCTCTTCTCTATTGTCTCACAAGGATTGATTGTGAGAAATGCGCTCCAGGCGACGGGGCTCCCCGCTCTGTTATAGCAACTATCGAGTAAAGCACGAGTCACATACGGCTGGCAAATCGAGTAGCCGCTACTGCTAGCCGTTGATCAGCTTTGTGTGACCATGAAATTCACCATACTCGCTGCAAGCCTGCGAGCAATTAGCAACGGCTGGCAAAGGTTCAACTTTTGACTGCTAGCAGCGGCTGCGAAAATAGAAAAATACTGCTACACGTTCCGTTTATTAAACTTTTCATTCAAAATTTGTGTCAAATATCATAAATAGGTTTAAAAACTATAAATGGATAAGATCCGTTCGTAGAACTTTACCCAGGGTTGACTCAGGTTTTCTTGATAACCCTATGAGCTGTCAAAAAAACCTGGGGTTTCCAGTTCTCAAAAAACGCTAAGCCACAAATCACCACACATATCCCTGTCATTAAAAAAATATACATGCCATTTTACAGCCTCTTTTTCTTAAAAAACGCTTTGTGGCGACCCCAGGGCGACCGCAGGGCTTCAACGAACAAACCTATAGTTTTAGTTCTATTTACCTTTTGAATTGAATTTGTAAAATAAAAAATGGAACAATTTTATTTAGATGCAGTCTGGAAAGACTTTATAAAGTATAAAAAGGAGCAAAATGCTAGGGATAATTTATTTAGCAAATAGCTGTAGTATACGGGCTATAAGTTTTTTGACAGGTCTTGCACTCAGTGCCAGTAGTTGACAAGAGTCTTTAACCTCAGAACTTTGATGGTAGGTAGGATTGTTGGCGCTATTTCTGTAGTGCCATTAATTGCAATTTTCATAAAAGAGCTCTTGGCTTGCGATGATCGTCGTATAATTATTTAACATCAAAATAAATTGCATGTCTATCTGATTTGTTTATGGGAAGTGATGCGGTTGGACCTGGCCTTGGTAGTGTTGCTCCAATAACCAAATAGATTCTTTATCAACTACGCTGGACTCTTTACTAACAATAGGGTTTGCAGCACCAGTACTTCCAATTATAGTTGCAATTGGAACAGCTATTGCGTTGGATAAAATTAAAAGACTATCGAGTCATCAGAAGAAGAGTCAAAAAATTTATCGAACGGGTTATAAGAGGCTAGATACGTGAGCAAGAGACTGTACAGTACAACCATAGTTACTAATTCAACACTTCAACACAGTAACCGCAAAATGGCAGTGTTTGTATTTCTTTCCGGAGTCGCAAGGACATTATTTGTCATTTCTCGAGACAAAAAAGCTGCCTAAACTCAGATGAAAAAAGAGATTATAAGCTTCATTTGTGAAAACGTACTTTGGTTTCCCTTTGTTGTAGATATGGGTTGACGCGAATTCAAGGAAGTTGTCTCTTCCTTCTCAAAAGCATCGTCAAAAGTGCAGATGATGAGCAAATTATTTTCGAAAGAAGAATAAGTACTTCTCTATAGTTTTGTACTCATTTAATGATAAGAGTATTAATTTGTTTTATTCCTTTTTGTGACACTTTTGACTTTACTTTGACTGTCACGTTTTCTAATGTCGTTTTCCAAAATTCACTCCCAAATGAAATCGGGAGTGATTTGGAGAGTTGGAGTGATTTTTTTGATAGATAAGCTATACTAGAAATGTCAAAGCTGTCACTTCAACTCTCCAATCAGAGATAAGAAATTAATTAGATGGCAATCCTTTACTTCTCTTGCCCCGCAACAACCATTTGTTTACATTGTTGTTTTTGTAATCTCATCCTCTGTCTGTGAATACGTGAAAGCTGTACTCAAAGTGGTAGTAGTGAGATTTGCTGTACTCAAAGTGGTAGTAGTTAGATTTTGTGTGTGGACTGGAAGCTGTACTCAAAGTAGTAGAGGTGATTTTTGGTAAATCAGCTTGTAGGCAGTTTCAATGTGTGTGTGAAGTTTGCCATCTAATTAATTTCTTATCTCTGTCTCCAATTCACTCCGGATTTTAGGCCTCAACCCATAGAATCCGTTGCGTCCGTTCGCTGCCGGATTCACCTGACAGCTCGATTAAATACACATGATCTTATGAGAGGTGAACCATAAGCATCGGATGCAACGGAAGCAACGCAAAAAGTAGCCCAACTTTTAAAGGCTATGGCCCAATGACTCCGTCAGACTTCAACTTCAACTTCAACTTCAACTTTAAAATATTTTAAAATTTTGGATGGCCCAATGAATCCGTCGCGTTAATGCGCTTTTGTTACACAGAGCACCATGTGTGTGAGCATGTGTGTCTACCAACCAACAAAAAATACCAATCGCAAATGTCAAAGTCGTTAAGTGCGTTGATATTAAAAATGTTTTAATCTCAACGCCGCCACGGACGTCACGCACGTTGCTTATGGGCCATTCCCCATAAGAATACATGTGTTTTAATCGAGTTGTCAGTTGTGGCCGCTGAAGTCGAACGCGTGACAGAGTGATTGGGCCATAGCCTTTAAGGCCTCAGCCCATAGAATCCGTTGCGTCCGTTCGCTGCCGGATTCACCTGACAGCTGTGAGTTTTGCCGGACACAACGGATAGGGGTGACCCATAGAATCCGTTGCGGTGTTTTGACAGATAAATTTAGTCAAAATGGGGGCGTTCAAGAATCTTATCCGGATAGCTTGTTGTTGTTGTTTACGTGTGGGAAATCGAAAAAAAAAAGTTATAATCGTCTAGCAATGATATTTTAAATGTTTTTCTGTTTTCAAAAGTCGAATTTTAATATTTCACAACTGTTGTCTGCAGCAATCTGGAAAAAGATATCTGGATCATATCTAAGATACGGCTATCCGAGATAGGATATCCGATAGGTTCTTGAACGCGCCCATTGTCAATTTAATTTAACTTCAAATTGGTTGTGACTGCGCATGTCTCTCTTCTGCCGAACGTCAAATTGGTTCTACTGCGCATGTCTCTCTTTTGCCGGACGCAAAAAGTTAAAAGTTGGGCTACTTTTTGCGTTTCGTCCGTTGCATCCGATGCTTATGGGTCACCTCTCATAAGATCGTGTGTATTTAATCGAGCTGTCAGGTGAATCCGAGAGCGAACGGACGCACCGGATTCTATGGGTCGGGGCCTTAACTTTTTGCGTCCGGCAGAAGAGAGACATGCGCAGTAAGAACCAATTTGAAATTTTCTCTCTGATGACATTCGCACTAAGAACCAATTTGAAATTTTCTCGTCTGCTAACATGAGTGGTCTTCTTGAGTTGAGACACCGCAACGGATTCTATGGGTCACCCCAATCCGTTGTGTCCGGTTAAGACTCACAGCTGTCAGGTGAATCCGGCAGCGAACGGACGCAACTGATTCTATGGGTCGGGGCCTTTTGTTTTTGGAAAACGACATAAGCAGCTGATAATATTTTACACAAATATTTTCCACTGAGTGTTCGTTCACGAACGAAAATTTCCGTTTCCCATCAGCAGTGTACAATACTCGGCGTTTCCTATAACGGCTTCTGCAGAAGCTGCTCAGATGAAGAGGAGGTAGAGACAGTCCCACACCTCCTCTGCTCATGCTCTGCACTCTCCCTCAAAATAAAATTTTAGGAAAATATTTCCTTGATGATCTAAGCAATCTGGCGAACACAGATACCTTCATCTCTATCGCTTCATCAAAAGCTCCTAATGGTTTGTTAAGTGATGTCCTTCGCATAATTCTTATGGTATCACAATGGACTCAATATTGGTCTAAGTGTGTCAGTTGTTTTCCTGAAAGTCATTTAAACCTATCCCAACTTTACCTTGCCCTAGATTGCGATCCCTCAAAAAATATAGAACGGTTTATATACACAGCCCCTAAAACCTTATTGCAGTTTCAAAATACGCCACCTAGCGCTGTGAGTCCTCCCCTTCACCTTCACTACACATAAGTATCCAATCCTTGACCCAATTTTCATTTGCCCTTGCCATACTAAAAGCTCCTAAATTCGTATGCGCCGATGCATTCCAGTCAAGTACCTACATACATAAAAGCTTCAAGTCCGTCTTATGAAAAGTTTGTTTGAAAAAGCTTGTTTGATCCAATTCCCACCACACCACCACTCAAGACTCAACTACCGCCAGCGGTGCCATCCACTGAAAACCTAAAAATACATCACAATCAATCTGTTGTACATACAGAAAATAATTCAATCCAACCACCACAAATAAAATGGCTTGCCTTCGTTCACTTTTCAATTATTTTCCATCGCCAACGAATGACATTTCGTCAAGTAGCCATTTTGGTTGAAGTAATTGGAAAAAATATAAGCGACTCCTGTGTTTTCGGTCTATGTACAAGTTTATTCACATTTTACAGTCAGTTTTTGTGTTAAAAACACAACCAAAATAATTTTCATTAATATCGCTTGTTTATGTGAACACCAGAGTTATTTGCGTGAGAAATTTGCAAAAGAGCAAGCTGAGTGAACTTTCATTCCATCGACGTCCATTTGTGAACAAATTTATCGTTTTGTAGTATCGTTGGCGCTGCAAAGCGTAAATAAACGTCAAGGTATGTCCATTTATCAAAGTTAACTCCAAAGGATATTGTTCTATTCGCCCTAGAAAACCAGAGTTTGGTTGAGTTTAACGCGCGCTATCTTTGCACACGTCTGGTAATCAAATTTTTTTTTTCTTTCTCCGAAGGTGTCTGCCAACGCTCAAGGGTTGGTCGGCGTTGAAAGCTACGCCATGGGTGAAGTAAAATCTGTGAAAGTTGACAACTGGGGAGTATTTTTCCTGCAAAAGTTGCAAAACTTCTTCAATAAGACAGATTTTTGTGATTTGACGCTGCAGTTTAGGGATAACTCGCAGCTAAAAGTCCATCGATTGGTGTTGAGTGCCTGCACAGACTTTTTCAATGTCCTAGAACAAACGTGCGAACTCATGGATGACGCCCTCGTCATGCCGGTCGAATTGCAAGCAGATGTCGTTGTTCCCATTGTGAATTTTATGTACACTGGAACACTAGAATTCGAGTTGAAGATGTACAGCAAGCTGCTTAAAACCGCCAAAGAGATGAATATGACGGTTCTATTGAAGTTGCTCGAGGCCCACAAACGAACAATGGAAACGTCGCGGATGGCTCCTAACATTGTAAACTTTCAAAATATAAATGAAATATATTGGACTTTAAAGAATTTTGTTTTACAGAGTAACAGTCCTAAGACTAGAGCTAGAAGAATACCAAACACTGCCATCCCTCTGCCTGTTGGAAAGACTGTTCCACCGGCACCACAACCGCAAACTGTCACTCCGATTCAATACCCTCAACGTCGTTTGCAATTGGCACCACTTTCGAAAACACCTAATCGACGCGTAATGAAGCCAACACAAGGTGGCCCCACTACATTGAAGTCCAACACACAAACGCTGCTGAAAGCCTCGGCGCCAAAAATGCAAAGGGGTCCAATTCGGTTCGAGGATCCGAGTGCTCAGACCGATTCGTATGAATCGTCATTTGACGCTATTTCATATGAAAGCAAACCACTCAAGGAAGAACCAGAAGAATTTATGGAAATGCACACGTCCCCGCGGACGAATCGCACATCACCATTCGAACAATTGCGCAAGGGTTTCAATAATAACAAGCGACCAGCAGTGGCGACATTTATCTCTCCACCCGCCAAGAAGCCCAACATAGAAGATGTTAAAGAATTTTCCGAACAGCAAAGGATGAGGAAACAAATAGCGGCCGAATTTGGTGATGATGCGGAGTTCGATGGCATCTTAGACGATGAAATCCATCACGATGACGACGATGAAGATATCTCAACAATTAATCCATCTCCTTCATCGTCATCGGGAAGGCAGCAACAGCAGCAGCAACAACAACAACCGCAACAGGCGTCAATTGTTATCAAGCAATCTCCCAATGAAAAACCAACAATTGTTGTAAAAGACAGCTCCAATTCAAAAATGGACCATGCGAAAATTATCAGCGAAGTCTTGCGACAATACCCGCATTTAGTGAAGAGCAACAAGAACATCAAACTGAAAATAATGCCAAATGTTGGTGGCCAGTCGCAGAAGATTATTGTAAAGAAAGAAACTATAGACAACATGTCAGCGGAGATGGAACAAAATAGTGAAATACAACAAGCCAAACAGCAGTTGCAACAGATATCCCAAAAGTCTAACTCAAACACAAAGAAAATGACTAAGTCAGTTGCGGCTTCATTGGGAATTAAAACTGAGGAACAGTCACCATCTGCCGGATCAACAGGGTCCCCAGAGATTAAATCCGAAACGGGTAAACACCCCGTGCCCGGTACAGCAAAGCGAAGGATTGATAGTAAAACTATGCATTCGCTTATTGCCAAGGGTGCTGAGAACACAACAGGTAATTTGAGTTATTTCTTTTTCTATTTGGTGAAGAATATGTTTTAAGAGTTGTCTGTCTATTTGTATATTTTGGAGTGATTTGAAGACTTGGGTGGGCATTACAGTTCCGGTTGAACCGGTTAAAGTCTTTCCTGCAATGTGCTTTCGAAAACACGTCGAGCCGGAGAGCCTTGACTTCAATCGGTATTACATGTCTCAGTCACCGTAGTCTCTCGCGATGCGTACTCTGTACTGTCCATGTGGCTATACAGCTTTTAGCAGTCAGTTATTGTATCTTCTTCTCCACACATTCAACCCTATTACCGATGAAGGTGTCTAAATGACTAAAAAAAAAAAAACGAAGCGACGCGACACAATCTGTATTCCATAGGTCGTTTTCGATCTTGTACACTCTTTTTGATGTCGTGTCTCGTGTGTAGACGTCAAATGTCGTTGAATGCAGCCATACTACATTCCGATAGACGAACACAAAAGAACGTCGACGACAAAAAAAAGAGGTGATTGTGTCTCGTTGAAAAATTTGATCACGTCAGAGAAATGGAACCAGCAAAACAGTAAATATCCTTGTTAAATTTATTTTGAATTTATTTCGGACACAAAGGACCGGATTATCTAGTGTCAGTACCTTGTTGCAGGGGGTGTGAGAGCTGCCGCTGGCTCACCAAGAGCTCACGCCCCACCAACTCTACTTCAATACCCTGTCCTAGTATTGAAAAACCTTTAAGCCAAATTTGTTGGAGTAGCTCCTTCAGGGGTTTATGTTTTTTTGACTGCTGTATTCAACCGTTGATCTGTCATTCGAATTCATCCGCTGGGACATTTCCGAATAGTTCTGATAGACCACTGAGATTCGGGCAGTTAGTCATTACTCGCAGAGCTTTATAGTGTTGATTTTTTTCTGCGTTCCTTTGTCAACTTTGTACTAGCTTAGCAGGTCAACTCCGGGCGAAGCATCCCAGTGCCCAGTGGTTACAGCGTGGAGGTATAGTAAGCACAATTGACGTGTACTATAAGTTGCAGCATCTGGGCACCGCGCCGCCAAGTTGACACCAGTCAGAGCCTAGTATTGCGAATATTCGTTTTTCTTGAATTTTGAATCAGCCCTATCACAGATTCCATCGTAGAAAACTTCCACACGGAAAGCTAAGTTACGAACTACGAAAATTTGTGATCATAAAATCCGAATGGAATCGATGAAAGCATTTCCAGTTGCCACACTAAATACCGCCATGCTGGTTTTCGAAATCAGCTGTTTTACGCCAAATGTGCAAGATCATTCACATTTTTCTGCAAAACACCGCTTCTTTCGTATGTTAAGACGACGATTTTACATTCCACTCGGATTTGGTGATACCGAATCTACGAATTTCGAAATACGTTCCACTCCGAATGGATTATGTGATAGTTACTTCGGGAAACTTAGACTTTTTTCGATTACGATGGAATCTGTGATAGGGCTGAATATTCGCACATGTGTGCCATCAATACACCCTGTGACGCCAGGAAACTACGTTTTATTGAAAGAGGAAAGCTTTGCTTAAGATTTTCCTCCATTCAGGGCAAATATGTGTTACTTTGACGTTGATGATTTCTTTCAAAAACTTGCTAACTTTTGCTTGAGCTAATCTCAAATTGAAGTCATTCTGGCTCGGTGTTGGTAACTTCCCTCAGTTAAAATTTTTAAGTTGACTGCAAACATCAATATGATTGGTATTGATGATGAACGATGCCGAAACTGTATTGTATATTTTATCACTTATTCCATACAAAAAATGCTAAACGGCTCTTTTGAGCTTGAAAACATTGATTTTGAACATCTGTGTTGGTTTACCGTCGTTTTAAAATCTATAACGCATTTTTCGTCTCCAAGAAGTTACGGAATGCCACTTAAAAACGACACGACAGAGGATAAGGGATCAAAGATCATTCGGAGTAGTTTTCTTTTGAAACTTCCAAGGGTTTCCCCATCCGCTTTCGATAAGGTCCATGCTTCCGCTCCGTAAAGCAGGACTGGAATGATGAAGGTCTTGGTGTTTCTAGAGAGAGTTTTGCTTCTCAATTATCTTCATAACCGGAAGAATTAGCGATTGGCAAGAGTAACTCTCTGTTGGGTCTCTGTGTTCTTTTCCGGGTCCATAGCGGATCCTCGATGAATAAATGAATGAATGACCTGTTAGATCTATTGTACCGTCTTCTTAAGTAGTACTCCTAAATTTAAAGTACTTCATCCAGATTAGTTCCTTTGATGAGACTGAGTATCTAGGTTACGTTTAGGAGTTTTAGCCCCCTCTCTTCTACGTAGTAGGATCCTAGCTAGTTCTTCCTTTCCTGTACTAGAGCTTCACAGTCACCTAAGAGTTGGTCAGGAAATTCTTCATGTTCGTTGCAGTATCTGCATTGGTCATTGTTCTCTATGCCTAGTACTTTTAGGTGTTTTCTTAGTCTGCAGTGTCCGGTTAGGATACCGGCTATCATTCTTACATTGTTTCTACTTAGAATAAAACTAATTTTTTGTAACGGTTTGAGTTGAAAGTGCCAAATAAAAGCTTGGCTTGACGCATTTTGGAAAGATCATTCCAGTGTTCAATTCTGTTGTCTTCCTCCGACTTTTTAATTTGGCTCTTAAAGTGGCTCTCCGTTACTCCACAAAAAGGTTTCGGTCCCATGAGAGGTTATCCGGCTCCAGCCTTTGCCAGTTCGTCTGCCTGTTCGTTGCCTACATGTCCTGGTATCCAGTAGGTTGTTACTTTGTTGTTACTGCCCAGTTTGTTCAATTTGTCAATGCATTCACTGACAAGTTTTGAAGAGATTGTGTAGGATCTTATGGCCTTCGTTGCAGCTTGACTATCTGTTATTATTGCAATGTGTTTGTTTTTATATTTTCTGTCAATGTTTAATCCCGCGCATCTGCGTATTGCATAGACTTGTGCCCAAAAATTCCTGCTCCAGTTCCTTCCGTTTTTTTTAGTTATCTGTATACCATTTTATTGCATGGGTCTTGATTGAGTAGGTCTTCCTCACTTTGCCACGACTTTTTGTTACTTAGGCTAATAATGTCATCAGCATAGCCAATGCACCTTATTATTATGTGGTTAGTTTTTCTAATAGTTCATCTACTACTAAGCTCCAAAGTAAGGGTGATAAGACCCCTCCTTTTGGGCAGTCTCTTGTTGTGATTCTCTGAATCTTTTTTCTTTTTTCACTAACCCACTTTATTATTGTCCTTCCTCTGAAGTGCTTTTTTAACTGCCTCCTGCGAGGTATTATCAAAGGCACCCTCAATATCCAAGAAACAACCGATCGTTGTTTCTTTTGAATCGATTACTTTTTGGATGATGGTTGAGAGATGGTATAAAGTAGTTTCCGTAGATTTACTGCTCTGTATACATGCTGTCTTGTGTTTAGTTGATTACATACAAAATTGCCAATGACCTTCTTCATGGTTTTCAGTACAAATGATGTTAGGCTTGTTGGCCTGAATGATTTAAGATAAGTCGGGTCTTTCTTATCCGTTTTAGGTATAAGATGATTTTAGCTCGCGTCCATGGACTGGGTATATACCCTAGGCTGCTTCTGATAATTTTAAGCATGTGAAGGAGGATCACTTCTTTCCTCATTTCTAATAATGCTGGAAAGAGAACATCTATACCTGTAGATTTGGTAGTTTATCGCTTCTTCGAAGCCTTTTTTGACATCAAAGGACTCGGTGAGTTTCTTACCGACCTTGAAGGATCAGCGCGAATTTTCCAAAGTCATCTTGCATAAGTATGCTAGTTTTACAGATCATATCAGCTGGTACATGCTGCTAATATTTGTATTATGTCTGTTTCTTTACTTTGTGCACAGAAATTCACAATCATTCACATTTTATGGAGTGGGGGTGAAATTTTCTCAGAAACTCTCTGAAAGAACGTAATTGTCTGAAAAGTAAAGAAACTCTTGAAAAAACGTGTGTTGTATTTGTTTTGGCTGTGCACGATTTCAGTCCACAGAAATTTTTGTGGCGAAAATTCGCAGGTTGGAGAAATTATTTACTCTCTTTTGTGCTCAACAACGAAAAATCACTGTGTTGCAATAGGATTTGACTGACTTTCGGTGAATTTCGGTGCATTTCGTGATAATTTTCAGTAAAGAAACAGACCTATATTTTAAGATAATTTAGCCCAGATGCGGATTGTCATTATACATCCATTGTATTTTGGCTGATGACCTTACACCTGAGTCTACCGCGAAAAACAAATCCACACCCGAAAAAGCGTTGTTTCTGTTTTCTGTAGCAGTTGCCATAAAAGACGTCACAGTTTTTTATCTTTTTTGTGCCCGGCTCATTCCATCGCACTTCCTGTATGGACTTTGATGTCTGATTTGCAGCAGTCTATGGTGTCCGCTAATTTCCAGCTGCACGTAGTATGTTAGGGGTTCTTACAAATCCAGATGTCATTGTCCTCCTTTATTGCTAGGGTCGTCAACGGTGAAATCATTGTTGTTACCCTATCCGAGACTGTTGGTTGTTTCGGAACCAGAAAATTAATTACAAGCACAACCCCATACATGCAGGGTCCTTTTAGGATCTCCTTGGACGTAAAGGGCAGGATACTCAGGACCCTACTGTAGGGGTGTGAAAACTTTCATAGGCTCGCCAGGAGCTCATCCGTAACCATCCTATTTCATTACCCTGTCCTAGAATTGACAGACCCTGAAAGTAGTACAGTAGCTCATTCAAGGGTTTCTTCTTTTTGGCTGTTGAAGTCCCACGTTAATCCTGTAAATCGAATCCATCCCCCCCATAAGCGCTTTCAGATCACAGAGATTAGGACAGTCAATCATTACTCGCAGGGCATTGATCAACAATCGAACTTATTTTCATATAATTTCTTTTTATAGCACAATTATCCTTGCTTTCGAGGACAAAACTTTTTTCAGTCCCTTGATTTGGGATTTTCTATAAAATATCTCGAAAATCATTTTTTGTAGAAATTTGAAGAATGTTTTGAATTTCCTAAAACATTTTTTCAGCTTGAAGAAGTCAGCGAATGATTCGCTGCTTCTCCGGAGTGCAGTCCTCTTACTACGACCCATAAAAGTGTTGGACCAATTCACACTTTTATAAGTTCCTATAAAGAAAAAATCTCTCGTTTTTTAAATTGCTCTAAATAGAATTAGCTAGATCCTTGCAAATCACAATAGGCACTCCAGCTTCTAAGCGCTTTGGCTCAACCAACAGCAACTTAAGCTTGACCTTGCAATACCTAAAGTTTAATGAATTGCGTATTCCTTTTGAGATTTTTTTTTTTGTTTTTTTTTTTTTTCATTTAATTAATTTTGAATATATTCTCCTTTAAGGTCCTTGGTTGTGTCTACGTTGTGGAGTAAATGGTCGCCCAATAAGTATTCCCTCATATCGTGGTTTCCGCCGCCATTTGATCAATACTCACAAAGAAGTTATTGATCCTGCACTTTGTGAGTACTGTGGCCGGCGTGCACAAGATAATCGTTTGCTCCACTATCACATGCTTATAGAGCATAAAGTTCCATCGCTTCTTTACACATTTCCCCAATGCTTCCAATGTCAAAAAGTCTGTCCATCTCAAAAAGAGTTAAGCAGTCACGTCGCAGCCCATTCGAAGCAACAATGCATTTATTGCAACAAAGTTTTCAACAAGGAAATGCTGCTCTATACTCACATGAAAACTTTCCACAAGAAACGTGCTCGTGAAGATGGTGTTCTTGACTTCTCCGACGAAGAAATAGACGAATTCGATAATGGCGGTGCCTTGGAATCGAATAGAGGTTCGGGCGATAAAAAGATTAAAATTCTCTCGGACATAGCCTTGCCAAGCACGCTTTTGAATCTTGAAGAAATTCCATCGTCAGTTGATGGAGATTATATAAATGACAGCGGACCGAAATTCGTTAATGCCGATGGTAATGAAATGGTACTAACAGCAGAGCAGAGAGAGGAAATAATGTCACAGTTGGATCAGGATCATGATGGTGGCGTTGTGATGGTATTGAATGAGAGTACCTTCCCTACCGATGAGGGTGAAGGCGGCGGCGGTGGTGGCGTTGATGTTGAAAGAGAATTAGTCGATAATCAAGTCAAGATGGAGACAAGTGATCACGTAGATGAATTTGAAGATCAGAATATTTATAGTGAATTTGCATCGGGAGCTGAGGCAGAATTCGAAGGAACCGCTGAGGAAACTGTGTCAGGTTCGAAGAAAGATGATGAGTATGAAGCACACGAACAGGATGGATCCGAACATGAGGAGCGGATGGATGATGAAGACCATATGGAGTGGGCGGAGAATTTAATTTCAGCGCATGATGCTGATGAGGCAATCGACGAAGAAACTGAAGAAAGAGAAAATGACGAGAGTAAAGAAGACAAACTGGAACAGGAGAAGGTAATTATTGTGCACTTGTTTTTTTTTTTTATATTTTTTATAACTTGTTTTTTTACGTCCAGGTAACGTCATCAAAATCGTCAAAAGAAAAACCGCGTGAAGTTAAACCTGAACTCAAAAATATCGATGACATCAATTTGAAATTAAAAATGCTTACTGGGGACTGGAGCGATGATGAAATCGATGACGAAGAAGTTGAAGAAGAAGACAAGGAGCTTGTCGATGAACAAACGAGTCAACATGGGAAGGAAAAGTCTGATGAATCTGAACTTGGCCTAACAGGAAATGAAGACGAAGCTGAGAAGACAGCAACTGAAGATGATGTAAAAGAAAAGCAACAAGAAAAAGAGGATGAAGATGATAAGGAAAAATCAGCTGTAGAATCTGAGATCGAAGAGGAATTACCGGCCGAAGTATCGACTGCGTCAGCAGAAGCAGAAGATGAGGTAACACAATCCTCAAAGTCTTTAAAAGACGATGATGAGGAGGAAGATATTAAAATAAAAGGTGAACTTGATGAGACACCACCTTCAATTGAAGACTCTAAAAAATCAAAAGAAATAGCTGATGAAACAGAATCAACCGATTCGTTAGACAAAAAAGAAGATAAAACCGAAAAGCCTTCGCCTCCGCTCGAACGAAGAAGTTCCCGAAGAAGATTATCGGCCAAAGAAGCATCATCTGCTAAGGAATCAACGAAAAAAGATCTCGAATCGGACTCAAAATCATCGCCACCATTGTCAAAGAAAGAAGCCGCCGCATCAGCAACAAGTACTACAGAAGACGACGAAAAAGAAGAAGACGACGAAAAAGAAGAAGATACAGAAACCGAAAAAGTTGCCATCAAGGACGAAAAGGAATCCCCGAAAGCAGCAAAATCTGAGCCATCAAAAACACCAGACCAAGTCAAGAGTTTAATGAGCGAATGGGGTGACGATGACGATGATTTGTAGGTCCTTCTTCAAGCTCTGAATTCGCCATAAAAAAAGCAACAATCTTTGAACTTTGAAGGTTATTAGCCGATCCGATTCGGTTGTTGAATTCAGGCAAGTTTCAAATACAAAATAACACTTGGCGCCTGCCGACGTGGTCTGAGGACTTAATATTGATTTATTTGTATTTTCTTTTATTAAACAGTACTTTGTTATGCGTTTGTGAAATCGCTTAAATGTTATCTTCATCCAAAATTGTTCATAAAAAAAAAAACTAAATCTTAGAATGTGTATGTACGTATCAGTTGAAAGGTCGCGTTTTATGAAGAAACTTCATATGGCCTGGAATACTAAGCTCTATAAAAAGTGTAGTTATTTTATTTCTTTTATTTAGTTCGCATTACCATGATACATTTTACATTTTTACTGTCTACTGCTTACTTAACAAAAGCTAGTAGAAGAAGCAAGTGCTGTAAAAGATCAATAAAATAATTCTAATATGGAATGTTTAATTTAATAGATGTCCATTGTTAGAGTATCAGTTAGTTACACACAAACATTATTATATATAAACAAAATGAAATTTCAATTTATTGTAATAAAAACAAGAAAAACAAACAACATACATTCAAATGAGTGTCTTATCAGTTAAACATGGACAAAGGATGGAAAAGTAAAGAAACCTCGGTTGTTCATGCACCCAAAAATTCCTAAGACAACGATACTCTTTTTGAGGATCAAAAGAGACCCAAGTTTAAAAAATTTTCTTCCTTCTCTTAGTCGACCCTAACGTGGTAACCATCGGATCGGAATTCTCTCAGATTTCCTACGATTCGGAGACATTTTGCATCGTGGTAGTTCTCCGATTGCCTGATCGGACATTCTCTCCGACAAAATACAACGTTTGCCGTTTATATACGATGCCTTGCGATTAATTACTTTTGTTGGTTTTATTTTTGACAGATAAAAACAAACATTTCTCCGACGTCCTCCGATAAGTTTTTGCTGCGGAAAGTACTTAGTTTTGGAAATGCAATGCGTTGTCGCATTTGTGAAAAATTTCTTACGAAGACGACTACTTCGAAGCAAAATTGAATATCCGAAAAAGAATGCGGTGCGGAGAAAAATTCGCTCCGACCGACGCCGACGGTTAGCTCGATAGGGCCGATTAATTTTACGATCGTCTAATTTTATTTTAAAGTTTTTTTGCCCTTCATGGATTCGGAAAAAAATTTCTCTGCGACCTAGTGATGTCCAGAGGCCCTTATTACGAGTAACTAATCGAACCTTGGCGTGATGGTTAGCATGTCCACCTGCTAATTCCAAAGGTTCAAAATCCCAGCAGAGGCAAAAAGGTTTTTCCAAAGGTATCGCCTTTTGCGAGGAATTGGCAAGTCCTCTGTTAGTAAATTCATTGCCATGACAAGCGCTTTCTCAATTAGCCGTTCGGAACCGGCAGAAAATTGTAGGGAACCTACAAGGCATGGTTGTGAGAAATGCGCTAGGCCTTGGTGCTCCTCGCTCTGTTGCGCCACTTTACTTATTTTAATCGAACGTTTTTGCGAGCTTTGTTTTTTTTTCAAGAATTTTAATAATAACTAATTTGTTTTATTTAAAAGTCATTAATTTGTTTAAAAAGGCAAACTGTTTCTGAACGTTGTCAATATTCTGAATCTAAAATAATCGTTTAGTAAAATAGAAACTGGAAGTAAAATAACATTTTTAGTTTTAGTAAAATAACATGAATGGTTCGTTCGTTTGACAACAATAATTTTTGTACATTGAGTTCGGTTCAGCATTCCGGGTTCGGGTTGAGCGACTAAGATATAAAACTCTGAAATGACCGATCAAAATTGGTGCATTCCTTGTGAGGCGGATGTTGAGGTTAATTTAGGTTCGTTCGTTGAACTTTACCCAGGGTTAACCCAGGTTTACTTGACAACCCCAGAAGTTATCAAAAAACCTGGGTTTTTCAATCCTCAAAAAATGTTGAGGGCAAATCCAGGCCAAACCCAAGGCTTTTTAAAAAAACGCTTTCTGACGGGGCGACAATAGCCCTGTTCACACTGTACAATTAGTTGGACAGACTTAGGTTTGAACGACCAATGCTTGATAGTGTGAACCCTTCATACGACCGCTTGTCCAACTTGTTGGATGGTTTTCAAAAATTTTTGAAAATCTAGAAGTTGGACGGATTGGAAGGGTATGTGACATAAAGTTGGACGACAAGCTTGATAAGTGTGAACGAAAACTACATCAGACCATCCAACTTCCATCAAACGAAGTCTGTCCAACTAATTGTACAGTGTGAACAGGGCTAATAGGGCTTCAACGAACGGAATGCAACTGGGTAATTAACTAGAGCACTGTTCGTAAATAAAAAATAACTATAAAGATGAGATAGACATGAAACGTTACAACCATATTCCAGTTATTTAATTGCTTCTACAATTGAACGGTCAGCTATCAATTTTAATGATTTATTTTGAACACTGTCGAGTTCAAAGAGGTTTGAGAAGCATCTGCCCAAGCGTTGAAATTATGCATTGTTTCAAGAATGCAAGCATTGAATTATAAACGATTAATATTTCCCCATGAAACAATACTGTCAAGGTCAGAATTCAATGATTTTATGATCCGCATCGTTCTTTCAAAGAAGTACAGTAATTTTTGCGATACTTTGTTAAAAGGATTTTTGATCTGCCGAAAAACACACCAAACTACATGCTTTACTTAGTGCTTGTCCAGACGGGTTATTTCAATAACGTTATGCTGTTAACGCTAGGTGTCTACACGTTGTTATACTTCCTCGCACAAGTTCTCCATTTTGTGTTGAAAAGTGTATTGAAAAAAGCATAACGTTATGAGCATAACCCGTCTGGACACCCCAAGTGTACTGCTTAGGCAGATAAATGTGATTTCGTTTTGCGCATCCAGCCTCTTTCTTCCTCACCCCTTTTGCCCAGAAACGACCGATATAACGTTATTGGAATAACACGTGTGGACAGGGACTTAGAGACTGAGACGTCTCCTATGATAATGGAGAGTCTCCATGAGATCATGCAACATGCACTTCAGCTATTGCTAAAGTTATAGATTCATCTCTAGAAGACAGGATACCTAAAATTATTCTTAATAACATGGTTCGTACGAGAGGACCAATGATGATAGAGTTGGAGAGTCAGGCAACCGAATGTGGTACTTATTTGAAGATTGAACCAAATGAACAAACGTCTTCACTCGGAACTTAGTTCTGTACATGACAGAAATGTAGCCAAAGCCAAATCTTCGTTGTTCAGAAACATAGTCGTCTTGAATATAACCTTGGAAATAACACGTACCTACTGAACAGCAATCAAATCAATAAGATAAACATAAGTTTTCAAAACAAGTGGCGAATTACTGGATTTGAGCTACCAGCCGCACCGATCTGATCTTCCAATACTTTGAAGCCTCTGTAAGTGTAGGATTAGGTACTTTAAGAAGACCTATCTGAATGATGAGGAGTTGATAAATGTATTAAACGGAGAGAAAGGAAGGGATGTACTAGATAGTTATGTTGTACAATTTTAAAATCTTAGACCCCTGTTCTGATTTTCGTTCGGATACCATATCCTCCCGTTTTAGAATTTTTGCGGTTCCCAATTCCGAATTCGTACGTTTTCAATTCGCTTATCATTTTGTTAGCGGAATTGAATCCGGTTAATGAATTCTGTAGAACATTATTTATTGCTAGAAATGAAAAATAATAAACTATATTAGCACTAACAGGCACAGACTCTAAACAGTTGCAATGAACACAAAAATTTAATTTCCAACACGTTTTTGTGACAAAAAACAAGTAGTGAATCCGTTCGGAAATAAGAACACACTTTTTAAATCCGTACGGATTCAATTTCAGTTTTCGTTTTGAATCCGTACGAAAATCAGAACAGCCATGTTAATTATAATTTCAAATTAATCATCACTATCACTACATAGTATAAAACAAAGTCGCTTTCTCTGTTCCTATGTCCCTATGTATGCTTAGATTTTTAAAACTACGCAACGGATTTTGATGCGGTTTTTTTTTTATGAATAGAGTGATTCAAGGGGAAGGTTTACAAGTATAAAACATGCATATTATAGTAGAGAAAAGCCGAAAAATTTGAAGATTTGAAATGTGATGTCGTAGCAAACATATTTTTCGGCGCTTACATTGCAAACGCTGGCTAAACCTTACGAGATAGATCAAATGTATGTACTACGGAATTGTATATCATAAAAAAAATAAATAAAAAAGTCCGCGACAGCATATGTTTATCTCCTAAGGATAACCCACAGTAAGCATTTTTATCTTTAACATATTACAAAAAAAATATGGGTTATTTACCACGCAATTTTAAACGATACAGTATCATTCCATCCAATAAAATACATTAGATACGTTGTGCACTCACGCCCTTTACAGCATGTGATTTAAATAAATATTTTCGAAGATATAACAGATTTAAAAATTGCGGGATGTAGCGTTTTTTTTCAGTGAGTAACATAGGCTATATATTTTATACCCGTGCGAAGCCGGGCGGGTCGCTAGTAATATATAAAAAGAAAAAAAAATCTGAAACGGGTGGGCCCCGTTCCCGAGTTATGGCATTTTTCCTGAATGTCAAATACACTTTAATCAACAAAAAGATGGAAACTGACGCCTGAGCTACGCCGGGCGGTTTAGCTAGTGTACATATAAAGATCATTTTTGCTTTATATTTTAATATATTTTTTTTTCAAATTGTAAGTCTGGTAGACGGCCATAAGCCAAACCATTTTATCATGTGAAATCTTTTATATCTTGAATTAATTCATTCAACTTTAAAACTTAACTTAAAAACTTTTAACTTAGGTCCCTATTATGAGTAGCGAATCGAACGTTCGACTGGAAGCGAATGTTTTAGAGAAACTCATTTATTGGATCATTAAAGTTCGTCCATTCTCTTATCTGACATACCTTAAACGTAGAAAAATAAAGTTTTCTACAAAGTTTTTGTTTCTACAACCTATAATACCGCTATAAAAGAAGTTCGCAAAAACATTCGCTTCCAATCGAACGTTCTATTCGCTGCTCATAATAGGGACCTTAGTGATCCGTAACCGTTCGAATTCCACATCCGAAGAGCGGTGACCTGTAATTGGGAACTATTATGAGAAACTGAGAGTTAAGCCGTCGGTCACTAGGTGAACTATTAACGGCTAATGAAAAGCAGAGAGAAGGCTTAACTAAAATTTTTCTTAGCACACAAATTATCGCGTTTGGAGTTCAAACCTTTATGTGAAATGCCTATTGTAATAAGGGATAGTGTTATCGTTCCACCCCACAGGCGGATCACTAGTGTGAAGCAGAAAAGTGGGAGAGTTGTGATCGCTTCAAGATCACTACTCGTAACGCCGGAAATGGAAAGAAGAAGTTATCGTTTGTTGATGCTTACTATTCGTTTATGATGGTCGTAAAAGAAAACGATAACAAAAGGTACATACATATATACAAAAAAAACTACCTTTTTCTGACTTTTGTTTTCTATGTCAAAAAAAGGCAATAACAGTTGTTGTCGAATAACAATAAGCAGTATGGAAGCGAAATCGTAAAAAAGTTTAAACTTTAATGGCACTTTGGAGCCAAATTAATCATTACAATTACAAAAATACTGATACCAAAATATGTTGGTTGAGGGTAAGTGAATGTTATTTTAACAAGGCAGTGAAGAAGTTGCATTACTTTTTGAAATTTTTTTTTTCTGAAGGAGAGAAGGTATGGAGAATCATTTTAGCTGGAAGTACTCTAACCGAAAAAAGAATCCCAATTGTGGTCAGAGAAAAAACGAGTTGAGGTCAAAAAAGTGAACTTTTTCATATTTGCAAGAAACTCTTATATTTATTAATTTCTTACAGTGTTGAATGGAGAAAACTTAAGCAGAAGTAACAATCTAATTTTGCCATTTAAGTCAACATTTTATTTAAAAAGGATGATTCGCCCTTACAATAGGCGTTTCGCAGAAACACCTGTTCTTCATTGGTCTTACCATTAGTTCAAAAGTTGTTTTACATAAACACCTGTTGTTGTACCTAGAGCTATATCATTTTACTAAAAATCTTATTGTTATTAGAGTGAGTAGCTTCGTAGGTTAAACTCTACCCATTTTTTAACCTCAATAAAAACTCATATTTTGGTTATTAAAAAAAGGAACTTCGTCAAAACACTTAGGTCTGCTATTTATTTGGCCTCTCTTTAAACTTAACTTTATAATTTGTTCATCTTAATTTTACGTGTATAGTTGGTTCGTCAATATCACCACTTTGGTTAGTCTGTTCATCCACTTCGATAACAAGTAAAACTCTCATTCATCTTCACCTAAATATCAAGAAAAAAAAAACACAAACAAAATAAAACTGTTGCTTCTTCAGATAATCATTTATAATTAAATCTACCGATGTAAAAGTTAATGATCGTCATAACGGTAAATCCCAATGCCACAGCAAAAAACTGAGCAAGTCCAGCCATTCTTCTTTCACGGTTTTGATGCCATCGTGCCTTCTCTCGTGGCATCACTTCACATACAGTCACATAGAAAAGTGTACCTCCTGCCAACGCTTGGATTATTGACAATACAGTGGTGCTTGAGGAATCTGATGGCAAGCTAACAAGTACCATGCCAGCCCCAATACCTATTACCGAACCTAGGGAAAATGTTAGCACGGCCATCAATTGAGCACGAAAAGATGCAGCTGCGTTTGATCGGAATTCAAGTCCCAAACAAAATCCCATCACAAATTTGTGGCATGCAACGGCTCCAAGAAGGAAGAGGACCTTGATATGGAGAAGATATGCTGTATGAAACTTATATCGCTTTTCCTTATGGAAAACATATGAAATGTTGAAAGGGAGTCTAAAGTTTACAAACCTTAGAGCTAGAATCCTGCACACCAATCGCAAGGCCCTCCACAAATGAGTGCAATGAAAGAGCAACAAAAAGGCCAAAAGCCCCAGTCATACTTTGAGCGCATGGTTCTCTATGACTCGTATGGCAAATACGTTCGTTAGCCTGTCTTACAATGGTTTCACAATTATCTTTTTGATCTTCATGACTTCGTGAAGTGCTGAAATAACATACCCGAATGTTATTTGTGATTCATGTGGACAAAAAAAAAAACTTACTGTGCCCCAATTAGGGGGTCTGATTCATTGTTAGAGCCATAATTACTATGACTATGACTGTGATTATGGCTTTGATGATGGGTTGCATTGGATGCCTCCGAATGAGAATGTTGAATAGCCTCTCCAAAAAAGTAATGAATAAACTCATCGATAAAGTATACAATAAAGAAGCCTCCGCAAAAGTAAATTTCCGCATTGTTTGGCATTGCCTTGCGGACCTGCGAGAGAATTCTTTTTATAAACAAAAAATCAACAATGTTGTAAAAATACTTACATCAGGTAGCATGTGAACCAGAGCTGTAGCCAGAAGAACACCAGCACCGAAGCATAGCATCAATGAGGTAGATAATGGAAAACGTCTGCGATTTCTTTCCGATATAGCTGCAGGTAAGATACCAGACAAAAAGCTGCCCAATCCCAAAGAAAGCATGGCAAGCACTTTGGCGCCATTCCCTCGGTCCATTGAGTCTATCACATTCACACTGGAACTCATGATCTTTACAGGAAAAATTTCAATGAATTTTGACTATTGAAAATTAGGCTACTTACTACATATGTGTATATTAAAAGAACATCCAAAAGCAGCTACTCGTGAAGAAATCAGCAAACGAGAACAGACAAATTGTATAGATAAAATTTGTTACTTTTAGATAAGAATGTTTGGATGCTGATTTATTAGATTTTGTGATAAGATAGTGGAGTTGTTGAGTGAGTGTTGACGACCGATTAAGACTGAAGAGTTTGAGTAATTTTCTCGAATTTAAAAGTTATGGCACCCAATGGTTCTCACCTAGTTCCTAATTTATGCGGTCTTGATTTTTGATTTTGGCTTTCTTTGTTGTTCTCGGTGGTTTTTAATTTCTGTTTGAAGGTCTTCTTTTTTTATGTCGTCATATGTTGTTTTTGTTTACTGTTGATGTGCTAATTCACGGTAGAAAAAATAAAAAGTGCATTTCAAGTTGAAAAGTGGAGCAAATAGCACTAAGTTCACAATAGAATGTTAAAAAATAAATTTTTGTTTCGATTTTCCTATCTTTTTCTAGATATACTCAGCGACTTGGTTAGACAGAGAAAAGTGGGAAATCTGTGATTCTTCGAGATCATAATGCCCGAAACGCCAGATAAACAAAGTAGTAGAAGAAGAAGCGTTTGATGGCAAACTTAAAAATAGCGAAAACACGTACCCTTTTTCAATTAATTTCAAACCAACTACTAACAAGAAGCAGAAGGAGGAGGAGGAGGAGGAGGGGAAAGAGGAGGAGGAAGAGGAGGAAGAGGAGGAGGAGGAAGAGGAGGAGGAGGAGGAGGAGGAGGAGGAAGAGGAGGAGGAAGAAGAAGAGGAGGAAGAAGAAGAGGAGGAAGAGGAGGAGGAGGAGGAAGAGGAGGAGGAGGAGGAAGAGGAAGAGGAGGAAGAGGAGGAGGAGGAAGAAGAGGAAGAGGAGGAGCAGGAAGAGGAGGAGGAGGAGGAAGAGGAGGAGGAGGAAGAGGAGGAGGAGGAAGAGGAGGAGGAGGAGGAGGAGGAGGAGGAAGAGGAGGAGGAGGAAGAGGAGGAGGAAGAGAAGGAGGAGGAGGAGGAAGAGGAGGAGGAGGAAGAGTAGGAGGAGGAAGAGGAGGAGGAGGAAGAGGAGGAGGAGGAAGAGGAGGAGGAGGAGGAGGAGCAAGAGGAAAAGGAGGAGGATCACATTTTATGTGATTTATAGTGATGATAACAAAAGAGCTGGCACTTTTCTCATTTGCAGCCATAGTTCTATTCGTTTCTCTAACTTTTGTGCTTTATAATCTTTATGTAAATCCAGATTATGGTTTTTTTTGAAAGAGTCAAGTGAAATCGATAGTCGATTTTCATTTTCAATACACAAAACAGATATTTTATAAGTGGCATCACTGATACATCTTTTGGTATCCAAACAGCTGACAGCTGTCAAGCATAATCAAAATCGGATTTGGATACATTTCGTAGAAGTGATTATTCCTTTTTAGTTGTTTTTATTGGTTTATTTTGTTAATTTATCGCTTCTCGTTTATTCAATTTAAATATCATCATAATTGATTCGCTTGGCTTGGCAATTTATTATTTTTGTTTTGTTTTGTTTTTCTTTCATTTTTTGTTATTAAAGCTCCCCGAAATTCCAAGTAAAACCCCAAGTGTAACAAAACAAGTTCAAAAGAAAGTTAATTCGTCATACATCCAACAGTCTTATCTTCAATTGTTGCAGTATATAGTGTGCTCTTCATGCATATGCAATGAGCTCATCAATTTCTACGAATTTAAGAACTCCATCAACTTCCAATTGCGAAGATATCTTTATTCGCAAAATACCACCCTTGGAACGAAACGAGCTATGTGCTATTCTTGATGAGTTAAATGTTTGGCAGAGCTTAGCCCTAGACCATATGGGTTATGCCACAAAAGACTTGCAGGTAAAACAATTAAATTCATAACATCAATGTTTGTGGTATTTGACTGATGATAGCTAATTTTTCATAGCCCATCAAAAGAGCCATAAACAATGGCAGTGGAAATTCGCCTTCGCAAATGTTGCTGGATATGTGGGGTGATTTAAACCACACTGTCACAGAGCTGTTTATACTTCTATATAGGTAAGTTGCTGAGTTACTTTCTCAAACATTATCTACATAGCAATCTCAGAAATTGATAATTGCAATTTTAATTGATTCGCTTGATGGGATAGTTTATTTTGTCTCCGTTAGTGAGTTGTCAGTGATCAAGTAACATAAAGTGAACTCGTATGACGACTGTTTTCTAATTTGCTGTTTGACCATACCTAGTTGAAAGACCACTATGAGTTTGTAAGAGATGTTAACAGGTTACAAAATATCTGCGAAACTTAGGTGGAAAATAATATAGTTACTAACTTACTTAGGTGGGAATCACACTTCAGAGTGAGCCTGGACCTGCACCAACATTGGTTGAAGTCTTCTTACACTTGATTGGTCCACCTAAGTTAAGAAACTTTCAATCTTTTTATATAGAAGTGTTGCGTATGCAGGAACTCTTATCAAGACACGTAGTTTTGTTTTTGTATTCTCTTGAATCGCTGCAGCTAATGATTAATGAGCTATATTATATAGATACTGTCAAGTTTGGAGCCTCAAAGTGAATCTGAAAAAATCAAACTTCATGATTTCTAAAAATGATGGTGGTAGAAGTTGTTCAAATGGGAGGTAGATTTACAACGGTGATGGTATTGAAGTTGTTAAAGAATATAAATATCTCAGAGTTGTTTTGCTAAGAACTTAAGCAAGGAAAAGCATTTTAAAGGAGAAACATGAAAAGTCAAAAAATGTCATTGGCGCTGCATGGAAGAAATGTTTCGCTAGCAAATACATTACCCATAGTAGTAAATTTCGTGTTTTCGAAGAATAAAATAAATAAATAAATAAATAGGGTGGCGCAACAGAGCGAGGAGACCCAAGGCCTAGCGCATTTCTCACAACAATGCCCTGTAAGGGAATGGAAGGGACCTACAATTTGCTTCCGGTTCCGAACGGCTAATTGAGAAAACGCTTTTCTGGCAATGAATTTACTAACGGAGGACTTGCCGATTCCTCGCGAAAGGCGATACCCACGAAAAAACATTTTTGCTTCTGCTGTGATTCGAATCTCAAACCTCTGGGTTAGCAGGTGGACATGCTAACCATCACGAAACGGGTACCACTGTTTTCGAAGAAGTCGGTATTAAATCTTGCTCTATGCATCTCAGGTATGGGGATACAAATATCACGAAAAGGTATAAAACTGAGGTTGTATATAAAAAGAATATTTCGTCTTACTCCTAATACTGCTGGAAACAGGGCTATCTTCGTTCTTCATATGTACACTTAAACTCCACATAGACTATATTCTTAAGGTAGGTAATATGTACATAATGTCCAATGAAAGACTACAAAGTAAAGTAGACCTTCTAGCTATTGGGGTAAAAAGCAGTTGTTATGCTGAGTGGATAGAGCTAGCACAGTGGTTCCAATTAAATTTGAATTTGCATAAGCTTAACTAGTGAAAATGCTCACTTTACAAACAAATGCACAGAACTGACCGCTTCTTGTATACATCTCTCGTCGTATTTGGTCTCCACTTCCTCTATCAGAGAGATGTATACAAGAAGCGGTCAGTTCTGTGCATATATCGATATATAGTAAACTTTGTCATCAGAACTGACCGCTTCTTGTATACATCTCTCGTCGTATTTGGTCTCCACTTCCTCTCTGATAGAGGAAGTGGAGACCAAATACGACGAGAGATGTATACAAGAAGCGGTCAGTTCTGTGCATATATCGATATATAGTAAACTTTGTCATCAGAACTGACCGCTTCTTGTATACATCTCTCGTCGTATTTGGTCTCCACTTCCTCTATCAGAGAGGAAGTGGAGACCAAATACGACGAGAGATGTATACAAGAAGCGGTCAGTTCTGATGACAAAGTTTACTATATATCGATATATGCACAGAACTGACCGCTTCTTGTATACATCTCTCGTCGTATTTGGTCTCCACTTCCTCTATCAGAGAGGAAGTGGAGACCAAATACGACGAGAGATGTATACAAGAAGCGGTCAGTTCTGTGCATATATCGATATATAGTAAACTTTGTCATCATTCGGGCCATATAACCTACTTACTAGACGAGGACAGTATGGAACCAGGGATGGAAAATGAAATTTTTCTATTGTACTGTAACTGTTTTAAAATTGCATTGAAAAACAGTTTTGTACAAAAAGAAATTCTAGCATTGATCAACAAATACAAAACAACAATATAAAGTTTGTTTTTGAAAATGCAATAAGAACAAACAACAAAGTTTGATTATTTCCAAATATTAGGTTTGTTCGTTGAAGCCCTGGGGTTGCCCTATGGTCGCCACAAAGCGTTTTTTGAGAAACCTAAATTGGCCCTGAATGTCAAATTGAGTGTTTTTTGAGCCATAGGTTTTCCCCAAACTCGCCCTAGCTTTTTGCTGTGGCGATTTGAGGGCTGTCAATTGCATGTATTTTTTTTTTAATGACAGGGATGTGTGGTGATTTGTGGTGTAGTGTTTTTTGAGGACTGGAAAACCCAGGTTTTTTTGACAACTCATAGGGCTGTTCGTTGAACTTTCCCCAGGGTTGACCCAGGTTTTCTTGACAACCCTATGAGTTGTCAAAAAAACCTTGGTTTTCTAGTCCTCAAAAAACGCCAAACCACAAATCACCACACATCCCTGTCATTAAAAAAAAAAAATACATGCCATTTCACAGCCCTCAAATCGCCACAGCAAAAAGCTAGGGCGAGTTCGGGGAAAACCTATGGCAAACCTATGGCTCAAAAAACACTCAATTTGACATTCAGGGCGAATTTAGGTTTCTCAAAAAACGCTTTGTGGCGACCCTAGGGCAACCCCAGGGCTTCAACGAACATAATTGGTTTTTATGGTTTTATAAGTAATAACAAACATTTCTATTAATTATGAAACACAATGACCTTCAGGTGGCTTCCACGACTTTGTTGATGACTTTGGGCTGTAGCTCTTGGGTTTTTTCGATAATATTAGCCTGGAGTGGTTGAATCGTTTCTGAATTGTTGGGATAAAATTGATTCCCACATTAAAAAGAAAGTCCAAAATGGTCAAATCGTATCTACGAGGCGTTCAAAAAACGAGTGATAATAAAGTTTTAAAAATTAGTTAGCGAATTTTCGATAGTGGCATGGGCTGTGCGCCACGGCGGCTCGTCATCCTGCATGAAGCAGAGGTAGCTGGAGTCCATTTTATCAGTTTCAGTAAGAAAAGTTCGGCTCTGTAAAGCCCATTGTTGACGGATTGAGTCTCACATTCTCTGCTTCAGCAACCACAATCTCGTCTGTACACGGAACGTAGATGGAAACCATGAGCGTTACGGATGATACTAGGTTCGTTCGTTGAACTTTACCCAGGGTTGACCCAGGTTTTCTTGACAACCCTATGAGTTGTCAAAAAAAAACCTGGGTTTTCAAGTTCTCAAAAAACACTCAGTTTGACGTTAAGGGTGAGTTTAGGTATTTCAAAAAACGCTTTGTGGCGACCACAGGGCAACCCCAAGGCAAGTTTTGCAATCGTGCAGGACAAAATTTTTGAGATAACAATTGAACATGACACTACGATGAAAGAGAATACGAAGAAAGTGGGGCCTACAATTCTGTCTATCTGTCTGTCCGTATATGGATCTACAGCCTGCACTGAACGCTGGATGGATTTTCTTCAAAATTTTTCAGTTAGGGTCTGTGGGGCAGCCTACAGAGGTTTTTGGAATTGAGTCTCTAGGTTTTAAAATAAATTTACCTGCCATACTACTGATATGATAATACTTCTTTTTCTCGAAAACGGCTCCAACGATTTCGACAAAGTTTTTTGTGATGCATTAATTTTAGTTTGTTTTTTTTATGATACGAAAAAAAAATTTTGGAAAAAGTCTAAAAACGGTACCTCCCATAGACGGTTTTTTTTCAAAACCGACTCAAAAATAATGTGCATCGTTATTTCCTTTCTTATCGTTTCCTTTTTCCTAACATAGATGTCCGAGCTTTCCGAGGGGCGGCGAACTTTGACTCCGACCACTTCCTTGTTGTAAAACTTCCACTGTAAAACGATACCACTTCGGAAAGCTATTGCCAGTGCCTTTTCCAATGCCTCTCTCGGCCTCCAAAATTTTAACCGAACCATAGGAAATGAAAAATTCAAAAAGACAAATACAGTCAAACAAAAAGCATGACAAATGTTGATACGAAAGAGAACAAGTGCTGCTTTCGACCAGTATAACGAAATCTACAAGGAAAAGAAGGCATTCTCAAAAAAGAAAAAGAAGCAGCATGAGAAGCTCGCGTTTGAGGAAATTTGAGAGATGCCATGACAGGATTGAGATTCGGAAGTCTCGTAATTTTTATCATTAACAGTGATATACCTCTATTTTGGTTTCGTATTTTCAAATAAGTCGATTCTGTATGAAATAGCAAATCGTAATGACCACAAATATACCACCAAAACAATCGCTAGAACCACTGTTGCCAATTTGAGACCAAACGTATTAAAAAACCACCCGTTAGAAGCGTAATCAGGGGGTTTGGTGAACTGAACCATGGTTTTCAAAATAAATTGGCACATTGTGTAATGGCAAATCGTACTGACCACAAATATACTGCCAATTGTCAAATTGACAATCACTAGAATCAGTGTTGCCAATATAAAGACGAAACCCATAAAGATACACCTGTTGGAAACGTAATCGGGAAGTCTGGACATCTGAACCATGATCTTGAAAAATTTTGATAAATTTGCAAGCTTTGTTTTGAAGTTAGTGAAATGGCAAAACGTACTTACCATAAACATGCCGCCAATTTCCAAATTTACAATCACTGGAGACAACGTTAAATAAATAAATAGGGTGGCGAAACAGAGCGAGCCCCAAGGCCTTTCTCACAACCATGCCATATTGTATATCAATATTTTTTGAAAATTTTATAAATTTTGATTTTTTGAAATAATTTCAACCATATCTTTGATTTTTTAAATTTTTTTAGCAAAACAACTTCTGCCAAGATCTTAAATTTTGCACACTGTATTTCTAAAAAATTCATTTTTAAAAAAAGTGAAAAATAAAAAACCGTGTTTTTGAAGAACTGGTCCAACGATTTCGATAAATTTTTCAGCGTTTATATGTATTAGCAACTGCAAAACAATGGCGTTTTTAGATTTTGAAGCCTTTGGTATATTTAATTTAATTATTTTTCAATATTTTGTCAGATCTAATTCAATTTTCATATTAATGTGTAGTTGGCAGCCACCTAATACATTAAGAGCTGATACTAAAACCTTTTACTCAGCCTAAAAATTTTGGTATTGTACTTAGCACACAATCGCAAGTTCGTGTGACCCAGTCGTGCCATTTTTTTGTTTGTTTTGTAATCAGTCTGAAATCAAATTTAACATAGAATTAGTTGAACTAGCTTTACCCATGACTGACCCAGGTTTCCTTAACAAGCCCATGGAGTTACCAAAGTTGCTTAAACACAAAACCGATACACATTCCTATCAGTTAAATAAATAAATATAAATAGGGTGGCGCAACAGAGCGAGGAGCCCTTGGACCTAGCGCATTTCTCACAACCATACCTTGTGGGGGAATGGAGGGGACCTACAATTTTCTGCCGGTTCCGAACGGCAAATCGAAAAGCGCTTTTCATGGCAATGAATTTACTAACGGAGAGCCAATTCCACGAGAAAGGTGATATGCGTGGAAAAACATTTTTGCCTCTGTTGGGATTCGAACCACGAACCTCTGGGTTAACAGGCAGACATGCTAACCATCCCGTCACCGGCACCACATACATCGCTATCATTTGAAGAAAATTATATGTCATTTGACAGTCCTGTTCTTTACATGAACTCTGAGGTGAAAACAGAGCGCTCTAAAAACACTCATTTTGATATTCAGGGCATGTTGAGGTTTTTCAAAAATCGCTTGGTGCTGACTCTGTTCTAATGTCGCTTTCCATTGGTTTCACTCGCGGAAGCACTCATTTTGAAAACCAATAAAATACCCAATATATTCTTTGTAGAAAATTTTCTTTTCGACATTTGAGTAACATGTGTTAGTGCTTCTTGAGTGAATTATTCTTTCAAATCGAGAAGTGGCTGTTACTTCTCAGAATCATGAGAAGTGATCTTTTCGCAGCAATGAAACTGTTTTAGAATGCTCCTGGACGGTTCTTTTCGTCCCATGGATAGCGACAAACATAAGTAGTTTGACGTTTTTGATGATTCTTACTCTGCTCTGATCTGCCTTTTTTTAGGATAGTTCACAATGTACAATTAGTTGGACGTGCTTTGGTCTGTACTACGAGTATTGGATAATGTGAACCCTTAAACGACCGCTAGTCCAACTGGTTGGACGGTCCTCAAATATGTTTGATAATTTTGTTTAAGAATGAGGTCAGACGCTCAGACGACAAATCTGATAAGTCTGAACGCAAACTACATTCGACCATACAACATCCATTAGACTTTTTTTTATAGTCATGCGATACTAAGATTTGATTTATGCATTTACCTGCCTTTTTTTTTAGGTTTTATTTTGTTACTGCTGCAAGCGATTTAATGTTATTTGTTTTCTGGAAACCTAGTCAAACCCATCAGTTTCAACGCAAACGTTTGCTAACTTTTCGGTTCGTCACACTAGAGAAGTTTTGCTTCCAATAAACACTTTTTTGGGACAAGCAATCTCTTCGCATAGTGTGAAAGTTGTAGTTGTAATCCCAAGAAAGTAGATAACCGATTAAGCGTCATACTTGATAAACAACTTAAATAAATTGTACTCAACCCTTTCTGGGCGTTCAATAAATAAAAAGCAACTCATATTCTCGTTTTTTGTTTATTTATTTTTACTTCCTTATCAGAATGCACCAATACCACGCAATGGATGCGATAAAATCATTTGTTGAAACAAAATACCACAAACTCATTACACAGGACCAGCCAGATTTGAGTAACTTGATGCATAAATCAAAATCCGCAAAGATTCTCAACTGTAATTCGTCGTCGGGTGTTAGCAATTCAAACAATGAAACTACCAGTTCTGACAATTACACCTCAAGTAGCGCCGAAGACAACAACAACGGTTCCAAGGGCTTGAATTTGCGAAATGTAAATGAATATGCCAGTACCATTCCACAAATAGACTACAAAGAATTGGAGCAAGCCACAAACAACTGGAATGGAGATAATGTTCTGGGGAGGGGTGGCTTTGGGACAGTTTTCCGTGGCTTTTGGAAACAAACTTCAGTGGCTATTAAGAAAATCACCTACCATGGACCAGATGGTGGAGACAAGATTCAAATACAACAAAGTCTCAACGAGTTGAAATATCTGAACTCGTGTCGACACGATAATATTCTGCCACTTTATGGATACAGCATAAATGGAGCCGACCCATGTCTGGTGTATCAGCTGATGTCTGGTGGATCGCTCGAGCAACGTTTGAATTTGAAAAGTGTTGAACCGCTTTCATGGCGTCAACGGTTGAACATTGCTTGTGGAACAGCTAGGTATGTGTCATTGTCATTTAAAACTAAGGTAATTTGTTTCAATTTTAAATTCATTTCAGAGGCCTGCAATATCTTCATACATTCCGGGAGAAGCCATTAATTCATGGCGACATTAAACCTGCCAATATTCTTCTTGATCCCTGCAACCAGCCACGCATTGGTGATTTTGGTTTAGCACGAGAGGGACACGAACGAGATTCATCAATGGAAGTTTCTCGGGTCTATGGCACGAAACCATATTTGCCGCTAGAATTCCTCGGTTACAAATCGCTGAGTACAAAAGTGGATACATTTAGTTTTGGTGTTGTGTTATTGGAAATGTTTACGGGCTTGCGAGCCTATGATAAGACGCGTGCTCATCCTCTTCTAACAAGGCATATTTTATCCGTTTTTGGAAATGTACAAATTGAGGATTTGATAGATAAGAATCTACGCATCAACCCGGAAGTCGATGAAGTTTGTAAACAGATTATCCATTTAGGCAGAGCTTGCATTTCAGAAAGACCAGAGCATAGGCCAGAAATGGTCGTTGTTTTGCGACATCTTGAAACTCCATGAATATTTGGAAATGACAATTGTCTAAAATAAGGAAACTTAACGCACCACAAAAATGTTTATAGATATTTTTATATTTCACTGTTAGTTTTAATAAAGAATAATTATTTTGTATAAGATAGTTTCTGTGCACATATTTATTATATTTTTTTAAATTATTTGAACACATATTATCCACCTTCGACGAAATGCCGTTGCATTTTTGGCGCACCATCTTTTTTTTTAGCTGGCTATGGTAATCAATTCTGATCAGACAGGAATTCGATATTTAATTTTTAGTACAAATCGCGGACAGAACCCTCGACGATACCTCTCCTACTAGAGCTTCACTTGAACTTAACTTAATGGAGAAAAATTAAGAATGTCATATGAACGTCGAGAGTCAATTTGTTAGTGTGTGGCAACAAAAGGCTTGGGTTTTACAGGAAATTTGATGTATGTTATTAAATCAGAGATAAAATGGATAAGAATTAAAAAACTTCGAGGATTTAACTGGAGATATTCGTTTTTAGTATCTACAAAGCTGATCAGCTAAAAAACGCTCCGTGTTAGCTGTGAAAGAAGAAGCATGCCGCTAACAAAAAATATTTAGTTCGCTTATTGTCAAATGAAGAGAGTTTAATCGTGCAGCAACCAAATTCCTACTTAATGGAAGTGAAATGCCGAGGATGCTTCAAGAGTATGTAACGGGCTAGTGGTGGCTGTCGGGTCGATGCTGGCATGCTTGTACCCTCCTTAGCTCGTCGGTGGGGTTGGTTCTTGACCCTGTTTATAAGCACCGCTACAAAATTCATGCCAGGCTTAACACACATAAATATCCTTTGAATTTATGGTGGTCTAAATTAAACGGACGGACGTTGTCAAGGCATTGACGATAGGCGTTGGCATGTAGATGTTTAATGCCTTAAGCACACTTTTCCCGCCCCATAAACCTTGGTAATAAAGGTGCTCGTAATTTGATATTACCCCGAAATTGACTAATTCATTTCGCTTGACCGATACACATCCTCAGCAACCCCTTAAATAAATCTTCTTAGATTATTTCCATGTTCTCTACATTATCTCAATTTTTATTTTAACGTTATAATTCACATTGCATTACGTTATATTTTGTTTCTTTCTCAATTTTTTAATATGAAACAAATTTTCAAACAATTTAAAAGTTTCAAAATTGATTATAGTATACCGTAAAAGTGTATAGCACGGGTCACACACGGCTTCTGCCAGCCGCTTCTTACCAGCGGCTGGCAGTAGCAGCAGCAAGCAGCGGCTGGCAGTGCGGTCACACTTAGCTGCTAGCCACACGTCAAAACACAGGCTGACAGCTAACCGATTAACAGCAGCTGCCATACTTCTATTTTAATTTGCTGTTTAGAAAACTTTTTTTTACTTTTCTAGTGAATTGCAAAAACCACCGCCAAAGCTTCAACAACCTTTGAAACCGATTGAAGAGAATCGATGTTCTTCAAATGTTGCAGCTCCATTAGCAAGATTGTCAATCGAAACACCTCTCAAGGAGGCTGAAGACCAGTTCGCTACGCCACAGATTCGCTCTTGGTCAATAGCCAGACGGCCGAGAGATCTGTGCTCGACTTCTCAAAAAACTCGTAGTGCAATCGCTAATGTGTTTCGCTTCCAAAAGGTTCTTTTCCAGACTCCAATGGCAGTGTCACGAGCTCCCATCGCTTGTATATCCAACAACAGTATCACACTTTCACTTTGCGATACAATTAACGAGAGCAACAATGCTGAGATTGCATCTTTTGGCATCGGGTGTTGGGGTTAAAAAGACATCTGATGGTGATTTAATTGAAGATCCTGGAATGGTATTCTGCAGGCAGAATCCACACGTACTACAAAAACTTTAGACATGGAGCATTTACCAGCTCCCAATATCAGATTTGGTTGCAATACTTAAAACACTCATCGCTCAAATCTTAACATATCCTCAGGCAATTGATGAAATTGTCGAGAACAAAGTTCAGAAAGAAGCCAATGAAGAAACTAACCTCGCAAATTCTACTTCAAGTTCTCCCCAAGCAACTACGAGACAAGCAAAGCCCCTTGAACCAGCCAAAAATGAGCTTAAAGAAAAAGATGGAAAGAGTGTTCTTGCGAGCGAAGGTCTATCTAGGAATGGATCGTGCTTATAGAAGATATTGTGTTCTAATGTCTGTTCCAGCTGTGTTTGTAGAACACTCAGTCCTCTAGATATCACAAGCCATTTATTTAATGGACTGTCCACAACCAAACCATTTGATTGAAAAAAACTTAAAATTTAACATTTTTATTTAAATAATTTTTACAAGTCACGTCCCATAAGCTTTTATACTTTTGGAAAACATTTAAAAACGTCAGCACTTCTTTTGAACTCCACCTCAGGTCGTTCATATTGTTTAATTTATATTAATTTAAAATAATTGAAAAGTTTATACGCGCGCGATTACTATTGATTTATGATTTGAAATAAGTCAACTGCCAAATCTACTCGCTGCTACTTACCAGCCGATGTGGTCAGATTGCGCTACTAGCTGCCAGCCGCCGCTGCTTGCTACCAAAAGTTGAACATGTTCAACTTCGCCAGCCGCTGCTAAACGCTCGCCGGCTGCCAGGGCTGGTTGCGAATTTTGTGGTCACACAAAGCTGATCAGCGGCTGGCAGTCAATTCGCCGCTGGCAGCAGCTGTGTGTGACCCGTGCTTATGTCAGATATAGGCGGCAATATAGTAAAATAAAAAATTAAACTTACATGGATATTCGAAGAAATGTGCGCACACTTGCCTCCAATGTTCCGTGGATTCCCTTAGGATATCTTCTTGAATTTTTTCAATTTTCTACCTATTAATCACAACACACACTTTCAACAAATTATACGATGGAATGAATGATTAATTAAGTCAAGAGTATTTAATACAGACTAAAGTTATTTATGAAACACAAATATTAAAATTAAATTCGAATTGTTGAATTAGATGAAATTGGCAATAGGTTTGCAACAAAAAGGAAGGACAAATGGCAGCGTCCGTTCTTAAATCAATGAAAGTTAACTTCATGCGAAATTATATAGATAGATCTCATCACACTAAATAATTCGTGTATTATTTTCCCACGTCGGTATAGTTGTATGATTTGAATGGAAAGGATACGAAATTGTATACGTGGAGGAAGGAGCCTTCCCGTATCCTTCCCAGCGATTTAATAACAACGATGAATCTTTCGAATTTCTTAATTCTATTATCTAAAGCAAACCTTTAAGAAATTACTCGCTTAGTCAAAATTTTAAACATACAACCTTTCAATGAAATCTTTCTCTCCTTAATTTGTAGAAACTTTCTATTTTTTTTCCAAAATTTTCCCTTATTTCCTCTTGGCTTGGTAACAGGCTTTCTTCTTTATATGTATATATGTATATATTTATATATATTTTTTTTTCCGGTTAGTGTTTGAGTTTTGAAAGCCGTTATGAGAATGAAAATATTTCTAAATGAAATATTTTTATTAGGCAACTGAACTACTATGTTCAAAAAAAAAAATATTTTCTTGAAGTGAATAGTGCAAAGTAGAAAACTTCCATTCACAACAAGTACCACTGTCTTTAGTTATGTCGAAGGAGTTATATGCGGTAGTTGTTCAATGATTCGCCAGCCAACTGGTGGACTAGTAAAACTCACAGAAGGCTGCTCTTTCAGAAAAAAGACCCATTTAGGGTAAAGTTCTTGTTAATAATAGAAATTGCTGAAAATGAGAAGAAAAGCCTTGCGCAGATGATTCGATTTTATAAAACAAAGAGCGACTTGTAAGGCACGAATTGAATTGAAATTGCTATCTTAAGTGAAAGGACTGAATATTAATTTCAACAAGCCTCATTTGCTTAAAGCAAAATGAATAAAAAGACGAAGAAGTTTTTTTTTATATTTTGAGTCGAATCGTTTTTATCGAAATTAAAGTTCGGTACTTTTATTTTCACTTTGGTTTCGTTTTGTGTGCAAAATTTGTTAAAAATCGAAAGCGAATGTGACTTTCGTGGCGTTTCGTCCCATTAACTGTGTTATTTTTGGAACCAAATTCCTTTGGGGGGCTAGTTTTTTGACGGGTGAATAGAATTTTGTTGATATCGTTTGTTTATTGATAAAGAAGAAAATGTAGCTCGATGCCCCATCCGTCATCGCTTAAAAAACAAAAATAAAGAAAATAAAAAATTAGTTTTGGACAAAAAAAAGATTTGAAAACCTATTGTCAAATGACTGGAAAAATGGAATGTATACTTTTCGACTTTTTTAATCGATGTATACTTTTCGACTTTTAATCTTTAATTGAAAGATTTGATTGCAAAATGTTTATTAGATTATCAGACCTCTGAGTACTTTGAACAGAGGCAATTGAATCTTGTTGAGTTCATCATATTTGATATTAGAGAATGTTGCTCATCGTATAAATTCACTAACGTCAAACATTTGCAAAGTTATTTGGCTTCCAAACGTCCAAAGTAATGCAACATTTGACATTCACCCTTATTAGGCGTTTCATTTAAACTCGCGAAAAATGATAGAGCTCCTGACACGCACGTGATGTTTTATGTTAAAATACAAATTCAAGTTCTTTCTTTGCTCTTTATTTGTCTTCAAATTATCTTGAAAGTTATTTCACTTAAATACCAATTGTGGCACCTAGATCTTTTCCTATATGAGGTGTATTTTGTTCTGAACAATTGCGGCTGATCGAAGAACAATTTGCGTACGAACTTTTTAGAAACATGTTGTTGAAAATCCGCAGAAAATAGTGCTTATACATACGTTACAGTAAATTCGCTAACACAAATTAACCAGAACGTTATTCATAATGATCAAAAAAGATATTGAGGCCGAACCTGCTTCACCATCCTGTGAGTAGTTTGTTTTGAGCAATCATCGATCGAAAAACCTGTGTTCATATTAAAAACTTACCAGTGAGAACGTTACAACTGGCAAGGGACAAGCTGTGAAAAGATTCTTAATACAAGGGTTTTCTAACAAGAAAATCAGCTGAGGTCATTACTGTATACAAGGACTTTGTGTATAATTTGCATATTAGTTAAAAAAAAAAATGGTGCTCATACGCCACAGTGAACTTTTTTTCTTCCAATGGCAACGGCCACTCAACAAATCATTCAATATTCAAGTTGAACCTTTAGCACGGATTATACTGCCAGTACTTCTTCTTAGCGCCTGGCAGTAGCATCAACAATCAGCAGTGGGCAGCCCGTTCATACCATTTACCTTACCAGTAAATAACGGGAAAGGAAAATGCAAAGTTGGCTTTTAAACAGCTGCAGGTATTCAAACAACAAGCTTATGTACTTATAAACACCCTATTAAAATCATGAACACCTTATTTGCAATGAACATCACTGCCCACACATACATAACATATCTTCCTACCAAAACTGCACCATAACTTATGTTTCATGAAACTATGTATAAATAGTCTTAGATATTATGAATAAAATAACTTATCATTCAGAAGTCAACAAGGTTGTTTCAAATGTTGTTGTCGCACCCGTCGTAAGGAGCAATTAGCTTGGACAATGTTTTGACTTTAAACATTGGTGAGCCCGATGTGATCCTTCACGTTAGAGATCCAGAGAGAGTTCCAGAGACGAGTTCACTGCACTATCGAATAATTCTAGTGCTCCACGGGCCATCCAGACGAGTTTCAGCTAACACTCCAGAGATTCAGAGACCAGTTCTCAGAGACGAGTTGGTGTTAGCAGTTTCGGTGCACTATCGTATAATTCTAGTGCTCCACAGGCCATTCATTTCCAAAGATCCACTCAAGAGAGAACAAAATCAATATGGATGAAATGCAAGTGTATACAATAGCGGCCAGGCAAAAGGCCATAACGGATGAATTACTACGCCTTAAGATCAACCTAACCGAAAGACCGCAGACACAGACCGACAGTTAGAGCACGTTAAAGAAGCTATTAGATGTGCTATCCCGAATACCCAAATCTTAAGGTGTGTCAACACTATGCCGAGCGGCAAAAATCGGGACATGCCGATCGGCAATACCGACTTAGTGTGGACGTCCCGATCGGTCTTTCTCCTTACCGAAAGCCGAACCGAATGAAATGGATCCGTATGCCGGTCGGCATAGTGTGGACGCACCTTTAGATAAGTTCTTGAACGATTGAGATATATCTTTTTCCAGATTGCTGAAATATAAAAAATCTACTTTTGAAAACAGAAAATAACTCAAGATATCGTTGCTAAACCATCCTTTTTTGGATTCTCATGCAGCTTAAGTGGCTTTCTGAATAGACAGATAGAAATCAGATAAAGAAAGAAAGGAAGAAATAGAAAGGTGAAGATGCAAACAGCCCTTAAATTTGTAAGCACAAAACACTACTTATAACGTTTTGTTAGCAGCCGCTGCTTGCTGCAAAATAGTCTCTGTCGCTGCCCCCTGATGCCCACCCGTCAATGGGCGCGTTCAAGAACCTATTGGATAGGCTATCCCGGATACCTTTTTGAACGATTCAGACATCTTTTTCTAGATTGCTCGCGACAAAAGCTAAAAAGCTCACATAAAAACTAAAAACCAACATGGTAGGAAATAAAAGTAAGTATTCTATCAATTGATCAATTGGAAAGAAAGGTATACCAAACCTTTTCGGTTACTTACCTTGAGATTGCTTCTTGGTGGAAAGCGTTTGTGCCTCTAAATGCTTAACACATAAACAAACACAAAAATCAATCCGGATACGATTATTGAACACCCCCAATACCTACACTGAAATTGTTTGTCAATACACTAAACACCTGCTCGTGTTTTGGTTCCATATCCACAACGTTAAGAGCTAAAGTTTATAGCATTTGACTTCCATTAATGAGTTCACCGCTTTCCACCCACTTATAAAAATAATTTCAGCACAACTTTTTATGTAGACATTTTCCATTTTTTTGTTTTCTATCAACCAAACATCAGTCAATCAAATTGTTTTGGAAATTGAACAATTCATAAATTAAGCAAGCCCATTTCTATTTTTTCAAAAAATAAAATTTTCAGATCCCTCCCAAAATCATGAATTCAAAAGACAACCCTTTTAAAAAGCACATTCAATCGTTACGAAGAATTTGCAAGCGAGATCCAAAACCATTAATTGATCAAGGAAAATTAAAAGATTGTGATCAGGGTATGAACCATGTGGAGGACCGAAAACCATTGGAAGTTGAACTCCTCCCAATCGAACACTCTTTAAGCTACGGCAATGGATTGATAACATTGAACGATCACTGTTTCCACTTCGAATGTCTTGAAACAAACAAAAAGCCCGAGCCTCGCACGCTTTTCAAACAAAGTGAAGATCAAAGAAGGTTCAAAACTCAAGTAATGTGCTTATATCTAATTGTGCTATTTTTAATTAAATTTATAGGAAAAATGAAAGCATTTGTGTGACAAATACTAAATATTCTGTCATTCCAAATGTATCTAAGTCAATGGGATTCAAACTTGTCAAGGACTTGAAATTGTGGAACATTCTTTGGACAGACTCAATGCCAGGAGTAGAAATATTTAAGAACATGAAACGTTTTCAGCAAATCAATCATTTTCCGGGCATGGTTGAAATTTGTCGAAAGGATCTTCTTTCAAGAAATCTAAACCGAATGCTAAAGTTGTATCCAAGTGAATATAACATATTTCCGAAGACTTGGGTTTTTCCAGCTGAGTGAGTTATACTTTACAAGTACACTAAAGTCACATTAGAGGGTTTTTCGAAAGTTTATTTGTGTTCGATAACCACACAAATTTTAAATTATATTTCCGTTCGTTGAAGCCCTACATTTACTCTGGGCTCGTATTATGAATTACGAATCACGAAACAAAGAAACGAAACCCATGACAACGATAGCAACTATGTACATAGACCGATTAGGAATTACTTGAATGGTTCCACAAAAAGGTCTAAACAATCGGCCCTATCGAGGTAACCGTCGGAGCGGAGTTCTCGATAGGGCCGAATAGGTTCGTTCGTTGAACTTTACACAGGTTTCCTTGCCAACCCTATGAGTTGTCAAAAAAACCTGGGTTTTCCAGTCTTCAAAAAACGCTAAACCACAAAATCACAACACATCCCTGTCATTTGAATAAAAATACATGCCATTTGACCCAGTAAAAGCTTAGGGCGAGTTGAAAGTAAACCCAAGTCAACCCCAGGGCTCAAAAAACACTCAATTTGACATTAAGGGCGAGTTTAGGTTTTTCAAAAGACGCTTTATGGCGACCACAGGCCCACTCCAGGGCTTCAACGAACGAACCTACTATGGCATCCATTTTTAGACTCACACTAGAAACAGTATAGTTCGAAACCAAGCCTATCACAAACATCTTGGACATTTTCAAAGTTAATTTGCTTTCGTACGAGTATGTGGAATACATCATACTGTACCTGCACTAGGGAAAAGACATTTAACCTGTTTTACAATAGCTTTCTTTTGTAGCCTAGGAGCAGCTGTTGCTTACAGCAAAAAACGTAAAAACCGAACCTTCATCCTGAAGCCGGATCACTGTGCTCAAGGGCGTGGAATTTGGTTAACCAACGATCTGAGTACTGTAAATCCAAATGATCGAATGATTTGCCAACTGTACATTCCCAAGGCATGTTCTACTTCTTTTTTCGTCACTATACAACATCTATCTCTGACTTTAAGTCTCATTTTAGCCTCTCCTGATAGACGGCTTTAAATTCGATCTACGAGTTTACACCCTCATAACATCAGTCGATCCTTTGAGGATTTTCGTTTACAATGAGGGCTTGGCTAGATTTGCAACAAACAAATACAGAGACCCCAGTACGGACAACACTACAGATCTTTTTATGCACCTGACGAACTATGCAGTAAACAAACGCAGTACAGAGTTCTCCAAATGTGAAGAAATGGGTAGTAAACGAAACTTCAAAACCATAAATAGACTTCTCGAGGAAAAAGGCTGTAATGTGGAGAAGCTTTGGCAGAATATCGATGATATTATAATCAAAACAATACTAAGCGCTTGGCCAATGTTAAAACATAATTATCATGCATGTTTTCCAATGCACGACAAGATCCAGGCTTGTTTTGAGATTCTAGGTTTTGACATACTCATTGACTCAAGACTCAAGCCGTACGTTCTGGAAGTCAATCATTCGCCCAGTTTTCACACTAATGAATCGGTTGATCATAAAGTGAAGCGAGCTCTTATAAAGGACACGTTGAATTTGGTCGGAACAATGTTGGCTGATAAGAAACAAATCTTGAAAGAAGACCGTAAGCGGGCAAAGAAGCGTTTGTTGAAAAGGAATGAAGAAGCAGAAACGGAAAAAATGTAAGTTCTTATATACGAAAAGAAAACCTTTTTTTGTTCAAAGAAATCAATTCACCATTTTTCTTTTAAAGTACACTCAGTCCAATGACCCAACAGATCGCTTGGGAAGAAAGCCATTTGGGTGACTTCCGTCGTATAATGCCACCAAATGGAAGCAGCCAACTCAACAAGTACTGCCAGTTTTTTGATTTACAAAATCAAGCATCCGTTTATTGTGATACAGTGGCAAGTAAACGTCGCGAAGAAGTGGCTAAGGAGCTCCGTTTGTCATTAAAACTTAAGCAAGATAAGCTTCTACAAGTTATTCGAGGCCAAAACAAGTCAACAAAGAGGAATTTTTTATCAAAGGCTTTTATTGATAGAATAAGAATGAAAAGCATGAAACGTTATAAAAACTGGGGGCCATCTTTTATATCGGATACAGAAGAGCGACAGAGAAGCATTGAAATGAAAGAGCGCTCAAAGATGGTCAAAGACATTCATATTCTGGAGATGGTTGGTAATATTTGAAAGGCTATCTGCAGAATGTTAATTATTCTTTCTCTAGATATTCCAAATGTTTTTCAATACGAAAAATTTAGCTGAAACAGATATCAAGAAGTATCCCAATTTTTACGAACAGCTTCGAGAGCAAAATTTAATATACGAAGATAGTAAATAGTGTTTCAGTTAAAGGAAATTGACTGTTGATTATTATTGATGTGAAGTGATCGTGGAGTACTTTCCATTTAGTATCAGAGAAACGAGCTATAAAAATAAATAAATAGGTTGGCTCAACACAGCGTGGAGCCCTGGGGCCTAGTGCATTCCTCACAACAATACCTTGTGAGGAATAGAGGGACGTACAGTTTTTTGTCGATTCCAAACGCCTAATCGAGAAAGCCCTTTTCATGGCAATGAATTTACTATCGGAGGACCTGGTAGTTCCTCGCGGAAGGCGAATCATTTTTTTGTGTTGTGTATTGGGAATTGAACGCAGAACTTCTTACGTAACAGGAAGACATGCTTACCATTACGTTGAGCTATGAATTTTATTATTTTTGAGTCTTGGTGTGACAAGTAAACAAATATTTTCTTTCCAAAATCAAAGACACAGCATGAAAGTTTGTGTGGGTTAGAAGTGAATGGTTAGCGACAACAACTCTACGTCATCAAGGAAGAATTAGGAGCGAATTATGGAACTAATAATGCAATACCTGACAGTCATTGAGCGTCGCACTTCAAAGGCAGCATTAAGAATGGGTCGGAAATACCAGAAACCTACTTAGGATACAAATCAGAAGAAGATCTCAGAAGAAGGATGTCACAAGAGCCACTCTTTTTTTCAATTTTTTTTTTTTCAAAAAGGAGTTGATGATTTGGGTGTTTTAAATCAAAGAGCTTTATGGCAGCTAAGTCAGTATAATGAGAAAACCAGAATATAAGAGAACCAGTACATTTTGATGCAATACAAAAAGAACGATCAACACTAGATTCGTTCGTTAAGCTTTGGTTCTGTCCTCAAGTAGTCACAAAGCGTTTTTGAAAAAAAAAAACTTGGGTGTCTTTGGTTCCAACACCGTTTTTTTGACCTGACTTCCGCTTAACTCGTCCTAAATGAATCTTTTTTTTGTGCTGGGTAAACTGGTAAGTTTACCAAGTAATATTCAGGTGTGTTCCTGACAATCGTTGGTTTTTTGACAATTTTGTATGAACAACGCTTTGAATAAGTCCAAGCCGAACATCGCCTTGTGAGTCGCAGTTAGTATCATCACTACATTGTATAAAACAAAGTCGCTTTCTCTGTTCCTATGTCCCTATGTATGCTTAGATTTTTAAAACTACGCAACGGATTTTGATGCGGTTTTCTTTAATGAATAAAGTGATTCAAGAGGAAGGTTTATATGTATAATACATGCATATTATAGTAGAGAAAACCCGAAAAATTTAATGATTTGTAATGTGATGTCGCGACAGCATATGTTTATCTCCTAAGGATAACCCACAGTAACCATTTTTATCTTTTACATACTACAAAAAAAAATATGGGTTATTTACCAAGCTTTTTTATACGATACAGTATCATTTCCTTTTCCAATTAAATACATTAGATACGTTGTGCATTTCATGTACATAGATCAAAATTGCTTTTTATTCGTTGAGAACTGTAACGTATCGATTATTGTAGCAATCGTTTTTTATTATTAATTATTTAGAGAAAATTTACTGTCATAAATTTTCTCATTCTGATTTTGTACGTTGTGAATACAACATCTAATTTATAAATTCAAATAAATTACTTATCCTTTTTCATCATTAAAACCAAGACTCTAATAGGTTATGGGCGAAACTAAGGAGTCGATTTGTGGAATTCCGCAGTTCTACGGAACCGGATTCGATGACTGGCAGTTCAGAGTTCGAATTCATCTGGACTCGCTTAACGTCGCTGATGTTTTAACAAGGATCGTTGAAACGATATGAAGAATTTTCGAGAAAAGATAAGAAAGCTAAGGAAAGAATCGTAGCTTATGTACATAACGATTATTTAAGTTACATTCGTGAAAAGAATATGGCTAAGGAAATGTGGGAGAGTCTTCAATCATCTTTCGCTCGAAAATCTGTCGTGAACCAACTTTTGGATCGGAAGCAGCTTATGAAGCTCCGTATGAAAGAGGGTGATGCAGTAGCTAATCACATAATGGTGTTTGAAAACTTAATCAGACAACTGAAGATGTCTGGGGCATCGCTAGATGAAAGTGATTTATTGGCTCAGTTCTTCCTGACACTTCCCGAAAAGTTTGATCCGTTAGGTACCGCCTTGCAAAATTTAAGGGGTGGGGAACTATCGTTTGTCATGGTCAAAGATAGGCTTCTTTTGGAAGAAGCGAAGTTAGAAGATAGAGATGGGGAAGAAATTCAAGAAAGATCGGCATTTGCTGGGAAGAAATATCCAGAGAAAACCTTCAAGTTTCAAGGTAAATGCTTCAAGTGTAACAAGTTTGGACATTTGGCAAAAGATTGTAGGAAAACAGATGTGACACCGAATCAAAGATATAACAAAACTTCAAAGGGCGTCTGTTTGATGTCAGATCGGAACGAATCAGGGGGAATGAAAGAGCTTGGCACAAGAATTAAGTTTAAGTTAGATTCCGGAGCCAGTGATCATCTTTCAAATGGAAATTGGTATTTTTCTGAAGAAAATGAGCTGGATGAACCGATTAAAATCAATGTTGCCAAAAATAATCAATTCTTAATGGCAAAGAGCTCAGGAATCATAAACGGAAAGAGTACAGAGAATATAGAAGTCATAATAAAAGATGTGCTTTACTTACCAGGACTAAGAGACAACTTACTGTCTGTTAGAAAACTTACAAGTGTTGGAGTTGATGTGCAGTTCTTCAAAAATAAAGCAAGATTTGTCAAAAATGGTTTGCTGATAGCAGAGGCATACCTACAAGGAAACTTGTATGAAGTTGAATTTGAAGTTCAAAGACATTCAGCAAATCTATGCAAAACTGATGATGTCAAGCTGTGGCATAAGCGCTTAGGTCATGTTGGACATGGTGCGTTGAATACGATTGCCAAAGAAAACACAGTTAAGGGGCTGAAGATGACTTCAATGGATGACATGGGCTTCTGTGATATTTGCACAGAAGGTAAGCAAAGTCGTGATCCATTCAAGACCATGAGACCAAGAGCAACAAGAGTATTGGAAAGAATTCACTCTGATGTGAAGAAACTTGAATTCAAGTTCAACCGACAATTGCGTACTCACCACAACAAAATGGAGTTGCAGAAAGGTTTAATAGAACACTGATCGAAAAAGTAAGAACGATGTTGCTAGAGTCCAAAATGCCAAAACGAATGTGGGGTGAAGCAGCGCTTACTGGGACCTACTTGATAAATAGAACACCTACTAAGTCCTTAGATTGTCCCAAGAAGCCAGCTGAGATGTGGTATGGCACCAAACCCGATTATGAAAAACTTAGAGTTTTTGGCTGCAAAGCTTTTGCATGGATTCCTAATCAGAAAAGAAAGAAACTTGATTCCAAAAGTCGCAAGTCAATAATGATTGGATATGTACCGAATGGATACAAACTTCTGGATATGGAAACTCAACGAATATTTACCGCTAGAGATGTCAAATTTGATGAAACCAACTTTCCATACAATCAAGACCAAAGTAAGAAAAAAGAAGTTATGGTCATTATAAGCAACCACGAGCAAGAAGGGGATGAGTCATCTGAAATACTCGATGGTTCTAATAATGTACAGCATGTTACTGAAGATGAAACGGTTGAAGACTTAGGTGATGAAGATCTTAATGTCAACGATGGTGCAGATGCGCTCCCTTCGCATAATAACAACACTAATCCTCCAGGTGAGATTATTGTGAGGCGCAGCGAAAGGGAGCGCCGACCTCCAAGTGTTCCAAATTCTTTTGATGAAATTAATTTCCGATCCGATGCTAGAAAATGGTTTGGAGCAATTGAAGAGGAACTTCATTCAATGAAAGAAAACGGTGTTTGGGAAGTCGTCAAGAAACCTAAAAATGCTAAAATCCTTAAGCCGAAGTGGGTTTTTCAAATCAAATTTAATGAAGATGGAGAGCCGAAGAAATACAAAGCTAGACTGGTGGTTAAGGGTTTTACACAAAAGGCAGGGATCGATTACTATGAAACCTACGCACCTGTAGCAAAATTGACCACCATAAGAATTGTGCTTGCTGTTGGATTGTACAGAAAACTAATTTTTCACCAACTGGATGTGAAAACGGCATTCTTACATGGTGAGTTAAAAGAAGAACTTTACATGGCTGTTCCAGAAGGGGTTTCTGCAGCTGATGGAAGTGTTTGCCGCTTAATTAAGTCCATTTACGGGTTGAAACAAGCACCCAGGTGTTGGAACCAAAAATTTAATGATTTTCTTCTTAAATTGGGATTCACGAGATCCTATCATGACTATTGTCTTTATACAAATATTGGACAAGAAGAAGATGACATCATAATACTAGTTTTGTATGTTGACGATTTGTTAATTGCCGGAAAAAGTTTAAATCGAATTGAGAATTTGAAGAGCAAACTGGAGAAAACATTCAAGATGTCAGATTGCGGAAGTCTTAAATATTTTCTGGGAATTAAAATCGATGTTCAAGAAAAAACCATAAAATTGTCTCAAGTCTCCAGTATTGAAAGATTACTTTCCAAGTTTGGTATGGAAGATTGCAACCCTACAAGAAGCCCAATGGAGAAAGGACTACAACTTGAGTCAACAAAAACAGATTCCACATTAGACAAACCCTATAGAGAATTAATTGGCAGCTTGATGTATATTATGATGTGCACGAGACCTGATATATGTTTTCCAATCGGGTACATGGGACGATATCAGCAAAATCCGTCTGAAAATCATTGGCAAGCTCTCAAACGAATAGTGAGATACCTAAGAGGGACCAAGAAGAAAAACCTTACTTTCGAGATAAGTAATGATCATCCACTGATTGAATATGCTGATGCCGACTGGGGAAGCGACATTAATGATAGAAAATCAGTAAGCGGATATGTATTTAAAGTTTTTGGATGCACAATATCTTGGTCAAGCAAGAAACAAACCACATTTGCAACTTCCTCAAGCGAAGCAGAATATATGGCACTTAGTGCAACTATATCTGAAGCCATTTGGATTAGAGGATTATTGCAGGACCTTAAGCAAATAGGAAATGAACCGGCTATAATCTTTGAGGACAATAAGGGATGCATTGGAATGGCAAGCAACTTAGAAACCAAACGGTCTAAACACATCGATATAAAACATCACTTCATTCGGGATCACATTCAAAATGGACAAATTGAAGTCAAACCTATTGGAACAAAGAATCAACTTGCAGACGTTTTCACAAAATCCCTTGATTCAACACGCTTTCAAGATTTGAGTCTACAACTTGGACTAAACGATTGAGAAGGGGTGTTGAGAACTGTAATGTATCGATTATTGTAGCAATCGTTTTTTATTATTAATTATTTAGAGAAAATTTACTGTCATAAATTTTCTCATTCTGATTTTGTACGTTGTGAATACAACATCTAATTTATAAATTCAAATAAATTACTTATCCTTTTTCATCATTAAAACCAAGACTCTAATAATATTGATTTAAATGAATATTTTCGAAGACATTACAGATTTAAAAATTACGGGACGTAGCGTTTGCGGCGGTACCAGCCGGCCAGGGCGGCGGGAGCAAGCCTGTAAATAGCGCGCCGTATATCATGGTCAGCATTGTACCGGTGCGAAGCCGGGGCGGGTCGCTAGTGTTTATATAAAACGCAACGTAACTTTAAAACTGTTGAGCTGATTTTGATCAAGCTTTCAAGTAGGTTTCAAGACGGCGTACCCCACCAGCAGATCACTAGTGTGATGCAGATAAGTGGGAAATCTGTGAGCCCTTTGAGATCACGTTGCTCTCAACGCCGAAAATAGGAAAAAGAATGAGACAGGTTTCAAAAGACACTGGACAAAACGCTTCGGTCAACGGTAAGCGTTAAGAGCAAACTGAGTGTGCTGCTGCCAGTAACATTCTCCGTTTGCTCGCAGATGGTCCACCTAAATCCATCATTCTGAATAGTAGTTTCTGAGACTGGATACGCGTTCTGCAGCCGTCCGTATCTGGTCCAAAAATCTCAGCTTTATTTCCGTTTTTTAACTTTATATCTTCTGTTCTTTTATGTGTTCTGTTCTTCGATGTCAAAGTTAAAGGTTGTTTTTTGCTAGAATCACCACCTCGGTATTTTCGGTAGGCAGAGACAGACAGGCCATGTTCTTCCATGCAGATATTTGTCCTTCGCCTCACTTAGTTCAGTTTTTTCTTTCGATGTCCCTTGCAGCTACCACTGGAAAGTAACCTTTGGGCTCTCTGTTGATTGGCAATCTCATGGGCCACAACTCGTTAGGTCCCCACATGATGAGAATGGGCATTAGCACATACGATTTATTTAGAGGATGCCAAGACGAAGAGATAGAGGAAGAATCATTCCACCTAGATTGGCCCACTAGGAAAAACGCCCTCGGAGAACACTTCATCGACGAAATGGGGGAAATCTCTAACCTCCCATTGAACAGCATACTGAAATTTACTCAGGGCTCCAAATGGTTCAGTGGGGGTTCCCAACCCAAATAACCCAGCACAACCCTCTACCTCTCCAATCTTCCCACTTCCTCATCCTCAGTTTCCTGAGGAGCACAATGGATACCTGAGATTCGAGTGAGGTGCTGCCACTTGTGGCTACAACCCCCATCTAACCAAACTAAGCTACTTTTGAGCATCTTCATACAGGAGGGTGCTTTCTGAAAATGTGTGAGTGCTTTCGTTTTAAACGTAACACGATGAGCTTTCTAACGAACAAACTTAAACTTTCCCTCTTGTGTTGGGCGCTTATAGTCAAGCCCATCTGTGATACACGTATGCAGATTAATATAAAGTTGTGTTAGTGAAAAAACATTACATTGTTTTCAAATTTCAAACCCAGTTTGAAGCGGTGATTGTAAAATCATTATGTGTCGTAAATGACAGTTATTCGAAATACGACCCAGGACCCCGATAGCTCTTTAGATGATTGCCGTCTAACTGTCTAAGGTCGCATTTTTTTGTTATTTTTTTGTCATCGCATACCTATGGGTTAAAAAGGCAATTGAGAAACAAAACCCTTGAACAACCAACCCTTATAAGATCTTAATCATGCCAGTCCTACTTTGAGGTGCGGAAGCGTGGACTTTATCAAAAGCGGATGAGGAAACCCTTGGTTGTCTCGAAAGAAAAATACTCCGAATGATCTTTGGTCCCGTATGCGAAGTCAATGTGTGGAGAAGAAGATACAACAACGAGCTGTATCAGCTGTACCACGAACATGGGCATAGCCAGAAGAGTACGGATCGCTAGGTTACGATGGTTGGGTCATGTAGAGCCGATGGACCCAAAGGTCCGGCTCGACGGATTTTCGGAAGCACATTCCAGAGAAATCGTGGAAGGGGAAGGCCTCGTCTTAGGTGGCACAATCAAGTGGAAGAAGTCCTGAACCGACTTAGCTCGCCCGAAATCGAAATTGTTGGCGTAAGATGTTGTTTGAGGCTCAGGTTCATCCCGAACTTCAATGCCCACCTAAGTAAGTATATGTGAATAATAAAAGTAATTACTTAAATGTTTCATAAATCGGAAAATCAGTTTGTTCCGAAAGAATTCCCTTTTCGGAAGTAAATTTCGTTTGGCTTTTGCTCAACCATTTGTAATATTGTTTTTTTTTTTAATCTATTTTCTCTTAAAAAACAATTTTAAACAAGAAAATTCAAAATCTTCCAGAAATTCAGAGGAATTTAAAGAATTTTTTTTACTGTCTGTGGAAAAACTGTTTGATCATTTCGTGGACGCCTTTCATAGAGAAACACCTATTTCCATTCTTCATAACAAATAAAATAAGTTGCTTTTGATTTTTTTAACAAGGCATTTTATTCATTTAATATTTCATTTTTTTTACTTCATTATTTAATTTTTCAGGTATTTCTATTAAATTTTTTACAAGATCTTTTATTTATTATTTGTTTAAATTTTATTCTTATTTCGATTTTATGTGTTGTTTTTTTTTTTTTTTGTTAAAACAGGATTTGATTAAAAAAAAAACAAGAACTCAAAACACACACATTTTTTGTTTGCTTCTAAAATATAATAGATAAAGCTAATAAAGGGAGGGCAAAGAAAAGATTTATAAGATCATTCGAATACAATCGCATTGAAAAATCCAAAACAAGGAAACGTTGTTTAAATTAAATTCAATAAATTATTCAAGTGAAAGATTTAAGAGAGTATTTGCACATTTATTTAAAGAAAAGCAAAATTGAGAGGAAAGATAAAGCCGAGCCCTTGGTAAAAAGCATTGTTTTGAGAACAATTGGCAGTGTATTCAATTCAAAGACAGAAAGTTGTAAGGTTCATTCATTCATTCACTTCAAAACCGAAATGAATTGTGAAAAGAACATGTGAGTATACATATAATAACCATCCGGGAAACATTCAAAGCAATACTTTTTTGTGATGTTATCAACATGTGATTCGTCAAATTAATGATTTAACAAAAATTTCGTATAGCAGATAAGCAAAAAAGGATACATTTAAGACTGAGATGATTAGTCAGAAGTTGTCAAGATTTCACAAATAAGCGATGTGATTTTATTTTTCTATAGTTCCAAATGCTTTACTAACATGACATTAAATCATTCGCTACTAAGCAAATTCAGTGAGGAAGCGATCGAATTTGCAAGGAAACAAAAATATGATGCCATATGTAGGCAAATTCAATCATTAAATACGCTTATCAACGAATATTATAACGTAATCATCTAACAGACTGTCAGTCATCCAGTAAACAGACACCAAGTCAGACAAATAAGTCAAGATCCATAGAAGACTTCCTACATTAAAAATTATTGCACATATTATCGGTTCAAATTTTGCTTAGTTCTGTTTAATTGCTGCTGTTTCGAAAAAGAAGGGAGTCAACAGAGGAAACTTACGTAGGAGTTTGTTGAAAGGAGGACTTATTCATGGATTAGGTCTGTCTGGCAAAATAAAAACTATGCGTGCTCGTCAACATATTTTCCTCAAAGTTTTATTTTCTTTACCAGTTGGAAAATTTACGTTATTTTTGGCTACATATATCCGTCATATTGAAAGTAGTTTGTTTTAAAAACATTTCTTAAAATCAAGAGTAACCTTATTTTCAGAGGGACTGAATCTATGTCAACCTCTATTATACCATCTGCTTTAACTAGGTTTGCAATTTCAAAGTTCTAAAGAAAGGAGACTTACGTGGATACCTAGACTTGTTGCTAAATTTTAAACTTAGAAATAAAGAGAAAGTGATTAAAACTTTTCTAGTAGATACCGTTCCACAATATAGTTTTTATAGCCATTATAACAAAGGCTGATTAACATCACTTTCTGTAAGCGGGGCCATTAGGAAACATACTTCTTAGAAGGATTGAACCAAACCCCCCGCTAAGAGTCATTAGAATCAACTTTAGGAGTTGGGCTGTTGTCTATTGCGGCACAAGATACAAATCTTCTAGTCAATTTTTTGCGATCGTGAAGATTTACAGATGAATATTTACTCTATACATGCAGTCCAGACAAGAATTGCTCAATAGTATGAAGATCATCGAGATCACAATGCTCGTAACGCAGAAAAGAAAGAAGATCAACACAGAAGCCAAGATTCCGCCAGAATAAATTTTAGTTTTGTGTATGAAAAAACACTCTCTGAAATTTTCGCAAGGGTTAAAGTAAGTTTTCAGACTAAAATCGTGTAAGCTACACTTCAAATGTATTCACTAAGACAGTGAGCGAGCGTGCGTTTTGATAGTGAGTGGGAGTTTTCAAAATTCATTCTAGCGGAGTCTGGCCCCAATACAGCTCAGACTGTGAACGTCTTAATCAAACTGATTAGCATAAAACTTGATTCTTCTTAAAAGTTTATGAATTGAATTGCTGCTATGCACCTCATCTCAAAAAATTATTTGCCCTACTTGCAAAAGAAAATTAGTGCGGTTTTTAAGTTTTAAATTTTCATCAAATAACCTCAAAGTCGGTTTTTTACTAATTATCATTGTATATAGAAACTATAGTAAGTTAAAAAAGCGATTTAACAATCTTATGGACCGGAGGACACCAGTGGCGCAGCAATCGCTTCTATACGCACAATGGTCAAATCAATAGCTTGGAACGGAGACTTCTAAGTTGGAGCGGAGACAATAGGTTCACCACAAGTTCAAAAGTCTAGACAATTCTAACATAGTTTCTATATACAATGGTTATTACATATGTCTAATTATTAGAAGAAACAGATTTAAAGCACCAAATAAAAAAACTCAAAAATAAGGGACACCCTTATGTCAACGGCCCGAACTCTTTTCAAATTGCTCTAGAGAGAGGGCTTCCCGTTCTCTCCTATTAGTCTAAACTCTAAATATTGAAACATGTTTTTGCCTAAAAGTATGCAAACCATAAGAACATGATTGGGGATAATGGAAGCTTAAAAATCTTCAAATTCGTGTTTATTATTGTGATATTATAACCCTTAGAGTTCGCATATGTTAAACGGATTGGGGTGGAAATTCTGACTGGGTTAAAATGTTGTATTCAAAATTCTGTTTTGAAAATTTTAAAAGAAAGGTTTGGGAAATTTTCAATAAGCAGGCTCGGAAACAGAATGAAATAAAAAACAGGAAAACACGTCACTAATAAAATTGTAGGTCCGAGTTATCAAATCGTTAATAGTCAGTGGTCAGAGGTGTATACCAAAGAGCGATGATGAAGTTGATTAAGTTGACCTAAGCAGTGTTTGTTTTATCTTCAGAAAAGGTATTTAAAATAAATAAATAGGCGGGCACAGAAAGCTCGGATAGGTACGGGACCTAGCGCATTTCTAACAATAACTTGTAAGGAATGGAGAGACATACAATTTTTTTGCAAACTAATAGAATAAACAAGCAAGGTTCGCTTTAAGATATTTAATCTGTGTTTATTGCTATCCCTTTGTTGAAACAAAAATGGGATATATCCTTTTTATTAGTCAAATACTAATAAAACTGACAAAAAAAACAAATTGGACTATTTAGTTGGTACAGTACTTGCGCTAAAAACCCAACCCAATGTAACTATTGGCCGACTTAAAGTCTACAGTCTGCGGAGCTCTAATTGATAAATTTACTTTGAAGAATATTCCTTGGAACGTCCTGATACAAAGGAGTTTGCACAGTCAGTAGAGAATTTTGCAAGCCGCTTGAAGGATTTCTTGCCTAATGCAGTATTAATGTGAACGGCAGAAGATTCACTAGCTGTGTTCGTTTATCTGCCCATAACAGGGGCTCAACAATGTAAATCTTTTATACTATCGTATCTTTCGAAACTTACTTTTCTTACTTAACTTTTAAATACCAATAAGAAAGAAAGTAGAATCGGATTTGGATTCATCCAACTTCTTTCGACGAAAACTTTAGAGTTTCGTTCAAGTTTCCTTTACGTTCTTTAAATTACTCTGATTAACATAAAAGGAAGTGAGCTCAGAACCTAAGCTTGCTTTGGATGGAAAGGGGTCTGTGTAAATAAGGCTGCGAATGGTTTGAGGAATCAAGCTATTTGCTGCAGTTAACATTATGATAATCGAGTAGTCCATGATATACGTGAAAAAAACTTCGACACTCTAAATATCAAAAAGAGTGTTCAATGACCTGTTCTAGAACAGTTTCAGACAGAAAAGATCAGCCTTTTGGTGTTCAATGAGAAATTTTCTGTTCTTTTCTGATCTTTTTTGTGTTCAATGAGCTGTTCTAGAACAGTTTAGCACAGCATTTTCTGCACCTCCTCTTGAGCAAGTGCAAGATTGGTGAAAACTGTCAAAAGCAGCTGTTTACTTTTTGCTCGTAGTATTTTAAGCGCATTGTAATTATAATTTGTTGTGAAAAGTTCAAAAAATTTTTAAAAAATAGGGAAAATAACACCTAACCTTGTGCTGAAAATAAAATTACTTATTCGTGACGAAAATACGCTAAATTAAATTGATATCAGAAAAAGAAAAATTGGTGGTTGTTTTTTTTTCGTTTTTGTTGTTGCAAGTTTGCTTGTTCTAACTTGCCTGACGTTTTTCACTGCTTCTGTGCTGTGCTGTTCTGATCTAAAAAAAAAGCCATTGAACACATCTAAATTTAACTACGTTCATGAGAATACACACAAGATAACGGACTTGTCACTCGAAAAAATCGGTTTCCTTTAGGCCACCGCATCGTCAAGTCGTTTTGAACGCTGTAAGCGAAATTCAACTGCGTTCTTACAGGCTGCCTCCACCTGGAATAATTTTTGTTATGTCGACTCGACTTAACATCAAATTTTACGTAGAGGCGGGTCATTTGATGTAATGTCGCAATCTCTAACATCTCTGTCTTCGATTTTGTTATAACAGAAAAAGCTTAACATCAAATCTGACAGATGCCTTTCTTTTTGTGCGTGTTAGTGGAAAATATCATTTTTTCTCATAATTTTTCGTCTTTCATCAGTGTCGGTTCGTATCGGTAGCTCATATTATAACCTAAAAAAAGGTTTTCTCAATATTAGGCGTGTTTTTTTCACAAGGATGTTATGTACATAACATGATATCCAAAAAAAACGCTTCGTCTTTTTTTATTTGTGGGTTGGTGCTCTCGATCAGTTGTCAAACCAATAAAAGGCAACAAATGATTTTTTTTTGCCAAATTCGCACAAAAACGCAAAAACTGTTTGTTAAAAACCTAAAGCAATTGTATAGAGTGGAAAATAAGAATGTTCCGTAGTGAAATTAATGCAGGTAAACAATTTTTTTTGTCTGTTTTTTGTTAGTTTAGAAACGTCAAAAATAGGTCCGTTCACAAAGGTAACAAAGAATTTCTGTTGACTCTGTTTACATGCTGGGGTTGAGTTTATATGAGATTGTGATTTAGATGTGAGTTGGAAAAAATATTTTGTTACTTGTTTCAAACGAATTAAACTATTAATAATAAGAAAGTACAACCATTTTTATGGCATACTTAACAATTAGCTTTGAAAAAAATGTTAACATTCACACAAAAATGTGAAAAGATATATGCAAAAAGTGCTTTCAGTCACTAAACAGACCATTTTTAATTGCTATTACGTTGTTTTATGTATCTTAATATACATTTACAAATCTAACTCTTGAAATCAATGAAATTCTAAAAATCAAAAATTGTCTGCAACTAAATTGCGGAGTGTAAGAGTGGGCATATGATTTTATTCAGTTACACATTTGTGAACAGACCCTTTGCCACCCATTTTGCTTTTGTTCGAGATACATGAAAGTCTCTAGACGCACCAACATTAAAAAATGAAAAGTCGAAAAACTCATTCGATACTCGACTAAACGTCAAAAATCTATCCCCGACCAAATCTTAACCATCCTTTTATCCATAACATTGGTTGTCGGGGATGTTGTTTTTGCTTTGCATGTAAAATGATGTTATGTATATAGCAGTCTTGTGAAAAAAACACGCCTATTATTTTTTCGAGTTTGCAGTACAGTAATACAATTATGACTGATTGGAAAATTTCAAAATAAAAATAAAAATTTCAATGTAAAAATTCTTGTCCTTGCTTTAATTCAATTGTCAAAATTCTGCATCCACCATCCATGCTGTTCGAGTACAGAATGAAATGTTATAACATAATTTGCCCAGTCACGCTAACATTGATTTGTGTCTTTGATGTTAAGTCGAGTCGACATAACAAAAATAATTGCAGGTGGAGGCAGCCTGGAACTAATCAGAAGAGTTCACTACATAGTGACAAAAAAGTGAATGCCCCATGGACTTTGTCACCCGTCCTACAACAACCCCCTCTAGCTTGTGTAGATTTATCTGCGGAGAAGTTTAACTGTAATAGGAATATTAACATGAGCATGACCAACGAACGACGAATGAACGAATATTTAATGATTCTGACATTTTATTAACACTGGTGTTTTTGTATTCTTCCCCAATGACGTTCGACTTCATCATCAAAACAAAAAAAAGTTTGCGAAAAACTTATTCGTTGAACTTAAATTTAAGTTCAAGAAACAAAACAAAAATCCTGTCATCAGTGTTTCTGCCGCTGCCGCAACTAGAAACGCTTCGGTTTGGGTTTGAGAGAACTTTCAATTTCGCGAATTAGAATTTGGTATTCATTTGACTAAAGATTGAAATTAAGTGATGTTATCATTTATGTTTACAGGCGAATCACTAATGCAAAGCAGACAAGTTGGAGAACTATGACCGCTGTCAAAGGGAAGAAAGAAGAAGATTTAAGAGGCATTTTTAAATTCTAAACAAGTTTTGACTTTTAACTGCGTTTGTGTTTTACATCATCACTTACAGAATAGGGAGCTCCCGGCAAGTAACCAAAAAACATCTATCACAAGGCTCGACGTAAAAACTTCGTACCACGAATATCAAAAAGGAAGAATCATAGACGCCCTCGTAGTAAATGTTTTGCCACAAAATGTGTCATTATTGATAAAACTATTAACTAGTTCTGCATATCTGTTGCAGAATATTCATCACGAAGGTGTTTTTAGTCCTCCCTCTTCATTGGCATTTGTAGTGTGAAATTGTTGCGACGGGCTTGCATAAAATAACAAACAATGAGACAAAAGAAAAAAAGGGATTCGGGGGGACTTGAAAATAAACGTTCCTGTTTCTTTTTTTCGTGTGATTTTTTTTTGTTTGTTTTGTTTTTATTATCAAGGGTTATATATATACATATATATATATAAACTTTTTCGTATTTAGTTTTATTTATAAATAACTTAGTTAAAATCTATAATGATTTTATTATTTTCTTTTTACTTTATGTTAACATTTAAAAAGAGTCCTGGTTGGTTTAACTGTTTTTTTTTATACTTTTATTTGCCCGTTCTCGGATTCACACAACTGTTTTTTTTTTGTTTCCTTTTTTTTACTTTATTAAATGTAATTCATTATTTATACTATTTCTTTCTTTCCTTTTACTTTCTTTTTTATGTATATATGCATGCTTTGTTTTTTTTGCTCACCCAATGCTCACACACACACTCACACTTACACGCAAACACACGTATTTTAAAACTGTCACAAAATGTACATGAATATCCTTTGAGAGTTTTAGTTTTGTTTTTTTGTTTAGAGAGGGAGAAGTGATGGTGTGAGAGCATTATTTTCTGCTTGTTTTTGTTTTAATGAAGTCTTAAGTAAAATTAATCACGGGTATCAATTGGTTTATATATACATACACACACACATTATTATATATGCCCTATATATTCATATATATATGTAACTCTATTAAATTGGAGACTTTCAATCGGGTGAACCATTTACATACATACTTCTAAACATATGTAATTTTTTATATATTTATAATTTGTTTGTTTTTTTATTTTTTTTATAATTATTCGTTATTTTTTCTTTTTTTAATATTTTTCTTTACTCCTATTTTATGTATAAACAAACAAATGATTAAAACTCGGTTTACCATTTGACTCCAATTGCCAGTTTCCTTTTTATGTTTTGTTTTGTTTAGCTCTATCTGATTATCTCACAATGCAAATGTGTATTTTGTTGTGTTTTTCTCTTTTTCTTCTCTTTCATCGTGATAGCGGTGGTGGTGGTGTGTTTTGTTTCTTGTTGAGTATGATGTTATTTCAACATTTAAACTTGACCATTGGGATTGGTTTGGAAGACAGACATTTGTCACAGCACCATTCTGCGTAGATTTCCTTACTTAATAATTGGAATGCAGCTTCCGTCATGCCACTACATGTCCTGTAAAAAAAATAAACAATTTGAATATGTATATTAAGTATTTATATTAGACTGGTTCAAAAAAAGTGACTATTTTTTTCGAAACAACTAAATTTATACCTTCGAGGAGGTGTAAAGATGCCTGTTAAAAGAATATTAATAATTAGAGGTCGCTCATCGCAGATTTTAATTTCCCATTGAAATAACATTGGAAAAAAAGCTTTGAAATTTTATATTTCGGTCTAGAAGCAAAGTGCCAGGATGAGCGATACATATTTTTCTCCTTCACTCCTTCAAAAGTTATTCGAGGTTAAAGTTTAATTTAGAGTAAATTTAGGTTTTTCTCTTGATTTCTAACAAAACTGTAAAACTTATTACTTAAAATCATAAAATCATTCATAAAAATTTTATTATGAAAAGCGAGAAGTTTTAAAATTTTGTCAGAAATCAAGAAAAAAACCTAAATTTACTCTAAATTATACTTTAACCTCGAATAACTTTTGAAGAAGTGAATTTTTCGAAAAATGAGAAGAAACATTTTTTGTAGAGCAACTAATTTTCTATGAAAATATGTATATTTTTTTACGACAGCAAATAAACAATGAGGACACGAGACCACTCAAAAGAGATCCAAATTGCAAATAAGAATCACTTAGGTTACGTTAGGTTTAAATGGCAGCCAGGAAAACAACTTAAAGACTTAGACCAATGTTAGGTCCATTTTGATACCATTTGAAAGTGTGTGAGAGAGTACCTCAATTAATTAAACCGCTTTGAGCTTTTAATAAAGGGATAGAGGTGAAGATCGCGATTCGCGACGAAAAAGAAAAGGCAGGGCAAAACACTCCTGGTACAAACAAATGCAAAAACAGCAGCATTTGGTTGGCCTCAGACATGGAATAATCCAAAAACGGGAGGCTTGCCGACGCTTTCTGAGGTCAACGCGGCGTACCCCACAGGCGGATCACTAGTGTGAAGCAGAAAAGTGGGAGAGTTGTGATCGCTTCAAGAACTCTACTCGTAACGCCGGAAATGAAAAGAAGAAAAAGAAGAAGATAGAGGTGAAGATCGCTCAGATCATCGAAGAAGTAATCTCCTAGATGTAGTTTTCTTTAAGATTTAGTTTTGGTTATATCTGTTTTGTTCAATATAAGTAGTGGTGTTACTCCACTTAGTGTTTGGTTTACCCATGGCATCTTGCCTTAGCATGAGTTTGCATGTAGCGATCGGTAAACAGGTTTCATTTCCTGTGTTTTATTTTTTTTATAATTAGAGCGCACATCAAGGGGTTATGAATACCCTTTTAATGTTAAACACAGTCCGAGCATTTAGGAAAATAGGAGAGGACTTAATAGGAGACACCGATGCACATTGCTTTGAATTTTTGTGAGTCGTAATGTGGGTGAAAACAGGGCGTCCGAAGTTGGGTTCGAGGTAAAACTGATGAGCATTCCTAGCGAGGCGGGTGTTGCGGCTAAATTGTTTCAGGGGAGGAATGCAACTGGCTATTTCTTGTAAAAAAAGCGATAAAAGAGACTGTGACAGGTAACGATGTTCAAGAGAATCAATCGATTCTACGATTGAACTATGACCTATTAATTTTAACGCTCTATTTTGTACCCTATCAAGAAGGTGCAAAGATGTTTGAGGAGCACCTGACCAGATATGTGAATTGTACTCTAACTTAGGACGGATGTAGGCTTTATAAATAGTAGCCAGATCAGAAGGGGTGAAAAATTTCCTGCACCTTTTAAGAAAACCTAAGCATTTAGCAGCATTTTTGGCGACTTCAAATATGTGGTCATTCCAACGAAGATCATCGTTGACACACATACCAAGTACTGACAGCTTTTCGGTTTCTTCGATGCAGGTACCATTCATGGATAATGGCAATGGGGGAATGTTAAGCTTCAACGAAAAGAGACAGCATTCAGTTTTTGAAGCATTGAATTCTACTTGGTTTTTATGACCCCATGTAACAATGCAGTCAAGGTCAGAATTCAATGAGCTTATCATACGCAACCTTTCCAGTTCCACATCCGAAGACCAGGAACGTGAATTTGGAAACGAATATGAAAAGGTGAGGGTCGAGTCGTCAGCATTTGTAAGGTGAGTATCTGACTTGAAACCATTCAACCCAACTTGTATTGAACCGAAAGGTAGTTTCTAGTCCAACGAAGAAGATACTCATCGATACCAAGAGCACGCATTTTCGATAAGAGAGCTTGATGCCAAACTCTATCAAATGCTTTAAAAATATAAAGCGCAATAATCTTACTTTCTCCAAAACAGTGTAAAAATTCGGTGAGATATGTCATCAAGGTCCCTATTATGAGTAGCGAATCGAACGTTCGACTGGAAGCGAATGTTTTAGAGAAACTCATTTATTGGATTATTATCATTAAAATTCGTCCATTCTCTTATCTGACATACCTTAAACGTCGAAAAAAAAAGTTTTCTACAAAGATTTTGTTTCTACAACCTATAATACCGCTATAAAAGAAGCTCGCAAAAACATTCGCTTCCAATTCAACGTTCGATTCGCTACTCATAATAGGGACCCAAATCACAAGTGAACCTTTTACTACGAAGGCCGCACTGTCGGTCATTGAGAAGCTTTCGCTCTCCAAGATATTCCAATAGTTGAAGATTTATCGTTTTCATGACCTTGGAAAGAAGGGACGTTAGTGCAATTGGACAGTAATTGGAAGGGGAGGAAGATTCGCCTTTTTTAGGGACAGGCTGGAAAGATTCAGTTTTATATCTGCTCGGGAAGAGCACAGAAGAATAGGAATAGATGGAAAAGCTTACGCAGTGGTTTTGCCATCGTAAAAGAACATCTCTTCAGAATAACGGCGGGGATGCCATCTGGACCAGCGGATTTATGTACATTGAGGTCTTTGAAGTCTCTCGCAACCGAGCGAGTTCGAAAAAATATCTGCTTCATCACAGAATTTGCAGACTCATGCTCAGGTGGAGCCAGTATGCTATGAGGAAGTGTCGAGTTGGCAGCAAATTGGCTTTGTCGATGGAGCTAACATATGTAGTCATTAAAGACGAGGTTTGGGACCGATGACAAAAAAAAGTTTGGTCGAGTTTTTAATGTTCTTCACACAAAAGACCAAAAGTTTTTGCTTCCTTTTGGACACAACAGTATTTTTTGCCTTACTTTTTTTTTTTTTTTTTTTTTTTCAATTCCAAATTAAATTTCTTAACAATATATTTAAAAAATGTAATTAACAAAAACAAAAAATAATTTGAATATTTCATATTTCAAATGTCTAAATATTTGAGAAAAATTTAAAAAAATTAATAACAAGATATTCGAAATTCTGAGTTTGGAATAATGAAAACGATAAAGATGCACTTTGTGGTATAAACAACCAGTAGCAAGTGCATGACTATACAAAACTTAAGAATATTAATGAATAAAAAGCCGAAAAGGGTGAAAAGAGGAAAAATCGCAAAATAAAGATCTGTTCGAAAAGGAAACAGTAAATATATTCTCGGAATTGAAGAGCGAAGATTGATTGATTCGTGTTAGTTAAACTTGAGCAAAAGAAAGAAAAAACTATTATGATATCACCTGAAGAAGAGTTTCCACCTCAGATCTTGAAAGCAACCAAGCCTTTAGCTTTTTTAAGAATTGGTTGCTGTGTGATACCAAACAAAAAACTTCAGGCGGCAGTTTGTTATAAATGTAAGGTGCTATAGAAGTCAGAAATCGTCGACAGTGCTCTTTGTTAACCCTAGGAACGTCGACTGTGGACCCATTTCTCAATGAATACACACAGTTTCTTCTATATTGAGGATGACCACTTCTGACAAAGAATATTTTCATAACTTTGAAGATATAGAAATATCGTAGAGGAAGAATGTTAGATGCTTGAAATAAGGGCAGAGAGGGTTCGTACCTATTTTTGTGTAATAACAACCGAATTATTTTTTTTTGAACTATAATAATAGGTTTTAGGTTACTTATGAACGCACTGCCCCAACAAGCAAGACCATACTCAAGCCGTGATTGAACTAAGGCAAAGTAAATTTCATGGAGTAATTTTTGTGGAACAAGTTTGCGAAGGTGAAACATTTTGTTTAATGAAATGTAAAGGATCTTTTTTAAAGACATAATGTGTGATTTCCAGTTCAGTTTATTATCTATTGTTACTCCTAAATATTTAAAATCTTTCACAAATTCAAGAGCAAAGCATTTGCTTGTGCAGTCAATTTTGTCACAGTTAAAATGATGCGAGATAATTTTATCAATGGCTACATTCGGGTTGGACAGAGAAAAAAACATTGCTTTTGACTTAGTGCTAAGTAAAAGTTGATGATAACTAAGCCAGGTGTTGAGTACATTTAGATCATTACTAATTACTTCACGAATGGTTAATAAGTCATTACTTTCATATGAAAGAGCAAGGTCGTCTGCATATCCAATCAAATGGCCGTTTATTGGTAACTTGAAAACCGAATTTATATAGACTAGGAAAAGAATTGGTCCCAGAACTGACCCCTGTGGTACACCAGTACTAGGACATTCTTCCTCATGGCTTAAGTATTCATTTACTTTTACGCATTGTTTCCGATTGACCAGGTATGACCTAAACCAATCAAATAGATTTCCTCTAAAGCCGGCACTTTCAAGTTTTTGTATTATAAGATCATGTTAACCAAATCAAAAGCCTTAGTTAAATCTAGGAATACTGCTACAGTTTTCTTATTATTGTCCAGTGCATTATAGATTTTTCCTAATAAGACCAAAATAGCATCTTCAGTACATTTTCCTTTTGTAAAACCGAATTGATGCTTATCAAAATATTTAGTTTTTTCTAGGAAATCAAGCATTTTGGTTACTGCAACCTATTCAAAAATTTTTGAGAATACCGATAGCAGAGATATTGGTCTATAGTTGTTAGGGTCGTTCGTATCACCTTTTTTGAAGACTGGTATAATTATAGAGGTTTTTAGGCTATCAGGAAATTGTACTTTTTTGGTCATGCAAAAACTTGGCCTTTTGTATGTGAGCATTACAGATAGTTCTGGCGCGTTTGAACAAATTTCGGTTTTCTACCGAAGGGTTGTCTTTAAATGTTCGAAAACTTCTTTCTCTATCTCTAATCGCCTCTTCACAGCTTGAATCAAACCACGAATTCTCTTTGAAGATGATACTTTTTGTTCTGTGAGGAACAAAGTTTCTAATACCGTTGAGAATTACTTTAGATATCATATCAGCTGATGCGTCAACGTAAGCGTCGAGAAAGCACAACGACCAATTAAAATTTCGATCGCGAAGAAAGGCAGTACAGAAAAATGCAACAAAATCTGCATTCGGTTGGCCTCAGACATCATAGTGCTAATTGCCCATATGTAACACAGTTGAGCAAAATTGAAGTCCGGTTTAGTTATCATGTTATCAATGTTTATAGCACAAATATTTGCTCGGTCTTTTTAATTTTTCTTTGATTATGTAGTTCATGTGGTTGCTTAATTTGGGTTTATTTATCTATGAACATTCCAAAGTATTTTATTGTTTCAGTTTGTTAACTTGCCCAATTACTTATTTTATCTTAAAAACACCGAACAAGTATAGAACAGAGTAATCGAAAATCGATTTGATTGAGAAGCAAACACTGAATGTTCTCAACAAGGATGGGAATGAGTCAATACTACTCTTAGCGACAAGGGTTAGATTTTGGTAATACATTTGCGTTGCTATTTGAAAATGATAATCGATGTAACTGCTTACCAAAAATGTCAGTCTAAATGGTTTTAAGATTAATTAAAGACTTTTGATTTATGTGACACAACAACAAGAGTACTTACCTATGAAAGAAGAAATTACAACCAGATTCACAGAAAAGAGCTTCATCGTTGTCATTGACCTCCTTGTGACACAGGCCACATGGGTATATAGGTGGAGCATTCGGGTTTTGTGGATTGAATACCATTGGCGTTCCTGGCGGATACATTTTGCCCGCACTCACTGGCATCGGTTTTGGTCCGAACATTGAATTCGGACCCATTGCATTCGGTGGTGGGCCATTGATTGGACTGCCAGGATGACCGGGATGACCAGGATGACCGGGATGACCAGGATGACCTGGATGGCCAGGATGTCCGCCGGGTCCTCCCATATGACCCATGTGCATCAGATGATGATTGGGTCCTCCTGGACCCATATGCGGTGACATATGAGGTGGCATGTTCGACATATTTGGGTTCATCATACCGGGCGGCGGCCCAGGTGGCCCACCACCCCCGCCTGGTGGACCACCGCTCATTCCGCCTTGTTGGTGCATAGGAACATTAGGGTGATTGGGGTGATTTGGGTGATTCATTGGATTCATTCCGCCACCACCGCCTCCGCCTAAAGGACTAGCTCGATGCACATGACTACCCATTCCGCCGACGTTCACTACTCCGCCGCTATTGTTTCCACCGCCTCCTGAATTCATACTGTTTGCTTGAGTCATCAGAGGAGCTGATTGCTGCATTCCCATGCTCGTAGGGCATCCCGCCGATGACATTTGATTCATTTGATGCGGAGGCATTGGGCCGCCTGCTGGGGACGTAGGCATTGCACCATTGTGGACGTTCATTCGTGATGCTGGATGATTTGGTGGTGGACCTCCTCCTCCTCCTCCTCCCCCTCCGCCACCTCTTCCATCACCACCTCCGCCGCTATTCATCGATTGCATATGACTGTGACTATGATTCGCAGGACCATTCCCAAGTGGACTGTGCATCGGTGGACCCATTTGACCGTTGTTCATATGAGATGGTTGATTTGGACCGTTGTGACCGCCAGCACCTAGCGGACTGCCCATTGTGTTTCCCATTGGCGATCCCATAGGTATCGAGTTCATTGGACTTCCAATTGGACCACCACTCATGGGACTTCCTATCGATCGCGGGCCATTGGGTCCCATTGACGAACTCATTCCTATGTGGGAGTTATTCGGACCGCCCATCGGTGACATACCTCCCATTGGACCCATCGGTGATATGCTCGGGCCCATGCTGCTCATTGGACTCATTCCACCCATAGAAGCCCCTGGTGGCATTCCACTACCATCTCGCATTCCCATCGGACTACCCATTCCACCTCCGCGGTTTCCCATGTGCGGTGGCATTGGACCGCCACATTGCATTCCAGGGCCACCAGGTCCCATCGGACCACCGGGACCCATCATACCTCCCATGGGACTGCCCATGCCCAGTGGACTCATACCTCGCATCGACGGCCCACCCATGTGATGATGCGGGTGATGTGGATGCATGTGGGGATTCATCGCCGCATTGAAGTGATTCATCGCCATGTGACTCATAGGCGAAGGACTATTCATAGGCGGGCTGTCGTCAAAAGGATTCGATGCTACGATTGTATCGCCGAAACCACTCATCGGCGGAGGTGGCAACAGATCCTGCGGCGTGGGCGGGGGTTGTGATAGCATTGCATTGGCTGCGTTCGCCGCATTCGCATTCGATGTTTTCCGCCGCTTCTTGGGATTGCTCGGCGCCGAAATTATGTTCAGCGATTCTGTGGGTGGCGGTGGCTTAAAATCGGGCGGGCAAATACCTGGCCCCGGCAGTCGATATGGAGCCATTCCGAGATTGTGTGTCATTATACTTAAAACTTAGTTCTTTACTATTTTTTGTTTTCCTTTCTACACTATTCTTTTTTGTAATGGCTGGTTGTATTGTGTCGCACACACTCCACACAATAACAATTGAAAATCTCTAACGAGTTACTACCTGCTCCTTTTTTTTCTCTCCAAATGTGGACTATACCTCGTATATCATCTAAATTTTGCTAGTTTTGCTTTTTTGTTTTGTTTAGGGTCTAAGTAAAACTAAGTTAGTAAGACGGCAATTGCTCCTATATATGTATATGATTGTTGTTTTCCTCTTTTAATTTCTTCTCGAGTTTCTTTGTTTAAAATATTCAAAGTTCTTCTCTTTGTTTTGAGGCGTCACGTCGTCGCTTATCTTTTGTGATTTGGCTTGCTGGCCAAGGAAATTTGGCCCGCACACAACCAGATCCTGAACTGCAGCAGGCTGAAAGTAAAATCAAAAAAAATAAAATTACTTTTTGAAAATGAAAATGTTTGTTAATAGAGGTTTAATGGTTGCAGGTTATTTTTGCTACTTCTGCTAATGTAGCTTATCAGTTTATGTTAAGAATAAAATAGAGTAGAGAACTTAAGACCACAGGTAAGCTTAGGTTAAGGCGTTATTGAACCACAAAAATCTTAATTCTTCATCTTGATCGTAAACTCAACTGGAAAGAAATGCCTCGGCTCTCTCCGTTGATCCGCATTCTTACGTGTCAGAATTCATTACATTAGCATAACAGACTTATATAGAGTATGCCAAGATGACGAGCCATTACCCCACTTCTTCTGTGAGTGCCCAAGCTTGGCCCACACTGAGAAAAAAGACCTCAGGGCTCCAAATGGTTCAGTGAAGGTTCTCAACCTCAATAACCTAGTCACCAACTCAATCTTCGACTAGATCGATAACTTCTTTATTTCTTGCTCAATCCTCGACTTTTGATCACCTCCTCCTCCTCTCTTATTCCGGGGAAGCACAACAGATCCTTTAGATTCGAGGGAGGTGTTGCCGCTTGTGGTAGAAATGCTTTAAGTTCTGAAGCTTCCAGAGCTTTGATGTGGTACTCTTATCATTTATTTATAGTAACGAGCTTAATAAATTGACTAGTTGAGGGCGAACCCAAGGATCAAAAACACTCACGTAGACATTCGCACCAAGTTGAGGTTTTTCAAAAAACGCCAATTGCTTTGTGGCCACTAAAGGGCAAACATAAGGCTTCAACAAACTAACCTCACAGATACTCAGGGAGGTAAAAAAATTAAGAGAAACTTTGTTGGTAATGTAAATAATTTAATAAGGCCGGGATTTAAGTAAATTTAAAATAGTTTCCTCCTGGATGTTGGATTATGGAGAAAAAAAATGGGCACGACTGGGTCGCGCGAACTTGCGATTGTGTTCTAAATGCGATATCAAAATCTTAAGGTTAAAGGTTTTGGTATTCGCTCTTTATAATATATTTGGTGGTACAGGTTACAAGGTTGCTAAATACACACTAATTATGAAAATTGAATTAAATCACGCAAAATAATAAAAAAATATATTAAATATTCCAAAGGTTTCAAGCAAAAATCTAAAAACGCCATTCTTTTGCAATTGCTAATACATATGCATGATGGAAATTTTATCAAAATCGTTGGCAAAGTTTTTCAAAAAACGGTTTTTTATTTTTCACTTTTTTTGTAAAACTGTTTTTTAAAAGTCAAGTATGCAAAGTTTTAGATTTTGCTAGAAGTTGTTTTGACAAAAAATTTCAAAAAAATTAAAGTTATAGTTTTGAAGTTATGTATTTCCAAAAATCAAAATTTTTTAAAAAAATTCATAAAATTTTCAAAAACTAAATTTATAATTTCTTTAACAGTCTACGACTTTTTAAATCCAAAATTTCGTCAAGATCGTGTAAGCCATTAATGAGAAAGTCGGTTTTGAAAAAACGGTACTATGGGAGGTACCGTTTTTAGCCTATTTCAAAAATTTTTTTTTACATCATAAGAAAGACAATCTAAAATTATTTCTTCACACGAAATTTTATCGAAATCGTTGTATGGTAGGTACCGTTATTTCAAGACCTAGAGACTCAATTCCAAAAATCCCTCTGTAGGCTGCTCCACAAACCCTAACTGCAAATTTTTAGGAAAATCGGTTCATTGGTTCAGGATGTAGATCCATATACAGACAGACAGACACACAGACAGACAGAATTGCAGGACCTACTTTTTTCGTATTCTCTATCATCGTAATGTTTAATTGTTATCACAAAATTTTTTTTCTGCACGATTGCAAGGCTTGCCTTATAGTACCTATAATCGCAAGTAAAAAGAACGAATATGTTTTTGCTTTAATTGGAGAACACATTCGGCCCTAGCGAGGTATTCGTTCCAAGCAGAGAATTGTCCGCAACGTCGGACGACTTCGGAAAAACAATTGCAATGAGTTATCAAAAATTTAACAAATAAAGCACTTGATCTCACTTCAACGCAGTGAAACTTATAGCTTTTTTCATTGAAATTCGCAAATCGAGAACTACTCCATTCAATGAAACATGCTCTTAGGTGCTTCCATGGCAATTGGTTTTTTCCCAGCAAATTAGTGAATTCTAATTTATTTACTGGTGGTACCCGTGGCGTGATGGTAAGCATGTCTACCTGTTGACTCAGAGGTTTGTGGTTCGAATCCCAACAGAGGCAAAAATGCTTTTCAGCGGGTATCGTTTTTCGCGAGGAATTGGCACTTCCTGTTAGTAAATTCATTGCCATGAAAAGGAACCGGCAGAAAATTGTAGATCCCCCCCCCCCCCCCCCCATTCCTCACAAGGCATGGTTGTGAGAAATGCGCTAAGGCTTGGGGCTACTCGCTCTGTTTATTTTTACTTATTTACTCGTTTTTCATAATTTTTACCAATTTTTTTAACCTAAGGGTGGCACAACAACTCCTAATTTGCGTTTCGCCAAGGTAATGCAAATATTTTTACATGTGAGGAGTGAAATCAAAAATAATAGCAAAGCCAAGTGAGCCCAACTCCAAAAGTTCAAACAGATACGACAGTGTAGTCATCAGTTCGATGCTGTCGTAGTCTTCTAAGACTCAATATTTGGTCGGATTGCAATAACACTTATAAAAATCAGAATACATTTGAACACAAATTGTGAATTTTATATTGGAAATGAGTAACAACATTAGCCGTGTTTTATTATCATAATGATCCAATCCGGATTGGATCATAGGTTTGTTCGTTGAAGCCCTAGGGTCGCCCTGGGGTCGCCACAAAGTACTCATAGGGTTGTCAAGAAAACCTGGGTCAACTCTGGGAAAAGCTCAACGAACGAACCTCATGATAATAGGCGCGTTTTATTAGCCGCGTTTTATTATTGATCTGATCCGGATCAGATCATGGGTTTATTAGCGTTACAACAACAAAGCGAAATCCTGCTTTTTAGTTGGATCTATTTTTGTGATCTAAAAATTAGTTCTTCTATTTCACACAAGAGGAGACTTTCCATTGAAACGTTGGTATCATTTCCAATATTTCCAATAACAACAGTATTGCCACATGAACATTTTTATCTGTTTGAAATGAAATATATTTTAGATAGATACCGAGAAACTTCACATTTATTTATTTTTGAATAATACATGACATAATGAAAAAGTTTTACAAAACAAAACATATATTCGTGAAATTAATAAGAATTAGTGCAAAAAAATATATATTTGACAAAGTGGATGAATATCATTTTTCCCTAAAAAAAAGAACAAAAAATTAACCATTGAAAAAAAAGTTCGTAGGGCAACTCTGCAACTCTTTTGAAATGTCAGTTGAGAGAGCGAGTCTCTCACAGCTTCCAACTGGAAATATGATGATCTAAAGCTGTTTTATTATCAAGATCTGATCCGGATTGGATCATTGTGATAATAAAACGCGGCTAATAAACCCATGATCTGATCCGGATCAAATAAAACAGCATAGACCATCATATTTTTTATTATTTCAAGCTGGTAGCTGTGTGAAGTTCGTTCTTTCTAAAAATGACATTTCAAAAGAGTTGCAGTGTTGCCCTACGAACATTTTATTCAATGGTTATTTTGTTTTATTATAAAACTTTCTCATTCAGCCTTATTATGAGTTTCACGTGAACAGCTTTTCGCCCGGAACATTTTTGTTCGCCCGGAATTTTAAAAGCTATTATGAGTTTCACTTGAACAAATTCCAGAATTACAATTTTTCCGCTTTTGTTGTTAACTTGTTCGCCTCACAAAAATAAGTGAAATAAATTGCTCTCAACGTTTCCACATTTCACGGGGAAAAATAGCTCATAATAAGGGACATTTTTCGAACATGGACAATTTTTCCCCCGAAACTCATAATAAGGGAAAAGTGAAATGGGATCTTTTTCGAGGGGAATGATTTCACGTGAAACTCATAATAAGGCTGATTATTTCATGAATTATATAAAAAATAAATAAATATGAAGCTTCTCGCTATCTATCCAAAATATATTTCATTTCACACAGACAAAAATATTAATGTGGTAATACTGTTGCTATTGGATATAGTGGAAATGTAATTAAACCAACGTTTTCAATGAGAAATTTCCTCTTGTGTGAAATAGAAGAACTAATTTTTGGATCACAAAATAAGATCCAACCGCAAAGCAGAATCTCGCTTTGTTGTTTTAATGCAAGTAAATCAATGATCCGATCTGGATCATTGTGATAATAAAACACGGCTAATAAAACACACCTATTATTTGCAACGATTCTAAAAATTTAATTATTTTGCTTCTACAAATGAAATTGTAGCTGATAAAGTCGTTAATACTAATTTGTTTTGATCTTCACAGGTCTAATTAAAAGACCAGTGTTTGCCGATCAACGAGTGTGTTTTTCACAGAAAAATAAAAAGTGGGAAATGTTTACTTCTATGAAGTTAGGACCCCGAATTTAAAGTTCATTGGCGGCCGAATAGATTGGCGATCATTGGTCAAGTGGAGGACACGACGTACCTACCCCACTGAAGAGATAATAACGGGAAAAAGCAAACCAGCAGCGAACCGGTTGCCAGCAAAAAGGACATTACACATGCTTGCAAAAATCACACGCACTTTTACTTGCACTTACACAAAACATTTGACGTTTACCAGTTTGGAGTTTAAAATGAGAAAAGTGAATAGAATTAATTAGACCCTACTTTTTGGAATGAAAACTGAACGTCAAATCGCACGCATAGAGTGACAAAAAAGAACTTTTTCAATTTAATGTTCTATTGGGAAAGTAAATAAAGGCGTGTTTAATGAAAAAAAGAGCAGAGCAGCGTAGCTCAGAGCAGAGCAAGAAATGAGATAAATGTCAGGCAATTTAGAGCAGAACAGCTGGTGTCAAAAGTCAGCTGATAAGAAAGCAACAAACATTTTGTGACCTTAGCTAGTTTATGTTTGGTATCGTATTATAATAAAAATCTATATTCGGAAACATTGGAATCAAAACTTAACTAACATGCGATGTTAATTCAATTGATTTTAAGTTAAATTCGATTTCAAATAGATTGCAAAACGCAAAATATAAACAAAAATATTTGAATCAAATGTCAACAGCTGATTTTGACACTTTTGCTCCACTCTACTCTTACTCAAAAGCAAGTGCAGAAAATGCTGCTCTAAAAGCTCTAGAGCAGGTCATTAAACACAAAAAGTTCTTGCTCGGAGTAGAAAAATTTGTCATTAAACACCAAAAAGCTGCTTTTTCTGCTCTAGATCGATCTAGAGCAGGTCATTAAACACACTTTAAAACACTTTTTTAAAAGTTTTTGTTTTCTAAATGGAAATCGACATTATATATCACACGCTTCCCGCATCTCAAAATTCATAAAGGTTTATGGCGATCATCAGGCCAATCAACTGTCAACTAAATTCCAGTGTGATAAAAGTACGAACTTTGCGAGGGGTCAAACTCAACTCGGCCACTAGCCACGTAGCCAAGGTATGAATGAGACTATCCGGTTCACTACCAGCTCAAAAAGTGAAAGGATATGACGTCGGAAAGCAACAAAAGCAAAAGATGGCCTTGAGATGAATCGTTTCCCGCCATCATTAAGCATTAAAGGTAGCAATGCAGGCCGGCAAATGCAGCAAATTTTGACGTAGAAAAAAAAATTAGGGATGCCTGTAACCAATACAAGGAAATCTACAAGGAGAAATGACAGAAAGAACACCGAATTCTCAAAAGAAAAAGATCTCATGCTGCATCTTTTTCTTCGCTCCTTTGAGGAATTTGAGAAATGCCAATAGTATGAGATTCGAAAGATCTACCAAAAGGTAAAAAGATCATGAAGGGGTGGCAAGCCCGAAATCAATCATGTGATAGAATCGCAGTCGCAGCTGAGGATCTGGAAAGATCACTTCTGCAGACTGCTAGCCACGGCCAGAGCTGTAATAGAATGCATTTATTTGGTAATGTATTGTAAATAGTTCCATTAATTTCACTGATTATTTGTAATGTATTCACATTCCTTATCGAACATCAGAACTTCAACTTTCAAAAATAAGTCCCAGTTAATTTTGAGGTCTTTAGAGAACGAATCGTCTTAAAGCAGTCAAAAGACTTGAAGTTAAAAAAATGTAATGCTTTTTAACTGGTTGCAATCTTGGAAGTCTCTTAAAAGTCTTTTACATTCTTTGCAATCATGAAGTGTTTTGATCGCATTAAAAGTCTTTTGACTGCTTGCAGTTTTTTGATTGAACGAATAAAAAGATCCTGTCAGGGTGGCAAGCCCCGAACTCAAGCCTGTAAAGACCAGTAGGGAAATATAGTAAATGAGTCACAGCCGCTACTGAGGATCTAGAAATTTCACTTCTGCAGACTGCTTAACGGCGATGAGGACACAAATTCCGCTGTCAGGCAGATTGCCCCATTCAACTTGGACGATGATCAAGAATGCCGTCCTCCCGACCTAGAGGAAGTTAAGCTTGCCATATGCAAACCTAAATCAAATAAGACTGCAGTTGCAGATGGCCTTGATGCCGCTCTTTTCAAGGCAGCTGGAGACCAGTTGGAAAGGAGCATGCACAGCTGATCTGTATGATATGGTCGGAAGAAAGCATGCCCGATGAATGGAACCTCAGTATCGTATGCCCGATCCTAAAGAAGGGAGACCCTCACAATTGCGCCAATTATAGAGGGATTAGCCTCCTTAACGTCGCTTATAAGATCTTGTCTGCTGTAATATGTGAACGTCTGAAACCCCACGTCAACAACTTGATAGGTCCTTATCAATGTGGTTTTAGACCAGAGAAGTCCACAATAGACCAAATTTTCACATTACGGCAGATCTTGGAAAAAACCCGAGAACATAATATCGATATTCACCACCTCTTTATCGATTTCAAGGCCGCGTATGACAGTATTTACAGAGACGAGCTGTACAGAGCCATGTCTAGTTTCGGCATTCCTGCAAAACTCGTACGACTATGCAGGCTGACTTTGGAGCATTCACGCTGCTCCGTCAAGGTCGGTAAAGAACTCACCGAGACCTTTGATGTCGAAAAAGGCTTTAGGCAAGGCGACAAACTGTCATGCGATTTCTTCAACATCATACTTGAACAGATTGTAAGAAACTCAAACGTCAACACCAGAGGAACAATCTTTCAAAAGTCTGTACAATTACTCGCCTATGCAGACGATATTGACGTAATAAGAAGAAATAAGCGTGATGTCATAGGCGCTTTTGCGAGTATTGAAACAGAAGCGGCAAAAATGGGTTTGATGGTTAATGAGGGCAAAACGAAGTATATGCTGTCATCAAACAGGGACACAGAACATCGACGAATTGGACAATTCGTCACAATAGACAGACATAACTTCGAGGTAGTACAGGACTTCGTCTACCTAGGATCCGCTGTAGACACGGACAACAACATCAGTGCGGAGATCAAAGGGAAATCCAGAAAAACCAAGTATAAGACCTTAATCATCCCAGTCCTGCTGTACGGCGCGGAAGCATGGACCTTATCGAAAGCGGATGAGGAAACCCTTGGTCGTTTCGAAAGAAAAATTCTCCGAGTGGTCTTTGGTACCGTATGCGCAGTCAATGTGTGGAAAAGAAGATACAACAACGAGCTGTATGAGCTGTACCGCGACATGGGCATAGCCAGAAGAGTACGCATCGCGATGCAACGATGGTTGAGCCATGTAGAGCGGATGGACCCAAACGCTCCGGCTCCACGGGTTTTTGAAACCACATTGCAGAGAAGTCGCGGAAAGGGAAGACTTCGTCTTAGGTGGCGCAATCAAGTGGAAGAAGACCTCAACCGACTTAGAGTGCAAAACTGGAGAGAGCTCGCCCGAAATAGAAGTCGTTATAGAAGGATGTTGTTTGAGGCCCAGGTTCACCCCGAACTGAAATGCCCACCTAACTAAGTAAGTAACATAAGTTGGCGTTTTTTGTAGCATTTCAATTTTGGTAGACATTTAAGTAAAACAACCTCATGTTGAAATCATGGAATTCAACTCTTTAGACACAAGTCAACGTTGAACGCAAATACAAGTTTCTCAATCTACATTTGGAGGACAGCGTTCCTCACCTTGAAAAACTTACACACAAGGGAAGGACCTAAAAAAAATTCACTCTGTTTCATCACAGGGCAAGTGTTGACACATTACAGATGGAGCTCTAACCAAGCAAGAGCGATCATTCAGCTCTTTTAAACGACCTTAAAAACCAAGAGGCATATAATTCAGAGAGTTAGAAGCGTTGAGCCAGCCATCTGAATGACTATTGACAACTTGGAACGGTCCAAGAGGTAGGAACTCTCCCTAGATGTTATGTTGGCATTTCTTCTACTGGCTTCAACGACTTGTAGCCTACGTTCCATGAGTTCCCGACATTCTCAACCCTAGAAAGGCTGAATTCGGCTTAAACTAAAGCCTTAATCCGATTTTGCACCACAAATTACGCCACATAACAACTTTGTGATGAATTAGCTAAAAAAATATGCCCGGGCAAACATGCTCTAACCATAAAATGGCAATCGTACACAAAATTCTCAGCACACTCTCGCCCCTAATCAATTCAATTGTGTGGATTGTTGTAGATGAGGCTAGCAGGTCGTAACCTGCTGCCGGTGTGGCACTGTGGCAGCACCAAATTATGCTTGACATTCTGCCATGCAGTCACACATCTTTGGGGGTCCCACTCGTTCCCATTCCAGGCAATCGCACTCTTCCCAATTCAATCACCACACACCACACGAAACTTACTACAAGACGCAATGCTTTTTTTCCAAGTCACACATTTCAACACTTTCCGCCTCGAACCTTTAATTTATATCAAGAAGCCCATTACAACCATCCATATCCTCGTTTTAATGAAAATAAAATAAAAAAAAAAGTTAGAAATAAAAAATTACAAAAAAAAAGGAATTCACATCACAAACCACAGAAGGACGCGAGATGGCGCAACCTCGCACGCGGATGTCAGAGTAGGACGCACTCAATAAAAAATTACAATAAAAGAAAAAGAACCCAAACGAAGGAAAGCACAGCAGGGAATTCCAAAATTTTTATCCACACTTTACCTTAACATTATTGGTGGTGTTTTCCAAACAAACTAAACCAAAAAGTTTAGCTATGGCGATTAGGGATTTAGCGAGAAATAATTGCACAAACGATTGCGTGCATTTTTCGTTGATTAGTTTGCTTTTGAGGGAATTCTTCACTTGGCGATTTTTTATATTTTTCTTTTTTTTTTTTTATTCTTCTTTACTTTGCATGTGTATTTTTATTGACCATTTGTCAAAGTATCTGTTTCGTTGCCGTCGTAGTCGCGATTTAATTGTCACTGCTTGCAATAAACACTTGGATTTTTCACTTGAATTAGGGCAAATTCACTCGAGGGCAGACGGGTTAGATGTTAGTTAGAATGTTGGTTGGGGGTTTAAGTTGAGATTTGAGGTAAATTGGCGATTATTAAGCGAATAATATAGTCAATAAATTTGCTATTCACTTTAAGTAGTTCTTGTACACAACACACGCCATTCATAATTTTAGTTAGCACAGTGAACACAAAGTGTTACTTTGGCGCTAGTTGGTAATAGAAGGAATTTGGTATGCTTTTGCCAGGGATGGCAGCAGTATAAGAGTAAAGTGAAGTTAAAATGATGAGTGATTATAATAATAATAATATTTCTTTATTAGTTCAATGAACTTTTTCAAAATCATTTGACAATAATTTACAACTTTTTATAATTATATAAATTTGTGTGCTGTTAGTATTTAAACCTTAAATTTTGGATTTTAAAATTTTAAGTGCAAAGTTTTTACCAGAGTTAAATCAAATTGCAAATTTTATATGAATTTTTCTTTAATTACAAACTTCAGAAAGATTTAAACCACACTGATTCTTGCTTTTAAAAATATTTGTAGTTTACGTTTAAAAGATTGAATTTAATAGCTAAAATTTTAATTGGAGTTTTGTGTTTAAAACTTATATTTTGCCTGATTTGAATAATATTTATATTTGTATAATATTTATATAATTTTTTACATTCGAGTGTGGAGGGACAAATTTTCGTCTAGCGGTCTGATTTCTCGACACACTTTAATTGGACCAATTAGCAATTCGAAGCTAGTCGAAAGTAAAATTCTTCACCATTCTTTTCATTCATTCCAGCGAATTTTTAAAAAATTTTTTTTCTTACTTCTTTTTTGGTTTTATTATTTTGATTGTTTCGTAAAATGCTCCTGCATAATGGTGGATTTACATGCATCTGCAAGTGCAGATGAAAATCGGAAAAAGACACAAGATGTAAAATTCATACTTGTCTGATAGAGAGGGAACGAACTTCCTAGTTATGGTTGCAGATGAAAAATTATGGGTGCAGATGAACATGTTCATCTGCAACCATAATTTTTCATCTGCAACCATAATCCTATTCGTCTCTCTTTTTAACCTTTGTGCTTTGTAATCTTCATCCGTCTCGCTTTACTTTTCTGCACTTCCGCAGTTGCAGATGCATGTAAACCCAGCATAAATTAAAAACTTAGTAGAAATATAAATGAATTTTTCGATATTGACTAAATCAACTGGAGTAACAGAGAAAGAAAACAGTCACTTTATTCGCACGAAGTTTCAACATATCGACGAATGTGCGCTTCGTCTAGAGTGCGCCGCTTGCTGAACATTTATTGCATATAATTTGATTGATTTTCAACGAATTTTCTAATTTTATTTGAGTAATTACTCAATTTACGCAGGTTGCGTTTTTTTTTAAGCCAGTAGCTAGTAGAGCATTCGCGTTTAGAAAAAACGCTCTACCCACAGCATTTTCAGTTATGTTTCTAGCCACCAGGTAGCGCTCAATGTCAAAGATTCCTGTCACTTTTTAAAGCTCTCTGCGAAATTAAAGAAGAAACAAAATCAAATTCATACCTGGTTTGTTTCGTTATTTGTTTTTTTTTTTTATAATCAGCGCACACATCAAGGGGTTATTATTATTGAGACACCGATGCTCGATGCACTTTGCTTTTGAATTTTTGTGAATCGTAATGTAGGGGAAAAACAGGATCAAGTAGAGCATTCCACATTCGGGTGGTGCGACGATACAAATCCAGGTATAAATTCGTTTTTTTCTTATTTTCCGTACTTCAAATTCTTTCTTCCAGCTCTTTTTTACAATTTTTGGAGGCATTGTCCAGCAGTGAAGAAAGCTCTATTACCTCGTTTCCACTTAGAATTGAATCACACTTCAAATCGAATTAGTGCCAGTGTATACCTACATCGAATTGAACTATAGGATTACCCAATCCGACACAGCTCTTGAAGCTGGATCGATTCGAAAGATGTGTGTTGTATACCTAGATTACTCGATTCAGTGAGGTAAGTAGATACCTGCATCGAAATCTGAATCATAATCCGATTCGATTACCCGATTCTAAGTGGAAACGAGGTATATGTCAAAGTCAGCAGTTCTGTTGAAAAAACTTTCGGGTATATTCAGGGAGTATGTAAAAAGATATTAAAAACTTTTTATTCAAAAACCAAGTTGAACATAAAAGAATTGTGATCAACACTATAATTGCTCTGCGAACAATGACTGACTGCACGAATCTCAGTGGTCTACGAGAGCTTTCTCGTATATGTCCCAGCGGATGAATTCGAATGACAGAATCAACGGTGGACTTCAGTAGTCAAAAAGCAGAAACCCCTGAAGGAGCTACTCCAACATATTTGGTTTAAAGGTCTCTCAGGGTATTTCAATACTAGGACAGGGTATTGAAGTAGAGATGGTGGCGGATGAGCTCCTGGTGAGCCAACGGCAGCACTCACACTGGATATTCCAGCCCTTTGTGTCCGAAGGGATCCAAAAGGACCTGACCCTCCAGGTTGGGGGTTGTGCGTAGGGTTAACTACCCAACCACGGAAAAAATATGGTTCCGAAACAACCATAAGCCTCGGATAACGATAATGATTTCAAAGTTGACGACCTAAGCAAACGAAAAAAGGACAACGACCTCCGGATCTGCACGTGGAACGTAAGATCTCTTAACGGACTACGTGCAGCTGGAGAATTAGCGGACACCCTGGACTGCTGCAAAGCAGACATAACCGCCATCCAAGAAGTGCGATGGAGTGGACCGGGCATAAAGAAGAAAAACTGTGCCATCTACTATGGCGACTGCTAAAGACAACAGAAAGAAAAGGGAAGGAGGACATCTTTTGAAATACAATCGGAAAGCATAGCCTGTGTCATACGTGATGTCATAGGTGCTTTTGCGAGTATTGAAACAGTAGTGGCAAAAATGGGTTTGATGGTTAATGAGGGCAAAACGAAGAATATGCTGTCATCAAAACAAGGACACAGAACATCGACGAATTGGACAATTCGTCACAATAGACAGACATAACTTCGAGGTAGTACAGGACTTCGTCTACCTAGGATCCGCTGTAGACACGGACAACAACATCAGTGCGGAGATCAAATGGAGAATAACTCTTGCCAAACGTTGCTTCTTTGGGTTAAGAAGACAATTGAGAAACAAAACCCTCTCCAGAAAAACCAAGGTGACCTTGTATAAGACCTTAATCATCCCAGTCCTGCTGTACGGCACGGAAGCATGGACCTTATCGAAAGCGGATGAAGAAACCCTTGGTCGTTTCGAAAGAAAAATTCTCCGAATGATCTTTGGTCCCGTATGCGAAAACAATGTGTGGAGAAGAAGATACAACAACGAGCTGTACCGCGATATGGGCATAGCCAGAAGAGTACGCATCGCGAGGCTACGATGGTTGGGCCATGTTGAGGGGATGGACCCAAACGCTCCGGCTCGACGGGTTTTCGAAAGCACATTGCAGGGAAATCGTGGAAGGGGAAGACCTCGTCTTAGGTGGCGCAATCAAGTGGATGAAGACCTCAACCGACTTAGAGTGCGAAACTGGAGAGAGCTCGCCCTAAATCGAAGTCGTTATAGAAGGATGTTGGTTAAGGCCCAGGTTCACCCCGAACTCTAATGCCCGCCTAAGTAAGTAAGTAAAACTTCACACTTTTTAAGAGTGACTCTAAGTTTTAATTCAGACAACCCGCCATTTTAAATGCTTAAAACCTTGTTCTAGCTCATCTGACGTTTCTCATTTGCTTGACATTTTATGTGACAAATACTTGTTCTGAATCAAGTATTTCTAGACAAAAACAAAACCTCCATTCCACATTTTCCTTTGCAATCCAAATATGTATATGCCATTTTTCACCTGAGCTTATTTCTTTTTTGCATTTTAGGTATGTTACTTCTCTTCACTTGCCTAAACTGTCAAAATGTTGGTAGTGCTCAGATTCATTTTAACCAAGTCCATTTTGAAGCTGTCACTAATAAGTGTGGTGTTTACAAATCGTTTGTAATTAATGACCCCACTTTAAAGTTAAAGTAATGTTTACAAGAGCCGGCACTTTCTCTTAAAAGCGCGATTGCTCTAAATTTGCGCTAATGACTTCAGCGAACGAAAAAAGAACAACTCTCCGGATCTTGCACGTGGAACATAAGATCTCTTGACGGACTACGTGCAGCCAAAGAATTAGCGGAAGCCTCACAGACTGCTGCAAGGCAGATATAACCGCCGCCATCCGAAAACTGCGATGGAGTAGGACCGGGCATAAAAAAGATAAAAAAAAAACTGCGATAGGGAAACTGCTACAGACAACAGAAGCAACGCTCATTTGGGTATATTTTGTCGTCAGGAACAAGGGACAAGGTTTTCAGCGTGAATCTGGTTAATGAGCGTATTCTGAGAGTGCACATCAGGGCGAAGTTCACCAGCACTAATAAAAAGATCATTACTTGGTGGGGTGGAGTGGTGGATGATGTAAACATTGTGATGAGGAAACATTGTGATAGAATTGCCCTAGCTAAGGATCTGGAAAAACCACTTCTGCAGACTGCTTAGCGATTGATCATCATCATCGTAAATAAATAAATTTAAAGTAAATAAGCTGACGCAACAGAGCGAGAGGCCCCGTACTTCTCACAACCATGCCTTGTAAGGCAATAGAGGGGACCTACATTATTCTGCCGGTTCCGAACCGGAAAAGCGCTTTTTTATGGCAATGAAACTACTAACGGAGGACTTACCAACTCCTCGCGAAAGGCGATACCGCCGTGTACAAATAAATAAGTTTAAATCAAATAAAATTACAGATGGACTTGACGCCAAGCGTTTCACGGCAGCTGGAGATCAGTCCTTATGAACCAGCTGACACACATGATCAGAAGAAGACATGCCCGATAAACCAGTATCGTATGTCCGATCCTAAAGAAGGGAGACCCTTACGACGCATACAACGTCAACAACTTGATAGGTCCTTATAAATGCGGTTTTAGACAGCGTATGAAAAAAACAGGCTCTACAGAGCTGTGTAGGATGACTTTGGAGAATACTCCGTCAAGGTCGGCGAAGAAACTCACATAGACCTTTTGAATCGAGGACAAACAATCATTCACCATGTCTACTCTGCGAATAAAGTCTTCGAAGTTCATTCATTTTTGTTCGTGATGCATATGAACCTCATCAGTCGTACCAACATGCTCGTACATAGAAGAAATAACCAAAACTAGAACTATATTCGATACTCCGAAAATCTACTCGCTGCAGGACATGACTAAGACTTTTATCAGCGGGAGGATCTTGTATTTGAATTACGAGTAAAATTCAAGTCTGCTTATAAACATTTACACAACTGAAACCATTGTCATTGCATCGATATCACGCAAACAATGTTAACCATTACATAAAGAGCACCACATTGTAAGAATTACCTTAAAAGTAAAAATAATTAAATGGGGTGGCGTAATAGAGCCCGGGGAGCTTCGGCCCTAACGCATTTCTATCAACCATACCTTACCTTGTGAGGGAATGAAAGGGACCTACAATTTTTACCGATTCCGAAAAGTTAATCGAGAAAGCGCCGTTTACTGCAAAAAATTACTGTCATGGAAATTGACAGATCCTCGCAAAAGGCGATAACCGTGGAAAAATATTTTGTTATCTTGCTGTTTATGAGGCCCGAACCTCGAACCTCCAACGTAACAGGCAGACAAGCTAACCATTTCGCCCAACAAAAACGAAACGAATTACATACATGTTATATGATCTCAATATCAACACAATGGTTCGATTGCATTAAGAGACAATGCCATCCAAGTAACAAAGCGTGCCTCGATAAACTACACTTAATGGACACACCGTTTGGAGAACAATATTTGTATTGTGGCGGGTGCTGTCAGTCCATGTGCAGACCTCCAACGAATGCTGCTGCACCATTAGCAAGACGAGAGCACAATATTAACATGTCTCGCTTGTTTGTAGTATTTATCGTTTGCTCTCGCCTTCGTTTTTTTTTTTTTTTTTTTTTTTCAAATACAACGTGAAAGCTAAAGTATTTCCGAGTCCATAGACAACAAACGATGGCCATAATCTAGGCATGGGAAAGATATATTGCCCGGCTGTCATTTGCGACCGCCGATGCCAATGGTGACGTTTTATTTTCACTTGTGCATACCACAACCGATGAGATGCTTCACATGGGTCTGTAATTATTGTTGTCGAGTTCAGAAGGTGTAGGTCTCCGGGGAAAAAGATCTATGCTCTAGTGATGATCATCGGAAACGTCATGGTCTTTGTTTGTTGGCTCGTAAAAAACACACACATACTAACACACATGAGCACAAATTTTGAAAAACAAAGAAACATATTGCCCAGAGATGAGGAATGAGGATGCAGCCATCCAGCACCAAACTGATGGAAGATCTTCAATGCGGGAGGCCATTTGAAACGTGGAGGAAAAGACTTTCATCGTGCGCAACAAGATGTAACAAGATAGTTAGTGAATTTTTATTGTGGAATTTATGCAATTTAAAGTTTAATTAGGTGTCGGTAACTTTCATTTTGGTACTTAGCCATTGTGCGGTCATTGATGTGATTGTTACTTTGTGTAGGAATATTATGTTTGCTTGAATGTCACACTGTGGAGTTTGTAATGACAAAATCATTTCAAATGTTTTCTTGAAAATTGCTCACTTATTTATAAGGCGGTGGAGGTTTGAGCGAGCAGTCGGGTAGTAAAAAAAAGTTAACTATCAGTTGTAAAATGAGGAATTTCATCTTTAAAGTCGATACATCGATAGGCCGGCGAATGCCTCAAAATAAACATTCACATTTCTTGATGGGGGAAATGTTTTAAAATGAGTTTTAAGTACATGTCACTTTTAACAGCCATTGTTATTACCTACTTCAAGTGTCAAAAAAAAACCCGGAAGTTGTAAACGCAAAAAATATTTTTTAAACAAACGATAAATTCTGCTGATGATTCTCGCTGTCTTTTACAATAGACAGTATATTTAAAATGAGCCACAATGTCTCCAAAAATATATAATTATATTCGACACAAGTGACTACCGTTGATTTTAATGACACACTTACCTTCCATACTAAACTTAGAGACTAAACATCATTTTGTCTACCAAGATAAGGCTTCATTTTAGTGATATTGATCTAAAGTTAATTTCATTGAATGGGAAGTGGATTGTTTATCAAAGATATGAAAGGTAACGCACTTCGAAAGCGGTCAGGGACTATGGTGTAATACATGTCTAGGAGTCATAAGGTGCCAACTATCAAAACATCAAGGAAAATCTGTATCTGTACGAATGAGGACATCCTCTCTACTTTCTGCCCGAACTATGGATGTGAAATGATATGACGTCGGAAAGCTACAATCGCAAGAGATTGCCAATGCCTTTTCCAATGGAGTGTCCTTTCCATTATCCTTGAATCCTATGCCGCCCACTTTAGGCATTGAAGAGCAGTGGAAGCAATATATATATATATATTTTATAATTAAATAATGTTATAGATCACAGCGCGAGCATTTAGGAAAGTAGGAGAGGGTTTAATAGGAGACACTGATGCACGTTGCTTTTGAATCTATGCGAATCGTAATGCAGGGGAAACACAGCCAGGTAAAGCATTCCACATTCGGGTGGTGCGACTAAAATACGAATCTCTATACTTGACTGTACGCCCGAAGTTCGGCTCAAGGTAAAACTGATGATCATTCCTAGCGAGGCGTGTGTTGCGGCTAAATTGTTTCAGGGGAGGAATGCAAGAAAGCCATAAGAAACGCTGGGTTTAACTCGACCCCCAAAACGAAATCCATGTTTCGATGTAGAACGCCGGCAGGTTAATACTGTCAAACAAAAAGCACGACAAATGTTGATACAAAAAAGAGCAAGAACTGCTTTCAACCAGAATAACGAAATTTACGGGGAAGGAAACAACAGCAAATTCATAGAAAGAAAAAGAAGCAGCATGGGAAGCACTCGTTTGAGGAAATTGAGAAAAGCCAAGACTGGAATGAGGTTCAAGAGTTTTAGCAAAAGGTATAAGGATCCTGCCAGGGTGGTAAACCTCAAACTCAAGTCTATAAAAACCAGCCGATAAACATAGTAATAGAGACGCAGTCGCTACTGAGGATCTGGAGACCACTTCTGATCAAGCAGGTAGAGATGGTCTTGACGCTGAGACGTTCAAGGCAGCTCTAGATCAGCATCGTGTGCTGATTAAGTTATCCTAATCACTTAATTGCGCCAATTATATCAAGGAATTAGCCTTCTTAATATCGCGTATAAGATCTTGTCTGCTATAGTATGTGTACGTCTGAAGCCCCACGTCAAAAGTTTGATAGGTCCTTTTCAATATGGTTTAAAACCAGAAAAGTTTACGATTGACCAAATTTCACATTGTGGCAGATCTTGGAAAGAGCTCGGGAATACAAAATATCGATATGCATGATCATTTTATAGAATTCAAGGCTGCGTATGAAAGAAACAAATACGAGCTGTGTAGAGTATGTTTAGTTTTGGTATTCCTGCAAAACTGGTAGGACTGTGCAGGATGAATAGCATGAACCTTATCGAAAGCGGATGAAGAAACCCTTGGTCGTTTTGAAAGAAAAATTCTCCGAATGATCTTTGGTCCCGTATACGAAGGCATTGTGTAGAGAAGAAGATACAACAACGAGCTGTATGAGCTGTACCGCTATATGGACATAGCTAGAAGAGTACGCATCGCGAGGCTACGATGGTTGGGTCATGTAGAGCGGATGGACCCAAACGCTCCGGCTCGACGGGTTTTCGAAAGCAAATTGCATGGAAATCGCGGAAGGGAAAGACCTCGTCTTTGGTGGTGGAACCAAGTGGAAGAAGACCTCAACCGACTTAGAGTGCAAAACTGGAGAGAGCTCGCCTGAAATCGAAGTCTTTATAAAAGGATGTTGGTTGAGGCCCAGGTTCACCCCGAACTGTAATGCCCACCTAAGTAAGTAAGAAGCATAAAGGTTACCAAAGCGATGTTGCAGCTGCGGTAGAAGCCAGAAGACTCTGTTAACAGGTTTTCAGTTGTCCCTGCCAATCCTTACTAATATTATAAATGTGAAAGTAACTCTGTTTGTCCGGCTTTCTATGTTACCGTCTTCCGCCCAAACTACTGAACTGATTTAAATGAAATTTGGTACAGAGATAGTCTAAGACCTGAGGAAGGTCATAGGTTATATATTTTACCCCTGTTATCCCTAGGGAGCGGGAACGTAAACGGGAACTTGGAAACTACAGCACCGATTTCGAAAATTCTTCCACCGTAAGAATGCTGCACTATCAACGAGTGAAATAAATTTTAATTTATTCCCTTACTCCTACGGGAGCGCGAGTCCTTACATATATTATAGGTGCTAAAGTAGCTCTACCTTACCGTCTTTCTATGTTACCATATCCCGCCAAAACTACTGAAGCGATTTAAGTAAAGTTTTGTACAGAGATAGTCCAGAACCTGAGGAAGAACATTGGTTATACTTTTTATCCCTTTATTTCCATGGGAACGGGAAGAACTTGGAAACTATAGCACCGATTTCAAAAATTCTTTCACTGTAAAAATGCTACACTATTCTCGAGTAATATAAACTTTAAGTCCGGAAACGGCCCTCATATTCCCAAGGGAAAAGAAGACTTTACTAACATTATTAATCCGAAATTAACTCAGTTCAGTTCATATTTATTTGTAGTAAAGAGTTTATGTTATTTTACAAAGATTGTAATTTTAAAGATTTAGAAAAATTTTCTTTACAACTATGATAAAATAATTTTATAACAATATTTAGATAGGGATATACAAACAATATATAGCATTTGAGGGAAAACACTACAAGAAAAAACCCTCATATTATTAAACTTAAAAACTACTATTGCACATAAACCCAATTACTTGGAGCTGGTTAATTTATTGCAAATTTAAGATTAAATTATTATCTGAATAAGAAGATCGTTGAAAAAAGTTGTCTTGCAACTTGTACAACACAATTTTGACAGGGCTGACGTTTGCTCTTTCATGGAGACGTGCTGTAGAGTAATAACGAGGCAAATTTAGCATTAGTTTAAGTACTTTGTTTTGACTAATCTGCAGTTTTTTAAGATGAGTCTCGGCACAGTCAAACCATATTGGTGCAACGTAGGTAAGAACAGGTTAAAAAATGGATTTAAAAATTAATATTTTATTGTGTATGCTAAGGCGAGACTTTCTATTGATAAAAGGGTATAGGATTTTTACTAGTAAATTTGCTTTGTGAATTGAGTTAGATATATGCCTTTCAAATGTCAGTTTCTTATCAAGTGTGATGCCAAGGTGTTTACAACTTTCCGCCCATGGGATGTTGGTCGAATTTATTTTGAGTGTGGTTTGCTTGACATTTTTCTGCGTTGACTTTTATCTTCCACTTGGTAAAGTAATTAAGGATAGTATCTAGTGAGGTCTGTAAGCATGTTAATGGGTCTTGAGGAAGAACGCTTGACTTGAAAAGCGCAGTATCATCTGCAAACATGGCAACTTCGGTGTTATCAAGTACAGGAAGATCTGACAAGAATATATTGAAGAGGATGGGGCCAAGTACGGAGCCTTGAGGAACCCCAAAACTAATATCACATATGGCGGACTTGGCAATTCCAGTGAATACAAAAAATTTTCTGTCTTTCAAGAAGTTCCATATAATATTGACAAGATAGTCTGGAAAGTTAAACAATAAAAGTTTGTAGATAAGTCCTTCGTGCCATACGGTATCGAAGGCTTTTTCTATGTCTAACAAGACTAGCCCAGTCGAACGTTTTAAATTTAAATTATTTTTGATGTACTGTTTTAATCTTAAAACTTGGTGGCTGGTAGAGTGGCCGGCTCTAAACCCAAACTGCTCATGTGGATATATATTGGCTTCTTCAACGTGTTGCAAAATCCGATTCTTTAACACCTTTTCGAAAATTTTACTTAACACGTTCGCTGCCATGTGACCCACCGGTGGGTCATTAAAAATATTCATAAGAGGCCATGTGCACCACCGGTGGGTCGCGGTGAAGATATTTGTTTAAGGAAGTTTCCTAAGTCGATTGATGATGAAATGTTATTATTCTTACCTTTGCACCTAGGTAAAAGTCCCTGCTTTACAAAAAAAAAAATCTAGAACCACCTTTTTTCAAATTTCTGACTTTTATTGTAATTTTAATTCAAGTTTTGTTTTTTTTTTTGTATATTTTGAGTTATAGTGAAAATAAACAAAGAAAAATGACTTCAAATATAAATGATATAGTAATTACTAATTAGTGTTTTTTGTTGAAACATTCCAAGCAAAAGGAGGGACAATAAGTTGACACTTTTTTTGCTTTTTTCGTAGCCGCGTTCCTTCCCTCGCTTTTAGAGATTTCATTGTAGCAATTGTTACATCGTTTCCGTACCCTTCGATTGGTGTTATCTCTGGTTTCAATCTCCTTTAGTTCATGTTTTTTAGAAGGTGCTGTTGTATCAATTGACAGCCCACAAAGACTTTCGCAAATGGACTGCCTAAATTGAAGTATAGGCATATTTTTCTGCTTTTTATAAATAGCTAAAGCATTTACTACAGACGTTGACAGAAGGTACTCAAATGCTATTTTGTGGTACCAACGGATTGTTTTGCGCAGTGGTGTAAAATAGCATCCCATTTGATCAGAAATATCGATCCCTTGTTTAGCATGGTTATATTCCGTGATCACTTGAAGTTTTTTCATTGCCTCACTATTTCTATTATTTTTCCCTGTTGGCACTTCCTCTAATCCATGTTTTGTACTCAAAATAAGTACATCTCGCTTGTCTTTCCATTTTGAGACAGCAATACCAGAAGACTCGCGCCCAATGATTTCGTTTCTCTTCAGCTTAGCTAGAGTTACCTCTTTGGGATTCCCAGCTCGGTTTTTACGGAGCGTTCCAATCAGATGGGTTTGACGATTGATAAGAATTTCTGCAAGGGAAACAGAAGTGTAAAGCTAAGTGTACACGATTGGTAGGTCTGACAATCATTGTCAGATCTGCAAACGTCTGACAATGTGAACAAATGAGCTGACAATGAGGGTGAAAATGGAATTTGTGTGTACACGGTTTGCAGAAATCTACAAGTATCTGTAAGTTTATTGCCAGCTATTTGACTGACAATGTCGACACACTAATTTGGACAAATAGCTGGAAATAGATTTGCAGATATTTGTAAATTTCTGCAAGCCGTGTACACACAAATTCCATTTGTGGATCTGCAAATTCATTTTCAGTTCATTGTCTCATCGCATCTGTCAAAAAAATTTTAAAGCTAAAAGTGAAAACAACATAGATTTCGTTTTCAATCGTTTAATATTCAACTTAAAGTGAAATATCAAAAAATAATATAAATGGATAAAAACGTTGCAATCGCAACTATTTTGACGGCGTATTTGTTAGAAAGCAGTGATGATGAAAGAGCCAAACAGCCGAAAAAGACGTGTCGTAAGGTATGGACGAAGGATTGGGTGGCCCGTCGTGAGCAGGAGGGATTCTACGCAAAATTGATAGTGGAATTACGAGCAGAGGAACCAGAACTCTACCGAAATTTTTTACGAATGGATTACAAGCAATTTGATCACCTTTTAGCTTTGGTGGCTCCACATATACAAAAAAAGATACGAATATGCAATGGAAAGCAACATTATTTGAGAACTACTCCAAGGTTTTTTCTTATGTCGTTTTCATGAAGTTTTCAAAGATCTACAGAAAAAATAAGTTTTCATTCGGTCCGAATGGAAAGCTAGCGTTAAGATTAGATTTCCGAGAATAGAATACAAATACTAGTACAACAAAATATATCCCTTTGTTTTATTTCGATTTTACGTTAACCGGCCAGCGGATTACATACAAATTTAGCAAATTTTTTGATGCACCGCAGTCTGAATTCATAGCAAGACTTTTTCGCCTCTGTGAGCTCACCTGGAGCATTATAAATTTGATTACGAGGTGTCATAAATACTCTTCGTCTGAGATCTTCTGCTACAGATTGCAAATCTGAATGAAAACTACTTGCAGCTTCGTCTAGAAAACATTGGTATGAATATTGATTCAATACCGAAAATAAATTCACTTACCAGTGACTTCTGGTATCAAAAAAGAGTTAACAATCTTCTCTGAGTCGGAAACATTCGATGAACTTCTTTTGTTCATCTGTTTCACCAATGAATATTTTGACTTTGGTTTCTGCTTTTTTGGTTTGGTTGGCTTAGCATTTTGTGTTGCATTTGTTTCTCTGTGTCCAGGAAATCTATCCGCTTGGCTCGGTTTTTTATGAACAAGACGTTTGGGTATTAATCCTCAACAAACGGCTTCGTATCCTGATTAGGTTTAGTTGTTTCCGCCATCTGGAATAATCACACTAGATTCATGTGGAAATGGTCGTTCTGCAGAAAGATCATAAGTGACATACAGAAAGGAATAAAATGATGTTATGCATGTCATCCATTTCACTGGTTATCTCAACTTTTTTATATCAGTTAGCATCCATAACTAAAAAAATTTTCACGTAATTAACACATCCTACTAATATTATAAACGTGAAAGTTTGTATGTTTGGATGTATGTTTGTTCCTCTTTCACGCAAAAACTACTGAATGGATTTTACTTAAACTTTCCAATAATATAGCTTATACATCAGAATAACACATAGGCTACAATTTATCCCTAAATTCCCACGGGAACGGGAACGTATACGGGAACTTAGAAACTACAACACCGATTTCAAAAATTTTTACACTGTTAGAATGCTTCATTATCCCCGAGTAACATAAAAACTAATTCATCCCCATATTCCTACGGTTCCTTATATTCCCACGGGAGCAGGAACGTATACGGGAACTTTGACACTACACCACCGATTTCAAAAATTCTTTCACCGTTAGAATGCTACACTATCCCCGAGTAACATAAAAACTAATTCATCCCCATATTCCTACGGTTCCCTATATTCCCACGGGGGCAGGAACGTATACGGAAACTTTGACACTACAGCACCGATTTCAAAAATTCTTTCACCGTTAGAATGCTACACTATCCCCGAGTAACATAAAAACAAGTTGATCCCCATATTCCTACGGTTCCTTATATTCCCACGGGAGCAGGAACGTATACGGAAACTTTGACACTACAGCACCGATTTCAAAAATTCTTTCACCCTTAGAATGCTGCACTATCCCCGAGTAACATAAAAACTAATTCATCCCCATATTCCTACGGCTCCCTATATACAACACCGATTTCAAAAATTCTTCCACCGTTAGAATGCTACACTATCCCTGTGTAACATTAACTTTAATTCATCCACATATTCCTACGGGAACGGGAGTCCTTCCTAATATAATAAGTGTGAAAGGAGCTCTGTCTGTCCGTCGTTCTATGTTACCATCTCCCGCCCAAACTAATAAACCGATTTAAATGAAATTTTAAACAAAGATTGTTCAGAACCTGAGGAAAGACATAGACTATATATTTTTTCCCTATATTCCCACGGGAGCAGGAACATATACGGGAACTTTTACACTACAGCACCGATTTCAAAAATTCTTCCACCGTTGGAATGCTCCATAATCCCGGAGTAACATTAACTTTAACTTATCCAGTTATCCACATATTCCCACGAAAACGGTCACCATATTCCCACGGGAACGGGAGTCTTTACTAATATTGAAAATGCGAATGTAGCTTTGTCGGTATGTTTTTCGTATGTCTCCCGTTCAAACTGCTAAACAGATTTTATTAAATTAGCTATATATCTATCCTTATATTCCCACGGGAACGGAAATGGGAATTCAAAAACTACGGTCTCAAAAGTATTTTTAATAGGGCTACAAGGTGTTGAAATAGGGGTTGAATGTTTTTTTTTGGAAATACCGCCATTTTTAAGGCTAGAAGTTTTATTTCCTAAAAATTTAAAAATGCTGCTGAAAGTCACTATTCCACGCGGACGAAGTCGCGGGCACAGCTAGTTTTCTATAAAAACAAAAATCACCTTTAAATTTTCGATGAGTTTTGTAGTTGACAATGTAATTGTAGAGATAATCCAAGTGTTTTTTTTCCTGTAATCCTTCTCAGATTTGTCTGCCAATGAATAAATTTGAAAATGTTTCTGAAACTGGGTCTGCAAATTTATTTATTGCCAGACATTTGCAGAAGCGTCAGAAAATGAACAAAATTTGTGTACACACGATTGCCACATTTGCTAATTAATTTGTCTTCAAAATGATTGATGAGCAAATTTTTCTGCAAAAAAATTTGGTGTGTACACGGTTGTCAGCTTGCGTGTACACAACTGCCAGATATCTGCAAATTAATTAGCAGATATTTGTCTACAAATTTGCAGCCAAATAGTTTTTCTGCAAACTCATTTGGTGTGTACACGATTGTCAGCCATTCGAGACAAATTTTTCACTGACAGATCTGGCAATATTTGCAGATCAGGCAATCGTGTACACTTAGCTTAAAAGTTGTCCGTAGCAATGGTTCTACCTCTATCCAAATAACTTTGTGCCAGATCAATTACAATTTGGGTGCTGTGAGAAGTTGATGGCGTTGGTTTTCCTCTTTGGGTGTGGGAGTAATTTTTTCCTGCGTATATAGAGCTTGTATACGTGTAACCGCTAGGGTCACAAAGCTTGTAGATTTTTACGCCGTATTTGTGCGACTTACCAGGATTGTATTGACGAAATTGTAATCTACCTCTCCAGGGAATCATGGACTCGTCCACAGCTAGTACTTCTCCTGGGGTTCTGGAATTTACAAAGTTTCGTTCGAGGATTTCAAGCAAGCCGCTTACTTTGCCTAGCCGGTCAGTTCCAACGCTTGAGTTGTCTGCAAAGTGAATGAACTTCAACAGCAATTGAAATCTGTTGCGGGACATAATTCCCGGTATAAAAATTGTCGGTACTCCAATACAGAGATATAGAAGGGTATCTAACAATACCCATATACATCACCAAGCCTAAAAACTTCTTCATTTCAGGGACACAAGTGTTCTTCCAGGTTTTCGTCCGTGAACTTCGGGTGAGAATATTTCTTGCTAAAAATTCATTTGCGTTGAGATTCGTCTGGGTCACAATCAGTTCATAAATGTCTTCGGTAACCATGAGTGAAAAAATGTCTATGGGCTTCAATGCTGGATTTGAGTGGGATGTACTGGGAGTGGTTGCCGGCTCAAAAATGAATTCTTTTAGCGAACTTTTTGATACACTAACCCATTTATTTGAAGATGCTGGTATTGAATTCGAGGTAAGGTCAGGTTCATCTTCAGACTCTAAATCAGAGTCATCTTGCATTGCATCAGAATTGGAATCGCTTGATCCAGCATCTGATGGAACATACTCGTCCGTATCTGAAGCTTCAAAAACTTCATCTTCATCTTCATTTTCAGATGTTCTCCTCCCATAAAAAATTCTAGGGCTTATACCAGAGTTATCCATATTTGTAAATTATCAAAATCTGTAACAATATGATGAAATACAATTTTAGGAAAAAGTAAACTTATGTAAAACATACAATTACCTTGCGACCACCGGTGGGTCATGTGGCACTACACTAAAGTAAGTTTGTGTGAGGGGCCATGTGACCCACCGGTGGTCACGGTCTTAAAACACATAAAAATAACACGAATTAAAAAAACTAAGACACAGTTTAACAATTATACACATAAACATCACGATAACACAAAAAAACACTTTTGGCACTCTGGTAATATTTTTTTTTTTTCTATGGCGACAGCGAACGTGCTTAATAGGCTTATAGGCCTATAGCTAGATGGACTTTCTTTTGGTTTTCCTGCTTTGGCAATGGGGACCACTTTTGCTAGTTTCCATTTTCTAGGAAAGTAAGAATGCATAATACAGGCATTAAAAATAAACGTTAAGAAGGTGATGCCTTTTTTGGGTAGGGCTTTTAACAATCGGTTTTTAATACCATCGTGGCCAGGCGCCTTTTTTATTTTTAGTTCCTTTAATAAGCTTTTCACTAGCCGATTGTTGTGAATGAGAACGCCGGGTTGGTAAGCAATTTGTTCATTAAATTCGCTTAGCCTATCATTTACAACATTTACAGTATATTGATCACTCAAGTGGGCAGAAACTAAATGATTTCGGCTAAATGTCTCCGCCAAGACATTAGCCTTTTCTTCCTGAGTAATGAAGATATTATTTTGAACTCTAAAAGGTGGAATTGTGGAGCTTTTTTTTTTTTTTAATTATTTTTGTTGCATTCCAAAATGGCTTGGAACCTTTGTCATAGCTGGATAACAAATTGTTCCACTTTTGGTTGCGAAACAATAAAATTTCATTTTGGATCTGAAGATTAAGCATCCTTACGTTAGTTTTAAAAGAGTCTAACTTGTATCGGATCCACTTTCTCCTTTCAGAATTACGCAGGCGAATTAAACGTAAGATGTTATCTGGTAACGGTTGAAGATTTAAGTTTGAAGAGACACACCGGTTTTTAGGAATAGATAATTCTGCCGCGTTATTGATGGTTTGTTCAAATTTTTCAGTGACTATGTCAATCTGATCACACGACTGGATATCGTCTAAAGATAAGACTCCATCGTATAAGTTATCAGAGATAAACTTTCTATATCTTTACCAGTTTGCAGCAGAACAGTTAAAACGAACTGCTGTATTGCTATAAGAACAACTAGACAATAATTCTACACAAACAGGCAGGTGATTTGAACCCAAGGCATTTATTGTTAAAGGTTGAGAGAATCGTGCAGGATTATTCGTTAGGAATATATCAAGTGTTGAGGGATTCCTTGAGGAGGAGCTTGGAATGTATGTTGGTGTGAGGGGATATAAAAGTGAGAGAGATCTGTTTACAGCGGCAATATCGTGGAGTATATTGCCCCAACAATTGGCTCTAAGACAACCCCATTGTTGATGTCTGCAATTTAGGTCACCTCCTATGATAAAGTAAGGATAAGATCTTATCAACTTAAGAATGTCTCTTTTAAATTTAGTTTTTTTCTCACTGTTAGAATTTCCACCCGGGAAATAGATAGAGAAAATACATAATTTTGATGAATCTTGGAGGACAATTTCTAAACCTATAGCTTCAGCTGTATCAAGGTGAACAGCTGGTAGAACTCTGTCTATCTGTTTTCTTTGTTAGTGTCTACCGCACAAACTATGAATTTTTGTCACATAGAACCTGAAAATGGACATCCTTACAAATATTACAATTCCGAAATAAACTCTATTTGTTCGTGTTTCTTTGTTACCATCTCCCGCCCAAACCACTGATTCGATTTAAATGGAATTTCGTTGAGAGATAGCATAGAGATAGCATGAGCCTGAGAAAGAACATGAGCTACATAAGTAATCCCTACATTTCTACGAGAACCTTGAAACTGCTGGATCGATAAAAGTTCAATTAACCTAGTTAACCTGAGAAGAAATGTCTATCTTGATCTTCAAATAAATATTGGCAAGCAGGAATGGGTGTGTGAAAAGTCGATTTCGCCGCCGACTAATAAGGTAATTAACCATATAAACAAATAAGTTATGTTTGACGTGGTGGGGGATGTTGTAGAATGTCTATCAGTAGACAATATTATGGACACTGGGCAAGTCACATCATACCCTATTGAGTGTCTCAATTCTTTAGGATTATCAGGAGTGGCAGCAAGTTGGGGTTCCAGTGCCAATAATGAGAAATCTGGAATTGTACACAGCTACAAATTTCACATTTGGGATGCGGCACCATAAAGGTTTTAATAATGACTGGAACGGAAAAAGGAAAAAACAAAAGAAAAAAAAGAGCGTAGTTTTCTCTGAAACCAGTATTTGATATTAGTATATAAATAAGGGTCGGACGATTAAACTTGGAGGTTCAGAAAAAAACAAGGTCGTGCAACTCTATGTGGCAGGTGTATCAAAACCACAAAACCTTTTTATTTGGCAAAAGGTGGAAAAGTAAGAACGTCGTGTGCAAATATGTTCTTAAATAAAATAATATAAGAATAGGATACTTTAGTGCATGAATGTGTTTTATTTGCAAAATAATAAGCCTTATAAAATGTAAATGCTGGCGAAAGTTGCTTCCCATGCGGACGAAGTCGCGGGCGCAGCTAGTGTATTTATAAGCTATAGTAGCATCACGTAGAGGAAACACTGGTATTGCCGTCTATACTCTCAATCAGCGTTGCCGCTGTGCCACTTTAGTGTCAGATTGCCACTTTTTTTTAGGCTGTGCCGCCGAGCCACCACCTTTCAGTCTGTGCCACTTTTTTAGCATTCCTCACAAGTAAAACTAAAGTTAGCAATTCACCATGCCATTTTACCATACCTTTTCATATCTTTCAGGCGTACAAAAGTTACTCAAAGTACTCAAAGTTTTTAAGTTCAACATAACACACACATTGAACAAAACTCATTTAAAAAAACGAATCCCGAATATTTGGCACATAGGCTATGTAAGTCAATCCTTAGCTTAAGTTAACGAATCAGCAGCCGAGGTTTTGCCGCGAAATATAGAGGAATTTCGTCGAAGTGTTTCTGAAGGTTTTAGGCAAGGTGACAAACTGTTATGCGATTTCTTCAATATCATACTTGAAAAGATTGTAAGAAACTTAAACGTCAACATCAGAAGAACAATCTTTCAAAAGTCTGTACAATTACTCGCCTACGCAGACGATATTGACGTAATGTGAAAAAAAGCGTGATGTCATTGATGCTTTGGCGAGCATTGAAACAGAAGCGGCAAAAATGGATTTGATGGCCAATGAGGGCAAAACGAAGTTTATGTTGTCATCAAACAAGGACACTAAACATCGACGAATTGGACAAAACTTCACAACAGACAGACATAACTTCGAGGTAGTACAGGACTTCGTCTACATAGGATCCACTATAGACACGGAAAACAACATCAGTGCGGAGATCAAACGGAGAATAACTCTTGCCAACCGTTGCTTCTTTGGGTTAAGAAGGCAATTGAGAAACAAAACCTTCTCTAGAAAAACCAAGGTGACCTTGTACCTTATCGAAAGCGGATGAGAAAACTCTTGGTCGTTTCGAAAGAAAAATTCTCCGAATGATCTTTGGTCCCGTATGCGAAGACAATGTAAGGAGAAGAAAATACAACAACGAGCTGTATGAGCTGTACCGCGACATGGGCATGGGCATAGCCAGAATCCAGAAGAGTACGCATCGTGAGGCTACGATGGTTGGCCCATGTATAGCGAATGGACTCAAACGCTCCGGCTCGACGGGTTTTCGAAAGATTATTGCAGGGAAATCGCGGAAGGGGAAGACCTCGTATATTTACTTTGGTTCTGAAGCCGAAAATTGTGTTGTAAGTCAAAGATTAACGGAAAGTGAACTTGTTGAAATTAAGAAAAATATTCTTAGCTTTTATAAAATACTTTCGGATAAAATATTTAATCGATTTGACATCAAAAATGAAAAACTTTCTATTTGGAGGCATTAAGACCCCAAAGTAATCAAGTCGAAAGTCGGAAGAGTTCACTTATCTTAAACTAGTTTCCGTTCTTAGTAATTCTACTAGTACTGAAAAGGTAATCGGACAATATAAATTTTTTGGTTTGAAATGGGCAACATTAAAAATAGTTTGAATGAATACCTATTTTCCGACTTACATTTATATATACACTAGCTGTGCCCGCGACTTCGTCCGCGTTACTTGATAGTGACTTTCGGCAGTATTTTTAATTTTTTAGAATACTTATTTTGCAAATAAGACATATTCATGCGTTTTAGTAAATTATTTTTATACTAGCTGTGCCCGCGACTTCGTCCGCGTAACTTCAAGGTTCCCGTTTACGTTGCCGTTCCCATAGGAATGTTGGGAAAACAAATACAGCCCATGTCAAGACTATCTCTGCACCAAAATTCATACAAATAGGTTCAATAGCATGGGCGGTAGATGGTAACAAAGTAAAACAGACAGACGGAGTTGATTTGGATCTATAATATTAGTAAGTATTTCCGTTCCCATGGGAATATGGGGATAAATTGAAGTTAATGTTACTTTGAGATATTGTAGCATTCTAACGGGGAAATAATTCTTGAAATCAGTTCTGTAGGACCCCGTTTACATTTGCATTCTTGTGGGAATACAGGGATAACATATACTTATAGCTTATGTCCATCTTCAGGCTCAAGACTATGACTCTGTACCAAAATTCGTATAAATAAATTTAATAGTTTGGGCGGTTTTTGATTACAAATAAAATTTGACAGACAGATTTCATTTCAGACTTATGATATTAGTAAAGAATCCCATTCCCATGGGAATATGGTAATTGTTCCCGAAGGAATATGGGGATGACTTACAGTTGATGTTACTCAGGGATAGTGTAGCATTCTAACGGTGGAAGAATTTTTGAAATCGGTGCTGTAGCTTCAAAGTTCCCGTATATGTTCCCATTCCCGTGGGAATATAGGGATAAAATATATAGCCTATGTCTTTCCTCAGATTCTAGACTATCACTGTACAAAATTTCATATCAATCAGTTTAGTAGTTTGGGCGGGAGACGGTAACATAGAAAGTCGGACAGACAGAGTGACTTTCACATTTATAATATTAAGTAAGGATATGAATTTGTTGCAAAAATAATTATGAACCTTGCCTCATAGCAGTGCCTGCGCTGAGAAGGCTTTTCCCAAGATAACTTTGATGAAAAGTGAACTCACCAACAGATTAAAAACTGAAACTTGCGAAAATATGTTGGACTCCTTAAATTTAGTAAGCAAATGTGACACAGCTGAATGGAGTCCTGATGAGCTTCTTATAAAAAAATATAGGGAAACAACCATCACAAGAAAGTGAAGCGTAATACGAATTCTTTTTAATAAATTATTATTTATCTCTTTTTTATTATTTATTCAAACTTTTATTTATTTATTTATGTTGAGTTGTCAATAAAAAATGAGCTGTTAAACTTTTAGTTTTTATCTTACGTTGCAATAAACCGTAAAATGATTGTTAAGGTTATGAGTTTTCTTCAACTCCTATGAATTCGTTGAGATGTGTGAAATTTTTTCATACAATACATGGTGTTGTTTCGTTTTTAATTTCAGGTCCCACCTTTTTTTCTCGAGTGCCACTTTTTTTTGCTACTTTTCCAAAATATCCAACGGTAACGCTGCTCTCAATTTGTCTCAATTTGTTAGCCGTTTTGTAAAATTTAGTTCGGTTGTTGACTTAGATAAGTGAATGTTATTTTCGTGAAAGCTTGAATGTTCTTCAAACTATTTTATGATAAGTTTAGCACAAGAAAACAAACGTTTTGCCCTTAAAAATCAAAGCCAATAGTTTTCATTTATTTTCTTCTGCCTGGCTTTTATGTTGCTATAACGTTTACGAAACATTGTTAAGTATAAAAAAATTATGCGTTCCATAGGTTCTACAATTCGCTTTTACCGATTTGAGAAGGCTGTACGTTGAATTGAGAGTATAGACGGCGAGAGAATCGATTTCCCCTCCGTGATGCTATTATAGTTTATAAATACAATGGCCGCAACTACAAAGTCGCTTTGGTTTGGATGAGCTTTAAATTTGGTTTCTAGAAGGAGTTGTGTATGTTCTGCAAACGTAGTCAGCAAATTTTTTTACATTGTCAAAAAAAAAAAAAAAAAAATAGTCCTCATACGCCAGAGTGAAAATATGAACGAGCAAATCAAGAAAAAGTTGTGTTTGTGGTGTAGTGGCTAGCGAGTCTATCAATATCGTAAGGATTGCCAATCCCAGAAGCATTCCACAGTTTTCACGGTAGTCCTTTTTCGTGTGGAACTTGCAAGTCCTCGGATAGTAGTATCACAGCCATGAAAAGCGCTTTCTCGCTTAACCGTCATAGGCTCTCGATTTCTTACAAGGCATGGTTGACAAAAATACGCTTGGCTCCGCGGCTCCCCAAGCTCTATTGTGAAGTTCTACTTAATTAAGATCAAAAAGTGCATCAAAAATTCATTCCAAATCGACGCTTTCAATAATTCTTCATAATACAAAACTGTATTCGAAGGCTCACTTTGAAACTATTAATCACTGATGATGGTGATTGTTGAACGACTGTTTATTGCTCTAAAGCACTAGTCATTGACTTAATATCCAAACTGTCCTCTTTACCAAGGTTAACTCCATTATTCGAATTATTATTTGCAATTCTAATCATTACGAGTATAAGACTAGAACACATCCATGGCCGCCGGGTTAGATGACATACGTGTGTTCGCTCGTCGAAGACGCACCACCGCGTCCACTTTAGGAATTATAAATCTTGACAGATTAACACTCTCTTTTGACTCATCATTGCCAGCTGCGTGCGTGTTATGATAAGACTGCAAAATTGAATATATTATACCTCGACACGCAATGTCTAAATATTCAAGCTGCAGGCACCGCATACACTCCATCGATATCTGATTTCCAAATGAAAACAATTTACAAAAGGGAAGTGATTTTCATGAAGTATAAAGTGTGAACATTGATTAACACCCTTTTATTAAAAAAAAACACGTAAAAAATGAATTCGATGCATTTTGTCATACAAATATACAAAACAATTATCATGAATTTATCTCATTTCAGGTCTCAGGCAGCACTTTGCTACCTCACCTCAGCCTCGTGATGCAGATTTGAAATCTTTGAAAATGTTCACCCGCCACACGTTTTTGGGAGGAGGAAGCCAAAAGACGACCGACCACGTAACATCAGAGAGCGCTTCCTCTTGAGGGTATTTTCCCAAAAATTTCATTGCACAAATAGAAACACTCTCGTCTTTGTATAGTCGTACTATACTTTGATGCCTTTGTCGTGTGCATTTATCTTTTCTTGCAATGCAGTGACCATCTCACGAAGTGGTTGATGATAAGTTGTTGCTCCGGTCTTCGAGTGGAGGTTGCTTATACTTACTGTTCCTGCTGTTGGATTACTTTTACTTTCCCCAATCGTCATTCCGTTCACGATGCGCGGTGTCATCTTGAGGCACAACCAAAAAAAAAAAAAGAAGAAACAAACAAAAAAAAAAAACTAAGAAGAAGATTAACAAATAAAAAGAAGACAACGCGTTCTTCTTCGATTTGCGCCAATACATCTCTGCCGTTGGCCATTTGTGTCTTTTTTTTATTGCTGTTGTCTCTGTGTGTCTATGGTGACGGTGAGGTTTTTTTTGTAGAGGGTAGAGGCCCGCATAGACCGCAATAATCTGCAAATTATAAAACCAACTGGTAAAGCAGGAGGACCCACAAACTATACTCGATGGGAATTTCTTTTTGCACCATACTCGTTGTCATACTCACTGGTAGTGCAATGTTTTGTTGAAAAGCGCGCGCCGCGTGCGCAGGGAACTTCTTCTGCCCGTTGGGCATGGGATTGCGGTTGGAGGAGGCTTCTTGTTTTTGTCTTCATCATTATTTGTTGGTAATGTGTATTGCGGAAAATGCTTATAATCTTATTTTTTGCTTGCATTAACGTTATATCATTAAAGATTAATGTAATCAAATGTGAGAAGGGTTCCATTCACATCACTCTTCATGTCGCATCAGCACCACCCACCTATACAGGTTGTGTTCTGTGCTTGTTGCCCTGTCTTTTAGGCTTCTCGTTCGAATCTCGCAGCATTTCACTTCGCCATACATTGAAGTTGACAGCGCGACATTGTTTTTTCTTTTCTTTTTACACAACACTCTTCGTATGACGGTGACGAAGCGGTGCGGTTATTATTTTAATTATGTAGTAATTGCGGTGGATTGCTTGGATAGCTTTTTCACATAATTAAAGGATTGTATGCTAATAATGCGTTTTGCGTTTATTGTTAGACCAAATCTGTAACAAGGCAGACATATTTGCATATTCAAGATAAAGACAAAGGTGGCGGAGGAATTCACTTTTGGGTTTCAGTTTGAGAAAGTGATTTATTGGCAAAGAGGAAGTTGAAGATGTGTTGCAGTGCGGCATTTAGTTGCTCGGCTAAACGTGTTCACACTTACATATGTGTGCATTTCAGTGCATTGCGTCGAGCACAAAATAGTAAGTCCATCCACATTTTGCACATGGCAACATCTACACTATAACACAGATGACCTTAAAAAATGTCTACCATGATCTTCAAATCAAAATGGGCAACCGGAAATAGCTTTGAGAAAGGGCAATTTTGGGGCCGATTAGTGAGATAGTTAACCATAGGCGTTTTTTTTTTAAACCAGTAGCTAGTACGATATTTGAGTTAAAAAAAATGCTCTATTCAGTCTCCACAGCCCTCGAAACTAATTATTCTAGTGAAGTAATGAATATCAGCCGTGTTTATGAATACCCCCACGCTATTTGGTCTTGCCTAAGCAAAATCGGAGGGAAGTCATTTTTTCTATCCGTAAATAATTTCTGTAAAAGTAACTGTTTTCATCAATCCTAATCCTAACTAATATTAGCCGAGTTTTATTGGGAATTTGTTATATTCACTTCACTTAGGCGCTCAATAAAACGCTGTACTCACTTACACAACTTTATTCCATAATCGCCGTTTACCAGCAAGTGAGTTATTTTTGTCCACTTACGTGGTACCACGCTGTGGTACCCGTGGTGTGATGGATAGCATGTCCGCCTGTTAATCCAGTGGTTCGAGTTCGAATCCCACCAGAGGCAAAAATATTTTTACTACGGGTATCGCCTTTCGCGAGGAATTGGCAAGTCCTCCGTTAGTATTCATTGCCATGAAAAGCGCTTTCTCGATTAGCCGTTCGGAACCGGCAGAAAATTGTAGGTCCCCTCCATTCCCTCACAAGGGATGGTTGTGAAAAATGCGCTAGGCCCAAGGGCTCCTCGCTCTGTTGCGCCACCCTATTTATTTATTTATTTTTTACTTACGTTGTTCACTTTAGAGTTGTTGCTTTTCCATGAGCGATGTTTTGCAATGTTTTGCTGAAGTGAATATAAATTCTCACTGAAACACGGCTAGTGTTTAATTATTACTTTTTCAAATCAAAACCTAGTTCATTGCTTGTTGGGGCCTTTTCTTTTAATTAATCAATGTGCTTTCGTAAGCTGAAAAAAAAATTATTAAAAACAGAGATAAGAGACTAAAAACAAGCTAACTGCACCAATAAATTATAAACCTTCAAATGCTGCTGGTGCTTACTTACTTTTGTGACGTAGAAAACACGATTGCAAAACAGCTAGCGATGTTCTGCAGAGAAACCAAATGATAAACGGCAAATTTAGCTTATCGTGTGATGTGTTACATAATAACGTAATTAGGAATACAATTTTTTAAAGGAATTGTATTTCATTTTAGGATTTGTATTTGACATCAATGACTGCTTTCTTACTTTTGTGATTCACTGTAGGTTCTAAATCCCTCACAATTGATATCACAATTGATGAATACTCACTTTTGATTTGCTCACATTTTTTAAATGAAAATTGAAGGAAAGTAGCAGTAATAAAATACCCATATTAGATTTTGTGTTCTATCTAAAACATTTTCTTATGCTATTGTTATCTATTTTTAAAAATACTCAAACAAAACAATCTCAAACACAAATTATTTGGGCTGTCAAAAAGTCATTTGCTTTATGTTGTTAATAGAGTTGCAAACCACCTCTGCAGAGGGAGCGAAAATCTCAATTTGATTAGTTCCAATAGGTTTCGAAGTCTAAAAAACTAAAACGAACAAACAAAAATATTTTGTGAAATGAGATTTATATTTTAAAGGAACTAACGTTTACCTTAGTTATTGTTAGCAAATTATTTGTGTAATTATGATTATACTGAGTTCGAAAAATAATAATCAATCATTTCAGTCTGTTGTTGGTTATTTAAATCGGGCTCTAGAAACAAAAAATCAAATTTTTTTTTTTAAAGGTTTTCTTATTCTCTGAAATAATGGATCTGAAGATATTAACATTCGGTTAATTATATCCGTTAATCTGTCTTGTCTCGATATTTTACGACTGAAATACTCTCTGTACATTTTGAAGTCTTTATTCCGAGTTTTTTTTGCGTAAGGCAAAATATACTTTTTAAAGGATTTTTGGTATGATGAGTTCCAATCCGAAGTAAAAAAAAATTACACCACTTTATAATTTGAAATACTCGTTATAAAGTTTTGAGGACGTTGGTTATTATGTATGTTGTGTATTAGAATGATTAGTTTGTATTAATAGAATAATAAAGCCATTTGTAAATTTAATATTTTCCTATTTTAAACTAAATTTGAAACAATCTTATATCAATGCATCTAATTTATAAATAGACAAACGAAAATATGTACCTGGTGTACCGGGGTATACAAATTCTTTTCAGTTTGTAATTGTCATTGAAACATGTCTCAATGTCTTAATTTTTTTTTCAATAAACTTGCATCGATTTTTTGAAACAGCTCCTGCTTATTGCAAGAGAAAAAATTGTACGTTGGCCCCTTAAACATGGTGAGAATGGTTTAATATTTTACACACTTTTAACACACAAAAATTGGAAAAAAAATATTTTAGGAATAAATTTTTTACTTTTTACTTCTGCTTTGGATAAATAATTGATTCAACTATGATATACAACTAAAACTTTATTATAAAGTTTGCCTAATCAAAAAGAACCGCTATTTTACAAATTTTTTAGTATTTCTATCAGGAATTTTATTTTCAGGCAGTTTGTTTTACATAGTCTAGCTGAAACTAATGCCATTATAAAGAATATACCTACTTCAACTAGCTCTATATAAAATTTTTAATAACAATACAATTTTTATATATTTTCAAAACAATTTTAACTGAACTGTCAACTTTGATGTCGATTGGTACAGTGATGGAACCACTGAATGAGAAATTTTTTTTTTGAATCATGTGAGGAATATTATCAACTAGCTGTGCCCGCGACTTCGTCCTCGTGGAATAATGACTTTCGGCAGCATTCTTAATTTATTAGGCTAACTATTTTGCAAGTAAAACACATTCAATACTGGTTTCAGAGGAAACTGCACTCTTTTAAACTAAAATGACAAATCAGTTTAAATTAAAGGAATACGGGGAATCAAACCGTTTTCTCCTTTTGCCGTTCCAGTCATTAATAAAACTTTTATAGTGCCGCATCGCAGATGTGTAATTTGTAGCTGTGTACAATTCTAGATTTTTCATTATTGGCGCTGGAACACCAACTTACTGCCACTTCTGTTAATTCTAAGGAATTAAAAAACTCTATAGGAAATGAAGTGACTTGCTCAGTGTCCATAATATTGTCTACTGATAGACATTCGACAATATCCCCCACCACGTCAAACTTAACTTTTTTGTTCATATGGTTAGTTATCTCATTAGTCGGTGCCGAATTCGACCTTTCACACAGCCATTCACGATTGCCAATATTTACTTGAAGATCAAGATAGACATTTGTTATCAAGTCAACAGTTTGACAGAAATCACCTCACGGTGACAGAACTTTTATCGATCCAACAGTTTCAAGGCTCCCGTTTACGGTGTCGTTCCCGTAGAAATATAGGTATATGTACTTATATAGCCTATTTCCTTCCTGAGCCTCCAGGGTCTAAGCTATCTCTGAACAAAATTGCGTTTAAATCGGATCAGTGGCTTATTGGGCGGTAAATGGTAACAAAGAAACGCGAAACAGAGTTCATTTCGGATCTGTAATATTAGTAAGGATGTCAATCTTCAGGCTCTAGACTATCTCTGTACCAGGTTCAATAGTTTGGGCGGTAAATAATATCAAAGAAATACAGACAGACATAGTTAATTTCGGATTTATAATGTTAGTAAAGTCTTCCGTTTCCGTGCGAATATGAAGTTCGTTTCCGGAGGATGACTTAAGTTTATATTACTCGGGAATAGTGTAGCATTCTAACGGTGGCAAAATTTTGCAAATCGGTGCTGTAGTTTCCAAGTTCCCGTTCCCATATAGGGATAAAACATATAGCCTATGTCCATCTGCAAGGTCTAGACTATCTCTGTACCAAAATTAAAATAAATAGGCTCAGTAGTTTGAGCGGTTGATGGTCAAAAAGAAAAAAAAGACAGACAGATATAATTTCGGACTTGTAACATCAGGAAAGACTCCCGTTCCCGTGGGAATACGGTGACCGTTCCCGTTGGAATATGGCGATGAGTTAAAGTTCATGTTACTCGGGAATAGTGTAGCATTCTAACGGTGGAAGAATTTTTGAAATCGGTGCTGTAGTTTCTAGGTTCCAGTTAGCGATCCCGTTCCCGTGGGAATATTGGGATAAAATATACAGGCAATGTCCTTCCTCAAGTTCTAGACTATCTCTGTACAAAATTTTATTTAAATCGGTTCAGTAGTTTGGGTAGGACATGGTAACATAGAAAGACGAACAGACAGAGTTACTTTTGCTTTTTCGTTTATAATATTAGTGAGAACCGGTTTCCGTGAGAATATTCGAACGAAATATATCCTATGCCCTTCTAGAGGTTCAAGATCATCTCTGTTTAAAATTTCATATAAATTGATTCAGTAGTTTGGGAGGGAGATGGTAACATAGAAAGACGGACAGACAGAGCTACTTTCGGACTTTTATTATATTAGTATGGACTCCCATTCCCGTGGGAATATGGAGATGAATTAAAATTTATGTTACTGGGGGAGAGTGTAGCACTCTAATGATGTAAGAATTTTTTAAATCGGTGCTGTAGTTTCTAAGTTGCCATTAACGTTCCCGTGGGAATGAAATGGAAAGGGATAAAATATATAGTCTATATCCTTCCTCAGGCTGTAAACTATCTCTATACCAAATTTCATTTGAATCGTTTTTGTGGGAGACGGTAACATAGAAAGCCGGACAGACAGAGTTACTTTCACATTTATATTAGCCGTGTTTCAGTGAGAATTTATATTCACCTCAGCAAAACATCGCTCAACGCTCATGGAAAAACAACAACTGTAAAGTGAACAACGTAAGTGGACAAAAATAACTCACTTGCAGAAGTGAACAACAGGGATGGCTGGTAAATGGCGTTTATGGAATAAAGTTGTGTAAGTGAGTACAGCGTTTTATTGAGCGCCTAAGTGAAGTGAATATAAAAATTCCCAATAAAACTCGTCTACTATTTGAAAAATAAATCGGAACCTGAGATTGGTAAAATTGAACAAAAACCCATATACCATACACAAAATAATAACCAAACATAATACCACTTGAAGTTTGAAAAATAAGCTTCTTCCGGCCGGAAATTTACTCAACAGGAATGCCGTATTATTGTAAGAAAAATGAAAACAAACCCGAAAATAAGTGCACCAAAGATAACAACAGAAATATCCGAATATGACAGGAACGTAGGTGGCAACGTTTCAAATATGTGGTCATTCCAACGAAGATCATGTTGCCAAGATGGAATTGAAATAGGATTACCCGATCCGATACGGCACTGTCAAAAGGATTCATCTTCCATCTCCTTTTTAAAACACATATGTGATTAAACCTTCGATGATCAAAACAGTTTAATGAAAAACTTGTGACCCATAACAAAGTCATATCAAGTGCGTTGGTTTTCGCAAAACGCGACTCGGATTTCAAAGTCTTCAAAGTACATATTGCACACCTAAGACAGCTTGAATTACGATCACAACCTTCGCTCTTCCTCGAGTGCACTATTACAAGTACTTGTGCTCAATGTCAACTGTCACTTCTCGCAAGAAATGCAAAACATTGAGATATCAATTACCGCCCATATAATATAATCTCTTGGTCAAAAGTAATGCCATTCACCAAAAAAACAATCAATTTCCACACGCAATCTATCCTATCCGCTAAATCTCAATTAAACTCTCTATAACACTTTTTGCGCTACTTCAAGTGAATAGCGCGCACTTTATATGCACTTCAAGTCGTAGGTACCTTCATATGTAACACGCCATTGCGGTCTTGTCTTGTATTACCAAACAAACTCAAAATTATCTCAATGACTGATTATGAAACCCGTTTGTGGACGGACATTGCGCGTGGTTGTGCCTAATTTAATCTTCAAATGTGTAGAAAATACTAGCGCTCATGCGATGATCATGAGGTCTGTTGTATCTTGTATGTGGGGCAGTAACTACTCTAAATTCAAATGTGAGTCAAGTGCAGATTCAGAAACAAAAAAGAAGAAATAACGGTTATGATATGACATTATAATAAATGATCAATCATGACACGGAAGGGCCCATCTAAACCTCACGGATGGATGACCAATCGAAAGAAGGAAATACAAACATCACATCATCAGCCACCTGTACCAAGATACCAAAGTGGAAGAGTGCTTCTCCTCTCACATTTGTACTGATCGCTTTCGGTTAAAATTATTGACCTGAGTTAGCGCGCCCCCGGCCAACCGCCACCGATGGCTATGTTCCACACCAGCTGAGTGTGGGATTATTATGCATCGCAACGACAGATGTCATTTGGATTCCTTGTTGTTTCTTATTCGATAATTGCCAAACGAGTTTGATGTAATCACCGTCACCGTCACCATCATCGTCATCTTCATCCATTCAAGCCTGACTACATTTATATATGTAACCTTAAGTAAGAAGACGAAAGTTTGCAACAACAAACTCAAAATTCCTATCAAAAGCCGCACAAAAACGACACAAAAAAAAAACAAGAAGAAGAAGAAGCCACAGCTTAGACCTAAAACAACACAAATTATACTAAGCATCGACTTAGAAACGGGCCTCCATGACCACTCTTTTGATGATGATGATGAAGAGTTTCGCCGTTTTGCGACGTTGCGTTGGTTGTTGCAATTGTTTGTTCATGCTTCATGTGAATTTTTGCAGCTTAATTCCATCACTAGACGAGACGTTGCAACTACAATGAGTGAAACAGAGTGATTGTGTTCTGCGTGCCTCCTTTTCTTGTTGGCCATCTTCGTAGTGAAGTATCTGCAATGCACTGGATGAACGATGAAGATGATACTTGTGCAGCCGGCCACCTTCTCTTCTTCTTCGTTGCTTCTTCTGTTGTTTGTGGATTGTGGCTGCTGGTGCTGCTTTTGATGATGATGATGATGATGATGATGACGATGATGATAATGGTTGATTGTATTGGGCATCCGCATGTGTTTCTCTTCTTCTTCTTCTTCATTTTTTTTTTGGTTTACCTGTTGAGCTGCTAGTGCGCCTCTCGAATTTGTTAATATCTCTTTACTTGGCTGGAATGGGGTGAAGCGGACTATAAAGAGGCCATAGCCTGCCTTTTGAAATGCATTCAATCGTTGGCTCCCTATCCGATAGCAACCAAATTTTAAATTATTTTTTTCTTTTTCCCCAACACAAACAATGAACTCCTTCTCTGTGGTAAGTTTGTGTTCTTTAAACTTAAAACTATTCACCACAGTTCAAGTTGAAATAAAAGGAAATATCCACTAAAATTGTCATTCCTTTTTTTACAGTTCTTGGCATCTGCCCTGGCACTTATGGCAGCCGCAGAACCACCGTCTGGATATAACTACCCGCGTGGCGGCGGTGGTGGTGGCGGAGGTGGTGGTGGTGGATTCGGAGGTGGATTTAGCAGCGGAGGTGGTGGTGGTGGATTCAGCAGCGGAGGTGGTGGTGGATACCAAGCTGTTAGTGGAGGATTCCAAACATCAGAAGGACAAAACGTCGATCCTCAGCTCCTCGAACAAGTGAGACAGATTTTGTTGAATGAAGAAAGTAAATCTGGTGGCGGTGGAGGTGGTGGAGGTGGATTCGGTGGTGGTGGATTTGGCGGTGGTGCTCCATCGGGATCATATGGTCCACCATCAGGATCATACGGCCCACCATCAACTCAATATGGCGCTCCAGGAGGAGGTGGTGGCGGTCGTGTTGTCGGAATCGACTTGGAAGGTGTGCGACAAGCAATCCAAGTGGCGCAATTTGCCCAGACTAGCACACAAGCTGGTGGTGGTGGTGGTGGTGGTGGTGGATATCCAAGCGGACCATCCGGCTCATACGGTGCTCCATCAAGACCCAGTGGAAGTTACGGTGCCCCTTACTAAAAGGACAACACCAACTTCTTCCTCCACGCACACTTTTATCTCTTGACTGCTGCCAAAAACTCAACTCGAAATTCACCAAAACTCACCAACTCGATGGTGAAGTTTGGCCATGCAATGTTTGGCCATGCAAAGAGACGATACCCTACCAGGATCAAACACAAAACGCTTCATATTATATGTGTCTCTCTCTCTCCTCACTCTGTCTCTCAAATATTGTTGGATTACCGAACGAAGAACACGCAAAGAATATACACACGGATACACGCGTCTGATGCCAAGTAACGATTTTATTCCCTCTAGTTATTATATTATTATTTGTTATTACGTATGTTATATTTTAATTATTAATTAATGATGCTAAGTTCTCATAATGTTTATTGTAAAATATGTCACTGGTACCTTTTCCCAGATATGTTTTGTTTTCCAATGATTTTCTGTCACAAATCATTTCATTTTCCGCACCTTGTTTCCTCCACGACTTCTTTCTTTTATTTTATGATGTGTCTCAGATTTTGTAAATATTTTTTTATTTTATTAGTTTTAAGTGTTTTTTTTTTTAAATGTACATCAACAAACAAAAAAACAAACAAAACAAAACAAACAACACAAAAAAAAAACAAGAAAATAATAAAAAAAATCGCAAATTTTGTCACCGTAATTTTATGGAATTTTATTTCTCACTTTTCATAACTCATATAATTACTTTAATTATAACAGACGATGATTGAGTTGCTTTTTCGTTGTTCACAAATCAAAACTTTTACTTTTTTTTTTTTTTATTGTTGGGAGGAGGATATCTGGGTCGGTTGGTAGTCTTCTAAGATTAGTAGCTCTGTTCATGGCTAGGCTATTCGTGTGCGATGGTGGATTGTATAATGGATGGGTGCTTTGTACTGAATTACAATGAATAGCTTGTCTAGTCCCCATGGATAGCGTGAATTTTCGTCTTAAGGTTTTGTGTAATATAATTATGGTGTTAAATAAGCTTGATTCATTTGGGGGCCTATTACACTGGCATAGTTATGAGACGAGGCTTTTCAAGATGATTAATGGAGTTTGCTTCATGGGAAGCCATTTGGTGTTAGACGTAAGCATGGCATCGTTTTCGAAACTAATTAAGTAAAACGAACTGATGATGAATGGAGATCGTTTAAATCTCTGTCAGTTGCTTCAATTGGTCATAAAAAAGAGTTGCAGTTTCTTCTTTCTTCAGATTACCTTTCTAAAAAAAAGGTGCTACATTATTATTCTGAAATTAACAGAGATACTTTGGTGTTTTACTGAAAAGCTTCTCCACAACGGAGTTAAGGCAAGGTAACACTTTAAAGTTTAGTTTAGTTTCTGTCTCAGACTTTAAATGGAATTTTTTTGCTAAGTAATAAAGTCATTATTGTTTTGATTAAATTTTCATATAGTGTGCCACAGGGGAAGCAATTAGGACCAGTTAACCAACATAGTAAAGCAGTTAATTCACTATTTGACGCTTTTAATTCAATTTTCATTCATTTTCAGTTACAGTCCATTCTGAATAGGAATTCAATACTAATGTATGAGCAAAAAAACTCTCCTCTGAACCCTCTTTCTATAAGTGGCCACGACGAAGTACGTACGCACAGGCACACTATTTACACGAACAGAAATTGGTGGATTTACGTAAAAGCGGATATCCGTAAGCTTTAATGAAGATGAAATCAACGTGAATGAAGTAATTGCAGTGCGTGTAGGATTTTTTTTTTTTTGTTGAGAGAGATTATTTAGCACTGTGGGGATGATTCATTGAATTGCGTGTTTGATGATAACGACCAAAATTTAAAATTAGAAAACAAAATAATAGCTCTCTCTTTATTTCAACTCGAAATGCAACAATATTTTTTTATTTGGTGCTGAACTGACATCAGAGGTTGAATGTTTATTGCTCAAGATCTTTTTTAGCTTCCTCCTTTTGACACCATGGAGATCAAGTATTGCATAGGCATTTCAAATATTCTTCTAATTAAAGCTACTCCGTCAACTGCTACCCGCTACTGTTCCTGTCAGCGTGTTCCTCACGAGATGGCAGAAATATTTAGAAAACTGCTGTTGAACACTGACCGGCTTGCTCGAATTCCAGAGAATTTTAGTATCAGACAGAGAATACACAGCGCGGCGCGCGTCTGCAATCAAAATAGCATAAGAGCTTCCAATGCATCAGCGTAGCTCATTATGCCTGAATTACAATCACGCTTCGGCTTGGGTTTCGGTTTCGTTATTTACGAGCGCTTTGGGTTCGCTATGAATTGACATTAGGTTGGTTCGTTGAAGCCCTGGGATCGCTCTGTGGTCACCACAAAGCGTTTTCTGAAAAATCTAAACTCGCCCTGAATATCAAATTGAGTTGTTTTTGTGATACTGAGATGAATGAAGGCTTTGCGAGCTCAGCATAATGTCCACAAGAATATTGTGTTTCAAAACTTTCATTGAGATAAGTTTTCGCAAATTGTCTACATGGTTTAATGGCCACTTTCAATTAGTTTACCCTTTTCAAGAAAAAAACAATTTATGGTTATTCCTTCTACGATGGCAAAAATAGTAGTTCTGCATTTTCCCATTTAAAAAAGACTTGTGTTTTGCAAGAAATTTCAACTTTAGTATCAAACGCATAGAAAACAGAAAACGTAGTAGGTATCAGCTGAAACATTTGATTTTTTGCTATGCATTCATACACAAGAGTACGAACCTGGTGTGCTTTTCTTTCTGCGATGGTTAAAATAGTAGTTCTGCTGTCAATTGGCATATATTTTTATTCAAATAACTTGGATGTTTAGTGATTTTGTGGTCTAGCGTTTTTTGAGAACTGAAAAACCCAGGTTTTTTTTGAAAGCGCATATAGGGTTGTCATGGAAACCTGGGTAGGCCCTGGGTAAAGTTCAATGAACGAACCTATTATGAGTTCAACTGAACTCAACTTTTTGCTTTGAACTGTAGTTACTCTACGTAATTTTGTACACGAACCAACGTAACATCGAAGTAAAACCGAACTTATAAACGTCAGGAGACACCGAAGCTAAAGCTGCGGCGGCAACGTCCGTCGCAGCGTTGTGATTCAGGCATTAGTCCCCAGTGCGAAGCGTGAAATCGACCAGGAGATTGAGCGTCGCCATCGTAGTAAATGCCATTCTACGGAAAGGTGACCGCTTCGGAGTCACAAGTAGGCATGGAATTGAAGTAAGCGAATAAGAAAGGACAATAAATTTCGAAACGGCACGTGCATGATTTAGATCTCCTACTGGCTTCACATAAAAAATATGGCCAGACGTAAGTAAGTAACTAACAGAGACCCTAAGATGAAGTCAAAGATCAAATACATTATACCATTTCGGAATAGAGTTCGAAACTGACAAGTGGAAGAGTCGATTTTAAAATAATCCTAGCGCCGTATCGCAAATGGAAAAGAAGAAAATATTGGATTATGTGTGATATAAAGTGGGCTAATGAGGTTCAGCAAGGAACAGAGTCAGGCCTTTTTTAGATTGTTATTAGCAGTAATTGAATTAGTGTCGGTGGCAAAATGGTTGGCACTGCTGCCGGTTACTTGGAAGGTTAGGGGTTCGAATCTCAGAAACGCCAAAGAACAAAAAGTTTTCAGAGGTATCTAAAGGTGTTCTAAATGCTGCTTGGAATTAGCATAAAATTATATATGCTTGACATGTATGGTACCCGTGGTGTGATGGTTAGCATGTCTACATGTTAACCCATAGATTCGTGGCTCGAATCCCAACAGAGGCAAAAATATTTTTCCACGGGTATCGCCTTTCCCGAGGAATTGGCAAGTTCTTCGATAGTAAATTCATTGCCAAGAAGAGCGCTTTTTCGATTAGTCATTCGGAACCGGCATTATTGGTCCCCTCCATTTCCTCACAAGGCATGGTTGTGAGAAATGCGCTAGGCCCTGGGGCTCCTCACTCCTCTTTAGCGCCACCCCATCTATTTTATTTGACATGTGCGTTAGGCCGCGAGATTTGCAAAGCTCTGTTGTTTTATTATTATTTTTTTGTCTGGCAGTAGCAAAAGCACGAATGACGCATCGGACGCGTGGGTTTGAATTCCGCTCTGAGCGGGCCTCCCAGTTTCATTTGAACGCCGCCGCCGCTCTTGACGTTTTATATGAAATTGCAACCACAGGGTGGGCCAAATGGTTATTCACAATTTCAAACACTTCGTAAAAAAACGGTAAGAGCTAAAATTATGAAACCAAAATCAAAATAAGGCTAAAAGTATGCCATTTAGTAAAACGTTTCGTCATGGCGGCGGGAACATTTGCACACTCTTTTCTCAAAATTTTCCCGAACTCTGGCCAACATCATCTGCGAAATCGCTGCAATTTAGCTAATTTGAATGCTTCAGTGTCTGAAGGCTTGCCTTCATACACCCTGCTCTTCAAGAAACCCTACAGGAAACATCCGGCGGCGTCAGATCCGGGCTACGAGGCAGCCAAGTGAAGTCACAATTGCGCGAAATCAAGCGGTTAACGAATTTTTTTCTATTCAAGGTCAAAATATCAGTGGTGATATGCGACGTCTTGTTGAAACCAAGTATCGCGAAGATGAATATGTCTCAAGCGGAGAGCGGGGAAAAAAACTCGAACAGACCGACGAAGACTTTTGCTCAAGGTGTTGTTGACAGTTTTTATTATTTGCGGCGTGCTTGATGCACCGCGGACGGCCAATTCGGCAATTCGGGGACGATTAATGACATTACCCGATTCGCGGAAGTTTTTCATCCATCTATCGATAGAATAACGACTCGGAGGGTTTCCGTGACGTTTTAAATTAGACTGTAGCGATTGCACTCTTCCCATTTTTAAATAACACTCCACAGCGAAAGAAGGTTGCTGTCACCGAGTATTTTTCCATTAAATGGCATAGTTTTATGCAACAGATGGCGTTGGAATCGTCGCGTCAACCCAGTTGGTTGGTTTTTACGAAGCGTTTGAAATTGTAAATAACTTCTTGGCCCACCCTGAACCATGTTTTCATCTACTGCACCAACCTGGTAGTAAAATAGACCGGCAGCTAGTTCGGAGTGCTCCAAATTAGCATAAGACTTCCTTTTTTTTTTAAGTACGAAGAAGCATTAGCAACATAACATAGTCCCAAAACCATGTTGCTGATGTCTGGCTGTAGCACACAGTCTTCAAACTTTTCCACAAAAAAGTCGAAAGAAGTAAAGCCGCAGCAACAAGAAGACCAATTGACATGACCAAAGAGGCTGATAACACTATTTGAGAATTTATTGCGCAAATGATCGATTGTTGCTCCACCTTTACTATTTTATATAGCTGCTCTAAGGCCCAAACTGCCAAAGGCTGACAAATTAGACGGTCGTGCGTCTTCAATTGCTGATTCAATTGGACCATGTAAGCGAATAGTCTGAGAACTTTGGGCAGACTAATCCACTGTCAAGTCCAAGCAATGTAGAACTTTTGAGACTAATGGCGAGTTGTGTGATGCCTGGGTATACCGTACAAGCATGAGTATGCATACTAAGTCCCTGTCCACACGTGTTATTCCAATAACGTTATATCGGTCGTTTCTGGGCAAAAGGGGTGAGGAAGAAAGAGGCTGGATGCGCAAAACGAAATCAGATTTATCTGCCTAAGCAGTCCACTTGGGGTGTCCAGACGGGTTATGCTCATAACGTTATGCTTTTTTCAATACACTTTTCAACACAAAATGGAGAACTTGTGCGAGGAAGTATAACAACGTGTAGACACCTAGCGTTAACAGCATAACGTTATTGAAATAACCCGTCTGGACAAGCACTAAAAGGCCAGTCCTACGAACATTTTGCACAAAATTGCGTGAAACAAGAGCGGTGGGTGCTTCTTTTCGGCCAAAACTTCTTCTCAAAAGACTCACTTTTTTAGCTACGCAGCAGCAATCACTTTTCAGTATTTTAAACGCGTAAGGCGACTCATTTCATTTCGAGTAGGTATTACTTATTTTCTGTCAAAATTTCGAGCGCGAAAAAACTAACAGTAACCTATGATTTCTTAAAACGCATTCCTTCTAGGTATGATACAAAATTTCTTTGAAGATGTTTATCATTTAAAAAGAAACCACTAGATGGACTAAAAAATAACTTTTGCCGGCCAATCTTTGAACGGACTAAGAAAGCAGGCGCTATACAAGGCCCTTATCATCGTTGCCTCGAGCGATTGGCTTTGGGCGTCGATTACACTCGTTTTTTGAAATTGCAGTTAAGTGCCTCTTCATCATTCTAAGTTCGTCCTGTTCTTTGTAACATAAATTTGGACCCTATTAGACAATTTCTTCTGTTGGTTTGACAGAGAAATTCACGATCGTTTATTGTTGCAAAAAGTTGCTGTTACTTACTTTCTGTTGAAATTTTGGCCTACATTTGTAGTAAGACGATAAAAAAAATCAAATATAAAGCTCAAGCTCTACTGTAAAAGTGTCAAAACAAACATGACACTTCAACATCAACATAAAATAGTATAAAGTTTTATTACACGTTAAATGCCTGTCATGCTCTTAAGTCGTTAAACACATAAAAGCCTTAAAATACGGCGCTTCTGCGTTTGATGATGATAAGAATCAGATTAAATAATTTGCTTGAAACCCACTTACTGCTGTAGTCCTTACACATCAGTCATTCAATGCTTCACCGACGCACGTTGGCACTTTGTAGGCGTATGAACTACAGCGGAAATTACATCAAATTCATCATTCGCCTTATCAAACGTGTCGTATGATGTTACCAGTGATTGAAATCATCTGATAAATTAACTTTTCAGAGCATAACCATGAGGCAAGTGATGCCAAAATCAGATAAAACTCCAAATAACAAAGCATAGTAGGTATAGGTAAGCCCAAAACATCAACCATCATTACATGCCAGAGCAGTGGCGCTGATTTAAAAGTAAACAGCATTCTGCAAACAATGTTGTGGTGGTTATGTAAGCAAGTGCAACTCTCCAAACATCCATAAGCCATAACCTGATTAACGTTCAATACCGATTCAAATGCATGTATAAGGTGTTGATCACGTTTCATGCCTATCGTCTTCGTCTTTATTCACTGCACTGTACTCCATACACGCCACGATCAACTACCGACGACGCAACGCATCTTTTCCCATGCTACTCTACACTTGATAATTATTGTAGCGCTGACAAACCGATGGAAGTCTTTTCTGCATTGAAAGTAACCATCACCATCAGTGAGTCTCTATGAGTTGGGTTCTCTTTTTTTTTTTATTACTGAAGACTCGATAAACCACAACTTATATGGAGCCGCTTTTGTAAGGACTCTGCACAAAGTCAAGTTAACGAGGAAATAATCATCAATTTTAAGAACAACGACGAGACGTTAGGTTAGTTTGAAACCTATTGGCAAATAATGGAAGCAGTTTCACTTTTTAGAGTTTGCCTTGAATAAAACGATGTGAACTTGAATCGTGATTCGTGACTACAGGAAAGAGCTATCGATACAGTTAAAGTCAGTTAAAGTCAAGCACCTCTGTCTCCCGAAGCGATTGATGCAATCTAATTTATTCGAATCGTATTTTGATGTGAAACTAAATAAAATCACACATGCAAACGAAAATCAATTGAAACAACTTTTCAAAAAGTGCATTTTAATGGCCCATATAAACACAAGAAACGCGTCCAACACAAAATGCAGACATGTAGATAGGTAACAATAATTGAAACAATTGTGAGTATCTTCGATAGGGATGTCAAGTTGTGTACATAGATGTTGTTTGAAAGTGGAGGGTAAAATTAAACGGACTGTTAGGTAGGTTAGGTAGAATAGGCTGACTTACTTACTTACTTACTTACTTAAGGTGGCGCTACAGTCCGGGTCGGACTAGGGCCTCAACCAACATGCTTCTCCAGCCAGCTCGGTCCCTAGCTAGCTGCCTCCAGTTTTGCACGCCAAGTTGGTTGAGGTCCTCTCCTACTTGCGTGTCTACTGCACCGTCCCTCGGGATTGAATTCGAAGACTTTCGGGCCGGAGCGTTGGTGTCCATTCGCTCTACATGACCCAGCCATCTAAGCCGCTGGACCTTGACTCGTTTGACCAGATCAGTGTCGCTGTACAGCCCGTACAATTCGTCGTTAAATCTTCTTCTCCACTCTCCATCTATGCAGACGGGACCAAAAATCATCCGAAGAATTTTTCTCTCGAAGCATCCTAAAGCGTTCTCGTCTGCCTATGACAAGGTCCATGCCTCTGCGCCATACATAAGAACCGGGATGATAAGTGTCTTATCCAGGGACACTTTAGTTGCTCGAGAGAGGACTTCACTACTCAATTGCCTTCTTAGTCCGAAGAAACAGCGATTGGAAAGAGTTATTCTTCGTTTGATTTCAGCGCTGGTGTCGTTGTCTGAATTAATAGCGGCGCCTAGGTAGACAAAGTCCTTAACTACCTCAAAGTTATAGCTGTCAATCGTGACATTCTGTCCAAGACGTCGGTGTTGGGTGTCCTTTCTTGATGACAGCGTATAAACCCATCTTCTTCGCTTCCGTCTCAATGCTCATAAACGCGCCATTGACATCACGCTGCATTCTTCCAATTATGTCAATATCGTCGGCATATCCGAGCAATTGAACGGATCTTTGAAAGATTGTGCCTCTTGTGTTGACGTGGGAGTTTTGCACTATTCTTTCAAGAACAATGTTGAAGAAGTTGCATGACTGTGCATCGCCTTGCCTAAAACCTTTATTGACATCGAATGTGTCGGTGAGATCTTTTCCGACCCTGATGGAGCAGCGTGCGTTCTCCATCGTCATCCTACACAATCGGACAAGTTTGGTAGGGATGCCAAAACTAGACATGGCTCTATATAACTCCTCTCTATAGATGCTGTCATATGCGGCCTTAAAATCGATAAAAAGGTGGTAGGTATCGATGACAAGCACCTAGTTTTTTTTCCAAGATCTGCCGTAGTGTGAAGATTTGGTCTATGGTGGACTTATCTGGTCTAAAGCCGCACTGATGAGGACCTATCAGGTTGTTGACGAATGGCTTCAGACGCTCACACAATACGGCAGAGAGGATCTTGTATGCGATATTAAGAAGACTGATACCTCTGTAGTTGGCGCAGTTCAGAGGGTCTTCTTTCTTGAGGACCGGGGAAACAATGGGCTGACGGTTGATCTAATTTGCGACACACTTAGATCAAAGTAGATCCATTGCCTTACTCTGGAGTATTGTAACGTTCTAAAAAATTATGAGTTTATGGTTAGTCAATTTTTAACCATTTTGTGGCCTTAATGAAGTTCAACAGGCTGTTTCTTTGAGTGTCTGATAATTCTTCTAGTTCGTTGAAGAAATAAGTAACTGCCTAGAAATTTTTTCCTGGTGTGGCAGATTGCCTTGCCATCGGTGCAAAGACCAATTTTCTTTTTGGTGTAGCCTAGTAGGTTGTGTCCTGTTATAATACTGATAAGCGATCGTAATGAAAGGCTGTTCAAGGATAGTAGCATTTCAGATCTGTTCTTATTGTATGTTGGCCATAGTTTCCTAGAAGTGACACAGGAATCTAGGCATTCCACTGCTGTGATTTGGAAGTTTGAATGAACTGGCAAGGTTCAGGCTTTCTAAAAAGAAACCTGCACCTGTTCCAACATCCATTTTCTAGTCGTCGGTATAAATTGAAAGAGAAGTCTCGTTCATATGAGGTGTTTCATTCTCCCAATCCGGTCCGATTGAGGAAGCTGGTTGAGAATAATTTTTTAAAGTCCAGGTATGGAGTTATGTAATCCGTGCAGATATTGTTGCCTGCGTATCGTGATAAAATCTGTGCATGTCCTGTTTTGCTGGTTTACAGATACTACACTGATTTAGCCTAAGTTTGCTGCCGATTCTTGAACATAGAGATCCAGGGGTGTGAGATTGAGGATTACTTCCAAGCTCACGGTTGGTGTAGTTCTCATTGCACCAGTTACACAAATACACGCTGTTCTTTTTACTTTAGTTAGGGTTTTTAAATGCGTGGATTTTTCCAGCGCCTTCCACCAGACCAAATTGCCAAAAGATAACGGAGTTACAGCAACGGACATAACGGACTGTTGGTGTGTTCCTTGTTGATTTAGCTAAGCGCTGCATTGTTAATATGTTTACTAATTAGTGAAGAAGCAATCGACATAGATCAAAGCAAATGGCCATCTAGTGGTTCCTTTCTAAATCATGAGTTATTTTGAAACAGGCTGTTGTTTCCCGCTCGAAATTTTGACAGCTTTCCGCTTGAATGCTTCAAATACTAAATAGTGATTGCTTTGTAGCTCGAAGCATTCACCGCTCCTGCTAAACACCGCAGTTTTTGCACAAAGTTCGTGGGGCTGACAAGCTAATGGCTAACACTCATGGAAACAACGTTTCGCTCAACGGTGGGGGTTATGGAGACACTTCAGCCAATTTGTTTTTACTTTTAGTACCTTTTGGTACCTTGTTCTTTTTGTTTCATAATGTATATCCGGAGTCAACAGCACTGAACTACGAATGCGCAATGCGCCACCGTCACAACAGCAAGACTAATGTAGGGAGCAGTAGATTGTTTAGTTGCCGAGTATAACTCACATCCAATTCTGCCACCAAATGGAAAAATTTGTTTTGGAAACTTCCCGATGGATCCAACATTTAATCCAAACGGAATGCAAAATACCTGGGTATCCACTTCAATGAGCTGTTGAACGTCAATCCACACAGCTGGAAAACTCTCAAAAAAGCCATTTGTGCTTTCAACCGGGTGCACCCTCTGCTGAAAAGAAGAACTGGAGCAAGCCAACCGAGAAAGCTGCTGGTCTACAAGCTACTTCTGCGACCTGTAATTAGTTACTCCTTCCCAGTCTGGTTCTCCATTTCGAAGTCAGCCATGAAAGAACTCCAGTTCTATGAAAGGAAGATACTCAGGATCTGCACAGGCCTTTACTTTGGCAGACGGCGATATAAGCGTTACAGGAACGAGCAACTGTACCAAGAAGCGAACATCATCCGGAGCTGAACAATAAGATGCACAGGTAAAGTCCTGACCCCAAGTATCAGTAGGAGGTTATTCTAAGAAAAATCATTAAGGATTACATTTTCCGACTGAAAAGTTCGGCTATTGCCTACGAAAGACACTGTGTAGGGCTGAGTTCTAGCTTGCAGCTTTGTGCCCTCGGCGATAAATAAACCTGCTGATCAACCAGAGCTTTTGCCAGTAGATTTAAGTGCCATCAGGGATCTTAAGAAAGCCTGAACCTGTACTTGATTTTCTATTTGTTTCAAGTTAAGGTATTACTTGTGCTTATCAATAAAAAGGAACCAGGCAGCAAGTTTTTAGTGACCGGATAGAGCTAATTAGAGTTCATATTATTGATTATAACAGTTTCTGTTTTCGTTTGAATAAAGAGTCCTTTGTACGACTCGAAAACCTCCTCCCCTAAAGTTTTGTGTTTACTTTAAGAAACAACCTAATAATCTAATCCGACGAGATGCAAAGTCTGCTGAAAGGAAAAAAGCACATCACATTTTGCATACCAAATTTCCTAATCGTGTTATCAGCCGTTTTGACGAGGTCTATTTCCCTCTTTGGAGCTGTGATTTGTCTTATTTTTCCTTTATTTTTGAGACACCGTGGAAGATCGAGGTTATGCCAACAATCCGGAAACTATTCAAGCTCTTGGAACCGATTTCATCCAATTCGTTGGCTGAAAACCGAAACAATTGACAAGGTTTTGGAAAGTTTATGTAAATGCGAAGCCACCCGAGACAGCCGCTTGCACGACGTTGTGGACATTACACTAAATTTTGCATTAAACTTAGTTCTTAAGGATTTTAATGTTCAGCTTACACAAGAACTTTTACAACGAGCTGATTTTACTGATTTGGTATCTGAAATGCCTTAGAATGGTCTGAAATTTCTTTTCCGGAGGCATGACATCTTCTGTTGTGTTTTTGACAGATCCAACCTTCAATAAAAACCCTTACTGAGGATCACGGAACATCAAGAGCTGGTTCAGGTCCTGAGAAAGGTGTCTGAGGTCATTGATTTGCAAGTTTATCTATGACCTTATATATAATGACCTCTCTGATCGCATTCAGAGAGGTCTGCCATTCCTATGGATCACTTCCAAAGTATAGTTAGAGAGTTGAGCAGGCTGTCACTGTGGCTACTTAACTACTTCCTCCCATCCATCCCATCCAGCCATTCTTCGTAACGCAGCATATTAGAGCCGCTCACACTGTACAATTAGTTGGACAGACTTTGGCTTGAACGACCAATGCTTGACAATGTGAACCCTCAGACGACCGCTTGACCAACTTGTTGGAAGATTTTCAAATATTTTTGAAAACTTTGAGGTTGGATGGAGCGGAGGAACATATGACATAAAACTGGACGATAAGCTTGATAATCTGAACGCTAACTACATCCGAACATCCAACATCTGTCAAACAAAGATGTCGCTCTTAGATTATGTGGTTTCAGATATAAAAAATCTTGAAGCTAAGGTTCAAAATGACATTAAAATCAGTGATCATGAAACAATTTCGTTTAAAATTAGACATGAAAATAAGTACTACAAATCGAAGAAGATAAAGTTTGTAAAATATAATAGTTTCCAATTTATACAGTCAGTAAGGAGAAGTGCAATAAATAGAATAGGTATTGCAATACAGTGTAATGATGATATGTGTGATTTATTTGAAACTGAAATGATAAATATTATTAATTCTTTTATGGTTGAAAAAACTGTTAATGGTTGTGAGCAAAAGTGGTTTAATGATGAACTCAGAATGCAAAAGTCACAAAAAGTTCAAAGCCATTTAAAATTCCTGATGACTGGACAAATTGAGGACTGGGAAACATATAAAAGAATAAGAAATAAATATAAAAGAAATTTAAATAAAACAGAGTGTGAATACATAAAAAACCAAATAAACGGAGCAAATGATCAAAAATCAATGTGGAAGTGTATAAAAAATCTAGTCATAGGAAATATAAACAATGAAAAAAACTTTATAGAATTCGATGGAATTAAAATTAAATGTGAAAAATTAATACCAAACAAATTTAATGAATACTTCGTAAAAAGTATAAAAACAATAAATAACAGTATTCCAATTGAGCCATGGTTGAATAGAGTAGAAATAAGTGAGTACAATTTTAAATTTAAAACATTGGAGTCTATTGAAGAACTTTTAAAAATTATGGAAATGTTGCCAGATAAAAGTGATTTCAATTTCATGAGTAAGAAAATGTTGAAAGATAGTTTTGTTTATATTGGCCCTGCACTTTTAAATATAATTAACTACTCATTATCAACTGGAGTATTTCCAAGAAATTGGAAGACATCGATGATAGTTCCTGTACCAAAAGTTGAAAATTCAAACAAATGCGAAGATTTTCGACCAGTTAATATGCTACCGTTGCATGAAAAAATTTTGGAAAAAGTAGTACAAATTCAACTCGAGAAATATATTGATGAAAACCAAATACTTATGGAAGAGCAATCGGGATTCAGGCAAAAGCATTCTTGTGAATCGGCCCTAAACTTTGTGATAGCAGACTGGAAAGAAAAATTGCATGAAAACAAGAAAATAGCAGCTGTGTTTCTTGATCTTAAAAGAGCTTTCGAGACGGTTGACAGGAAGATATTATTGAAAAAGCTATATACTTACGGAATAAGAGGGGTTGAATATGAATGGTTTAAATCATATCTTTTTGGGAGAAAGCAAATTGTAAAATTTAATGATAATTTATCTTTACCAATCGAAACTAGTATGGGAGTTCCCCAAGGATCAATCCTGGGTCCACTCTTGTTCCTGATTTATATAAATGACATAAAAAAAGTAATAAAGCATTGTCAAATTAAATTTTTTGCTGATGATGGACTGCTGTATATTGATGAAATTGAATTAAGCACGTGTAAGAGTAAACTCGTTGATGAAATCAAAAGTGTAAAAAATTATTTAAGTATGAATAAACTTATGTTGAATATTGAGAAAACAAAAATTATGATATTACCTGAAAATAGTGCAATAACCCAAATAGAAGAATTTGAATGTGTAAATGAAATTAAATATTTAGGTGTTATAATAGATAGTAAACTTAATTTTAAAAAGCATTTTGAATATGTACATAAAAAAATTGCCAAAAAAATCGGTTTTTTTCGTTATATAAGAAGAAAATTATGTATTCCAATGGCAATAAAAATTTATAATACTATTATAAGACCCCACTTTGAGTATTGTCCAACAATACTATTGTTGGGTTCTTCAGGTATGATAGAAAGTCTACAAAAGCTACAAAACAAAGCAATGCGTTCAATTTTATATTGTAATAGATATACATCCATTCGAAGTATGCTTGAATCGCTTAAATGGATGAACATTAACCAAAGAATTGTTATGTGTACACTTATTTTTATATTTAAAATCAAAAATAATATGTTACCTGATTATCTTAGTAGAAGACTAACAACTAGAGCCAGTGTACAGCCGTATAACTTAAGAAATAATAACAACTTAAATGTGCAATTATTTAGAAATCAAAAAACACAAAACATGTTATTTTATAAAGGAATTAGAATTTTTAATGAACTTCCAAATAATATGAAAACGGAAACAAATATTTTAAAATTTAAAAGAGATGCATTGGTATTTGTTAGAACTTATTATTGAATTTAAGTTAATTTAATATTTGATAATTATGTAAATGAAGTTGTAAAATAGCAAACTTAAGCTAAATAAACTTAATCTAATCTAATCTAAAAAGTCTGTCCAACTAATTGTATAGTGTGTACTCGGCTATTGACATTTGGATACCATAGTCTCCGTTTAGAAGATAGACGCGCATGTGCCTAATGAGGCGAGCAGTCATATGTCATCGCTGTCAATTAAGTCACCAGCGCAATATCCATTATCGGTTCTCGAACTATCCTTGTAGACCCAATAACAATCCTTGGACCTTATTTTTTCGGAAATTAAGCTGAAGTCATTTTTTACGGTTAATAGATTCAACCATCGAACAATGACTTATATTTCTGTGTGACCCGAATCCATGTAGATGACTGACGTGAACGTTTATGCCTGAATAGCAATCACACCTGCGCTTTGAATTGACATTATGATCTTGTTGCTGGTTTCTCAGTGTCAAACCGAACAAAATTTCAACGAAACTGAACTTTTTTGCTTAGAGTTAGTGTCACGTTGCGTTGTCTTGAACACAAATCAACATCGAAGTTATGCCTGAATCACAGTTACGCTCTGGCTTCGACCCCATTGCAAGCAAATGCTTTGTGCTCGCTTAGAACTGACATTGTGATTTCGTTGTTTTACTGATAAAATTAGCAAAAGTTCAGTCACACTGTACTTTCTTGCTTCAAAGTAGAGCCACGCTACGCTATCTTGTACACGAACCAACGTAACATCGAAGTCATATCTGAATCACTTGCGGAATTGAACACTGTGATTTTGTTGTTGTTGTTTTTTATTGTCAAAGTGAGCAAAAGTGCAATCAAATTGAACTTTTTTGCTTCGAGGTAGAGTCACGTTACGGTATCCTGTACACAAACCAACGTAACATTGTAGCCAATATTGTGATTCTTACATTATTTTGAACAAGATGGCGATACGGCACCATTTTCTTTTCCCCGAGATTTTGTGATTCATTTCTTATTTCGGCTTTTATCAAGGTCATCAATCATCTGAAAATTGAAGATACACCTACAACTTAAATTATCATTTACACATTTGGAGTGGAGCTTAACTTTTTACGATCACTGTAACATTGAACGGAACATTCACTTAAATCACAGAAGCTTCTTTTTTATTTTATTGTTGGTCCCGTAGCCTCGACGATGCACCGATTGGCATCATCAGCATTGGTTTGGTTTTAGTTTATGCTAGTCAGTCCAATGTTATATGTATGTACATATCTATATAAAGCGTACGCACCTCGAAGACGATGGGATCTGAAAAGTGAAAGGAATTTCTCATGAACCCACAGTTTATTATGGCTTACTTCTACTACACATAAAGTAGACGGAGTCGCGTCGGTGTCAGTCGAACTTGCTTAATGGAAAAGTGGGAACGCATTTTCTCAGAGGATGACGATTTGGATGGATATAGTGGAACTGAGTATTATGTAAGAATTATAAGCACAACAGCATCGAAGAAAAAGGTTAATTTCTTTTCTTTTTTCTTTTTCTTTCATTTTGAGCGAATCCCGCAATCCGCAGATACTTTATTTGGCTAATTTGAATGATTTAGTGTTATTGTTGAAGTTAATTATGTTGATGGGTTATAGGCGCCTAGAGGTAATGGGCACGACCGCATTATTGAAGAAAATAGCATCTTACGTCTTTTAATTTGGAGATAGTGTGGATTTTTGCATACGGAAATGAATTATGGAGTGTTTCACTCATAAGGTTGTAACGACACGGTATTAGCATGATCTTGTTTGATATTTGATAAACTGTTATTGATATTTTATGTGTGTGTAGATTGCTTGTTAACAATTTAAGTCGATTCAAACTGTTGGTTCGTTTTAATTATTTGAATTTTGAATTTTGAAGTTTCTTTTGGATGCGTTTTTATTGGAAATTAATTAACATAACTCATCATTACCGAGACGGAAGTGCTACCGGGAAAAGTAACAACATGGAGGGAGGAGGCGCCTCATCTGAACTAATGTGTATTTGGACACGTGGAGTTTGACAAAGGACCACAATTTATTTCTCTGATCTAAAGTCATCGAAGGACACAAGCAACGGTGGGGCTGAGACTAAAATAAACATGGTGGCAGAATAAAGCTCGGGACTCTCGACCCCTTACGCTTTTCGGGGACCTACAATTTTTTGCCTACTCTGAATGGCTAAGTGAAAAAGCGCTTTTAATGGCATTGTGTTTATTCCTTTCGTACTAGCCAATTCCTTGTTAAGGGTGACAAGTATGGAAAAACGATTTGATATTTCTCACACTCAAGCCTCGAACCCCCACGCAACAAAATATCTCAAAACTTTCCACCAAATGTGCAAGCAGATCACAGGGCTTACACAACTGGAGACCTCCGATGCAGCCTAAGAGAGATAAAACCTGAAATATAGAGCTGCACGGTGCACGCGTCAAGAAATGAAAAGAATTCTCGCGGAATATCAAAAATTTCCAGCATTATGAAAATTATTGTTAATAGTAGTGGCACTATCTCGCATTGCACTAACTAGCACTGCAGCACTGCTACGCATGGTACTGATATTGGATCGAGCCAAAGTGACAGGGTCAGAGCTATACGTTTTCTGTGCGGGCCAATAAAATAATGCTATGGATAGGACGAGGCTTAAGAGTCGGTTTTGGAAGTATAAATGGTTGAACTTTTGAACTGGAGAAGGAGATGAGAAGGAGGCGAATCAAGATTTCTGTCTTGTGTGTCCAAGAAACGAGATTGCAAAATACAGGAAATAGGGCTCCTTTTTTGGATGCACAGACAATAACTTACAAGATGTCATACAACGGAACGGATAAAGGTAAAAAAGCAATCGGTGTCATCCTTACTTAGCAGCGTGTCGAAAAATTCGATGGTTTTCAATATTGTCAGTGAATATGCTTCACGAATTGGGTGTGAGCAGATGGAAAAGATCAATTGAGGCTAGATTTTCACGATGCACTTAAGGATATCTCAAAAGAGAAGATTTTGTTTGTTGACGGAGATTTGAACAGGTATATTGCGAAGACAAACGAGGACTATGAGGGCTGCCATGGAGGTATGAAATATGGTATCAGGATCCCTCCAGTTGAAGAGTAAATGCAAGTCAAGTATGTATACCTATACAAGTCACATCGTCTTAAATACCTTTGTATTAAATACCACACTTACAACAGTAACGAAAATAAACCCCAATTTGATTACCATTTAGGAGCCAAATTTATGAAGACTCGATTTGAAGGACTGTAAAGTGATACTAGGGCCCAACAACAGCAGAAATAAAAAAAAAATAAATAGGGTGGTGCAACTGGGCGAGGAGGCCCTGGTCCTAGCGTATTTCTCACAACCATGCCTTGTGAGGGAATGGAGGGGACCTACAATTTTCTACCGGTTCCGAACAACTAATCGAGAAAGCGCTTTTCATGGCAATGAATTTACTAACGGAGGACTTGCCAATTCCTCGCGAAAGGCGATAACCGTGAAAAAACATTTTTGCCTCTGCTGGGATTCGAACCTCAAACCTCTGGGTTAGCAGGTAGACATGCTAACCATCACGCTACGGGTACCAACAGCAGAAGCTGGAAGATATTTCTGTCCGACTACTGATTCAAGCCAAAATATTCAAGAAATATGAATGAGGAAAACCATCTTCTAGATAGCCGGTCAGCGAAAGATAAATGCTATGGAGAGTCGTTCATGGAAGTTCGTTAACGATGTTCAAGAACAGCTTTTTGTTGATGACGACAAGACAGCACAGGTGGCGGCGGCAGCCTTTTTCATATGACCTTTTGAACGAACAGTTTTTTATATTCTACCTAAGCAATGGAGTGAGAGTTACCTTCTACCAATGTACCAAAGGAAGGGAGATGCACGAAGTTGCGATAACTACAGTTCGATCAAGCTGATGTCCCACACTTTGAAGATTATTAACCGGCCATTGGCCGAATACGAGAAATTATAAAGCTATCTGATAACTAATAAGGGTGTGTTGATCCAAGTTCTAAGGATCCTAGTATAAAAACAACGTGATTGCTTAAAAGACTTGCTTTATGGGCTGATTGACTTCGAAAACGTCAAATGAATGACAACCATGGTATCTGAGGTGTCAAACAACGAGTAGTTCCAGTGGCCTATGTGTGGATGATCAACGATATGTTTTAAAGGCATTTGTAATGATTAGTCTGGGTTAGACATGTAAGTTATGGGCCAGTAAGAGCGATAAAGAAAACGAATCAGGAAAGATTTTGAAATGGAATAGAAAAAATTTTTTCTTTCGATTTGAAAAACAAAGGTTTAATCAATCGATTGCAAATCACTCAACGAATTTTTTGTATTTGAATATTTGTATTTGAACAAATATTTTCTGTTAAAATTCCATTTTTCTAGTTGGTGCAATTTCATTTTTCTTGTCAGCTGATTGGAGTTTCAGCCAAAATGGAACAAATCGTTCCAATTATTTGGATTCCATTTTCCATGGACTCCACTGACAGACTCACAGCGGATTTTTTTTTCGTATGCATTGCATAAGAAAACCAGTTACTGGAGTGTAGCTGCGAAGGGTTGAGATTGAGTGTCTGGCAACTGACATATTTTCCTGTTAGCTATAAACGATCATCAGGAAAAAAATTCATGTTTGCATTTCCTTAAGTAAAATCGTTTCCATGTTTCCATTCCAGTGGTAAAATGGGGAAGAAAAATAGTTTATGTTACTATGAAGAAAGAATTTTTGAACTCGGTCCAGTATTTTCCAAATTCCCGGTTATGTTCCCGTTCGCGTTGGAATATGGAAAGCAATATATCACATTATGTTATTTCTCATGTTCAAGACCATTTTTGTTTCAACATTTTATACAAATTGGCTCAGTGGTTTTGGAAACATTTCAATATAAACACAAAGTTTTCGTTTATGATCCCGTTCCGGTGAAAATATGGCAATGAATTGCATTCTAACGCAAAAAACATTTTGAAATCATTGACGCAGTTTCTGCGTTCCCGTTCCTGTTCCGGTTCCCATGGGAATATTGGAACTAAATGCATCCGAAAGGTGTGTCCACACTATGCCGACCGGCAGACGGATTCATCTCATCCGGTTCAACTTCGGGTCTGCTTTCGGTAAAGAGGAAGGCTGATAAGGATGTTCACAATAAGTCGGTATTGCCGATCGGCATGTGCCGATTGATGCAGGATAGTTTTGAGGATAAAGCGTACAGATAGACAACGGATAGTGACTTTGTTGAATACCGTGTAAGGACAGTAAAATAATTTGTGATAACAACCTCAATCATGCAGTAATAAGGATAAGGTGAATGAAGTAGTAGGAAGACATCGCCACCTTCTGTGACAGAAAAATACCCTTTAGCTGATGTAAAGAACAAAGTATAAAAAGAATTAGAGTAAGTTGACAGCAGGTGAGATGAATATGCTTGGCCGTAATAGTAGTGCCAAGATCTGTAGAATACTTCACGGAAAAAATATTATCTTGGAAGAAGTTCGATCGGGTACGTTAGTATTGTCGTGATCAGAGAATACCAAACAACTATCAGACAGTATCGCAAAGTTTCTAAAAGAAGATGCAGACGATACAGCCAAATACATCTTCATCTGCATTTGGTTCGCCTTAGACATGAAGCACTGTAAAAAAGATAAGTTGAAGGGCTGTGAGCCCTTCGAAAATACGAAGATCGTAATGTCGAAAAGCAAAAAGAACAAATGCGTTAAGGGTTAAATCGAAAGTGAATTAAGAGAGAAGAGTAATGGATTGCGAAAAGTAATGAAATGAAGTTTTGAAATTGGCGTAGAAAGCATAAGTGGGAGTAAGACTATATCGAGTGTTGATTTTTCAGATCGGAAATTTTTTGGAATATTACTGTTCCTGAGTTACTATTGGGAGTTCTTAGTACAAATTCAGCGGTTTGTTAAATTTTGAGTGGACGTTATATAAAGGGTGTTTTATAGAGGCTTAGTTTTAAATTGACAACTCGCGCACACATCAAGGGTCTATAAATACCCTTATAATGTTACAAAACACAGTGCGAGCATATAAGCCAAAAAAAAGGCTGCCGGGGAAAAAAAGAGTCTTGCAAAGTTTTTCACATTCAATTTAATGATTGGTTCCACTTTTCGGTGAGATATGCCATCAAATCACCAGTGATCCTTTTGTCCACTGCCTTTTGCCTTTCGTTCTTCAAGATATTCCAATAGTTGACGATTAATTAACGTTTCCATGACCTTGGAAAGAAAGGACGTTAGTGCAATTGGACGGTAATTGGAAGGGGATGAAGATTCGCCTTTTTTAGGGACAGGCTGGACAAATGCAGTTTTTCATCTGCTCGGGAAGAGCGGCGGGGATGCCATCTGGACCAGCGGATTTAAGTATATTCAGATCTTTGAGGACTCTCGCAACCGATCGAGTACGAAAAAAATCTGTTTCATTGTGGAATTTACACTCTCAAGCTCGGAAGGGGCTAATATACTTTTGCGGAAGTGTCGAATCAACAGCAAACTGGGCTGCTAGCAAATTGCCTTTGTCGATAGAGCTGACATATAAAGAGTCATTGAAGACGAGCGTTGGAACCGATGACGTGGTGGAGTTCTTAATGTTCTTAACAAAGGACTAAGTCAAGAGTGTTACCCGCGTGACCTTCAACATCTGGAACACAAGTGGGCTCATCAATAAAATAATACCTGCCTTCGGGTGTTGTCTGGCCAGAATGTTGAAGCTAACCTACGTATATTACCGATATACGGTACCAGCTTCTCGAAAAGTCAAAAATTGGACTTCCTAATTACGCTTCATACGAGGCAACCATAGGGGCCACGACTGAAACACAAATGGCATAAATATATCTTTTATTTAAAATCAATACCATAATGAAACTCATTTTTCCGTGTTTTATTTCATTTTGAATTCACTTGCCTTTAAAAGAATCATCCGTTATAAACAGTGGAGGGGTAGTGCGTTGTCCATTCGACAAGCCGAACGCGTGGGTTCGAGTCCGACGGCAGATACCGTTTTTCTTTTCACCCTCCCAGTTTTATCTATAAACTGCATTGATGGGGTTGAAAGTTAAATTACAACCACTTTATTTCCACCTATTTATCCAAGAAAAAGGATAATTTGGTACTCCTCAGTACAATGGATAAGTTATTGGGCACAGTGCTCCAGTTTTGGATCTTCATTTTCAAATAAAACGAGCGCTTCATTTTCATCCAAAGATTGTCAGGAATTATTACGGCCCAGCAGTATGTTTTTTGATGCCTTCAAAAAGCTTATTCCAGAACACAGAAATATATAGTTAAGAACAAGTCACTTGGTTACGGTTTAGTTTTAATTAAACAGATCTTACAAAGGAAATTCTCTACATTTAACGGATTGTTGAGCTCGGCAATAATTTATTCGTATTTAGAGCCAAGAATATAAATACTCAGATTCATTTTCTGTACCTAACAACAGGATTCATTAAGAACGAGCATATCAATGAACTTCTCTTGCCACAACCGCTTAAGACTTTGTTGTCTTCAGTGGTACTTTTTCAGCTTCTACGTAGCTCTCCTTGACAAACGATCTAACAACTGGTGATAACAATTTGGGATTCAACTTTTGACTAGACGGAATACAGTAACTTAGAGTAATAGCAATAACCCAAGTGAAAAATGTCCCGGCAGTAGAATACCAGTAAAAGGAAATATTGAAAATCGAGAACTCTTCTTCGTCAGCATCAGATTCAAATGTAGTCATCGGAGTGGTTCTGCAATGAAAAGAGTTTTTAAAAGTCATTTCTCGAAATAAGACAACAATAATCACCTAGGACGAGATATGGTTACATTCGTCTCCTCGCATCCATCAATGCGTGTCGGCAGTGGGTCATAGGATAACTTTCCAGAATTCAATCGCATCTGAGCTCCACCCACAAGTATTAACATTGCAATTAGACTAACGACAAGCGAAATGAAAACTGCCTGAAAAATTAAATAAACTGAGATTAAAGTCTTCAAAGGACTCAATATATATTAGTTTACCTTTCCATGGACCTTTGGAACCAACATTCCCAAAGTAAATATACCAAAAATTATTCCCTGTGTAATTCCACTTATTGTGTACACAACTTGCAAAATCGAACTGAATTTTTCGACAACAATGCCACCAACTATGGAATAAGCTCCAAGTAAAATGACAAACATTTTCATACAGAAATTCGCCTTCCATTCAGTGTGTTTAATGTAGGGCTTCACATAGTCGAAGTAGATAACACCTGATAGGGAATTCAGATTCGCTGAAATTGTGCTAGAAAAGAAATTCAAACAAAAGTTCAAAGCCAATGATGCGAAAAATTGTATACCTGAGGGACGCACTAAAAACACAGGAAATGAATACGCCGGGCATACCACTCCAATGTCCGACGACATCTTGAACAAAGTAAGGAACCATTTTGTCTCCCTTTTCAACAACCTAAGGAAAGAGAAATTATTTTTAAGAAAAAAATTAAAATAAGTATGCCTTGGGGGTCGAACGCATTTCAAGGACTCAAAATCTTATGCCGATTCCGAACGGATAAGTAAGAAAGGGCTTTTTATGGCAGTGTGCATAGTTTACTCTCAGAGGAATTGCAAATATCTCGTGAGCGGTGATACCTGGGAAAAAAATTTTCCATGATATTTCTGGGACATGAAACACAAACCTCCCCCGTAAACAGGCAGGCATGCTAACTAATAAACCACGGGTGCTTTTGAAGTCACCATGGAAAAATTCTTTAGAAGACGATGAAACGTTCTCTCAACTCACTCGCTTTAATGTGTAGCAGATTCTGGTGTACAACGTTGGCACGATGGGCCACACAGGCTTAAATGTGAGGCCATCAATTAGTGTGGTGCAACAGATCATGGCATTTCTCTCAACCAAACCTAGTGAGAGAATGTAAGGAACCTACAATCCTAGCGAAAGGCGATACCGTTGGAAAAAACTTTTTTTCTTAGCCTAACTTTACATAATTTGTCACTTAGGTGATAGGAAGTTGTCTTGAATTAAACTTGTCTCGGATAAAAGAGGTTGTAAGTCAAGAGATTGAAGTAGAAATACTTGGATTTCTAACAGTTGCCAAACATCACCCAAGCCTCAAACAATTGAAACTAACAACATAGGCTACAAGTCAGTAAAGGAAGACAAAGGCATTCCATCAGCCCTCGATTGAGAAAGTATAGCATAGAGAAAGAGGGGCAAATAGTTGAAATCCACTTACTCAAATGGAAAAAAAACATCATGAGGAGCGTGAAGTCCTAAAAATTCAGAGGCAGAAAAAAGTTGCTGAATTTTTACTCGTTAGTTTTAGAAAAGGCTCTACAATTTGTTGCCGATTCCGAGTGGATAATCGATAAAGTGATTTCCGGACATATAACTACTATCTGATAAATTGTGACATCCTCGCGCGTATGTTTTTGGGATTCGAACCTCAAACCTCCCACGCAATTGGTCGCCACGTTAACCATTACGCAACGGGCACCACAGTAAGGAAGGAAACTGCATCGTAAAAACACAGTCGATGCTTTACGATGGGTAAAATATGTGGGCCGCATGAACACTAGAGCTCCGATAACCCTAAAAATTTTTGAGGGTTCACTGACTGACTCGGAAAACCTCGGGAAGTAAAGATTTTCTGGTAATACAATCTAATGCCAATCCATTGCTTTGCATTGCAGTGTTACTTCTAGATCTAGATTTAGATTTAGATTTATTCATTGAATGCATACACAGTAAGACATACATCTTATAATATTAGTGATATGCTAAAATACAAAACATAAAATAGTAAACAGGCTACTTCAAAGATGAATTTATATAAAATTTTTGAGTTTATACAAAATTTAATTTAATTTAATTAATAATCTCATTCTTTAAATTCAAATTGATTTATTCAGTTAAAATTACAATTAGTATATAATATTTATGTACATATGTATATTTATACAAATTTTAGTAGTTCAATTCGTTATTTAAAATCATATAATATAAAATTCGTACATAATAATCTCAACTCTCAACTTTATTCGGGGTTCTTTGAAAATTAGGCACTTTGAAAATGACTTCGGAGTTCGAATCGAAACCTAGTTTCTCCATTTAAAGTTTTCAAGTTTCTAGGCAGAAGATTCCACAGACGAATAGCGTAAAAAATTGTTGTTCAGAGGTACGACAGGAATAATGAGGGTGCGTAAGCATTAAGGATCTACTTGAGGAACTGAATTGAATCCTATTATATAAACTAGAAGGTTGTTGCGTGTTTATTATGTTACAGAGTAGGAGTAGAGTCCTGTACCGCATGAGATGATCGAAGAAAAAGTTGTAAATTTGGCGTGAAAATTCCGAAATAAGATCAAAACGACGTAGACCAAAAATGTAGCGAGCTATGTTATTAAAGGCGACATTCAATTTTCTTCTACTGTTGGCATCACAGTTGCTAAAAACTTCGCAACCATAAGTTAATATTGGGATCACAATCGTTTTGGCAATCATCATCCGAGTGTTCAAGGGCGTAAAATGTTGTGACGACCATAACATTCTAAGAACCCCATAAACCTTACCCACCGCCAAATTGATATGGCTGTCCCAAGTAAGTCTCCTGTTAAACAACATGCCTAGATTTCGCGCATTCGATGTAAATTTAATTGGTATACCATTCAAGCAGATGCTTGGAAAATACTCCAGATTAATTGCTGATTTATTGATGATAACACATTTTGACTTGGTAGGATTTAAGAAAAGACCATTATTCTGAGACCAGTTGGATTTTTTTTCGAGATCTTGGTTGATAGTATAAGCTCCATCTTCTATTAGCCCCAGGGGACAACTATAAATCAACTGTACATCATCAGCAAACATTTGAATCGCACATCCCGAAATCTGAGTTGGTATTTCATTAATGTATAGAGAGAAGAGAAGGGGACCCAAAATAGAACCCTGGGGAACTCCTCTGGTTGTGGGAAGGAATGACGACATTTTGTTGTTAACCGACACCGCCTGAAATCTATCTTGCAGATATGTTTTCATCAACTTAACCGCCAATGGAGACAAACCAAAATAACTAGAAAGTTTCTGACATAAAACGTGATGGTCCACCGTATCAAAGGCTTTTGAAAAGTCTAGTAATACTAGAAAAGATACAAGGTTATCATCTAATGCCAATCTTATTTCTTCAACTACATTGACTATTGCTGTAGTACAACTGTGCTTCTCACGAAAGCCAAATTGTTTACTTGACAACAAGTTCTGTGATCTGATGTGGACATTGAGCTGTTTTTGGAGAATTTTCTCGAAAACCTTGGACAGGAAAGGTAATATGGAGATGGGCCTGAATTCATCCGTGTTTCGACCCTTGGGAATTGGAATGATTTTTGCCCTTTTCCAATCATCAGGGTAAACGCCCGTCATAATTATAGTGTTGAAGATATGGGTCAAATAGGTTAAGATGTATGGTAAAATTGCCTTCACAAAAACTGGATGTATGCCATCGATTCCAACCGCATTCGATTTGATGCTAAGCAAGCTTTCAACGATATCTGTATTATCAATACCAACAAAGTCAAATGAAATACCTTGGTGAGAAGTATTAAGAGATTCCTGAGTAAGTGATGAAGATGAGTTACGAGAGAGATGTGGAAAAGGAAGCGAAACAAAGTTTTGGTTTAATACATCTACATCTATGTTCCCATTATACTCAATATTAGATCTACCTACCCCTAATTCCCTTAAATTTTTCCATAATTGGCGTTTGTTGGCTGTTCCTAACTTTGAACTGTACGCTTCGATTTTAGCGGATCTAATTTTAGCATTTGCTTGGTTACGAAGAGTACGATAGGTTTCGAAGTGTATTACAAGTCTATATCTCTTCCACTCACGGTAAGCATGATCCCGTTGAAATAGAAGCCTACGAATTTAATTGGAGAACCAAGGACGTTGATAATTTATAGCATTTCTTCTTCTGATTGGTATATGGTTGTTAAACAGGTTTAAAATATTAGAGTTCAAAAACTTAACTTGGTCATTAGGTGAGGGGAGGTAGAAGACTCTGTCCCAATCAATGTTCAGCAGATTTAGTTCAAGACTAGTATAGTCTACCTTGTGAAAATCACGATACACATATGGGGTTTCAGTTGTATGCTCCCTAAAATCAAATCTTAAATAAATAAGATCATGTTTCGAAAATGCTGGTGCCGATAACTGATCATAATGCAAAACGTCGCTTAATTCACTTACAAAAAATGCGTCTAAAAGTGTTTGTGAAGTACCTACAAAATGAGTGGCAATGGTTGTGTTAACTGGGAATAAGTTATATGACCCCATTTCATTAATAAGTGCATTCTCAACAAGAAGATTACTGTTAAAGTCACCACAGATTACCATTTTTGACGAATTTAAAGAAATATTTTCAATGAGCGTAAACAAAGGACTTAAAGAAATATCATTATTGGGTCTATATACAACACCTAATGTCAGAGAATTTTTTTCTGCAATGATGTCAATGAATACATATTCCATAACACAACCTCTTTCCGATTTACATTTAAATTTACACTTCAAATTATTCCGCAACACCCCCACCCCTCCTCCCACATCTATCTCCACGAAACAACTTAAAATTACCAAGGTTATACATTTCGTCAGGATTTGTATCTAGACCAGGTTTCTGACTTCTCTTGGAGAGCTTGCGAACTTCTCGTGAATAGTGACACCTATGGAAAAACTATTTTTCTATTTTATGCTTCTCAACTAAATGAAAAGTAAAAAGTAACTAGACCTTGTTGTGCTGATTATAGGTTTGCTGAGATTCCGCAAGAGTGAGTTTTAATGTGTACACAAAAAAAATTGTAGAAACAAAAAACCAAAAAGGCAGGCGAAGAACACCCAAGTAACAATTTTAGTTCCATTATAGCTCTAACAGCGCTTAAAAAGCTGGGTTAATTTCATGTTGCATTTATAAAGCTGAAGTAACACTTATTAAGAGCATTTTTTTCGACTTTGATAACTAGAATGAGCTCCATATAATTTCTTGTAGAGCGATTGTAGTCTGCAGTAGCATTAGTGCAAGCGTTATCATTATTTTATTGCCGGTTAAAAGCTGCTTTCGTGGTATTAAAATGCACGAATAGGGCTCTAAATATGATGCTAGAATGCCTGCAAGTTCTACAATAGAAACAAAATGACATTATCGTTTTGATTTAGAGCACTTTCGTCTTTTATCAAAAGCTAGTTGTATCACATTTTGCTGTAAAATGGAAATATGAAAAGAGTTTACTTAAGTGTTAGTGAAAAAATAATAATACAAATGAAAACAATGAAAATTGTTTGCTGGTATTAGAACTTTGCAATAAGTAACTTTTCAAACATACACTCATAAACTAGGTGACCACCTTTTTTGTGCGAAATTTCGGTACACATTGAGAAAACACAAAACACACTATAGTGGAGTGCCGTAAGCATTATACCTCGGAGTTCAGGGCCAGTCCATGGATTTTCATGAAATGTGTTTCAAATAGCGTATAGAACAAAGTTAAAAAAATATTTCACCGCTCTCAATTTTTTAATTATTTTTATAATTATTTATTAACTTTTAGAATTTTCTTTTATTTATGTAGATTGTTTTACATACTGTTTTCCTAAAACTAAGGACGGATAGGTTGAGTCAAGAGAAAAATATAATAGTACGGGAGGGGGTTTATATCCCTTCGTGTTGGCAGTAGGTGCAATTTTATTAAAAACTGACTTAATTATTACTTAAAAATTTATTAAAAATTAACTTAACCACTTACTTCCATCTACTATAATTTTTGAAAGCTAATGCTTTCAAAAGTTTTAGTTTGAGTTCACTTAATGAATATTTTTAGAGAAATCAAGCCTCAAATCAAAATTTCGAAAAAAGAAAATACTTTCTTTCTTAGTTAATTTTATTTTACAAAATTTTGCCTAATTAAGGGCCATTTTTGTCCCATAATCAATGCTTTTATTAATATTTACTCAAAAGCAAAAATACGAACAAAAAATCGTTCTTGGTTTTTAAGAAATTAAAAAAAACGAAAGGTACTTTTTAAAGAACACAAAATGTTGTTAATTTTTCGCTGTTTGAACTTTGTTCTCGGAAGTGAAACTTGAAACGTGGTTTTTACAGCATATAAAATAATGTAAAAAACATATTTTCTTTTTCAAAATTATGGTTTTGAGGCTTGATTTCTCAAAACCTATTCTTTTAATGAACCCAAACTAAAATTTTTATTAAAGAACAAAGCATTAGCTTTCAAAAATATAGTATGTGGAAGAAAAGTGGCTTAGTTAATTTTTTGATTAATTTTTAAAAATTAAGTCAGTTTTTTATAATATTGCTTCTTCTGCCTACACGTGGTGATATAGACCACCAACGCCCCTCCCCCCCCCCCCCAACATTTTTTTTTCTTGTCTTGATTTAACCTATCCGTTTTAAACCTTTGGCAAACGTATGAAGAACACCCTACATAAATAAAAGAAAATTCTGAAAGTTAGTAATTAATTATAAAAATAATTAAAAATTTAAAAACGGTGAAATTTTTTTTTAACTTTTTTTCTAAACGCTATTCAAAACACATTTCCGAGAATTTCTTGAAAGTCCATGGACTGGCCCTGGATTTCGTGGTTTTGCCATTTTTATGTCTAAAGGCACTCTGATGAAAATTTTAAACAAAAATTTTATTTTGTACATTTTGAAAACCTTTTTTAATTCAATTCATTTTATTCATCATTTTCTTAAAAGCATATTTATCATTTGATCCGATTTTTTCAATAATTCTGTTTGAGTCTTAATAAATTCGAAAATTTCCAAGCGGTCATCTTGATGTTATATCTGATGTACAAGATGTCTTTCAATGTTTGAATACTCAATCGAGTTTTTTCGGCTGGCCACAAATCGTTGATAATAATAGAAAATATTCGTTCAACAGGATCTGATGTACCTGGCAGAGCAAGAATATGTGCGACAATTTTCAGCATATGATTGTACGGAACGCTATATTTTGTAAAGTGGTTGAAACATTCTACCCATCACTGATCAGTGGCAATATTGTTTTCTTCCCATGATTGGTTACAAATTTTTTTACATAAGAAAATTAATCAAAACAATTCAATGTCGTAATTTGCAATTGGCAACTCTAAGCCCATAGGAGCCCAATTCAAATACAGTTTTAAAGATTATTATTTTTACAAAAAAAAATAAGTCTAAGGTTAGGTCTCTACCATCATTACTGACAGATAAATAGAATTTCTCACAGGTCAGCGTACCTGTCAAAGTTGAAAAACGGACTATACCATATAACAATTTTTTTCTTAAAATATGACCGAGAATTACATCCCAAAGTAACGAATTACGGGGCACCCTGTATAATTAAAATGAGTTTTCAAAATCCAATTGTTAAATAAGAGAAGTCTTGACTGATTTGTGAGGACGGTAAACTGTCAACTCTATCAATAAAACAAAATAATTATTAGAAATCATAAAATGTACTGAGACTTTATAAATAAGACGATAAAATTGAAATTTAAACAAAATATCGTCTTATAGTTAGTTTAGTTAGTTTTTAAATGATTTTTATTTCATGAAATCGTCTTATATTGAAATGAAAACAATTTTCGTCTCACTTTATAACATCTTTTTCTGTGTGTACTCTTTCTTTCTTCTTCAAAACCGTTCAATCCCTTTTTTCTTGTATGAAATTTCGGTACAGATATTTTAAATTGTGAAATTTAGGTACATTCGCGTGTACCGAAGCATTGCCTCGGTACACGGTACAGTTGCATTGAATTCCGGTACAGTACCGGAAATTTCGGTACAGGTGGTCACATAACTCATAAATCTTGAGAGAGAAAATGTTCGAAACATATGAATAGAAAAAACTACGAAACATATTATCGTGACGGTGAAATATTAATTAACACGATAAAGACAATGTTGGGTAATGATTTCATGTGCCCAGTGCCGTAACTAGGGCGGTGCCAGCGGTGCCCAGGCACAGGGCGCATCCCCTGGAGGGGCGCAGAAATGACCAGACTAGTATCTAAAGGGTCCGCCAATTTTTTTTTTTTTTTGTTAAAATACTAAAACAAAAACTGCTGAAAATTTTTTCAAATTTCTTTTTTTATTTGAAAGTACAATCCTTCCGGTTGATAACAGAAAATAATTTCATTCAAATGGCTGCCTCGGCTGGCCGCAATAGCCTACACGATCGGTCCAATTTTTAAGCACATTATCGATTGTGTGCAGATGTATTTTACAAATGGCTTCACGAATATTGTCCTTTAAAGCGTCAATTGTCTCTGGCTTGTCGGCGTAACACTTATTTTTTACGGCACCCACCAAATAATAGTCCAACGGTGTTAAATCGCAGCTCCGAGGTGGCCAAACGACATCAGCTCTGCGGCTGATAAAGCTATCTTCAAAAACAGGGCGCAAAACATCGAGTGTAGCTTCGGCTGTGTGGCACGTAGCGCCGTCCTGTTGAAACCAAATGTTGCCAATGCCAATATCCTCCTCATCTATTTTTGTGAACAAAAATTCGTTCAACATGACACGATAACGATCGCCATTGACTGTAACGGCCACTCCTTGCTCATTTTCGAAGAAAATTTGCCCAATTATGCCTCTGGACCAAAATCCGAACCAAGCAGTGACTCGTTGTGGGTGTATCGACTTTTCACTGTAACAAGCGTGCGGATTTTGTGTGGCCCAGATGCGCCAATTTTGCTTGTTTCCAAAATCCGTACGCAATTTTCGCACACATTCTGCAGCATTACCATATGATTTTCAAAGTAATGTCGCAATATTTCCCAGCGTTGTTCAAGCGTATACACAACAATATTCGTTCAGCGGAAGGATAAAACAAATCAAATCAGACATGAACTAAGTGTTACCATTCACGAAATAAGCACAAGTTGAAAAAAAAAACCTTAGATGGCGGACCCTTTACAGGCTGCCTCCACCTGCAATAATTTTTGTTATGTCGACTAGACATGGAGGCGGGTCATTTGATGTTATGTCGTGTGTTATGTTTTTTAGGTTATAATATGAGCTTTCAAAAGTTGATGTTAAGCTTTCTTCTACGTTACATCCCAAATTATTTCAAAAAACTTTGTGGTTTAGATTTCAACAGCCACACATCTAGCATCTACTAAATACATCCTCATCAGTGTTATTTACACATTTCTCACACACACTACGTCCTACTAAAAGGGAATTTACATTAAAAAAAATTATACTCTTCTCTCAGATATTTCAGTTTAACAGATGTGTTCTTCATCACAGTATTGCACTGTGAAGTATTCGTTGCCTTATGAAATATTCGTTTCACTGTAGATGATTCGTTGCCTTAGACACTATGTACACAAGTTCATACGCATACACATATTGTCATTGGGGGCGTTCGAGAATCGTATCCGGATAGCTTGTTGTTGTTGTTTACGTGTTATACTTTTAGCAGAGTCACACACCTATTTCAACTAAAAAGCTAGGTATCTAAAGGTATCCGAGTATTTTTGGTATACCTTTCTATTCAAGTGATCAGCTGATAGAAAATTTATTTTTATTTCTTTTCATGTTGATTTTTTGTTTTGGTGTGCATTTATTTCAGCATAAGAGTCTTTTAAAACGGATGAGAAATTGAAAAAAATAAGTAATATAATCGTCTAGCAATGATATTTTAAATGTTTTTCTATTTTCAAAAGTCGAATTTTAATATTTCACAGCTGTTGTCTGCAGCAATCTGGAAAAAGATATCTGGATCGTTCAAAAAGGTATCCAAGATACGGCTATCCGAGATAGGCTATCCGATAGGTTCTCAAGGACAAGGCTTCTGAACTTATCAAGGGACTGACAAGCCAGATACAAAGTATTCGCGAGACTGTAGACATTGTTTTCGAAAAGGCACAAAGAATTTGTGAACAATGTGACATTGGCTGCGTTCGAGAATGGTATCCGGATAGCTTGTTGTTGTTGTTTACGTGTTAAGCATTTAGCAAAGATGCAAACCATTTCTGTCAAATAGAGAAACCAAAGCTATCTGTGAATTTTCGGTATACCTCAGATACCTTAGCGAACAGCTGATACAAACATATAGAAAATTTATTTTTATTTCTTTTCATGTTGATTTTTTGTTTTGGTGTGCATTTATTTCAGCATAAGAGTCTTTTAAAACGCATGGGAAATCGAAAAAAATAAGTTATAATCGTCTAGCAATGATATTTTGAATGTTTTTCTGTTTTCAAAAGTCGAATTTTAATATTTCAAAGCTGTTGTCTGCAGCTATCTGGAAAAAGGTTCTGGATCGTTCAAAAAGGTATCCAAGATACGGCTATCCGAGATAGGCTATCCGATAGGTTCTCGAACGCGCCCATTGAAGACAATTTTCCTGAAAAGCGACGAAAGCTAGTAAAAAGACAAGATTTAAGTGAAAGTTCAAACACCGGCTACGACATTACTCAGCAACTAAGTTTCAAAATTCAGATAAATGAAGCAATAGACAGAATTATTTCTGAATTAAAATGGCGATTCGAAAAACTACGCGATATACAAAACTCTTTCGGTTTTTTGACCTTACAACACATTAATACATATTCGGTTGAAGAACTAAAAAAACATGCAGCTGATCTGAGTATCAAATATTCTGCAGATATAAATTTTGGTCCGAAATAGAAACTTTGAAGAGTCAAGTTGAAGCGACTACATTATTTGATAAATGTGAATGTCAGTCAAGTATGGGTCTTCTCAAAGTTGTAGTGGAACTGGATTTAAAGGAAATGTTTCCGTCCGTTTCCGTGCCAGTGGCTGTAGCTTCTTGCGAGAGATCGTTCAGTAAGCTCAAATTAATAAAAACTTACCTCCGCTCGACAATGGGTCAAGAAAGATTGTCTGGTCTAGCGATTTTGTCGATAGAACGCGACATAGCACGGCTCCTGTCATATGAAAATGTAATCAAGGACTTCGCAATGAGAAAAGCGCGGAAAGTAAAACTTTAAGTAATCTAAAAGTAAGGACAGCCTTGGGTTACTATCGAGTACTTTGTTTCATTTTGAGCAAAAATTTTTGAATAAACAGTTATCTTAAACAAATATACTAAGTAGCTACTTATATATATCGGTAAACAATAAAAAGATAGATTTATTTGTACGCACATTTTTCCATTTTATTCTCAGAGCCTGGTTAGAACATTTTTCAGGGGCGCAGTTTTGGAAGCTCGCACCGGGCGCATAAGAGGCTAGTTACGGCACTGCATGTGCCACTCTATTTTCATCACAAACATAGATGTTGCACTTCGAAAATTTACCTTAGAAATATTTTAGTTTTAATAATAAATAAAAACAATATCAAAAACATTATATGGAGAAATTGGTATGAAAATTGGTAGTCTCTACCAACACCACAATTTTAATGACGCAATAAAAACATCTCCTTTAGAGCTACTATACATCCCATAGTGCCAAACACAGTTGTCTTAGACATTTTCTAGAGCAGCATAACCAGGAAACAGGGTGCCTCGTTTAAAAAATTTTTTACACACATGTTTCATGTTTATTCAATTTGTTCGCAGTGATCAATACACAAGAAATTGAAACTTAGAAAATAGTTATATTAATTTGTGACCACTTTGTTTGGATTTTTCGTGAATTTTTTTCCCCACATCAAAATATTCATTACAACTGAACTTACATGTCCTTCTTTTGACAGCCGAAAAACAACCTACATATATAACAGTCGAACTTTAGATATAGTAAATAGTAGAATGACACAATTCCGTTTTCGATAAATGTGTTCCGAATGCAAAGTTAGAAACGAAATATATTCTACTAGCTGAGCCGCCCGGCGTTGCTCGGGTCTGTAGTTTTAAGGTTCCCGTTCTCGTTCCTGTTTCTGTTCTTATGGGATTATAGGGATGAAATCTTTGCTTAGTTACTGAGGAATTATGTGTCATCCCAGTGCTGAAAGAATTTTTGAAATCAGTCTAGTAGTCTCTAAGTTTCCGTTCCCAACCCCGTATCTGTGAGAATTTTCCGTTCCCATGGAAATATGTGAATAAATTATAAATCTATGTCACTGAGAAATAATATTACATCCTAGAGTTGAAAGAATTTTTGAAATCGGTCAAGTAACTTTAAAATTCCCGTTCTCGTTCTTGTTTCTGTTCCCGTGGGACTATAGGGATGAAGTCTATGCTAAGTTACTGAGGGATTATGTGGCATCCCAGATCTGAAAGAATTTTAGAAATCTTTCTAGTAGTTTCTAAGTTTCCGTTCCCAACCGTGTTCCTGTGGGATCTTCCGTTCCCATGGAAATATGTGAATGAAATGTACATAAATCTATGTCACTGAGAGATATTGTAACATCCTAGAGTTGAAAGAATTTTTGAAATCGGTCTAATAACTTTAAGGTTCTTTTGAATTTTAGATGAAACATTTCGGAGGGGGCATGTACTATATAACATGTACTATATTTTATCCGCATATTCCCACGGGAACAGAAGGATGGGAACCTTAAAAATACAGACCTCAACAACACCGTGAATGTCGAGGGATAAGGGGTATATGAGTATGTTTTAAGCAGCCCAGGGTGTTGAGCGAAGATCTCCGCTGACTCATTAACTTGCTGATATTTGGACTATGCATGCTTAGTCTGACACGATAAGTCGATTAGCTTTTCTTTTGTTTTTTTTTTTATAGAACAGTGTTTTGTTTATAACGAAAGCTAACGCATTGCATTAGCTGTCGTCTCTGTTGCACGCTGCTTTATTTTTATTTGAGTCAATGAAACGATAGTCAATGCCCAATGTCGGTTTTTTTTACTGCTTACTTTTCCTTTTCTGATTTTAAGCTTTCCGTTTACATTTTATGTCTGTGGCGTGATAAAAATGTTTTAGACGGGGTCGTCTCCTTGTCCTTCGAAATTGGTCAAATAGTTATATAAGGTTGCTTTCCCAACCACGTTCGCGTATGATCCTTAATTCGAAAGAATTTTTGAAATCGGTCGAGTAGTTTTGAGGTTCATGTTTTCGTTCCCGTAGAAATATAGGGATGAATTATAATCTTAGTTACTGAAGGATAATGTATCATCCCAATTCTGAAAGATTTTGTGAAATCTTTCCAGTAGTATCTAGGTTTCCGATTCCAATCCTGTTCCCGGATAAAAAAAATATATTGCTGGCGTTGCCCGGGTCCCGTGGGAATATGAGGATGAAATAATTTATGTAAATGTGGGATATTGATAATATACCATCTTAAAGTTGAAAACATTTTTGAAATCGGTCATGCGGTTTTAAGGTTCCCGTTCTAGTTCCCGTTTCTGTATATACGGTATATATGGATGAAATATAGTCTATGTTACTGAGGGACAATGTAGCATCCTAGAGCAGAAAGAATTTTTAAAATCTGTCCAGTAGCTTCGTAGTTTGCATTCCCAATCCCGTTCCCGTGGGAATATGGGGATGAATTAAAGTTTATGTTACTCGGTGATATAGTGTAGCATTCTAACGGTGAAAGAATTTTTGAAATCGGTTCAGTAGTTTCTAGGTTCCCGTTTACATTCCCGTTCCCATAGGAATATAGTTATAAAAAGTATCCTAAGTCCGTCTCCTGGTCCTAAGCTACCTCCCCACCAATTTTCAGACAAATCCGTTCAGCCGTTCTTGAGTTATAAATAGTGTAACTAACACGACTTTCTTTTATATATATAGATATGTATATAGATTAAGTATTCATTACACATATCGAGTTTTCATTGTTTTTAAGATGTATTATGATATTCGGGGCGGAGACAAATCCAACGAATCAATAACTATGAATATTGGTTTATCAGATCTCGAGTTATAAGTGTTGTAACAAACCCGTCTTTGTTTTATATATTAAGATGTAAGAGTATCACCCTGTACATTACTTCTTTGCACACAATTGTTTTATTCTCAAGCTCCTTTAAAGTTAAGTTAACCTGCACGGTAAAATATAATTATTTTAAAGCGTTAAGCTCCCGATTAGTTCTTAGTAGGTACGTCTCTCAAGCAGATATAATGCCTTTGTAAAGCAAAGAGATTTAAAATGAGTTAGGCTCGTGAAGTTTTGTGGTTAAGTAATAAAGCGTGTTTATAGAGCAACTAGCCTTATAAGGTTTAAGAGCTTGGAGATGTTGTAAGGCACACATTTAGAGCATTAAATAAACTAAAAATTGCCAGAAGCTGTAACAAAGTTCAAAATAGAGCAGTAGCCATAGACTTCACTCTTTTAAAGCTTTTCTAAAACATATTTAGAACTTGCAGCTCCGAAAATGTTACTTGGGCAATGATTTCTTACTTGGAGGAAAATTTGGATTTTGCCCAAAAGAGGTATTACTGACAGTTGATATTCCCTTCTTTTTGCAACATTGTTATTTGAAACAGATTTGAATCTCAGCAGATGGTGCACACCTCAAATTGAGCAAATGGCAAGGCTCTACCTACAATTTAAATTCAATTGGAGGAGCCATAAAGGACATGAGCCAGTGGCGGAAATTTTGGAGAGACCGAACGTAAGTTAAAAACGAAAATTTTTTCAGAAAATTATAGTTTTATTTTAAATTAATTAGACTTCACATCAAAAAGAAAGATGACTTGATAAGAGCTGCTTTTGTGAAAACTGAAAAGTGATGTCAATGGGGCAAAATTTGGAAAATTGAAGAATTTTGAAAAAACTTCAGACGAAAAAAAATTTAACCTCCTAGATGGTCCTGATGGCAGAGTTGGGAAATAATGATTACTTTGTGTAATGGATTACAGGTTCAATTACAATTACATGTAATGGGTAATTGAAAATTTTCAATTACAATTACATGTAATGGTTAATTGAAATTTTTCAATTACAATTACATGTAATGGTTAATTGAAATTTTTCAATTACCCATTACATGTAATTGGAAAAGTAATGCTTTTTTCCAAGTAATTGAAGAAAACACACCGCTAATTACTTTTTTAGTAATTGATTACTTCAATTGTAATGCATAACATACTTTTCAATTACAAATACGTATATATAAATTTTTTTTATTCATAGTCAATGGTTATTATTGTTTTAATCTACATTTTGAGCAAGATAATCGCGAAATCGCACTTTATTCTCCATCTTTCTGACAGTTTTTCACCAATAACTTTGTATTGTAAGGAGTTGCCGAAAATGATCCACCGGAAGGGTTTCAGAGAATACCCTCCCCAACAAAATAATAGAAAACACAATACTCTACGACAATTAGTAAACGAGAAAATGGTTTTTGAAAGTAGACGGACAACGCAGAAGTTTTTGTTGTTATAATTTCTGAATTCAGACTCTCCAAATGCTACTCTTCACTAAAAATGAAAGAATTTGACACAGTACCTGTTCAATGCTTTAATTTCGTTCAATTTTGTTTAATTTTAAAATTGTAATATTGTAATTGAGCAAATTAGATGATCAATTACATTTTTGTGTAATGATTACTGAAAAAAGTAATCATTACAACACTTTTTTCAATTACTTGGGTTTTCAATTACATATAAGTAATTGAATTCCAAGTAATTGAAACTTTTCAATTAAAAGTAATGGGTAATTGAAATTTTCAATTACAATTACATGTAATGGTTAATTGAAATTTTTCAATTACAATTACAAGTAATTGTAATTGAAATTTTTTGTAATCATTATTTCCCAACTCTGCCTGATGGGTATAACCACTAAATTGGAAAAATTAGGTTTATGCAAAAAAAAAAATTTTGCGTCTAATCAAGTGAAGAGCACTGTAATTTTCAGTTCTTAAAGTGTGTGCTCAAATTAGGTTCTTCAAGTCAAATGTCAAAATTCAATTCAGCTCACTGGGCTAAAAAAAAAAAAAATTCACTCAGCACATTCAAACTCACAGTACGTTGCGGACGAGTATGAATTAATGACTGTGTACACTGCTCGTGAATGTGAGTCTTAAAAGTTGGGTACACGACAAAAAAAAAACTCACTCTTGCGGAATCTAGGCCCTGGATTTGCCTTCAACTCGGTCTAAATTAGACGGCACGAATTCAGGTAACCAACAGTTCGAGTAGTTCGAATATTCTGAGTAGTTACGTAAGTCTGTAAGAGTTATTTTGATTGACAAATAGACTAAACTAAACAAAAACAGTTCGAGTAGTTTAAACAGTTCGAATAGTTTGAATAGTTGGAACAGTTCGAGTAGTTCGAAAAGTTACGTTGCTATTTTTCTGTATTGGACTAAGAAACAGACAGAATGGATCTTGTCGTCATGAGGAGAAAAGGCAAAGTATGGTTTTCGACAATACTAATTCAATTTCCTTTGCGGAAGCTTTGGTCAGAAGGACTCTACTGATGTGACTGATTTCGATTTCGAGATAGTCTGTGAATTTATCTCTGTCATCTCTGCAATTGACTTAGGTCAGCGCCTATCATCAAATCAAATGTTTAATAATTTTTAAAGGTTGTTCCGCTACTCAGCACAGAAATACCAAAGAGACTAGAGACGCTGTTCAAAGGTATCTCCATTCCACTCCTACCCAGAGAAAAGTACTATACACTAGAATTTTGGCGCGTAATCAGATTTAATTAAAGTAAGAAAACTTAAATATCCTGACTTAGTATCAGGAAGTTCGACATCAATACTTACTCCTGCAGCGATAGGATCACAATCATGATATTTAGCAAACATGATTATTCCAGTGAATATGTTAAGCAACAGGATGACAAAGAAGCCAACTTCAAACATATATAAGGACCTGAAACAAAAAAAAAAAATAGAAAAACGTTTTTTTTTTTTTTCAAAATATTCTCTTCTTACTTTTTGGCATGAGAAAGCGATGGCAGTGCAACTATTCTTTGCACGCAACTTTGATTAAGTCCCACATAAGCGCTCCACATGAAAAACGATCCAGTGATGGAATTCCAAACGGTGGCTCGCGTTGTCAAGTCGAAATGAAAACTTGAAGTATGGAAGGAAAATATGACACAAATATTTAGAGTTCGAAAATGAATGAAACTCATTAGGGCGGTTCACACTTTACAATTACTTGGGCAGACTTGTTTGTTGAATGGGCAGATGTAATTGGCGGTCGGACTTCTCTAACATGTCATCAAACCTCATTCTGAACCAAAATTGCAAAAATATTACAGAACCATCCAACACGTTGGAGAAACGGTTGTTTGAATATTCACATGGTCGTTTCAGCCAACTGTCTGTCTATCCAACTAATTTTACATTGTGAATTGCCCCATTAACTGATGTATTAAAAAGAGTGACTTACTCAAAAGTGAGACGTCCACCATTTGCAGCGTTTTCAAAAACTTGACCTAACCCACCTACGCCAATAACTCCCATTACGGCAACTAAAAGAGACGACCCGATCATAACTACTCCCTGAACCACATCCGTCCACACAACGGCCTTGATGCCACCCTAAAAGTTTGTTACAAAAAGAAAAATATGAAAAAAAAAGTAAAGTATGGAAACAATGTCAATGTTTTTTTCGTTATTTATCGGTACCTACAAGCATAGTGTAAAACACACATATCGAAGACACGACTGTATTTATGAGATGAATGTTGATTCCAGTGACTGCAAAGGAAATAAATAAATAATAAAAAATAGTAAGAATTATTTCAATAGATTACCTTGCGAAAACGCTAGAGATGGAATGAATATAAATATCGGCAAAAATAGAATTGATGAGAGAAGGAAAATCACAGTAACAACACTTCGGGTTGCTTTATTGAAACGTCTTTGTAAGTACTGTAAGTAAAAAAAAAAATGTTAAAATAGACTACTGCATTTGGCACAGTCTTGGTTAAGTTAACATAGAACTGGTATTTACGATCCCATGTAACTTAACTTATCACACACATAAAATAAATAAGGACAAATGTTAAACGGATGGCTAAGTTTGGAGTCGAAATGGAGTCAATCTTTAACTAACCATTGATGCTTAAGCAGTTAAAGAAACTGCGAATGATAGGTGTTGGTTTTTGAAAACTAGCTGTATCAGCTCAGGAGTTTTGTAGAAAAGTCGTGTCCAGAAAAAATAGATCCTTTGATCAAAACACTCTAAAGCTTGGATGATGACAAACAATTTTTATGAAATGGTGAAAGTAAGGGTGTCACGCCAAGCCAGGCCGTTCAGTCTGTTTTCACTCGTTTTGTTCTGCAAGTAGTTTTTTAGTCTCCGTTGGTTTGAAAAAGTCCTTTCTGGTGTAGCAGTGGAAACAGGTATGGTAGCCAATATCTGTAGCAACGTGTAAATAACTGGATTTAATTTTTTATCGCACCTATCCAAGCATTCCAAAGCAGATTTTGGAATAGGGGAGGAGATAGTCATAGCTGCTTTCCACACTTCAAGTTCTGCTTCGACGACAGATGTACTTCTTTCGGGTAACACTGCCGATGCCGAATACATAAAAATTGCGTCTTCAATTTCAGAACTGACTGCAAAATTTGAAGATAGCACACCAGACAATGCCAACACTACTTTGCGGTGTTTCGAAAACCTCTCGGTTAATTGGTGAATTGTGTGCTCTAGAAATGGAATGAGAGCCGTTGTTTGAATATCATTGAAGTTGATATTCTATCATTTCGGGGGGCCCATGAAGGGTGTTAAGAAATCAATGAAATAACAGTTTTCTCGAGTAGGTACCCTTTTTACTCTCATTTCTCCTTCTCATTGTCTTTATTTTTGGTGAGAATAAAAAGTGTAGTGTAAAAAGTGAAGTGTAGAGTAAGTGCTATGCCATTACTTACTTACTTAAGTGGGCATTGCAGTTCAGGGTGAACCTGAGCCTCAATCAACATCTTACGCCAACAATTTCGAATTCGGGCGAGCTCTCTCCAGTTTTGCACTCTAAGTCGGCTGAGGTTTGCTTCCACTTGACTGGGCCACCTTAGACGAAGTCTTCCCCTTCTATGATTTCCCTCTACTTTCGAAAACCCGAAGATCTGGAGCGTTTGGGTCCGTCCGCTCTACATGGCCCAGCCATCATAGCCTCGCGGTGAGTACTTTTTTGGCTATGCCCATGTCGCGGTACAACTCATACAGCTCGTTGTTGTATTCAAACATTGTCTTTGCATACGGAACCAAAGATCGTTCGGTGTAATTTTCTTTCGAAACGACCAAGGGTTTCCACATCCGCTTCCGATAAGGTCCATGCTTCCGCGCCGTACAGCAAGACTGGGATGATCAAGGTCTTATACAAGGTCACCCTGGATTTCCTGGAGAGGGTTTTGTTTTTCAATTGTCTTCTTAACCCAAAGAACCACCGGTGGCAATAGTTATTCTTCATTAAATCTTCGCACTGATGTTGAAATTTCGTGTCTATAGCGGATCCTAGGTAGACGAAGTCCTGTACTACCTCGAAGCTATGTCTGCCTATTGTGACGTTTTGTCCAATTCGTCGATGTTCTGTGTCCTTGTTTGATGACAACATATACTTCGTCTTGCCCTCATTAACCATCAAATCCATTTTTGCCGCTTCTGTTTCAATACTCGCAAAAGCACCTATGACATCACGCTTTTTTCTCCCCATTACGTAAATATCGTCTGCGTAGGCGAGTAATTGTACAGACTTTTGAAAAATTGTCCCTCTGTCTTCTTGCCCAAAGCTTTTTTCGACATCAAAGGTCTCAGAGAGTTCTTAAACGACCTTGACGGAGCAGCGTGAATTCTCCACAAATTTTAAGGATGCTGAAACTAGACATGGCTCTGTACAGCTCCTCTCTGTTAACATGCGGCCTCTATAATGGGGGCAATTGTGAGGGTCTCCCTTCTTTAGGATCGGGCATACGATAATGAGGTTCCATTCATCGGGCATGCTTTCTTCCGACCATATCATGCAGATCAACTGGTGCAGGCTCCTTTCCAACCGATCTCCAGCTGCCTTGAAATGTTCGGCATCAATGCCATCTGCACCTCCAGTCTTATTTGATTTAAGTTCGCATATGGAAAAGCTTAACTTCTTCTC